>CM053615.1:55796523-55843530 GCA_028646535.1 Procyon lotor
AAATTAACCAATATCCTCTATTTCGACAAACCTCTGTTCACCTGCTTTAGCATGCATTAATAATTCCTGCTTGCAATAGCCACCACCGTGATGGTTATCAAATAATGACTTTGTATCTTCATCATCCTCACTATATTTAGTTGGCATTTTACTGCAAGAAAGAGCTCCCCTCCTTTCTCTCTCTTCACAATACACCCTCAAATTCCTATCTTATGCAACAGGTGGTAGTCTGTTACAATCATTTATTATAATGTAAAGTATCCTAGATTTGGTCATCAGGAGCCCCTGACTCCAATTTCCTTTTAACTTGTCCCCATATTCTTAGAGCACTTTTGTACTTTCTGTTGCCAAAAATTTGGGGGCTGAGCTTTTACTTTTCCTGCCCCAACCTTAAAGTTAATCCTTTTTCCAAGGTGCCTCAGTTCCTTTTAGTGGAAAATTCCAGTTGGAAAGCAAGATATGGAAGGCTGGTATGGCTCATCGCTACTGGAATGGCATTGCTTCTAGGCCCTTTCAGCAGACAGAGTTAATAAATCTGTGTGTGTGCATACATACATTAACGCACATTCATCTACATTAATCTACACATCTATTTCTATATCTATATAGATAGATAAATATTTTAAAACTAAGTTATGAGTTTACTTATATCTCCAATTCTAATACCTCAGATTTCTTACTGTATTTCCATTTTCTATATTTATGAAAACTTTCTCTGATTATGTTCACTATTGACTCTGATATTTTTTAAAACTTGAGTGCAAGGACTTTCCTTGCCTTTGCATTTCACCTGAGAGCTGCCAGTGTGTTTAAGATATAGGGACTCACTAGATCAGTGCCGTCCCTTGGTGGCTGGGTCATGTAAAACTTCAGCTTGCACAGTAGAACCTCTGACTGGGGAACTCAGGAGACCAGGAGGCTACTTGTGTGCCTTGCAGTATAGCTCTTCACTTGGCAGCAGACCTTCTGTAACTGGCTTCACAGTCTTCTTAAAAGGAGACATGAAAAACATGCTCCAAGTCTCTCAGAGGCTCTCCAGAAACAGGTGCTATATAAATACAAGGTATATTCGTGGTTGCTGTGTGGGAAATGTTTTTCCATCCATCTTGTTCTACAAAAGACTGGGAATGTCTTCCAGGATCACTGCTCTTCTCAGGCTTCTCGACAGATGATGCAGCTAGTGCTTGTGGTAGCTGTAAGGATACTGGTTAGAATAAATTACAAACAGCCTCCACTCCTGGATGTTTTTCTTTTATTTATTTTACCTTGAAAAAAATTACAGCACAACACAAGGAATGCACATGAACCCATCTTGTTCCTTAAAGGGGTAAAGCTCTCGACTCTGAGACCATGCGGGGTATACCGCCCATATGGGACGATAGGCAAGAAGTGTCCCCGTAGCCTCACCCCAATATCTTCTCTGTCTTCAGCTTTTTTAAAAAAAAAATTTTGTTTAGTTTTATTATTTTTAGAGGGAGAGCACGAGTGGAGTGAACTGCAGAGGGAGAAGCAGACTCCCCTGTGAGCAGGGAGCTGGATGCAGGACTCAGTCCCGGGACTCTGGGATCATGACCTGAACCAAAGACAGACGCCTAACCAACTGAACCACCCAAGTGCCCTTTTCCTCAGCTTTCAACGTCATAGAAAATGATGCCCTCTCTTGTTAAGTCCCTTCTTTTCGGAAGGAAGAAGTTGATTAGGTCCTGGGGGTTCCTATAAATGGATCACATGACTTTCTCAGCATCACATGAGGGTAGTAAGTGAAGCCCAGGATTCAACCAAAGAGTACTTTTCTCTCCATTTACCCGACAGCTGCCTTTGGCTCCCCCAGATACAGGCTTCTTAGACCATGATTATTCATTGCTGACTTTATCTCAGTCCACCCAGAGGTCTGCAGATGCATAATCTCTGTTTCTAGACCTTCCCAGGATCATACAGAATATGGAAGAACCTTTAGAGATCTTCTAGTCTAACTTCCTTATTTTGTAAATGAGAAGACAAACATGAGATTTGTTCAAAATGAGTACTACTCCACTACGCTTCACTTCCTCACCCTTGTATTTTTTTCTCCTGCATTTAAAAGCTAGAGCTTGGTTACACATCAACTCTGGGTTTAGTTACTTCTCCAGATGTTGCATTTCCTCTGTGTTTTTATAACTGCCTGGAAATGACATCCTAACACTGTCCTCTCAGTCTCACACTGCACACATAGGTTGACCTCTCTGACCCTCAGTTTTCTCATCGGTGAGTGAAGGTATTGAAGTAACGTACCTATTCATTCTACAAACGAGTGTTGAACAAAGTATAAATAACTAGTTTATATGGTGCATGACCTTAGGCAAATTACCAAACCTGTCCCTAACTCAGTTTTTTCAACTGTATAATAGGAATAATAAAAATACCTACTTCATTGCTTCGTTGTAAGGATTGAATGAGATGATCACGTAAGGCACTTACAACAGTAATTGACACATTTGGCAAGCACTCAAAAATTGCTGTAATTATTATTATCACTGTCTTTATTATTGCTGTTGCTTCTGTGCTCCCAATCTTAGCTCATGCTTATTCCTCTGCCTGACTTGAGCTTCTTCTCATCTGCAAATCCAAATCCTACCAGGCTTTCAGGACACAGTTCAGATTCTCTTCCGTAAAAGCCATCCGTGATTCTCTCTGGTTTCTTCCCTGGTATTCTGACATCACAGCCTCATTTGAACATCGTGCATTCACATGTGTTCTCTCCATCGAGTTTGCTTGAGTGCAGGGTTTCCCTCTGACTCATCTTTAAATCCAAGTGCCAGTCATGGAAACCAGTAACTAGGAGGGAATCAGTAAATATTGGTTGAATGAATGAAGTATATAACATTGCTTAAATAGCAAATCTAGATGGTTGTATAAATAGTTCTGTTGATTTTACATAAATGCAACAAAAGAGATTTTTTTCCCTAAATGTTGTTAATTAAACAACTGATGATGTAGACCCAAAAAAAATCTACATTAGTGATGCCAAAACTGTCCTTAGATCAGTTCATTCCAAATTATCTTTGGGATTCTTTAAATATATAAAACCCTGGTGCCTACCTCCCGAGCATTCTGACTCATTAGATCTTGGTGGCAGTGAAGAACCCATCTCCCATCTCCCCTCCTTTTTAAAGGCTTTAAAAGTGGTTGTGATGTGTGGCCAAAATGGGAATGCTCAAATTCACATTAATGTCTTAACAACTTTCTCAAGATTTCTCCCCAAAATCACATTTAAATACACAAGCATATAACCCGCAAGTTTTTTTGTTCTTTTTATGTTCATCACGATCAATAATTTCTCTCCACACTGAGAATCTTCAATGAATGATACCAGCCATTAAGAGGGAACATATTGGAAAGAGCAGTGTTTTAAATGGCAAAGAGACATCAGTTCTAGAGTAAACTCAGCCAAATATGTATGACCTTGAATAACCTACTGTGCCTCTCTGGGTTTTAATTTCCCCCATTTTTGAAATGGAAGCAGTATGGAGTTAGTTTGGAGACCTTGAGGTCGGCTTGACCAATCAGCAGTGCTGCTTGATTTTGCTAGATACAACTCTGTCAAGTGAAAACATCTTGAGGGTATCTTGGAAGCAGGTTGCGAAACACTGGGTTTGGCAGCGAGGGGCAGGAGCTTTTCGGCATTGTTTGGAAGCAGAATCAACAGCTTTGTGTAAACTGTGCTCTGAGCCACAGAATTCCATGGAATTCCATTGGTATCCCTTTATGGTCTAGGGGTCAGGGAAAATGCTAATTGTAATTCAGCTCAAACCATCTCTATTAGCTTCAACCCTTTTTTTTTGTTTGCAGGTGATAGAAACACAACTCAAATCATTTTAGGCTAAAAGGATTAAGCAGACTTGCAGCTGAGCTTTGAGAATAGCTGAAATTAGAAACTCAGATGTTGCCAGAGTGTTCTCATCTCTTGTCTCTGCTGCTCTTCACATATTACCTTTATGTGCTCAGCCCAGCTTCCGCCACACAGCAGGCAATAGAGATGATACTTAAGTTTTCATCTTTGCCACCAGAGAGGGACTGCCTTTTTCCTTGTTCCAGTGTGGAAATTCTTGGAGAAGGATTCTGCCTGGCTTAGGTCATGTGTCCATAACCTGAACCAATCACCCATAACCATGGAGAGCAAATATTCTGATTGGCAGCCCTTACTAGTAGTATAAAATTTAAGGAAGAGGGAGAGCAGTTTCCTCCAGAAAGGACGTGCTATTCCTAGAAAAAAGATGGATGCTGAGAAGGCCAAACATTCAGTTCCCACTGAGCCATCACAGTGTGTGCATAACAAAAAGGTTGTCAGCTAGCCGACAACATGGGATACACATCTTGGTTCTGCCACCAACTAGCCATGTAACTTGGGGACACATTCCTCTTTCATCTCTGTGCACTATGATTTTTTTTTTAAGATTTTATTTATTTATTTGAGAGAGATAGAAAGAGAGAGCATGAGAGGAGAGAAGGTCAGAGGGAGAAGCAGACTCCCTGTAGAGCTGGGAGCCCGATGCGGGACTCGATCTCAGAACTCCAGGATCATGACCTGAGCCGAAGGCAGTCGCCTAACCAACTGAGCCACCCAGGCACCTCTCTGTGCTCTATGATTACTTAAATAAATGACTCTCTTCTACTCGACTAGGGTTTTTTGAGATTGGATGAGAGGTATTATTCATACGAACATCTGAGGACCTAGTACAAAATCTGGTCCTTTATAATTACCTAATGTTGTGTTGTAGGGTTTTTTAAGTCATACCCAAGCAAAATTTTTGATGTGATTTACTGAAGTACTTATAACGATTAGATTTGTTTTGAGAAAGAAGAGAAGGGAGCTTCATGGTTGGTGAACACACAGTAGGGGCAGAGGGAATCACATGGTATGGAAGCTCTGTGCCTTTCCCCATATCTTGCCCTTTGTGTCTGGCTGTCACTGAGTCACATCCTTTTGTAATCAACCAGGGATCTAGTAAAAAGAAAAGGAAAGAATATAAATGGATAGAAAGGAAAGCTAAGCTAAGTGCATACCGTAAAATCCTATTAGAAAGCAATGTTGATGCATTTGCTTTTAAGCTTCCTAATGGTCCAAGTAAGGATGGAAGATAGAAAAACACTCTATAGTTCTCTATAGTTAGGGTTGCTAGATAGAGCAAATATAGTAACAGGAAGCTTAGTTAAATTTGAATATCTATTTTAAAAAAATAAGTTTAGTGTAAGTTGTCCTATGCAATATTTGGGACATACTTTTACCCAAAAAATTATTTCTTGTTCGTCAAAACTTCAGCTTCATTTGGGTCTCCTGTTTCATATCCGACAGCACTATCTATAATTGGGCTCTTCGTGCCCAAAAAGATAAGGGCCAAATCAGTTCCTCAGGTGAAATAGGGTTTCTTCCAACACCAGATTTCCCCTAATAAAGGTCCTAAGAAAGGGAATTAATGAAGTATTTAATGATGCTTGATTAACCGTGATCCCCTCAACTCTCCAGGTCTGTTTTCCCCTCTGTACCATGAAGGCACTTAGCTCGATGACCTGCAAGGCCCGTCCTTACACCGATACCCAGTGACTATTCCAGTCTGGGGTTTTTTCCGTGCCTGAGCTGTGCTTTCTTACTAAAACAGCCCTATTGCCAGCACATTGATTTAGCTAAAGCCTTCCCTTCACCAAGGAGGCTGACCTATAGCCATGCTCTGAATGTGACCCTCACTGGGGGTGCTGGCACCCACCCTCAAAGAGACTGGACAGAGCCCACTTCTCTAGCTCACTCACTGTGCATGAGCGTTTTACTGAGGAACAACAGACCCAGCTGGAGCAGCCGTGGCTGCGGCTTTCTTGAGGGAAGTTAAACTGAGAGCTGGAGTATGAGTACTTCTCAGGAAGCAAAAGAAGCCTCAGGAAAGCAAAGCAACCTATCCTGGGTGGCATGACCAGTGAGTCACTGAGCTATAACTCATATCCAATTCTGTAGCCTTTCCACCACTGTAATGCTGTCTTATAGAAACGCTAACACCCAGAGCCTTGAAGAAGTTTGCTCAGTTTTCCACGGTGAGACCCAAGAATTTATAGAACATGTTGCCCTAGTGAAGGTCTCTGAGTTTAGATTCATTCCTTTATCTACAAAATTACTGGGATTTTTTTTTTTAAGGCTGAATGATTGAGAAGAGAGTCTGAAAAATCCTCACTCCTCTCTGGAATCAAACATTTTCTGGTGTCATTGGACCCAACAGTGGCAAGATGTCAGGCTTGTGAGTCCGACCTCTGGGTTATCCCTCCCAGTCTCTTTACTTGGCTTCTGTCTGCCCTGGGATGTCAGCAGTCACACAACTGTTTGTATTTCCCTGAAGATAGCACACTCTGCCACACTCTGGGACTTAGATCCCTTCTCTGTCCCCTGCAAGATCTAACTCCAGTCACAACTTCTGGGAAGTAGTTCCTAATTCTTTCCATCGGAGTAGGCATTGTCCAAGAGCTCAGAGTACCCACAGCTCTTCTAACACTGGATGGTGATTCTCAGTTTACACATCTTTCCTCCAGTAAGTCATGAGATCCTCATACAAAGGTTTGTTTGTTTGCTGGCTGGCTTTCTATGTGGCCAGCATTTAGCGTAGTACCTAGTGTGAGGTGGGAGCTTAGTAATTATTTGTTGAAGGGAGGAAAGAGAGAAAGAGAAAAAGGAAAAAAGAAGGCAGGGTGCAGAGAAGAAAGAATGTTCTTTGCTGTCTCAAGAAAGAAGTCCACTGACGTTTTCCTTTTTTAAAAAAAATTATTCTCTTGGTAACTTCTGTTCACATTTCCTTTGTTTGGAGGCTTTAAACATAGTCAGTTTTAGTAAGTTCCATTTGCTCTTTAATACTGAAGCCTTAGGAGTATGACTTCTAATGTCTGGACTGTGCCGTGGCATCTGAATCAGGGCTGGTGACACTTTGTGAGTAAATGTACTATTGTCTGTATCAACTTCTTCTTTGGTTTGTCTCTGCTCTCACTGTGCTTTCAGGCATAGGCTCAATAAGTCTCAGGTAATTTAGAAATAAATGCAATTAAGGCAATATGGCAGTGTCCCTCACTCACACATCCAGTGCATCCGACCAAGCTCTTGACCTCTCCCATCACAACTCTTGCCACAGCTGGTTTGTCGTCCCATGATTCCCATGCTTCTCCATCCTCCATCCTCCGACCCATCCTCTAGCCATACCGGAATGGGCTTTCCAGACTCAGTTCTAAACTGCTTGTGTTTGTTGCTCCCCATCACCCATAAATTAAGCTTCAAATTAATTGGAAGAGGAAACCTCAGTGTCTCATGTAACACTTCCCATAACATTTTCTTAACTCTGCCCATTCTTGCCATCTTCAAGCTCCAGCAAATTACCAATTACCAAACTGTATTAGTTTACTAGGGCCTCTAGTAAAATACCACAGACTGGGTGCTTCAACAACAGAAATGCATTGTTTCATGAACTAAACATTTGAGATCAAGGGGCCAGCAGAGTCAGTTCCTTCTGAGGGCCAGGAAGGAAGAATCTCTTCAGGCTTCTCTTCCTGACTTATAGAAAATTGTCTTCTCCCTATTTATTTGCAGCTTCCCCTTTCTACATGTCAGTGTCCAAACTTCCTCTTCTTAGAAAATACCAGTTATACTGGATTAGGGCCGACCCTAAGGACCTCGGTTTAGCTTGATTATCTCTGCAAAGACCCCATTTCCAAATATGATTGCGTTCTGAGATATAGGGGATTAAGGTCTCAGCATATAAACTTGGGCAGGGAGATACAATTCAGCCCATTTGCTAGGAATTCTTATCACTAAGTCTCTAATTTCTACAGATAGAGTTTATAAACTAACATTTTTCTTCTCCTTCCTTGTCACCACTTTTTTGCATTCCTCATAGTCCTTCTTTCAATAAATGAATGATATTTGTTTCCATACCTGTCTCCCCACCTGTCCTTGATCTAACTTGCCATTTTTTTTTTTAAGATTTTATTTATTTGACAGAGAGAAACACAGCGAGAGAGGGAACACAAGCAGAGGGAATGGTAGCGGGAGAAGCAGGCTTCCTGCTGAGCAGAGAGCCCGATGCGGGGCTCGATCCCAGGACCCTGGTATCATGACCTGGGCCGCTCAACGACTGAGCCACCCAGGCACCCCTTAACTTGCCATTTTATTCCTCGTGCCTAACACAGTTTTTGGCATATGGTAAGATAATTAAGGGTTTGAGGAAAAACGAATGAGACATGATGAGCCAAAGGAAATGACACATAAGCTGAGTCCCAAAGGAAGTCTAAAAATTATCAAATGAAGAAAATGAGGAAGAGCTATCCAGGCCTGTCCAGAGAAGTGAAGCAATATGGTATATTTGTGGAACTATCAGTGTATAAGGTAGTGGGTTAGAAATTATAGGAAGGGGCCCCTGGTTGGCTCAGTTGGTTAAGCATCCGACTCTTGATTTTGGCTCAGGTCATGATCTTAGGGTCATGCGATCGAGCCCTACAGTCAACTAACCTTTGGTGACCCTATTTTATTCTCTTCATTTATTGTGCTAGTTTCATTCTGTATATTACTTGCCATTCCAATATATTAAAAGTATAGTCATTATTCATAAATCAAATATCCCCTAGAAGCTTGTTCAAAATTATAATTGCAATAATTATGTTAAATAAAATGCAGCAGATGAAGGCTAAAATCTGCCTCCTCTCTCTGCCTCCATGAAAGAAACAATGGAAGTCAAATCTTTGCCTGGCAGAGATCCTATCCAACGGTCCCATGAAATGGGAGCACTGGAATCCTCCCCTTTTAGAGGTAAAAACCTGGGGATCACTAGTGGACATGTCACAGTTGATCTTCATAAAGAGTCAGCCAGTTATAAATTCTGTTCCATCAAGCCACCAACCAGTGTTCCCTCCTCTCTCACATCTCAAGCCCTGTTCCATTGTTCCAGCGTAACTATCCACCTCAGAACATGCAAGAATGTTGCTGATAAGCCTACTTTTCCTCAATAGCACTTACAGTACGTGAAGGTCATTAGTCTATTTCTTAACTGTTATATGTGTATTCTTAAATATCCTGTCTAAATTGTCAGTTTTTTCATCTATAAAATAGAAACTGTACTGATTTTACTGATCTTTCTACTTCACACTCTTGCATTAAAAACTAACTTTGGCTTTGACTATTCTTCCTCTAGTAAGATCCTTGGTGTGGTTTCCCCACCGGATTAAGTCTTTCTACTTCCAGGACCTGTGATATCATAATACTTTTGACCCCAAAACCCCACTTCAAATCATACTGAGAAAATAATCCAAAAGGAAAAATAAATTGTGTGCCAGAGACATGCATCGAAATATTATCTATCATCAATGATATCTCACAAAAGAAGATGAATTAAGTAAATATCTATTCAGCAGAACTTTACACAACTCTTACAATGGTATATTTGTGAATAAATGGGGGGAGAAGAGATCTCAAATGATATTTCTGTAATAATTATAGCTATGTAAAAATGACATAGTCATTTGGATAAGAACTTTAAGAAAACTCCCATAAATTTTTGAAAATCATATTCTGTAGTTATCTATTGAGTTCCATATATATTATATATAATATATACGTATTGTTCCTATATATTTTTATGTATTTTTTAATTTCTCCATAAACCCTGTGTTGTGGTAAATGTTGTCGTCATTGCCATCTTCATTTAACAGAAGGGGAAACCTCACTCAGGAATTGCCCAAGACCAGTTTTAATATTGTTGGAGTAGCAAGATTATGAATAGATTGTCATCTTTTTCTTGTATTTTTCATGAATGATTTTATGCAATTTTTGTTTTAACATTTGCTAGAAAGAGGGATAAAATAATGAGCTTCATCTTGCAATAAATAAAAGATCCAGCTCATTTTAAATTCCGTGATTAGATATGTAAACTTCAGAATTGGGCAGGCTCCTTATTCCATTGCCATGTGGAAAATGCCTTCCAGTTCATTTTGGCAGTGAACATCTCTACTCTGTCTCCTGGGTCCTCAAATGGAATAGTCAAGTCACCTCACCCTTGTGACTTTTTCCAAATTCACTGATGACAGTGGCCAACAGTCTCTGTTGATCATTAATTGAATATAAGAAATCAGGTTGAAGTATGGAGTTGACTGAAACTGTTAGGTTGTAAAATACAAGAAGGAAAGAGCCCTGTGGCTCTGTCTTGGTTGGCTCCAGCCCCTTTAAGACTGCTAATGTAAGCTAGCTCAGGGCATCACTGAGAGAAGACTTGAAGACTCACTTAAATGATTGACCTATTTCTGAGCTCTCTGTTGTTGTAAATTACAAGAATATACTGTGTGCATTTTCAGGTAATTTGATACTATTACCTTAAAATTCACTGGTTCCGCCTCCCCCTTCCCTCCCCCTTTCAAATGGAATATCTGACCTTTTCCCTTGGCAGCCTGTTTCTCTTTTCCAGGTAA
Source organism: Procyon lotor (assembly GCA_028646535.1). Lineage (NCBI taxonomy): Eukaryota > Metazoa > Chordata > Mammalia > Carnivora > Procyonidae > Procyon > Procyon lotor. The sequence goes on from CM053615.1 coordinate 55,806,982, forward strand.
CCGATGGTGATTTTATACCCTGGATGATAATCAATATGTAGAAGCTGTCTTTATTGATTTGGATAAAACCACCAATTATGGCTATTTTGAGCAGAGCTCAATGGGATTAGATGTGATTACATGGCAATGGGGTGTGAGCCCGTCGCAACCAGGGGCTGCTGTAAGGCTATTTAATTATTGCAGATGAAATGCAAATGGTTGCCCATAACCAGTGCCTACTCGGTGGGCATTATCTCCACCTTCCATAGGGCAAAACTTCTAGGTTGGACCACCTAGTCATGCACATTTGAGACAATTACTTAGAATCCCGTGAGCCTGTCTCAGAGACAGCAAAGATAGAATGTCTCAAGGTGAAGCAATGGTGTGCCTGAAAACTATTTACTCCAGTCTCTGCTGTGTCATTTACCCAGAAATCAGAAGCAGCAACATTTCCAAGAACAAATGGATTTCAGGCAGATCGGTAAGAATGTCGGAGGCAGGAAAAGAGAGTACGGAAGATTTTAGCTCAGGCAGGTATCCTTGGCTTGGAAGACCCTCCCCCACAATCCCCACACATCTTGGCGGTCCTAGATTCACAGTCATCTCTTTGGAAGACTCTTCATCTTATCTGGAACATGCCATCGTGTTCCAGTGATTAGAAGCATGGACTTTGGAGCTAGCCTGCTACTTTTAGCTAAGTGACTTCATGCAAACTACCAAATCTTTCTGTGGTCAGTTTGTAAAAGAAGGACAATAACAGAAATACTTAGCACTGTACTTAGCCCTCTCTCCCTAGTCTTCCATTTGCACGGAAAAAGCACTGGAGTCATTGCACTTTCTAGCTATGTAGCCAATGCCTACTTTTTTCACCTGCGATAGTTACCTGATTTCGCATATGCAATGATTTTGGCCCATAGAAGGCTTTCTACCTCATTATTCTTTTCTTCTCAGCTTCTGAGTGGATTGTCTGGGCCTCAGCTACCTGGAAGCACCTATTTCCTCCAGCCTTTGGGGGCTTGGTAGCACAGAAAGTCCATAATATTCATAGCAACACAGCCATATTCCCTTCATTGCTTCATTCATCCATTCATTCATTTAAAAGTGTTGCTGGAGCATTTACTAAATGAGGCACTATTCTGTATGCTAGGAAACAGCACCGAGCAGAATAAATGAGGTCTCTGAAATAGCAGGGCCTACATTCCAACAAAGAGGGAGAGATACTAAACAGATGTAAATAAATAAACGGAACAAGATAATTGAAGTACTGTGGGAATAGAAAGCGGAATTGTGTGGCTGAGAGTGATTAGTGCATGGGCATTGGGGAAAGGCTGCTGATTTGATTAGACAGTGCCTCTCTAATGAGATGGCACCGGAAGTAAGATTTGAAGGCTAAGAATGATCTCTCCAGGTGAAGTTATGGGCAGAGTTGCAACAAGGCCATGAGGTGTTTGCGGAGCACCAGGGTCAATCTAAGCAAGAAGGAGTTTCCTGGAGCAAAGTGCCCCAGCCCCCACGGAAGTCATTAACTCTAATTTTGGGGTTCCTGCAATGATTCAGGAGCTGTCATGACTCAGCTGCTGGCTCACATATGGTGACTTTTTTAGAGTCACACTGAATGTGGAGCCCAGCCTCATTCTTGCAACTCTTGCTGCATCGAGCAATATCACCTGGATTGGCAGACTTCTAGCTACTGTCCTGCTCTCCTTCATAATCACCAAGCTAAAAAGCAAGAAGAGAGATGCATGTCTGAGTGGCTGAAATGTTCCCCTTTCTGTGTGTTGCTCGCAACTCTCAGCTTACGCTGTGGTCTCGGTGCTGAGTTCCCCCTCCAGCTCTCATGGTCTAGAGCTTATTTCTGCTATCCTAGTTTTAGTCCACTCAGGCTACATGAGGAATGGCACCTAGAACTCTCTCTCACCATGGCATCCAGGCCATTTTTAAAGCGTGGAATCATGCTCCAATCTGCTTCACCCCTTCCTTTTCTATTATAATATGAAGGTAGGAACACAGGCCTTGGAATCAGATGGACCTGGGTTTAGGTCCCTCTTTTTCTACTGATTAGATGGATGAACTTGAGCAAGGGACGTACTTTCCCTCCTCACCTGTGAAATAGAGAGGATAAGACTAACTGTACCATAGGTTGGAAAGTACTGGTCCATGGCCTATTATACAAAGAGACATTTAATAATTTTTTATCATTGTTGTTCCTTCTGAACCAAGATATGCACCATGACTTTCTTCTTTTAGGGACAGTTCCTTCCCCACTTCCTTTGATGCTGAGATGTGATTTTTATTCCCTCTGATTTAGATAAGACTCAGCCTCAGAATCAGCCATCAGCTCAAGTTCTGAGTTACTGATTCCTCCAGTGAGGATCCCCAGAATCTCTATAAGCAGAGCTCTGAGCATATCTGCCCAGCAGCCTCTGAATTTCCAGCAGATACACAGCCTTGTTCCTTTCTCTGAGCCCCTTACTGCTATGGAAAAATTAGAGCTCAGGCTATACTTGCCACTCTGATTTGTACACACACCTGGCTATGCATTCAATTCATAGTATCAGAAAACAAGCAAGGAAAACCCACTGAAGGCCCCTTGCTTTTTTTTCCCCTCTTGCTTTTCATGTGCCGTTGAGTTCCCAAAGAACATTCTTAGTAAGTCAAAATAAGAATAAGAATAAGAATACAAGCATATTTTGCTTTGGAGGAAAACGTCCTATAAACACCGCAAGCTTTTGGGGGGCTGAAAGCCAGAACAATTGGAAACTCCGAGTGTGACTTCCGGCCCCATCAGTTAAGGCTGAATTTTCCTCTCTGAGATGCAGCGATGGTCTCCCTTGCATAATTTAGACTCCGGCATGCACTTAAGTCCTATTCATGTGAAGAGTGGCTCAGCTTGCAGCAAAGGTAGAATATGCAATAGGCTCTGTGGCAGTGTTGGAATAGGGCTGGTGAGAGAGAATTTTCCTGCTAATCCTCTATCCATTCTGACACCAGCCTGCCATTTGGGAGTTGGGAGGAGGATAAAGATTAGGACTCCATAGGCAAGCAGATATGTAGAGGTATATATGCGAGTCTCACTTCTCAGATAAAAGGCTGAGAAATGGATCCTACTTTACCCTAAAACTTTGTACTTCTTCTCAGCATCTTGCCAGGAACTCTTCAAAAGACAGTGACTATATTAGGAGGGTCTCCACAACTGAGAACAACAGGCCCAGGCATGGAGTAGGTCAACACTTCTGAGAGAGTTGCTTTCACTTTTTGGAGCCATGTTTGGTGTCTATGTCCTCGCCAAGGCAGGAAACCTACCTTTCTTCTTTTAACAAGTTTTGATGGTTTGACCATCAGATTATACGATCAGAGACTCAACTTGCTCGACTCAACTCAGCTGCAAAGATAGCAAAATATGGCATTTTTAAAAATCTGCAGATCTTAATTGCATAATGTCTAGGGCTTCCCAAGCACATTTCCATCTTTAGCTTGATACAGTAAGACCAGTTAGTCCTCACTAAGTGATATCCATGGTTACTGAGAAAGGAAACAAGGCCCATCCCATGCCTGGCTCTCTCTCCCACTGCTAGCTCATTCAGTTATTCCAAACTTTATTTCAACAGATGAACTCATTCCAACATTCCCATGGTTCGAGCCACTACCTGTGCTAACAGCAGCCCTGCTCCCTCTTCTGTTCTCCAAATGTTTATTACTATCTGCCGACTGTGCCTCTCCACTTACTTGCCTACAGACACCTCAAGACTAGAGCTTAACTCATCCTCTTCCCTCCTCCCTTTCCTTAATTTCTAACTGATGGAATGCTATCAGCACATTTTTCCCACACCAGAAAACTGAGCGGTGTTATCCTTCCAGCTCCCTCACGAACCTCATACAAAGGTTCATAAAACCCATTCTGGCTGTTAATCTCTCTCTATTCTGTGTTCTTTTCCTGTTGTCACCTTAGCTCAAGACAGTCTTGTGTATTAACCTGGATCACTGGGTCAGCCTCCCTTCAGTTCTCCCTGCCTCCATTCTTGTCCAAGTCCGGTTGATTCTGTGCAAGTTAACAGCAACCTTTTTAGAATACTATCTGACTGTGTCACTGCTAAAATTCTCCAGTGGCTCTCCATGGCCCTCAGTCCCTCAGTCCAAGTGCCTTCATTTGGCTAAAAAGCCTGCAAACCTGACCCTGCCCTTCCTATGTAGCCTCATCTTTCTTACCATTTATGCACTTGGAGCCTCTGACTCTCTACCCCTCCCTCTCCTTCCTTCTCCTTCATGCATACGTACATGGCACTCTGGCTTTGAAATTGCCCTCCTTTCCTGCCCCCATTTCCCCATCTTTATCCAGAACTAAGCTGGTGGAATATTCTCAAGGGAGTCTCCTAGAGTTAGTCTCCTTTGACTAGAATATGGCCTCCTTAAAGGCAGGGCTTATCTATTCGTCCTTATGGAATCTACAGTTCCTAGCACAAGGACTCCTACATGGTGCTCCATAAAACTTCCAGTGCTGAAGCAGAATCTCAATTTCAGTGTCCTAGAGTCAGAAGAGCAGCCCTACAGGCAGCTCACCATCTTGCCCAGAAGGCCTCAGAGTCTTCCTGAAAAAATGACTGTGTTATCCTGGGTTCTCAAGGGACTTGGCTTGGGTATCCAATTACATCTCCATTGATTATAGGCTAGGAGCCAAGCAAACCTTCCTCATCCTCTGGAAACTCTCACTGTGCCGACAGGATAATCAAAGCAAGAGCATTAGTGACAAAAAATACCTTCAGAGTCTTCAGCAAGTCCATCTTCATATGTTATGAAGTGGAACTTAATAGGAATACAGGAAACAGGCAACTTGATTTATTTTGGATGAAAAAATATCTGTATGTTTTATCAGAATTTGTAGAGAAAAAAAAAGACAAACAAAAAAAAAAGAAAGAAAGAAAAAAGAAAGACAAACAAAATGGAGAGTGCTAACACCAATCCCAAACAAGAATAAAACAAAAAGAAAGAATCATAATAAAATTAATATTATAACAATATGTCAGTTTATCTCATTTAATCCTCACAACCACCCAGTCAGGTAGGTACTACTTCTGTCCCCATTTGTCATAGGAAGAATTTAAGGATCAGAGAAGTTCTGGAACTTGTTCAGAGCAACACACACTCTAGTGAGCACCAGACAAGTCTTCCTGATTTCAGAGTCAGTATTCTCCATCATCTAGCTATATTGCCTCTCTAAAAGGGAAAACTGAAAACTTCAGGAAGATCGTTCCTTTAAGTGTAGTCAGTGTGATATATAGTAGTCATGGGTTAACTATCTGCTGAGTGAAAATGAGCAAGTGAAAAACTCATCTAGGATTCTCTGCTGGTTCATCTTCACATTTCTTTTATTCACACAACAGACTTCCCAGGGGTCCTCAGGCCACACTGGACAGCATCTCTTGAGATTTGATTTTAATTTCTTAAGAAAAATCTAACTATTGCCTATGTTGAACATGAACAAGAAGCAAGTACATTGTATTTCTTGGTTCTGTTGTAAACATCTCAGGATGCGTTGTCCATGGGAGCTTTCTATCTTCTGAAGGTGTTCTGTAGCGGCACTGTCCTGATATGGGAATGGCCACATGTGGCTGTTCAGTACATGGAATGTCCCTAGTGTGGCCGAGGAACTGAATTTCTCATTTTCTTTAATTTTAATTAAGTTTAAAAAGTCACGTATGACCGTTAGATAGCAAAGAAATTTCGTTCAACAATTTTTTGCAGAGCACCCACGACATCACCTGCTAGTTGCTGGGGAAAAAGCAAAGTAGAAAATAAAGCAATCCCTTTTCTCATGAAGCTTCCAGTCAGACAAAGATATCATTCAAATAATTATACCAAAAAAGGGGAATTACAATCGTAGTGTTGTGAAGCAAACTTATAGGGTCTATTGAGACCTAGACTTCTCTGAGTGGCTCTTGGAAGTTTCCTGAAGGAGGAATGTTCCCGTTGCACTCTGAGGTGAGACCCTTCCAAGGTAGAGGGGATTTGATGGTAGAAGTTCTGAGGCAGGTGGCAGCATGAGCTGTCAAGGAAACTGAAAGGGAGTAGAGGTCTGGAGTGCCGAGATCATGTGGGAAGTAGTCCCAGGAGTCATAGAGGGGTGCTCTGGGTCCCAACCATGCCAGGTCTTATTAGGCTGCATTAAAGCTTTCCTTCTTTGTACCAACCACAGTGGGAATATGTTCAACTATTTCTAACCAGAAAGGGGAGGAATGGAAGGAGAAGATATAGTCAGAAAAAATAATAGTGGCTAAGGTGTTGACTTGTTGGAAAGAGATAAGTGGGTTCAGGGAGACCAGTGAAGAATCTATATGTCAGTGATGCACTCAGGTGAACATGGGAGATCAAGACCCAGTGCCAGGGTGTTATATGTCCTTGTGTCCCCTCGTTCCTGCCTTCTGTATCTTGGAGCTAAGGGGGATAAGGCTGAGAGCCAACAGAGCACCTGGGATCCAGTCCTGCCCCCACTTACTAGCTATGTACTCTTTCTAAGCTACTAATTCCCTCTGAGAATGGAGTTCGCTCATGTATAAAATATATCCTGGTAGAATTGCTGAGAATTAGGAGGCATAGGGTATGTAGAAAGTAAAATGCTATACAAATCTCATAATCACACCTGTCAGTGTGATTTTTATGCGATTCACCCAAGGATGAGTTCATGGGATATTATGAATGATGAATTACTCTTTTCTAGAAAGCCAGGAAGTATCTGAAATGCAGAATAAGCTCTCTCCTATCCAAATTATCATGAGAACTTTAATTAGCTGAAGATACAATGGAATATAAATCAAACATTGCGCCTATGCAATGCAGCATCACTGAGAACTAATGGGCTATCTTGGTCTTTGGATGCCATTCACTTTGGCTACAACCACTGATTCTCTGTTCCTTCTACCCTCTTGCCCACTACTGTTGAATCTGAGTGTTTTCCTGTGCATGTGTATGTGTGTATTCTCATATACAGGCATGTACAGTGTAGCACACAATTCAGACCACCAGCTTCCCACTTCTCTCTCAACATATGTACTTTTATTAATGTGATATACATATACACACACCCATAGATATATTCATATTTTTACTGAAGTAGAGTTGATATACAATGTTTCATTAGTTTCAGGTGTACAGCATAGTAATTTGATAACTCTGTATGTTACGCTATGCTCACCCCAAGTGTGGCTACCATCTGTCACCTTACAACATTATTACGACACCATTGAGTATATTCCTATGCTGTACCTTTCATCATCATGACTTATTCATTCCGTGACTGGGAGCCTATAACCCCCACTTCCCTTCTTCTGGCAACCCATTAGTTTGTTCTCAGTATTTGTAGATATGATTTTGCTTTTTATTTGTTTGCTTACTTATTTGTCTTGGTTTTTAGATTCCACACATGAGTGAAATTGTATAGTATTTGTCTTTGACTGGCTTATTTCACTTAGCATATACTCTCTAGATCCATCCATGTTGTCACAAATGGTAGGACCTCATTCTTTTTTATGGCTGAGTAATATTCCATTATATATATTTATTTCTTCTTCTGGATATTTGAGTTGCTTTCATATCGTGACTATTATAAAGCTGCAATGAACACAGCGATGCGTATATCTTTTTTAAATCATGTTTTTGTTTTCTTTGGGTAAATACCTGGTAGTAGACTTACTGGACCATGAAAGTATTTCTACTTTTTTGAGGAATTGCTCTACTGTTTTCTGCAGTGGTTACATAAATTTGCATTCCCACCCACAATATATGAGGGTTCCTTTTATTCCACATCCTCGCCAACACTTGTTATTTCTTGTCTTTTTTATTCTAGCCATTGTGACAGATATGAAGTGATATCTCATTGTGATTTTCACTTACATTTGCCTGATGATTAATGATGTTGAGCATTGTTTCATGTGCCTGTTGGCTATGTATATGTCTTCTTTGGAGAAATGTCTGTTTGGGTTCTCTGAGCATTTTTAAATTAGATTATTTGTGGTTTTAGTGTTCAGTTGTGTAAGTTCTTTTTATATTTTGGAAATTAACTCCTTGTTGGGTAATATCATCTGTTCATTAGGTTGCCATTTCATTTTGTCAATAGTTTCCTTTGCTGTGTAAAAGCTTTTTATTTTGGTGTAGTTCTAATAGTTTTTTTATACTATTTGGTGTAGTTCTAATAATTTTTATGCAATTTTCTATGCTTTTTATGCTAATCCTCTTTATCAGTTAAAATCATGATTTTTAAAAAATCAGTGTAACATATAAATTTCCAGTGTTTTATACTTGTGTTCATAAGGAATATGACTTCACCTTAAGTGACATTAAAACTGTGCACTAATTAAATGAGTTGGTTTACAAAGGGGAAAAGGAAACCTCTGTGCAAGGGGCTGCCTCCAGTCTAGGATGAACATATAACTAACTTATTCTCACCATGATACCTTTGAGAATAAGGGGGATGCTATTAATAATTACATTGGAACAATGGGCATGAACTGGAATCTCCCAGGAAGACCTTGGGATGGTACTTGAGACGTTCTCCCTTCTCATTCTTTACGTAGAGCCAGCCTGCCCTCAGCTATGAAGGTGTTGAATCAAGGGGATGGGTAGGAAGCCTTCTCCCCCTTGATTGTGCAAAACCATTTTTACCCTCTGCCACAGCTGGTACATCTTGCCAGTTCCCGCTCTGAATTCCCCTCTGCAATGGACTGAATGTTTGTGTCCCCTCCAAAATTCATATGTTGAAATCTTAACCCCTAATGGGATGGTATTAGGAGGAGGGGACTTTGGGAGATAATTAAGTCATAAGGGTGGAGTTCTTATGAATAGGATTATTGCTCTTCCAAAAGGGACCCCAGAGACCTTTCTAGCTCTCTTTCTCCCATGTGAGGACACAATGAGGAGTCTGCAACTTGGAAGAGGGCCTTAATCAGAGTCTGATCATACCAGCACCCACCTTAGACTTAGTCCAGAACTGTAAGAAATAGATTCCTGTTTTCTGTAAGCTATCCAGTCTATGGTACTTTTTTATAGCAGCCCAAACTGACTAAGACACCTTCCTTTGCCATCTGCTAGGAATCCATCCACCATGCAGGGGGTGCTACTTAGCTAACCTCTTTCTGGCCCCAGCTCATTAGGGTGAACCATTTTAAAGGTTATGAGAGAAGAAAATTTAATAGGCTTACTGAGGGTTACTGGCATTAGGGTTTTGTGGGGAAGTGGAGGTTCTGTTTTTGTTCTGTTTTGTTGTGTTTGTTTGTTTTTTATGAAAACCAACATATTTTATTAAAACAACATAGCTATACCATGTGATAGGAAAACCCACCACACTAAACCATCACTGTGACAAAATGCATTATAGTAGCAAATTATTTTTATTTTGCCTGAGTATATAAACTACTAAGTTTTTCTGGTTTCTCTAGTGAGTGTCATGCCAATACTTTTATATTGCTCTGGTTCAATGAGCCTTATCTTACCTATCAGCTAGCATTTATAGCAGAAAATCTGAAACAAAAATCTGAGGTCAAGCAGTATTGTGGTGAAAGCAAACACCTGGCCCAAATGGCCACAACCTCAGGGTTGTTCAGTTATCCAGGGATTCTCTTGATGTCTACATTTTTGAGTTGAAGAGAACAGTTTTGTGGATTTTTCTTTGAGTTTTGAAGTAACAATAGCAGAGAGGCAAGTCTCAAAGGCCCAACATTGTCTTGGATCCATAGTTTTTAATATATTTCCTTCAGCCCATCACTTGGACAAATAATAACAGATATACCTTTAAAATCTTACCAGGAGATGATCCCGTTAAGTTGACCCCACATATAGATATGGGCAGGGTAAATGTAGGTTACGTAGCAATGCTATCTCATTAATAAAGAATACTAATAAATATCTCATTAATAAACAACAACAAGCTCTCATGATGGCTCTCAAGTCCTCCTCTTCTAACTCTAAATACAGGCATCACATTTGGACCATCCAATCCTCATCTCACTCCTTGTAACTAGAAGAGCCTACAGAGACTGTTGTGTCGCTCTTTCTGAAGAATGGGCTGATATTCCAGGATGCAGAGATCTGGGGTTCTTTTCAGAACCTTCTGGGCTTAGTGAAGGTCTAGAATCCTAGTCATGGACTCATTCTTCAAGGGCTTACTCACAGGTTCTGTACAATATAATATACAATATACAATTAAAGAGAAGTCCAGTCCCTTCTACTCTCTTTTGACTTTTGCAAGTTACAAATCACTATAATAAAAGAGACACACTGGTAGGTGCAACAAAAGAAGGGTAGGCTAGGGGTGGGCCCTGGGTATTAAGGAAAGAACATTCACTGCTAAGAGGCCTGGGAGAGCTGCCTGGTGGAGGTGGTGTTTCAGTCACACCTTGAAGAGCCCTTAGTCTTTGACCATGTGGAAATGAGGGGAAGAAACAGTGTGAAATGAGGTACGGTGTGGTGGCAAAAAACACAGCATGGTAATGGGAATGGTGACCACCATATGAATTAGGAGAAAGGCTTGCTAAGGGTATTCATTTTTACCAAATACTTATTTAGAATCTCTGTGTCAGGTTTTGAGGATACAGAAATGAATAAGACAGATACAGGAACCTGCCTTCCCAGAGCTTATACTGTAGTAGGGGCACAGACAAGTAGGGAAAACAAAGCTGGACCAATGCCCAGCAGTCTGGAAGTCCTTTGATATCAACCAAGAAAGTCACAGAATCTCTTAATCTCTAGTGAATAAACTTGGTATTTAGAAGGAATTAGGATCAGGAGTTGTAGTTGTGAGTCCAGTTTTGCCACTACATCACCTGTGTACCCATTAATAGTTGACCCTGCTCGTCCATACTTCTCTTTCCTAGGTGTTATAAATAGAGAGAAAAGCTCAACATTAGCTACTTCCCAACATCTCTGGGATGGTGACAGTAGAAAATAGAAGTAAAGATGTTTTGAAATGTAAAATATGTTATGCAAATGCATGTTGTTAGTGTTACTATTTCTCTGGTCTCCAGGGATCATGTTACAGGCAGTACCAATAACCTCATAACATGGAGAGAGCAGAAATGATTGCTCACAACTATCCATGGATAATGGAAGATGGGGGTATGTGAGCATAGACTTTGTAACCACACAGATCTGAATTCAAATCCTGTCTTCACTGTCTACTACCTACATAAGTTTGGGCAAGACGTAAACTCTTTCTTTATGCCTGTCTTCTCACCTATAAATCATATCTAATAATATCTCTTGTCTAAGGTTATCATCAGAATAACATTTAAGAGTTTACCACAGTGCCTAGTACACAATAATCATTCAATAAATGGCAACAAAGATTATTTTGCTTATGGCTCATCTAACTTTTCTAAGATGTCAAGAATAGTGTTATAGAATCAGGGAATCATAGAACTTACCTCAAAATTTTTTTCTCTTCCTGAGCGTATGGTCTTATGCATCTTGTTCCAGCATTTCTCACTCCAAAAACTGTGATTCTATTTCTGTATTACCGAATTTTTTCTTATACTTTAGCCCATTTTATCTTATTTAACTTCTCTATAGAGTAACATGACTGAAGAAAGAATCAGCTGGACAAGACCAAGACTGAGAGTGACCAATTGTCCTTGTTTGAACTATGACTAAGGGGTTTCCCAGAACACTGGACTTTACCAAAATAAGGACAGTCCTGGGCAATTAGGGGCATTTGGTCACTCTGCCTCTCTTAGTGCAGAATTTTGATCTCTGGTAAAGCCAGAAAAGCGAAGAACCGTACAACTCACTGCATTCTATCTCCACTGTATACAACCAGGAGGAATAAGCAACCAGAAGCAAATGCCCTGTAAAGACCAGTTTAGTGTATACACTACCACCTTACCCCTTAATTAAGCATAGTCTTTGGTCCATCAGCTAGGAGCCTTGTGGCATGGGTGCACATTGTTGTGAACTTGAAAGAAAGAGATCCTTTTCCTTCTATCTCTGATGCTCTTTCAGATGGTGAATCTGACAGCTTAGTGCCAAGGTTTTTGAATGAACAGTCCATCCTCAATATCTGTAGGGAGGGGCTTGTTTTTGTGTCCCATCTTATCAAATCTGGATCAGAATAAAAACATGGTACCCCTCTTACCTCAGGGACTGCATATGACCCTTGTCTCCCCTCATTCAGGCTAAAGTTGTTCTTCTGTCGATGTCTTGGCCTGATTAACAGAAGTCTTCTCTTCTCTGCCTGGAATGCTTTAAGCACTTCACCATGTAACTTGTAATCCAAATAATGATGCTTGAAGGTGTTGAGTTTTTTAATAAGTCTCGATCATTTTTCTAAAATTCCTGTTTCAGTTGATGACTATTATTTTTTATGAACTCAAAATAACTTGGGAAACCTTTCTTGCTTTGGGATTTTCTTTGTTTTTTTTTCTCACAGAGATAGTCTTAACGTCAGTCAGGACAAGGACTAGTTACAGAGGGAATGAGAAACACTCCCTCTTGAATGCCCTCAGTTCCTTGGAGAATTATGGGAAAGGTGCCAGTAATGTCTAGTGGTCAGTCAGTTTTTCCAGTAACATGAATGACTCACAGTGGCATAAACCAAGTCCCATTCAAGAAGTATTACACCATGCCCTGTGATGACAAGCAATTCTTGGGAAAGTTGTACAAACCCAATTTTCAGAAGTGTCAGCCACATAATCAGAGTAGTCTTGAAGAACCATCTTGATTTTTAAAGCATTGAAAAACAGACCTTTAAAAAGATGTGTCTGGAAGATATTATGACAACAAACTACAAAAAAATTTGCAACAAATATGACATACAAATAATTGGTTTCATTAATATATAAAGAGCTCTTATAATTCAATAGGAAAGAAAATTAACAACCCAATAGAAAAATGGATAAAGATCATGAACAGGCTTCTTCACAGGATATACATATGTCTTGGCAGGATTTTATGTTCAACTTTATTAGAAGCAAATAAGTTCAAATAAAAACAGAACATTTTTTGCCTCTCAGTGGACAAAAATCAAAGTTTTATAATATAGAAATATGGTAAAAATGTATAGATAGTTTCTTGAAATGTTCCTTGAAGTATTAAGGACACAGCCTCTTCAGAGGGCAGTATCAATATTCAAAACCTATAGTGAAACAATAGTAGAAGTTTGTTTTGAGCTTGTGTTCAGAGATATATACAAGGTTATAGATTAGAACATTTTGAAATAGTAGAAGAATAGATATATACTAAATGTTCCACAATTAGAAATTAGTGAATAAATGTTATGGACTGAATGTTTCTGTCCTTCCAAATTCATATGTTGAAATCCTAACTTCCAGTGTGATGGTTTTAAAAAGTGGGGCCTTGGCGATTTATTTGGTCATGAAGTTGAGACCCTGATGAATGAGATCAGTGCCTTAATAAGAATAAACATGGGAGACCTTACTTTCTCTCCCTCTCTGCTTTCTGGCATGTGAGGATACAAGGAAGAGACAGCCCTCCATAAACCAGAAAGAGTGCCTTCACCAAGAAACCGACTATGCTGGCATCCTGATGTGGAACTTTCCAGCTTCTAGACCTAAGTGAGAAATAAATGTTGTTTAAGCCACCATGTCTGTAGTAATTTGTTATAGCAGCTGGAACTGACTAAGAAATGTACGTAAAGGATGCAATGGTGGAATACTATACAGCTACTGCAAAGTATGAGATAGATTTATATGTACTGATAGAGAAATTTTTAAAGGAAGCTTTTAAGTAAGAAAATCAATTCAAGAAGGATGTGTGTAGTATGCTCCCATTTGTGAAAAATGGGGAATATATAAATAGATAGAGACAAAAATAGAGATAGAGATATGTACCACATTCATATATACTTCTGTATATCTAGAAAATACTGAGAAGGCACACAGAATCTCTTATAAGTTACCACTCAGAAAGTAGAATTTGGGGTCAGGATGAGAGGAGACTTCTTTATAATGTATATCCTTTAATAGTTACAATTTTAATCCTTTCTAAAAGACATTAAGATAATAACAAAAAGAGAGTTGGCTTCTATGAAACAGGTACTTATCACCACAAATAGGAACTGTTTATAAGTACTAAGTACCCAGAATGTCTTGCCTTGTATCTACTTTATATATCACTCTCCATGCATCCCTGATTAATAGCACATACCCTGTATAGTTATTACATGTTGGGATCTGCTTCCTCCAGTTTCCTGTGATCTCTAACAGATAAATTGGTGGTGTTTCATGGAATGGGATGGGGTACTAATCTGGCTTCTAGCTCTGCCTCTCACATATCATGGTTTCTGTTCTACAGAGGAGGAACCTAAAGATAAGGGAGAAGACAAAGGAATTTTTGTCTAAAGTCACATAGCCAGTCAGCAGTTGAATCATGACCAGAATATAAGGCTTCTTTCTCCAGTCCTATTTCTACTTTGGAATAATGGAGGAATACCCAAAGTTTAGAAGAAACATTGACCTGATATTCCACCTGATACAAGAATAGAGATTCAGATATTCTTTCTTAAAGAATAGTCATCTCATAACCTTTCCTCATTCCAAGGTCAGACTTCCACAGATGAGTGGTTGGAATAGTGATATTTCCTTTATTTGACTTCCAGAGGTGCTAAGTAGGGTTACTAACGTCTTGTGTTATGGGACAAGGCTACATGTTTGGGAGTCCAATACAAAAGAATGAATCTAGGTTCTACCACTTCCTTACTCTACTGCAGACAAGTCACGTCACATGCCTGAATTTAAGATTTTTCCTCAGTAAAACAGGAGTAACAGCAGTGCACAGGATTTTCATAAGACTGATAAAACCATGCAAGTGAGTTGCAAACGATGAAGTACTCCAAAAAGTGAATTTAGGTCTCCTAGCAACATGCCCAGGTGGACAGCATCCAGGGGGTGGGGGAGGGTAGATTATGGCTGATGAACTGTGGTCCTGAAAGCTCCCAGGGTTGGCCGGCCAGGCCTTCCCCAGGGCAGACTGGAGAGGACAGGGTCTGGAGCCCTATGTCTACCAGGTGTCTGGGCACCTGGGACCAGGCATGAAAATAAGTTAGCCCTGAACTTGAGTGAGACTTGCAGGATTGCAGTCATGGCAGTCTCACTGGAGAAGCCAATGGAGCACCGGGAGATTGCCCTGCAGCGCACAGATTCCTATGACCTTGCTCGCTTCCCTGTCCATAAAGCATCAACAACAACAACAACAACAACTTTAAGTGAATGTAAAGAATTCTTCACGACAATAAACATACCAACTTACATTCTTGAACTGTTAATACTGTAATCCCTTAGCAATTGTGGCCTGGCCACACCAGCCTCAAATCTGGCCTGTGCTATCTCTTTAACATTTTGAAGGAGTTGTCAACATTTAATTGTCAAATTTCAAATTTTTAAAAAGTCTGGAAGATCTGGCAGCTTCAGATGCACGTTCTAGTGTGGTGATAATGGACTATAAGTGCGTGGCAGTACCTCTTTCTAATGGACATAGACCCTCTACTTGGCAACAGTCCCCATTTTTCCCTTTTTTGTCTTATGTTTCACCCATAAGACAAATGAGACAAAAGACTATCCCTGTCTGTAGGCCTTTCGAGTTACAGTCCTGAAGCTAGGTTTAACCAGCATATGTAGCAGAAGAAATAATTTCAGTTCAAGATAGTACAGTGTCTTGACCACCCTCACAACAAGAACTCAAACCCACCAATTTTCTGCTTTAGAGCCCCTTAGTCTGCAATTTACAGATGCTCCCCCCACTGCAGCAACTGTGGAGCTCAGTGCCCATAATCAAGCCCATTTATTTTCTGCAAAACAAGAGAGAAGAGGCTCACTTTGCTCCATAGCTGATTAGGGCTTCCCCTTACTGAGAGAAAAAAGCTAGATTTCAAAAGAAAATCCTCAAATGAAAGCCAGCCTACATTTCCCTCTTTAGTTCAGCCACTTTTGCCCTCTACTATTTTCATGATGCAGTTTCTCTGCAATGTTTTCTATTACTGCATGCTTACAGGCCCAGTCTGTTTCTCAGAAGGTTTACTTCAGTAGGATGGTAATATCACATGGCACTAAATCCTGTAGGAGCCCTCCTGCTGTCAACAGGAACCTGGTTAAGGTTCTTGGGGAGCCTTGATGGTTCAGTCAGTAAAGCTTCTGACTTTGGCTCGGGTCGCGATCTCAGGGTCCTGGGATCGAGCCTTCATTTGGTCGGCCTGCTCAGTGGGGAGTCTGCTTGTCTCTCTCCCTCTGCCACTCCCTCTACTTGTGCTCTCTATCTCTCTCTCAAATAAATAAAATCTAAACAAAAACAAAAACAAAAAAAAGCTTAGTTAAGATTTTAAGGTACCTTCTAGAAGATGCCCCCTGACTGATTTCTCTATCCCACAGGAGCCAGCAGACCCGTAAGTGTGTGTGTGAGATTTATGAGTAAGTGTACTAGAATTACCCAATAAGTAAGCAAATTAGATAAGAATATGTCTCCATAGTTACTTTGCCTGAAGAATAGAATATAAAGGTGACTGGGTTGGGCACTTAGGTGGTTCAGTTGGTTAAGCTTCTGCCTTTGGCTTAGGTCATGATCTCGAGGTCCTGGGATCAAGTTCCGCATTGGGCTCTCAGCTCAGCGGGGAGTCTGCTTCTCCCCCTGGCCTCTCCCTCTCTCTCTTTCTCTCTCTCTCAAATAAATAAAATCTTAAAAAAAGAGAGAGAGTTATGGATCGACACATTCAGCATTAAAAATGGAAGTTGGTGATTTATGGATGTGTTCATTCATTCATTCATTCAACAAATATTTATTGGGTACCTATTATATTCCTGACACATGCTAAGACTCCTAGAAAAAAAAATAATAAACCCAATTCCTGCGCCAACAAGCTCACTCAACTCTTCCATTAACTACCTGTAGAACTGAACAACTTGACCTAACCTCTCTTCCCATGCCAATTTCTTCTCCTTCACAACCCTCGGATCTGTGGATTTTGTTAGCCTCCATGAGTTTCGTATAGGTGAAAGTCTTAAACTATATCATTGAGTGGCGGGGATTTCATCAACACTGGTCCAAGCTGAGCCCATCACTTCCTGGATACCTAGAAGGGTCAGGTAACTTGCTCAGGTATGTAGCTCATTGTTGGCTGAGCCAGTTCCCAGCACTAGCACAGTTTTCACCATTACCCAGAGCCGAGCAGGTCTTCTGGGCCCCTTGGCCATACCAGGATACCTTCTTTAGTTTTGGCCCAATCATTTTATAGTCCTCCTTCTGCTACCTCTGAGTTCTGCATTTGTGGAATAGAGGCTCGGGTTATGCCTATAAAATTTGTGCTTTCTCGGATTAAAAGATTGTCTCTGCAATCATGGTTTGCTCTTAATTGCCTGACTGCCAGAGCTTTCCCTTCACTTCAGGCCCTCCAATTGGAATTTGGGGTATTAATTAAATATCATGAAAATAACCTGAGCTTATACAGCTTCTTTCCATCCATGCTTTAGAAAAGGGAGTTCTATGTTCAATACCTATGAATTCAAGGGCTCTGTGAACATGGACAAGAAAAAGTTTCATCTTAATTTCCATCCATCTTGAACTGAAATTTAACATTACCCTTAATTATAAATGTAGGGAACAAACCATAGTAGTCTTAGAATTTTGTCACAATTAAAATCACAGATGTCTTCATATCACGTAACAGTTGTTACAGGTTTCCTGAAATATCATATGAGCTCACCACTACTTTAAAAGTAAGGTAGTTATTTGGATCCACTTTCAGATATTTTTATTTAGTGTGTTAATAAAGAAATACATGAATTACCATAGCAAAAATTTGTGGATTTTTAAAAATATTTTGATAAACTTAATATAAATGTTTTCCTTTCTTAGTTTATGTGTTTTACTTCATACATTTAAGAACATTAATCTGAGAGTCTGTTGCCTTCCCCAGATCACCAAACACGTCTATTACCCCCAAAATTTAAAAAGTTCTTGTTTTTAGAGCAGAGGTTCTTAACCAGAGATGTGTTGCCCCTGTCCCTTGGGGATATTTGACAATGTCCAGAAATAGTTGCTACTGGCATCTAGTGGGTAGAGGACAGAGATACTGCTAAACATTCTCTGGTACACAGGATAGCACCCGCACACAAAGAATTATGACCAAATGTCAGCACTGAGTTTGAGAAACCCTAATTTAGAGCAATATTCAACAGAAAGCTAAAAAGTTGCTAGTCCTTCCATTCCCACCTAATTCCTATTTACGTTCACCCTTTTAATCTTCCTGCTATCCCTCTGAGTAATCACACGGATGAAGTAGGTTTGGTTTTTGTTTTTAATTCTTGCATCCATCCCAGTTTTAAGTATTACAAGTCATCCTAGATCTGTGAGCCAGAGGCTCTGGACAAAGCAGTATTATGAGTACTGACCTAACCCTTCCTCTGCTCCGTGTTCATACTTGCCATCCTCATTCATGTCACCATCATTTCTAGCCAGTCATAGCCTCGTATAAGCCTGCTTCCATGCTTGTCTGGTCTAATCCATTTCACCTCCCCAATACAGATGGAGAAATCCTTCAGAAATGTAATTCTAATATGTTGCTTCCCAGCTCAAAATCCAACAATGGCTTCCCATTCTCGTATTCCTTACCAGGACATAGTCCCCACAAGTCCCCTGCCTATTTCTTCTCCAGTTTCATCCCACATCACTCCAAGAGCAGCTTGAATACACTAAACTCTTCCCTGCCTCAGGACCTTTGTACTTGCCATTCGTTCCCCTGACTCTTTAAATAACTGACTTCTTTGCATCCTTCATATCTCAACTCAAATTTCACCTCCTTAGAGAGGCCTTTCCTAACCATCCCCAAATATCCATTTACATAGCATTTACCTCCTAGAATTACTCTGAAGATTAAATGAGAAATGCCTTTAGAACAGTGCTTGGAAAAAAAAAAAAAAAAAGAACAGTGCTTGGTGCAGAAATGCTCATTAAAAGTTATAAATCATCATCATCATTATCCTCGACCATAGTAGCCTATTTAGCCTATTAAGCTGCATGGAAAACACTAACAAAGATGTGAGATTGTGATGTGTTTGCTTCCACTTCATCTGATTGTCACTTCCATGAGGTATATACCTTGTCTGTTTTGCTTCCTGGTGCCCTCACCTCCCAGTATACCACCGGTCAGAGAGCAAGTGCTCAAATATTTGTTGAAGGAATGAATGGAAGTGAGTGTCTCTTGCGGTCAAAGGGGTCAAACTGCAGAAACCGCATAAAGACCTAGGGCAGTCTCACCTCTGGGGCAGCCCCACATCTGGCTCTGCGCAACAGCGCTGCACATGCTCCCAGGGAGCCTTCCCTCCCTCTCCCACCCACTCCTCCCCCACAGACCCCTCCCCGCTTGTATTCAACACACCCTTGTGCGAGAAAAGCAAAAGACCCACAAAACTCTTTTCTTTATCCTCTTTCCAAAAAAATGGGCCAATTCACAGCTGCAATCTTTGGGAGAATTTCCTGCCTGGGAGTCTGGAAACTGCCAAGAGTGAAAAGCCGCAGCCAGCCCTCGAGGCCTCTGTTGTCCTTGGCCCCAACAACAACAAAAACAGCCACCACCACCAGCACCGCCACAACAAAACAGGCCACGTGTGCACGAGCACACACAAACACGCCCACAGAACCAACCCAACGGACAAGGCTTCAAGAAGAAGCTTCTGGGCTCACGTTCCGGTGGCGAGGCCCGTCCCTTGGCACGGGGCCATGGCAGCCCAGTTCCCAGCCCCCCACCATCTGTCATCAGCACTCTGCCTACTGTAAGTGTGCCGACACAGTACTCGGAGGCTAACGAGTAGCAAATGGAGGGGAAGAACAAACAAAGCCACCACAGTCAGCGGGAGAAGGTGGCTATGGTTTTGACACAAACTGACAAAAAGCCGGGAAATTTAAACTGAAAGTTTGCCCTAAAGACCTTCAGCTGTGAGGGCCGGGCTGGGGGGAGGGGGTGCGCGAAGGCCAACTCCCCCCCTCCCCGGCAGGCAGGCTGCAGAGGCTGGTGAGCGGGAGCTAACCAAGCTGGCTCTTCCCAGACCCTGTGAACATGACACGTTGTGTAGAATCCATTCCCACCGTGCATGGATTGCCCAGTAAGACTTTCTCTTACAATAAAAGGGAACCTTCAAAAAAAAGCAAAAATTCCAAAGGAAACATTTAATCAGGACATCAGGTGTCATGTAATGCAGTTTACTAAATTCTTTATCAAATCATCATTCGAATTAATAATTATCTGATGATTAAAATTAAGAATTGTAACCTATTGCAATTATTAATAATCTGTCAAGTTAGGATAAATTGTCCTTGCTTTGCTGTTCAGAAGTTGTAGTGTTAGTTTCATGTTATCATTTGAGAGTCCTCTGGGGAAAAAAAATCAGGGTATTTGTCATTTTTCACTGTTGATAACAAAAACACTTTTTTATAAACTGATTTGTCTATGGGAAATTGCAGCAGCAAGAGAACTCAAGCCAGCTAAGATGTCTACGGAAATGTGTCTACATTTTTGCTTGAGTGGCATGGATTCTGTTTGCACTTGGATGGATGATTGTCTTGGAGTTTTCATTCCTTGTCATTAAATGCGAAGGCTTTTTCTCTTAAAAAGAGTGACCCGGGTTATCAGGCATATTATGACAATTCCAGAAGCTTGACATGATTCTCCCTACATCAGAGATAAAGGCACTGAGGCCCAGAGGGTTTCACATGATCCCAAGGTGAAATGGTGAACCTCAGAGGTCTTTGGACTTGATACCCTACCATTCTTCTGTCTCAGACAATAAGATTCTGCTAAGTGGCTGATTTCCCTTTGCCCTTGTAGTTTTTGCCATAAAGCCACAAATACTATAAATTATAATTCCCACTTCTCAAAAAATATTAATTAAGCCAGCAAAATTACAGTGAGTTTTAACCAAGGTGGCCAGAAAGAAACCAGCTTTCATTCTGATCTCTCATCAGTTAGCTGTTAGTATTTGATCACTCTTTAATAGTTGATTACTGAAAAATAAACTCTGGAAAAGAAGTTTGAACCCCTAAACAATTCTGATTGACAGCATAATCGCTTGGCTCATTATCTCTAATCGACAGAGTATACATATATTTACAAATAAAAACACACACCAGATGTATTTTCATCCACAAGGTGATGCTGTCAACTAAAATAGGGAATGTGCACCAGCGTTGAGCATCCATCATTTTTAAGGCAGATTCACCATGAAATCTCCCACTTCGTGATCCACAGATGAAAGCCTGAATGCGTACAGGTGGCTATGATATCGCCGTGTTTACAAAGAAGATGAAATGCTTGGAACAGCACCAGCTCTAAAGTCAGGAGAATTAGCTTTGAGTGCAGGCTCTGCCGTTTTCCAGCTTATACTTTCATGCCTCAGTGTCTTCATCTGTAAAATGGGGATGATAATAGCATCTTCAGAATTGTTTCAAGTCATAGATGAGATCGTGGATATGAAAATATTGTATAAACAATAACTTACTAACATAGTTCTCCTTTTTCCATATTTTTCCATTCCTTCAAATGTCCTTGTTTCTCCCAGACTTATCAGTATTTTATTTATCTTTTTAAAGATTTTGTTTCTTTATCCGAGAGAGAGAGCATGAGCATGGGAGAGGAGGAGAGGGAGAAGCAGACTCCCCACTGCACGGGGAACGCGACACAGGGCTCAATCCCAGGACCCTGAGATCATGACCTGAGTCAAAGGCAGACACTTAACCAACTGAGCCACCCAGGTGCCCCCTTATCAGTGTTTTAAAAGGAGACATGACAATTCCTACTTTCTACCTTCTCTTCAGAAGGTGAAAGTCAGTTCGAAAGTGGGCCTATATCTGAGACCAACGTGACACTCTCCATCAAGAGCCCATTTTGAGTTTCACCTGTGAAGAGAGAAGTACATAGAAATAGCTTTCGTTTCCCTTTCCTGTAGAATTTAACAGAATTTTTAAAAATCCTATGCAAAGCTCTTCTAAGAGCATAGTGAGCGAAATGAATTTCCGAACCATGCTTTACACATGTCTGCAAGTGACCAAAGTAAGTTAATACCTTATATCAATGTCCATAACATTCACTCATTCATTCATGTATTCATTAAACAACTGAATTGAGTGCTCACTCCTGTATAGGGCAGTGGGCCAAGTGCTAGGATGGTGGCAGGAAACACACAGACTCACCGGGGACAAGTGATACAGTCCTGTCAGGAGAGTTTCTTACTGTGTAAAGAGAGAACTTATGTTTTTAGAAGAGTTTTTGCATTTTTAGAATATTTTTGAATTTTTAGAAAATTCCCTTCTTGTCTAAGAGTCATAAAATGAGAGCCTAGGAATCTGGGTCCCTTCTTGACTTCACCAGTATTCATGGCCTTGAACAAGTCACCTTCTGGCTTTGGGCAGCTTCTATACTTTCCTGACATGGAAGGGTTTTCAACCTCCTCTTGCTTTGTTTTCTGAGTTAGTAGCACTACTTCACCAAGAAATGTTTCACGAAGGATTAAATAATTTAAGAAAAGCGTGTGTTCTCCTCTTCTGAAGTGTGTTCTCATCAACTAGAGTGTCAAGAGTAGGGAGCTAGACAAGGATTTAATCCAACAGGGGACTTTGGATAGGTACAGTAAAATGGGCTTAAATGAAAAATAACTTCCCAAGCCCTTTACTAGGCTGAAGGCTCCATAGAGACAAAGATCAGGGAAGCCGTACCCACCACTGCTCCCCTCCCACTGGTCCCTGAAACAGTACTGGCCCATGATAGATATCCACAGGTATTTGGGGAATGAACATGTGAATGAACCAGCTTAGCATGATAAATAATGTCACAACAGAAAATAATTGCTATAAAATAAAATAGCAACTTAGATAACATTTCCCAACTGCTTTGTCAAACCTTTCAAAACTCCCCTTAAGGGAAGACCATGATTCTACACGGCTGTAGTTTACCCACTGCAGCAAAGCCGAGGTCTGTGCCCGAGCAAGCTGATTGCTCCCTGATACTGGGGAGGATCTCCAAACGCCTCCACGGTATCCATTCATCAATTAAAAGATTGGAGCAGAATTAAAACAGCACTTTCCGGAAGTCTGAGATCTTGGATTCTGATCCTGGCTTTTCCCTATTTAGCCATGTGGCTTTGAACAAATCCTCTATTTCTCATGACCTGAGTTTTCTCATCTGTAAACAAGAGGTTTAGATTTCTAAGGCTCTTTCCAGGCATAGGAATTTAGGAAGAAAGTGGAAAATTATGCACATGTGGGCACTTCTAAAGTAAAACTTCACCATCCAAAATGCCTGTTACTTTATTAACTCCATTCCTGTTTGGAGCTTGGAAAATTGGCAAAGCGAGTGCAACTGTTTCAGAAGTTAATGTTGTATTAGATCAACATAGCAAATAGACACTTGCCTAGAGAGTAAGACTTTTTGCCAGAAATGGGTTGGCTCTGAAAAACATTGCCCTGAAAAGCCCTATCCAGCTCTGTTTCCTCATACTTCTTCCTTCCCACAACTCAACCTTCCCCCAAAGACCAACAGACAGGGCTTAGAGGTACAAAGCAGGAGGAGTCTCTTGCTGTGGGACTCAACATTGAGTCATTTCTGCTAATAGTTCAACCATGACCTGATATGTCAGTTTGGGTAATTAATCTTTAGCCTTGCTCCTTCATCCTGAGTCTGGGGAAAATTGGAATGATTTATTCATGCATTCATTCCCAAGTACTTGTCGAGTCCCTAGGGAGGGCCATCCCCCCCAACTCATTTTTGACTCGTGTACTGGACTCCTCCCCCTCTCCCCCCATGCCACCATGCTGTCCTCACTCACCCACCTATTGCTCAACTCACTTCCTTCCGTGACACCCCTCCTGCTAGCTGTTTCACAAGAGGAGACTCTGGCTGCATGTAATTGACCTGGCCCAGAATGTCTGGAATCATCAAAATTTCCAAGATCTGGCTAATATCATTTCTTTGGACCAGGTGAGTTAGCCCTGCCACCTGCAGGGAAAGGCAAAGACTCAGTCAAAGACTGAGCAGAGCCCCGGTAGGTACCTAGCCACAAACTAAGGATCATGATTGCATTTCTTCAGAGATTATAGACTGCCTGCATGCTCACAATGGCTAGGATTCATTACCTGGAAAGTAACTATTATGATCCTGTAGGTAAAGATGTGGACATGTTAAGGTTTTCTAATTGGCATTACTATTATGAGCCTGTAAGATCCCTGGAGCCATTAGAACCTTGATCCTACTAGAACCCTCACCATCACCACCATCAGGAATTAGAGCCCAAAGCCTGAACTCTAGTCCAGTAACTGATACCCTACTCTCCATCCTTGCTTCCTAGCTCTGTGCTCATCCATCAGAAACCCTGTTAAGATGTTCTTAGGTCCTTGATTCTGTTTGTTCCTGTTTCCCCTACTGTCTGTTACTCTGTTCAAGGGCTGCCAGTAGAAGTTAGCTAAAACTGTGAGTGTCATAGCCATGGTGGCAGAGCTCACAGGGGTAGTGACCAACCTCAGATTCAACCAAGGAAGTCGACAAGTTGTCTCTCTGGGTGAAATGAAGTCTTATGGAAGGAACTTCAGCCGGGACTGTAATGCCCATCATAAAGTCCGGAGGGCAAAGCAAGTGTAGAAACAGAACAGGTGTTGAGGTTAGCAACAGGGTGGCTCCACAGAATAGAGGGCAAGCATCAATAAATAATTCAGGGTAAGTGGCTGAGAGCTAAAACTGTGGATATGAGTGAAAGATGTCCTCTTAAGGAACCATCGGGTACATGGGATAAGCAGAGAAGCTTGCAAGAGGCCATGGGAGCTAGAAGTGTATATGCCTTGGGCCTCACTTTTATGCTGAACTGAACTTCTTTGTAGCATCCGTGGATACAACCCAGCCTCAGAGGGGGACCCATCCAGGCTACCCCATCGCACTGCGGTTTATTACCCTGAGCCAGACTAAATTTTCCCTTATTTCATGTGGATAATATATTTGTTCTGAAATTGTTTCACTTTCTATGAAATGAAATTCATAATAATGGTTAGAAACTTTAAGTTTGTTGAGACTCTATGTATATTGATGAGTTTTGCAGGAGATGGGGAAGTATTTTTATTTAATAATGCACATTAGAGAAACTGACTTAATTTCATAGGCTTGTTCTAAGTGAGGATAGAGAACTCAAAGATCATTTGCCTCCTACCATCCTTGTACAAATGAGGGAACTGGGGGTAGGGGGTCAAAAAAAAAAGCTTACACCTTGCCCCAAATCACACAGGTAGCAAGTGTTGGTGTTAAGAGTGTTTATTTCTAAGAGCTGCATGATGAGCAGCAAATGGCCTAACAGTCTTGTTTCTCTGGTTTGCCTGGGCAAACCGGCCAGGGGTCTTTGTTTCCAGAGATGTTTGTGCAAAAAGTATATCATCCAGGCCCGAACGTAGTCAGACTCCGCAAGATCAAAGGTGGAGCTAAAGGGGGATGTGCCACACAGAAAACCAAATCAGCCCAGAAGCTTTTACCTCCATAGAGATTCCTCACAGCCCCAGCTGCCTCTTAGTCAACCAGCGACCCTGAACCTCTGCCAAGAGGCCACACCCCAAAGAGACAGCAACCTCGCTACCCACGTACAACCATGACATAAAGCAGACGAAATAATACAGCTTGGTTGAGTGGCTTTGCCAGTTTGTGCCTTCACTTTCTCTATGCTTTGGTTTCTTCTTCCAGCTCCTCAGCTGCATAGAACCATAATGCAATTTTGTAGAAACTAAGCAAAAAGGAATACATTAGTCTAGTTGCTTGGAACTGCTGCCAAAGGAACAGTGTCTTCGACTGATTGCCAGCCAAGTCCCTTATGAGATTGTGTAGACTCTTACAATATTGCTCAGGGAGCGAAACAAAGAGGAAGAGAAAAAGAAGGGTCGTGCTTATTATAATTTATAGTACATGGTTATGGGAAGCTTCTTATGTTACCAGAAAGCTGGTGTCTGGGGTTTTCCTCTTCCCCCAAGGAGCTGAAAATGGGAAGGGGGAAGGGAGGGTTATCTTACCAACTTTTTGCAGCCAAAATCAGGAGGGCCAAAATTCCTTCCTAGAAATGTCAGTGGCAAGATTCAGACAATTACCACCAGTTCAACAACTCCCCACCCCCATCATTAACATCATCCCTGCCCTTCAACAGGAACGTCACTCCACCCATCCCCGAGGAGCAGAAAGTCTCAGAACCTCTTGCCTTAAGAGCCATTCTGACTGAGGAGGCATCGCAGAAGGAAACCCCATGTTAAATATTTGCCTAGAGGATTAGAGCACCTTGGCTGCTGGGTTTCTGACGAGTTTTATTCTCCTTGTTCTTCATCTTAGAGAATGATGGGGTTTCAAGTATTCCAGTTAAAACTACCTGAGGGGAAGGAAAACAAATGGGATGGTGTGTTAACCAGTCCTCTCTGAGAGTTATAACTTCTGCTAACCTCCGTGGACTGCATTCTCTCATTAAATCAGTGTCTTAGCCAAACAGAATATAAAGCCAGGAGTCATGATGCTCATCAATAATGGCTTCATTCCTGCTCTCCCCTCTCTATGGGTTCCATGACCCAGAAGCCTGAGGTAAGCTAATGGCTATTCCTGAAGAGATTGCCTTGACAACAGGAAACCTCTCGTATTCATCTTTGACTCCCTGTTCCACAGCCCAGTTCATGATCCACAGTGTTGCATGAATGTCACTGTGAAACAGAATGGAAAGGAAGGCTGACCACTTCTCTTTGCCTGTTAGCTCGTCAACTCACAAGCTAGAAAGGGACATGTTGTCTAACCCATACCCCAGCTTATGCACATACAGCTTGTTTCTACCAAACTGATCATTCAGTAAGGAGCATTCTTGTGTGACATAGTTGCTCTGGAGAAAAGAAACCAAGGAAAAAAGATGCTGACTCTGCACAGGCAAATGCTATCACAAGGAAGATACACTGATGAGTATCTTAATACTGAGCTGTGGACTTCCAGGTGGCCTGACTGACTCACCTAATGGTCTACTCCCCAGTGATGACCTTGCTGCCAAAGGATCCATCCATAGGACCTTCACTGAGTCCAGTCCACGCCTCTCAGACATGGGGCCCTCATTACCTACATGAAGCACCTTCAAGAGCAAATAGAGGAGTATCCCAATTCCCTACCCTCTAGTTTTCACCCAAGAAAACAAAAGGCCAAAGATTGATATAATTATCTTCTTATTATAAAGACACCTTTGAACCCATTCTTGGGTTCATTTACAGATTTCTAGACATTAACTTTTGTTAATAACAAATATTGGATGCATGTCACTCTTTTCTCAACTCCTTTGACGCACCTGTGGTGAGATGGTGAGTCTCAAGGACCCCATAAGTAAAAGTCTGCCCTTAACAGTCTTCTCCCTTCCCATCTTCCTGCTACCCAGCTTGGGAGCCTTGGCTCCGCTTTCCAGTTCTGGCATGCTTCCTACCCCTCAGAATATTTGATAGATTATTGTCATTTCCCTCACCCCAATTTCAGCACTTTCTAAAAATTCTGGCTCAGACTCACTTTCTGGCTCTTTTGCTCCTGTTGCTTTCAATGTGACTCTTTTCTCCCCAGAACCCCCTCTTTCCCCCTAACCCTCTGTACACCCCCGGTACCTATCCACTCAGGACCCAAACCTAATCACCAGTGGGGGCAGGTACCCCCGGGGCCTCAGGTGACCTCAGTGCAGTAGGGTTTGGGTACTAGAGATGCCACAGGACAACTTCTCTTTCAGATTCCATATTCAAATCTCGGGAGTGAAGGGACTTGAAAGCTCATCCATGCCTCTGCCTCTGATTACACCAAAATATTAGCCATTAAGGAAAGATTAGCATTCCGTGGCAGTCCTCGGGGATCTCTGAAGTAGATTCCTTCGCCTCTCTTCGTAATGCATTCCAGAGGCTCATCGCACTCAGAGAGATTTTCCTCATGCCGAACCTAAGTCCTGCTGGAAGCAATTTAAACCAGTCCCCTTTGGCCTGTCTTTGTGTGGAAAGAGAGGAAAGCTCTTTGCCACTGCCCTTGCAGGGTCCCTTCATGGATTCCTGGGCTCCCACAGGCGCTGCGTTTACTGATTGAAATGAGAGCAGAGTCGGGGCTGGGCAGCGGGAAAAGGAGAGAGAGGTCACCGAGAGACGCTGGCCTTCCGCTCTCTGGTCAACCTCTCAGAAGAAGCACCGAGGGCTCGAGGCCCCGGGTTTAACCCAGCTCTGGCTTCTCATTTTCCTCGGTTAAGTCTCGGTCCCCTTTCACCGCCTCGTGACCTACTTTCATCTCTGGAGCAGTGCTCCCCTTGAAGCGTGTAGATAACGTGCAGCCCAACGCAGGGTGAGGCAGCCGGGCCGCCCGACCGCTCTGACCTTTTCCTTCATCTCCTGAGTAACGTGAGGGATGGAATAAAGACGATCAGGTTTTCTGCTGGCCAAACCTGCTTTTCTTTCCTGGCAAAAGGACACTAGGAGACAAAGTATATTCTCCCACCCAAGACAGTAAATAAAAGAAAGAATGCTGTGGGTGTATAGGACGTTTGGAACATTTCATTTTTGTAATTGTGCATTCTGAGCTCAGAGCCACCACAAAAGACCAGTCTTTGGAAATCGAGGGGGTTTGTGGTTGTATCTTGGGGCTTGCTGGCCAGCCAGGATTCTGTTTCCATTTTTCCCATTAGTCCTCAAGTTCTAGCCGAGGCCCCCAAGATCCTGGGGCATCTGACCCGAGGCGCCTGCCAGCATTTTCCCATGAGCTCTGGAATGTGTGTTGGCTGGGCACATGTCTTTGCAAGGTGTTTATAAAGTTGCTTGATCCTTTTTTCCACCTGGTTTGCTTCCTGGACCCAAAGGTTTAGGGACGACAGTGTACTGCTGAGGAACAAAGAAGGGAAATAAATTTGCACCCTACTCTCCTCCCTGAGCTCCTTCGGTAGAACTTTTGATTTTTAAATCTCTCTTGCTCTCTTCATTTTTGTTTCCTTTTTCTCTTTTTCCCCTCTTTGGTGTCTCTGTTTACACAGTGTAGAGATTGGGAAGATTTGGGTAGTTTTCCAGCTGCTTATGCACAAGCGTAATTGAGTCATTTATTTTTAGTGATGTCAAGACTTCGAGAACAGATATAAAAGGAACATTGCACACTGACTAACTGAAATGTAAGAGAGTCCTCATTTGGAGGATGAAGACACAGTGGATGTGATTATTTTCAAATTGAAGGCTCTTCACTCCTCATTTCAAAACCAGATTTGGAACACAATTTATTTTATTTTCAGCCGGGAGGGTCTCCAGTCTCAAGCGAAATTCTGTGCCCTTCCAGGGTTGATGGTTAACTGGCAGTTCCCTTATGGAGGAGCCTCACACTGTGCCTATCACTTCCTCCTCCCTTAAGCAAGAGGGCCCCACTTGGATTATTTCTGGATGGAAAAGATGAGGCTTAAGCTAAACACCTGTGAGACATCCTGAGATCCTCGTAGGGAAAAGTCACTGGAATATCATCTGTCACTTAAAGCCATCAAATAGATGCAATAACTATGTGTTTGATGCCCAGCACATTCCAAGTATACTGAGTTCTCTTTTGCTATGCACTTATATTTATTTTGCGTATAAATCAAACTTGGAACTGGAGAAGTATCGCTCGTTCTTTGCATAGCTGTCACAAAGTGTAAATGGTCCTGACCCAGGCATTCTTTACCTTTATTCTCCTGTCCTCCTCCCACGGCTCCTCCCCTTAAAAAGATATACGACGACTCTTCAAGCGGCACGATACAGATCAGGATATTTGAAAATAAACATCTAATTCATGAAACTAGTTAATATTGCGTGCACACTATACTCTAGGCACTATTCCAAGTATTGTACACATGAGAAAGATATGTATTACCCCAACTTATAGATGCAGAAGATGAGCAAAGATGTTGAATAATTTCTGGGTGTGCTACGAACCCAGAGAGTCCGGCTCTGGGGTTTCTTCACTTCTACTCCCGGTACTTTATGCCTCTCACAGCAGTGGACATGCAAATGGGAGAAACATATGGAAGATAGATGGCAAAGAGGTATTATTTTTATTATATAAAGAATTCTGGCAAAACAGTAAGGAAAAAAGCCACATACCTCAGTAGAAAAACGGGCAAAGGACAACAGTGGACAACTCACACGTAAAAACCTCCACGTGGCTGATACATTCTTAAAATATTAAGTCATATTAAAAATCATCAAAATATAAACTCAAAGAATGATATATCCTTTTTTTCCTATTAGAGAAATTAAGATTATAAGGGGGAAAAAAGGCTACTCAGGGTTGACAGTGGTGTGTGGGAACAGCCACCCTCAAACACAGCTGGTATGGGGTGCAAATGTTGCAACACTTATGGAAAGCAAATTTTCGGTATTAATGAAAATCCTTAAAATAGGTGTAGTAATTCCACTCCTGGATATTTATTCTGTGTAAATAAACAGGAGCACAAGCCCTCGAGTATAAAGATATCAACTTCATCGTAAAATAATAACACATCTTTATTAGAGAATACGAGAATAGAGAATAGAAAACTATTATCAAAAATCATGCTCTTAAGGAAAAGTAATAAAAATTGAAAATCTCATAAAATAGTATTAATTAAGGGGGAAGTTTATATAACAGCATGTACAATTAATTGTAACATTATGAAAGTGTATCTATGCATAAAAGAAACACTGGAAGACCAGAAAGCTAACAAGTGTTATTTCTAAGGATGAAACTACTCATGATTCTTTCTTCTACATTCTTCTTCAGTGAAAATGTATTATTTTATCATCAAAAAAATTTATAAATTGTAGCATTGGTGTAAATAAGGAAAAGAGAGGTGTGTGCAAATATCTGTAATGAATAACCCCTTGCAAATTACACTTAGGTGTTGACTTTAGTTCTGAGAGTCCTGACAGATAAAGCAAAAAGAGAAATAAATCTCATATGATTTTTTTAATAGAAAGAATACAAATTCAGCTTTCAAAAACTTTCTTCCTGATTTTAAATTCAAAGAGGATCTTGTTGACTCTATGTATTTTTTTGATTATGGAGCACGCATGCGCATGAGTAGGGGGAGGGGCAGAGGGAGGAGGAGAGAAAGCATCTCCAGCAGATTCAGTGCTAAGTGTGGAGCCAGTCTCTGGGCTCAATCCCACAACCCTGAGATCAAGAGTTGGATGCTTAACTGACTGAGCCACCCAGGCACCCTGGCTATATTTATAAAAGAGACGTTGGCTATCACTGGTCAATGCCTTCCCATTGCTTCTGTGAAAGACACAGAAACTGTGCAAATGAACAGCCTTATAATGCCCATCTAAAAAGATAAACACTGAGGAAATAAGAATAATTCAGAGAAGAAATTTTTTTAAGGAAGTAAAATGAGATAATGAACACATTTTTACCCTGGAATACCTAACCTCTAAATACAAAGATAGATCTTTGAGAAGTCTGAGGAATGATTGAGTTGAAAGAACAATGTTTTCTCCCCAAAGTCATTTAGAGTAGACAGTGTTAATAATACAATAAACAACAGTGTCGACATATAAAACAGCTCCCAAGCTTAATGGAACAAAAATTATATTAGTTTGGATCTCATAGAATTCTCTGGCAAAAAAATAAAAACATTTCCTCCATAATATAGAATTAGCCTCAGATTCAAGTGAAGAAGGTGTGATTTAAAGGGATTTGTGAAAATCCTTCTTCCTGTAAAAATATTTACTCTATAAGTCTTACTATAAAGATGGAACATCAAAGAATGATAAAATTTTCAAACTAAAAGCCTTTAGAGTTTCTGTCATCCAGAGGTGACTGACTTTGGGGAAGGCATGAACTTCTTTGGAAATCTAATGAAAGTTATGGAGTTGGAGTCTCTTCCCAGCAATATATGCACAGGTACCATGCTTTGCATAAAACTGAAGAGGTTCAGGACTGACTGCCCTGCCAGTCACCCATACCTCCCTAGGAGATGAGCACCTGAGCTAGTTCAACTTGGTTTTTCTGAGAAGATTTTAGAAAAACATGCTGCATTCTGCCTAAGCGAATACTATTTCTTATTTTTGCCAAATTATTCCCTCCAAATGAGTGAAGTAGCTTGCCCAAGATTGTAAGACAAACCCCCCAGGAAAGCAGGTCTTCTTTCCCCCACACCACTTAGATTTTAAAACCTCCTTCGTAGGGACCACAACACTAAGGACACAGTTGGAATAAAGTTGTCAGGTTCACAGGGATATGCTAAGTCACCAACACCATGGTTTTTCAATGGACCAGTGTTCGTGAGAGCATCGTATCCATTTTCAACAGTTCTTATTTAGTAAATCCTGGACTATCTTCTGATTCTGGTCAAAACATCTGAAAGTCAAACATTACGTCTTGGTGTGGTTTTAGATCAGCAGAAACCAAAGTTCTCCCACAACCCTGGGAGTAAGAGCTACGATGAGCCTGAAAATAGAGGAGCAGGTCATAATCATCACCACCACCAAAGCCCGGCAACGTGTTTTCATGAGAGTAAATAGTCATTATTTTCTTTATTCGCCAGGAGGAGTCTGTGACTCATGAGCAAAGGCGAATTGTAGGATGCTTTGGTGTCTGAGAATACAGACAGGAAATTTGACCTCTCCTGTGCCTGAAACCAAAGAACTGAATTGAACATTCCTCTCAATCGACTTGCATGGTTAGGTCTTCACACTGGTTTTGGCCGGAAGGTCTCTCTTAAGTATTCTTTATTGGAGTGCTATCCACCCTCCTAGGTCCATTTCACATTTCACCCTACCCAGAGAGTTCTTCCTGATTAACCCAGCCCACACTCATATTAGCCTTCTTAGCAGTCCTTACGGCACTTTCATTAGGACATAATTCAACAACACTTTCATCCTGCTTCATAGATCTTGCTAACTGCCTCATGAATCTTGTTTCCCTAACCAGATTATAAGTTATTCAAAGGCAAGAATCATGTTTCCCCTGCTGGTTCCTACTGAGCACGCGGCAGGTATTCAAAAATTGTTTGTTGATTGACCGATTAAAATGAGGAAACAGCCACCCTCCTCCCGCCCCCCAAATCCAGTCCAGCGGCATTCTGCTCAGAACAGAGCAAGCTCTCCGGCCTGAGGAACCCCTGCCGGTGCTTCCCGATCCAGCCCCAAATGCCGACTCTCCTGAGGCAACCCCACTAACAGAAGAGTTCTGAGAACTCCCTGTCAAACCAATTAGCCTGGCACCTCTGGAGATGAGCACTTTGCAGAGACTGAGAAGGACAGTCCCCCCTCCCAGTAGGAGGGTTGTCTTAACACAAAGATACATTTTAATGGTTCTCAATATTATCCTACTACCCTCTTTCCTTGAAGTCTAAGAAAATCAGTGGAAATTCTGAGACTAAGACATGAAGAAGAACCTTAGACATCATTTCAGTCAAATTTGTGGTCCCCCATGTGATGGAATACCATACGGCCGGTCAAAAGAATAAGATGCAAATATATAGATTCATATAGAATGATATCTGAAATATAACTTTACATGGAAAATAAAACAAGTTATACATAAACATTGATTTCATTTGTGTAAAAATGTGTATATGCATGCACATATACATGCATATATATATATGTAATATACGCATAGAAAATATATGGAAATATTCATGGAAAACAAGCACCTATCAATCATGATTCTCTCTGGAAGTAGGATTTGAAAACTGGAAGTGAGGGGAAAACTAGAACTTCACATTCTACTTCAGGCAATTTGGTAATTTTTTTTAGATTTGGCAGTAAAAAGCATTACTTTGATTATGTCATGGTGGAGTCAGCATTTTTATTTTTCCCCGAAGTCACCAGTTCAACAATGTGACCTCACCTGCCTCTCACCACTCCTTTATGCTCTGGGCTCCCACCATCCCTACCACCAGCACCTCTATGCTCCTTCGGCCAGTGCTCTCTCCTCTCTCAGGAATGACCGCCCCTCTCTTATTTCTCTGTGGAACCCCCACGTGTTCTTCAAGATCCACCCAAAGTCTCACCTTCTCCCTCATGCTCCCAGAAGGAATCCGATGCTGTTACTTCTGTGCCCTCAGAGCACTTACATCTCTGCTAAAACATGTACAACACTATATTTTTAAAAATGACATTGGTCTCCCCAACTACATGAGCTTTCTCAGACCAGGATCCTTCTGGATTTTCTACATTTTCAAGGTCCCTAGCACCTTGGGTAGTGCCTGACACCCAGTAAGCACTTACAGAAATGCCTAATGACTGCAAAACCTGCAAATCTAAATTCTGAATACATACCCAAGTATTCTAAATGTCTAAACAATTTTGGGTGACAGTCCGGTTGCTGGTATTCTCACCAAGACATCTTTGCCTCCTAAGCCAAGAGACAAAATCCCCATTTGTATCCTGTATATTGCCTCCAGATAATGATTTGATGTCACAATCTACCACAGGTCAGCCCAAGGCAACTCCTTTGATGGAATTAAAGAAATACAATCAAAATACAGTCTCTCACATGACACATCACACAGACGATTCCAGGCAGACTTTCAGCAGAGGCTTCTTGGATCAGCATAACATAAATTAGGGCATAGTTTCCATGAAGCCCATATGTAGCAAATTTTTCTTTCTGTGTCCATATTCAATGCGGACCTGACTTGAATGCCCTCCCTGTTCGCAGTTACATGCCACCTCTGAGAGCTTCATGACCACCAGCTTCCACTAGTATTTACCACACAGAAATAAGGATTCCAGGAATCTCCCCACTGTGCCCGTAACACAACATAAAATAGTCTGAAATAAAAATAGCAACTCCAATACACTATAGAAACTGTCCTACCATACCTTATATTAAATGATCTGGCTGGCAGTCAGGCTTCAGCTAATGTGTTGTCCCCATTCTATAAAATTCTATACATAGTTCTAGAGTTCCACAGGAACTTTTGCTCTTGTCCTGAGGAATAAGCTAATGGTATTTTAATGAATAACTGAATTAAAATTTGTCACACCAAACAAGAAGCAAAACAATGGCAACAACCAAATAACAGCTCCACGAGGTGGGAATAATTAACCTTATCTTATTAAGGAGAGCACTGACGACCAAACCAGTTGATAATTTGAAGTCACACAGTTACTAAGTGGCAGAGCGCAGCTGAGCCCCAAATCGCGTGACTCTATCCCCTTGGCTTTTCCCATTAAGCCATATGGCTTCCTCCTGAAAGATATGTATACATCCAATTCCAAACCGGAGAACTTTCATAGTCATTAAGACACCAAAAATGGACGATTTATTTTTATTATAGCCGCCACAGATTTTTCCTTTTTTTTTTGTTTTTGTCTGCAACTAATCTGTATGTTCATCTATTTATTAAACACTTAATGAGCACCTACTGTTTACCTGACATTGCGGCAAACACTTGCAATGAACCCCAAAAGATAAATATGTGTTTCTGTGTCCCTAAGGTAAATTCATTGATTAGTTAGTGATTAGAACTCATAGCAAGTATGGCCGTGTTTATCTTAAAGGAGCAATTTTCCTATAAAAAGAATATTTGCAATGGATATCTGCAGCCAACATTTTTTGAGGGCTTACTATTGTCTAGGCATTGTTCTGAGATGAACTCACTTAATAACTCCATAAGTTTGGTGACTTTTACTAATCCCATTTTGCAAATATGGAAACTGAGGTTCAGATAAATGTGTCATCCAAATTCAGAGTGCTAAGAAATGACAAAGCCAAGATTAAAACCCAGACAGTGTGAATATAGAACTTCACCAGTATTTTACACAATCTCTCAATTTAATATATTGAACACTTAACTCTTGGGTCACGAACCAAGATGAACAATAACTTCTGTCCTCCAGGAATTAGTGAAAAAAGCAAACAAGGATGTAGGTGGTACAATAGAGAGTGATGAGGAGTGTTAGGACTCTGTGCAGGGAGCTGCAGGAGCACAGGGAAAGGGGTCCTAATAGTATTTGCAATAGCCCATCTGCTGTCCTCATGTGGACATAGCCTAGGCATCTTCTGCTGGATGTTTGGCTTTATTCAGTGCCCAGAGACCTGAGTATTCCTGTTTCTCAGAAATGCACAAAAGCTTAGAAGACCACATGTAAATCTGAGCTGATTGTTCTACTATTCTACAGAGCAGAACAAGGAAAAGTTTCCTTTTCTTGGCACCCCTTGGGTACCCTGATCAATGATCAGATGATGATTAGGGATCCTAGAAAAGAGAAAGGACAGGGTCCCATGACTCCAATAATGTGAGTACACTCCGGTAAATCATCTGCCAGCCTTTTGTATTAAACGTAGATTATTTTTAGTCTTCTGCAATTATAAATAATGTTGGAATGAACATTTTTATAGTTGCATTTCTGTACACTTCTGACTAATTCCTAGAAAAGATCCCACCGAATGCAAGCTGGTACAGCCACTCTGGAGAACAGTATGGAGGTTCCTCAAAAAGTTGAAAATAGAGCTACCCTACGATCCAGCAATCGCACTACTGGGTATTTACCCTAAAGATACAAATGTGATCCGAACAGGCACGTGCACCCGAATGTTTATAGCAGCAATGTCCACAATAGCCAAACTATGGAAAGACCCTAGAT
>CM053615.1:55844030-55926665 GCA_028646535.1 Procyon lotor
AAAAGAAAAGATCCCACCACAGAATTAGTCATTCAGAGTATATTCTCTTTTTGAACTCTTAAACCCCATGACAAAGAAAAGGGGGAGTGAACTTCCCAAAAAGTAATAATGAATTACATCCCCCTTACAATATTTGCAAGTGCTTATTCGATCACTCTTTCCTTAACATTATTATACCTTTTTAAACTTCCATTATTTTGTTAGAAAAAATGGAAGTTCTTATTTTAATTTTCACTTTTAGAATACTGTTGAGGTTGATTATGTTTGATAAGTGTATTAATCATTAGTATTAATTGAGATCATACATCTAAACTTAGTAGGTCCTCAAGAGAGATTTTGTGGTTGTTATTAGTAATGAGTTTGGATAAAATTGGTTTCTGGCTCTGTATATTTCTTCTTATAATTTTAAATTCACTTGTTTTTCTCATTTCTCTATTGAAGTTTCAGTGATTTCTTTTTAGTGAGTTGTATATGTTTTTAAACATTCTTGTTTGTATAGCATTACTCCATAGGTTACAACAATCCGTTAAAACAAAAATGTTTTACAACATAAATATAATAATATATAAAATATATATACAATATATAAATATAATATGTATTAATATATAATATTAGTATATTAATTTTAGTAATTAATTTTAACATATTATTAACATTATATTATTATTGTATTGATGTAATATATTAATGTATATTACATTTATATACCATATGTTATATATTATTAGCTTATGTATAAATTAATAATATATAATGTTTTGCATTATGCTTTACAAATATAACTCCATGTTTTAGTTTCATTGATGAGGAAATAGAAACTTAAAATTCAATATGTGCTTTTTCTTTTTTTAGGTAAAAATTTATATACAATAATGCACAAATCTTAACTGTATCATTTGATGAATTTATTTTTATTTTTTGAGAGAGAGAGAAAGATAGCATGAGTGGGGAGAGGCAGAGGGAGAGGGAGAGAGAATCTCAAGCAGGCTCTATGCTCAGCGCAGAACCTGATGCAGGACTCAATCTTATAACCCCAACCCCGAGATTATGACCTAAACCAAAATCAAGAGTTGGAGGCTTAACCAATTGAGCCAGGCGACCCTCTTTTGATGAACTTTCTCTAATGCATATATCTGGGTAACATAAACGCTTATTAAGATACAAAATATTGTCATCACTCTAGAAAGTTCTCTTATGCCTGTTCCTAATCAATTCTGCCATTATCCTAATTTACCCTCCAAAGGAAACTTCTATTCTGGTTTTTTCCAGCCTAGATTAATTTTGTTGGTTCCAGAGCTTTATATAAATGGAATCATACAATATATGCTTTTTTAAAGTTTGGTTTCTTTCACTTAGTATAATGCTTTTGAGATTCATCCATGTTGTTACATGCATCAGTAGTTTGTTCTTTTAGAATGATGTTGGGAAAATTGGACAGCTATATGCAAAAGAATGAAACCGAACCACTTTCTTATGCCATACACAAAATATATACTCAAAGTAGATTAAGGACCTAAATGTGAGACCTGAAACCATAAAAATCCTAGGAGAGGGCTGAGGCAATAATTTTTTCTAGATATGTCTCCTGAGGCAAGGGAAACAAAAGCAAAAATAAACTATTGGGACTACATCAAAATAAAAATCTTCTACATAGCAAATGAAACACTCAACAAAAGTGAAAGACAACCACCTACTAAGTGAGAGAAAATATTTGCAAATGACACAGCTGATAAATGGCTAGTATCTGAAATACATAAAGAACTTATACAACTCAACACCAAAAAAACTAATAATCCAATTAAAAATGGGCAAAAGACACAAAGAAATATTTCTTCAAAGAAGACATACAAATGGACAACAGACACATGAAAAGGTGCTCAGTATCACTCAGCATCAGGGAAATGCAAATCACGACCACAATGAGATATCACCTCACACCTGTCAGAATAACTAAAGTCAAAACCACAAGAAACAAGTTTTGGTGAAAATGTAGAGAAAAAGGAACTCTTGTGCACTGTTCATGGGAATGTAAACTGGTACAGCCACTGTGGAAACAGTAATGGAGGTTCGTCAAAAAATTAACAATAGAATTACCATATGATCCAGTAATTCTGCTACTGATTAAAGAATATGAAAACATTAATTCAAAAAGATATATGCACCCTATGTTTATTGCAGCATTATTTATAATAGCCAAACTATGGCAGCAACCCAAGTGTCCATGATAGATGAATGGGGAAAGATGTTTTTATTTATTTGTCTGTTTGTTTATTTATATGTGTGTGGGGGGCTGTTTTCATAGAATATTACATACCATAGACTATGAATAAAGATATGATATGAGGGGCGCCTGGGTGGCTCAGTCGTTAAGCATCTGCCTTCGGCTCAGGTCATGATCCCAGCGTCCTGGGATCGAGCCCTGCATCGGGCTCCCTGCTCTGCGGGAAGCCTGCTTCTCCTGCTACCACTCCCTCTGCTTGTGTTCCCTCTCTCGCTGTGTTTCTCTCTGTCAAATAAATAAAATCTTTAAAAAAAAAAAAAAGATATGATATGAGATATATAGAGATATTATGGAATATTAGCCATTAAAAAAATGAAATCTTGCCATTTGCAACAACATGGACGGATCTAGACAATATTATGCTAAGTGAAGTAAGTCAGTCAGAGAAAGACAAATATCATATGCTTTTACTCATATGTGGAATTTAAGAAATAAATAAAGAAAAAAAAGAGACAAACCAAAAAACAGACTCTTACCTATAGAGAACAAACTGATGGCTACCAGAGGGTTGGGGGGGGATGGGTGAAACAGATGAGGGGGATTAAGAGTACGCTTATCATGATGAGTACTGAGTGATGTACAGAATTGTTGAGTCACTATATTGTACACCTGAAACTAATAGAACACTGTTAATTATACTGAAAGTAAAATTTTAAAAATTTAATTTAAAAAATAGTTTGTTCCTTTTTATTGCTGACTAATTTATTCATTCATCTGTTGATGGATATATGAACTGTTTATGGTTTTTTACTATTATGAATGAAGATGTGATGCATATTCTTGTACTAGTAATTTTGTAAACAAATACTTTATTTATTTCCTCCTGGGCACCATACCTAAGATAGAACTGCTGAGTCAGAGAGTTAGGTATATATGTGTTTTGGTAAGTGATTTCCAGATCTTCTTCCATAGTGGGTATACCCACTCTCCCTTTATTAACAACACGGGAAAATGTTGACAACATATTATGACATTATTTAAAAATGGCAATATAACTCTATCATCTATGACAAATGTTTATAGGGAAAAAAATGCAGGTCAATTTTTCAAATATTAATAGAGATAACATTTGTATAATGGTTTGCAAGTAATTTTCACTTTTTTCTTCGTATTTTCTGCTTTTTTCTAATTTGCCACATCATGTATGTATTACTTTAAAATACTGTTACTGTGCTTGGTTCAGCAGCACATATAAGAAGACAATATTACTATGTTTTTTTTTAAAAAAAAAAAAAGGAAAAAGAGGGTGGCTCAGTCGTTGAGCGTCTGCCTTCGGCCCAGGTCAGATCCCAGGGGCCTGGGATCGAGCCCCACATCGGGCTCCCTGCTTGGCAGGAAGCCTGCTTCTCCCACTACCATTCCCTCTGCTTGTGTTCCCTCTCTCACTGTGTTTCTCTCTGTCAAATAAATAAAATCTTTAAAAAAAAAAAAAAAAGAAAAAGAAAAGGAAAAAGAAATATCCATAAACCGCCTAATCAAAATTCTCTCCTCTATTTATAAAGGTCAAGAGAGACAGAGAATTAATCATGGACCCAGTTGTCCGGAGGAGAAAATAACCAATTCGTGGCTGTCTGAAAAAGCAAGAAGTTATACGGTAAG
The DNA here is from genome assembly GCA_028646535.1 of Procyon lotor. Lineage (NCBI taxonomy): Eukaryota > Metazoa > Chordata > Mammalia > Carnivora > Procyonidae > Procyon > Procyon lotor. The sequence goes on from CM053615.1 coordinate 55,847,914, forward strand.
GTCCACCCACAGCTCACAAAACTATTCATTTGTGCAGGTTTTTTCTTGAATTCTTGAGTCTGTGGTTAGGGAGAAGGACTTCCCTTCTCGCGCCCTTATTTATTTTCCATGTTTGCAGAGCACTTTGTCACATAACCTTGTTACATCGACATTGTGTTCCAGAGCTTTTTGCCCAGGCAAGAATACAAGAGGTGTTCAATGTGTTTGTGGGAAGACTGGTACCGCATGGAGAGTGCATTTGACATGGTGGCCAAGTCTAAAACACAATCATGTCATTAATACCGAGAACAGGGAAATTTAAGATACACTACGAGGTTTGGCAAAGCATGAAAAAAAATCCACCCTTACACACTGCATTGGAACATAACTCCCACCAAAGGCACACAGGAGCTACTTAAACTTGAGCAACTGCTTGAAAGCCATTTTCAATGTGATTCTTATTTATCTCCCAACAGAAACTCAGATTATAAGGAGTAGCTTTTCCCTCAAACAGCGGAATCAAAAGCCTAGGTAAACTGTTTTACATTTATTAAGAACTCCCACTTCTAGAATACTTATTTTATGCATTAGGTCTTTAGAGAGGAGTTTATGCATAATATCTCATTTATTCTTCGTCTTAATTCCCATATAGTTAACATGCAGTGTTGTATTAGTTTCTGTTGTACAATATAGTGATTCAACAATTCTATACTGTATGCAGGGCTTACTCATCTTGATAGGTGTACTCTTAATCCCCTTCGCCTAATATCTCATTTATTCTTAACAAAAACTCTGCAGAGTAGAGGACGAAGACATCACACAGTATAGTCATTTGCCCCAGTCCAATACCCAGTAAGAGGCAGAGTTGGGATCTGAGCTCAAGTCAAAGGGAGTCAAATGTCTCAAGACAGATGCAGCCAAGAGGAGTTCCAATCTGTGCGATATTAAAACCAAAGCACTTAAAACACTCAGGTTGTAGACTGCAGAAGGAACATCCTTTGGAGATGATGTGGAATGAAACATCAACTGATGACTAGATCACAAAGATGTTCAACCGGCCGACCTGCCTCAGTGGAAGTGTGAGCTGAGGCAAGGAAGCCGTTTGTCCCCCAGAGCAGGGGACATACTTTTTCTGAGGCGCCCCTAGGGTAGAATGTCCATGCAGGGGTCCCAAGGTTTACTTCTACTTCTCAGTGGAATGCTGTAAAATCAGAAAGTTGTGACACAGAAATAATGCGGTAATAAGAATGCTGACTCTAAAGGAAAAAAGCAAAAAGAAAAGAGGCTGACTCTGGAAGCAGAATCCTAGCTTTGCTTCTTACTAACAATATGTCCCTGGACACGTTGTATAACCTCCATGGGGCTTAGTTTCTTCGTTAATAAAAATGGGAATGATAATTGCAGCTACTTCATATAGTTGCCTGGTGAAGATTAAGGGAGTAAATACATGTAAATGAGTGAATCCATGCTTAAAGCCATGCCTAACACATAATAAGCACCATCAACCAAGGTAAGCTGCCGCTGTTGTTATTACTGTGTGTTTGTAGTATATGTCATTCACTTGTTCAGAACACAGTGGTTCATTCAGGATAATTAAGGAAAAATCTGCTTGAATTGGTGAAAAATATAGATTAAAAATACTTATAATAATCCTTTATGTTACTTTCAAAAAGATATAGGTATTTAAATTAAAGTAACAAAGGTCAACCAGCGTAACTAAAATGTATTAATGCAGAAAGATTCATAGGGACCTACTTCAAAAAAATAGGCAACAGTTTGCTTATAAATGCATATGTCCTTTGAGAAGTGTCTTCTATTAAATAGTATAAGTATTCCATTACATCAAGGTATTTGCTTGGCTAACAATCACTTTCCCTATGAACAGCAATTTTATAGATGTAAAAAAAGCATTGAAAAGCATCTTTAAGGTAATTGACGCCAATCTTACTCTTACCAGGAGACTCAAATCACCCAGCACTCTGTGTCACATGGATTCCGTGAGAAGACTTATCCTCTCATTTCAGTCCAGTCTGTCTTTGGAAAGTGCTTCCTTAGATTGGGCTCAACTCTTTCTCCCTAGAACATTTACTCCATGTCACTGCTCCTTGGAGTTACACTGAGCGAATATCATTCCTCTTCTTGCTGATAGCAGTTTGAGAATTGGAAGACAGCTGCTGTATCTTTCTCTGAAATCTTCTCCTTGAAAGAATATCCCAAGTTTTTTGACAATTTTTCATTGACGTGACATTAGATGCATTTTTCACCTTTATTGATTTCTTCTGGACTTCCTCTTGTTTGACCTTTTCCCTCCTATGCTAGGATTACCAGTACTGAGCATGATACTCTGGGTATAATCTGGTCAGAGCAGAGTAATGAGTAAGATATTGCCTTGCTTATTTTGGACCCAACATTAATCTTGATGTTTTTGTAGACACTGACTCTCTTGACTTATACCAAGGTTAGCATTTGCTCCCCGCTTTTGGAGGAGTGGGGGAGGTGGTTGGGTAGAGAACTGCATTAGTCAGAGTTCATATATATATATATATATATACGAGAGGGAGGAAGAGAGAGAGATTTATTATAAGGAATTAGCTCATGCTATTATAGAGGCTGACAGAGCCAGATTCAAGAGAGCTAATGGTAAATTCCAGTGCAGTCCAAAGGCCTAAGAACCAGGAGAGGCATTGGTGTAAGTTCCAGTCTGAGTCTGAGTCCAAAGGCAGGAGCCTGATACCCCAGCTCTTTCTTACTCTGCCTTTTATTCTCTTCAGGCCTCCAGTAGATTAGATGAGGCCCACCACTTTGAGGCAGCAACCTGCTATACCTAGTCTGTGATTCAAATGTTAATCTCAACCAGAAGCAGCCTCACAGACACACCTGGAAATGATGTTTAACCAAATATCTGGCTGTCCTGTAGCTCAGTCAAGTTGACACATGAAATTAACCATCACAGAGTGCTAGGTGCTATGTCAGCTATATCTTTCCCGCCTTCTACAGTCAGTATTTTCCCTAGCACTTTACATCTGTCCCTATCACCTTTCTTCCAATATTTTCCCCATAATTTCAGATTTGGGAAAATCTCAGATACTGATTTCCTTGTCATTATAATGGATACCGCTTCCCAATTGCCATGTAAAATATCACTCAGCAAATCGTCTTTTAATATCAAATACTAAACTAGAAACTACCAAGAAAAGCATCATATGGAGTCCCAGGTTTCCATCTAACCAGTAATCATACTTCCTGAGGGTGTTCATTGATTAGTTACTGTCTACTTTAATTATAGGGCCTGTTGTCCTCATCTTCATAAAATAAGAAGTTGAAGATGAAATTACGCCTATCCGTCCTTCCACCTCTAGGACTCCACAGTCTTCAGAGAAGTACAGACACCTCCCTTGTTAACCAGTTTTGGGGGAAAAAAAATGTCCAGCATGTCCAGATCTCAGTGGACCCCTTCTGGGCCCTAAGGTTCATAATCTATCTCTTTCATGAACTGTATGAGACTTGTTCCTGGGAACAAACTTTTAAGACTATAATTAATAGCATTTGACTCCTTTTCCATAAATATTTACCCACTTCCTAATCAATTGTATGTGGATTAACTACGTCATTGTTTGTCTCCACCCACCCCCACCCCCTGCAGCTAAATCATACAGTATGATAGAACTTTGATCATTGATCAAAGGATAATACTGCTTCATGTCTTTAGAGGTCCATCTACAATTTCAGACTTGAAACTCCCTGGGTCTGAATCAATCATCTAATATATTTGATATCATTCCCAAATTAGAAAAAAAAAAAAAAAAAGGTGAGGAGGAGGGAAAAAAGTTTCACATGCCTGAAGGCAAAGACATCAATTAAATAAACTTGATTTTCATCGTGGATAAGATCTATAGTTCAGGAGGCTTCATCTTAGATGGAGTTCAAAACACTTGTCTGGGGTGTTTCAAGGTTGTCCCTCCTGCTCTGTGACCTCATCATGATAGACTTAAGCCTCACTAATATTCCTATGTTTTATTCTGATTTTTCAAGATAGTAAGATTTGAAAGATATACTACATCAATAAATTAGGACACTGAGTTTTACAAACACATAAAATTTCTTCCATCAGGAGGCTTCTGAAACTGTTACAAATAAAAAATGCAGAGCAAGAAGGAGCTCCGAAATATGGCTGTAACCACAGATTTATGTGAAGCAACTTGCCTTTTGGGACCCTCTGGCCAGCTCACTTGCCCGTAATTCTCTTCTTATTTTGGGACTGATCCCAAAACTCCCTAACTTTCCTGTCTTTGCTTGGTTAAAGGTTCTTGGCACGCTGGCATGTTTCCTTCATTTCTTGGCCGGTTGATTCTCAAGCCGGTGACATATGCTTCCCCAAATTGGCTTTTCTCTTCCAACCTTTGGTAGCCATCTTCTACCTTGAGGGAAAGCATTTCCTCTCCTGGTTCAAAACTCTCAATAATGCTCCCTCCCAGCAAATGGATGTCAGCAATGACTGTCCTACTGCCCCCTGCTGATAGCTCCCACACTGATCCACCCATCCCACCTTTTAAGCTCTCATTCTAGAAACAAGTGGACAAAAGTCAAGTCAGTTTGAATAAAAATGAGAATTACAGTAAAACTCAGCCTCAATCTGATCCCAGCCTATTGAATCTATCAGGATGTGCTACGGCAGAGCTGACTGGGTGATGATTTAGAATAACTATGTTGACTAAATGTCAGGAGTCTGGAATGAATCCCAGTCCTGCTCTCCGAGTCCTTGGCAAGCCATTTCTCCTCTCCAAGCCTCAGTTTTATAATCTGTGTAAAAAGATGGTTTGAGCAGAAGGTCCCCAAGGTCCCCTTTAGCTCTCAAGTTCTGTGGATCTATGGATCTATTGTAAACTTGCCCATTATTAACTCATAACATTTGTGTGTCATAGCCTGACCAGCTATTAGCAGTATAATCACAACTTTGGAGGCAATGAAAGAATGACGGTTCTTAAAGAAGTCAAACCAACTTTCCTTTTTCCTTCTCTCTACTTCTTCTGTTTGTTATTCTGATTTCCCAAATCTTGTGTATTATGGTAAAGGAGGTGCTCCTCTCCCGCCTGAATGGCAGGGAGGAGTATCAAAAATGTCATAACAACACCTGTCCTCCATTGATCCAGCCCAAATTTGCAGATTCAAGAGCTTCAGATAGTCATCCCAACTTCTGGGTGCTTGTCCAAACCAAACCTCTGAGTCCTTGGACTCAGGCCCTTCTTTTAAGCAGGGTTAAATTGAGACTCTCACTTTAATATCTGTCTCAAAAGATCTCGGAAAGTTGTGGGTAAAGCTAACCCATAAATGCAAACAGACATGCTCTCACACACAATACACATGTGTACAGATGTCCATGTGTCCCAGGGACTATAGGTACTGCATTGTGGGATCCTGCACCCTTCTAAAACATCAGAAGGAGGCCACGTTTCTAGAATATGAGAATGTCAATTTAAAAGTAGCTAAAAGGTTGAGGTCTCCAGGAGGCTGCCATTTCCAGCGATGGCCTTGGCTAGAGTGACCCACCCAATGGTTTTACCCATGATCTGATCGCAAAGAGTTGTCTTTATTTACATGCTATGTCTGCAGTGGAGACAGTTTGGCAGCGTTTTGGAGAAGGACTTTGATTGCCACATAGCTTTAAATGCTAGCTGCTTTAAACATTTTTTTTCTGTGTATCATACTATATTTATGAGACAACAAAGGGGTAGGGGTCCAATGAAATGAAAATGAGGAGGACTGAACAAGAGAATAGTAGGTAGCTCTGACCTTGATGAGACTAAAAAGATTTCAAATCCTCAGTTCTGTTGTGCTTTGAAACTACCAGTTGGTTTTCCAAAAGTTTCCATTTCAGGATATGATGTAACCTTAAGTCTAAACAATATGTTGATTCTATCTCTATTTACACATTCATTCATTCAGTAAATATGCTTATTGACAGTGAATTCTGTACAAGACATTGGATGAAAGCACTGTAGAAAGGATGTAGGAAGCACAGCTCTGTCCTTTATGACCTAATTGCCTTGTGAAGAGACAAAATGGATATGCATATGACTAATTTATCACTCTGCTTTGATTATTAAAGAATTAAAGAAGAAGTATTTAAAAGTATGGATTAGGATATAAAGGAATGGAATCCCAGGAAGAGAGAGCTGTGTAAGCATAGACATGGAGGCAAAAAGTAAAAAGCTATTTTAGGGCATGACTGAGTCAGTGTGGTTGGACATTAGAGGAAGGGAGGGGAGAGTCTTGGAAAGATATGAGTAGGTTAGGGCAGGTTGTGGATGATTTTAAATCTCACACTGACAAGTCTGGCTTTCATTTACTCGAAATTCAGTGATGATTTGGAGCAGAATGATATAAGCAGAGTGATGCTTTCAGAATTCTGTTCTCAAAGTTGGGTTCAGGACTAACTGGAATCAAGAGAGCTTGGGCCATGATGCCCAGTTACAAGGCTTTTCCAGCCAACTCAATGCAAGATAATAATGACCTCACCTAGGTAGGTAGAGATTAGAAGACAAGAAAATTAATACCTACAAGAACAAATATGGAAGAACTAGACTCCATATATATGGAATAAGAAAAAAGTTAGAGAAGACTCTGGAATTTTAAAATAGAATAACAATGGCTCCACTGAGAGATAACCAGTACATGAGGAATGACGTCAACTCAATTTTAAACATTTAAAGAGTAAGAAAACATTTCACACTCTACCTATGAGAAATCTCCCTTTTCAAAGTTAGACTTGAATTGTAAAGTAGTAAAGTCTGGTGATACCTTCTCATGTTTATAAAATTCATTTTAAATTACAAACAAGAAGGAAAATAAGAGCACTTCATGTTTTCTTTGTCTAATCTCCAACAAAACTGATTATTCAGCATACTTCTATTGCCTTATCCACATAGCTGACAATAATCAAAACAGAGCACAGAATGGGTCAATGAAGCATATTCCATCCTTGCTTCCTCAAGACTACAAGTAATAGCTTGAGAATAACCAACAACTGGAGAAAATGCATCCAGTTTGGATTGAGAAGTCATTAGCATCAAGCTCAGAAAAAGGATTTTCTATTATCTATGATCATGGGATAAATGACTCCCGAAGGAAATGATATGTTCTCTTAATAGCTCACAAGTTATCCAGGTTAGTTTGATCAAGTAGTGCAGAGCTAGCTGAGATACAAATTATTGAGATGGTGGCAAAACAAAGCTTCTTGGGAAAAGAAAATTCAAGGTACAAAGGAGATTAAAGGTTAACTTTTTAAACAGAAATATGGAGGGGTCCTTGCCTCTTGAGATATGTTTGCTTATGTTCTTATTCCATTCCAATGCCCAGTTTCCTAAAGATGAGACATGGACGGAGGAGGAAGATAAAACTCGGTCTCCACTCTCTTCCCTTGCCCTGTGGTAGTCTTCAGGGCAGAGTTCGTAATCCAAATGTCTGCTGGGTTAGGAGAGAGAGATGTTAGAACAAACCCAGGGCGGATGAGAGCTCCTCTTCACTTTCTGACTACCCTTCAGTAGATAGGGTTCTGTTAGGGTCAGAAACATCCATTTCATCTCCTCTTTGGAGCCAACTATAGAAAAGAATCTTCACGCTGGCCAACTGCAGCTCAAGCACATAGCCCTTATTTGGCTTCGCTGAAGTCATTTGTCCCATATCCTCTGATCACAACACATTGTGGAGAAAGCATAGCTCTTCACTCAAATGCTGTCAGCCAGGGATGATTCCAAAATAACCAGGAGGGACCCAGAGGACAAATGGAACCCACACTTTTCATGGCTTTCTAACAACGTTCAGGGAGATGTTCCTGCAGCTTCGATGGGTGACTCGTCTGAGCAAAGACTTGAGCCACTTCAGATGAATTAGCATTCATGATGATGATTATTAATATCATAATCAGAGAACTGGCCACTCTTTCCACTCATTCAATGCTAACAAAAACACTGGTAACTAATTATCTGAATCACAAGTCACACTTGGATGCCAGTGGATGGTAGAGAGTACACATCCACAATGACTGCCAGCACATACTCACTAGCCAACACCCAAGTTCTCTGTTGATGCCATCTCCTTCTACAGAGGAAGAAACTGAGGCTCAGAGAGGTTCAATGATTGGCTCTAGGTCTCAAAGCTCAGAAGGGGCAGAACTAGGACTTTAACTTGAATCTTCTGAGTCTGAATCCCTTGTGTGTCCCACACAGTAATTAGAGGTCATGTGCATAAATTAGTACATGCACCCAATCTAAAATCCTACATAATCTCTAATTGTCCCAAATACATAGTCAGCACTGGGCCAGTTCCACTAGGGGAAAAAAATCAGTGAGGCTTTTTTCTTTTTTTGGCAGGATGTAGTCAAAATGCCCAGTTGACACCCTAAGGTTTTCCATCTTGAGTAGATTCCTTGGCAGTCATTTATTTATTCATTCTATATAAAACCAATATTTACTGAGTGTGTACTATGTTCTAGACATAATACTGAAACTTTCACATATTGTTTTCCTCTCTGTAACTTGAAGTAAATAATTCATCCCAGTCGTAGGTGTCATACACTTCTTTTTGCATTTATTTCTTACTGTGCTGTATCCATTTTTGGACTTATGAAACTCTCCTCATTTCTCCTCAGAAGGAAAAAAAAATTCATAACGTATTTCTGTCTGAGCACCACCCCCCTCATTTTCCAGATATGTTCATCTCTGTGACCCACTTATTCAGATTCTCTGGGAAAAAAAAATAGAACTCACCCTCTGCAGATTGCCCTATTAATGAGTCTTATAAGGAGCTGATTTATGGGACAAGCCCTTTGTTGGTGTTTGAGAAGGTGCTCCACAGTGGGACATGGAAACAGACTGATCAATAACCATCCTGGGCCTCTGCTTTAAGGCTCCCCCAAAGGTGGGCTATGGATTTCTTGAACACCTGGTGACCAGTGGTTCTGCTGCATGGAGCCCTGTGGAAAGAGGAATAAATATTATCTTTAGGACCAAAAGGACCAAAAGACCCTGCCACGAGATCAATAATGAGACAGCATATATTGGGTGGAGGAGGCAGGTGGGACACAGGTGGGAATGTGGAACTTTCCCAGAAAGATCTGGATTCCAGGCCTGGATCTGTCCCTTAATGGTCAAGTAAATACGGATGAGTTACTTAACCTATCTGAGCCTCAGTTTTCTCCTCTCTAAAATGGGGATACTGGTAGTGCCCATGCAAGGTAGAGATTCATGAGAGAGTAAAAATTCATTATGTTCTAGGAAGCACTAAGGAGAACCCTTTCAGATAGGCTTAAATCAGACCCTGGTTTTTGCTCCCAGTCCCACTCTCCACCCCCAACCTTGCCTGTGGACTAGGAGTTGGGTAAGATCAGGGCCATGTCATAGGTGATGCTTCCTCTGTCCCTCAGCACAAGGACTGGAATGCTGCATTTGAGGAGCAGGCTTCTGCCCAACAATAGTCTGAAACTTCCCTTCTCTTTCTGCTACTTGCTTGCCACTTCACCTCCTCTTAATTATCCTCAGCCCTCGCGGTTGCTTTATTAGTAAGCAGCTAGGAGGGCTGCTTGGAAAGGAATCTTTATTCTACCCCTTTCTCTGCTTCGTGTTTTCTCCAGGCTGGCCAGACTGGAGCTAGTTGACTAAGACCACTGAATACGGAATGTTGACTACCAACCAGAGAGCTATATCCCAGTGTTTTGACTTAACGGTGGCTAGTGTGACTCCTTAAATAAAATCCTGAAAAATCCTGACCAAAAGAGAGCAAAAAGGTTTAGCCTGGCTGATTTCGAGCCAACTGTAAGCTACAAAAAGAAGGAACAAGAAGACTCACCACAAAACTATATCAATAGCCCCAGTGTGAGAAGGCTCACGGGGTCTGCCTGAAGCTCGAGCTGCCACAGCGGTGAAACTGTTTCTAATTTTAGAAATATTAAATAACTGATAATGACACGACCTTGTTAAAGAACCATGTTGGGGGGAAAAAAAGGGACACTGTTAAAAATAGCATGCAATCTCCCAGCTGAAGGTTCCAGGCAAAATATGGGTTCACGTCCATAATGTAGACTCCAAATGCTGAGCACCCCACGTTGCTGCCAAATGTGTCGAGTCCAAGGCTCATGTGTGTTCTGGAAGACATCCACTCTAAACACCCAGCAGGGCGCCTCATAGCATCCTTAAGGTGTGAGAGAAGATATAAGCGCTGGGAAAACAGAGGGAAGGACAGAGTCCTTGTCCTTCAAGTCTAGTCTTCAGCCTCGTGGCAACTCCAAAGCCCCGTTATTGTAGTGCGAGAAGCTAGAGTGCAGCACAGAAGATGCAGTCAGGGAAGAGCGGCCCCGCATATCGCCTGGGAATGTCTGCAATGTCGCCACTGGCATGATATCAAACAGCAATCTGAGATGCAAGACCTAAATAAAGCCAGCAAGCCCCACTCTGGAGGTCAGAGGAATGGAGGATGTGGCGGGGCTGGAAGGTGGGCAGAGCCCCAGACAGTGTGCCCATCCCACTCCACCCCACAGAGAGGCACCTCGAAGCCTTGGCTACCTCGAGGATCATTAAATGCTTTTAGCAAAGCTGTCTCCTAGGAGTAACCAGCTTTGAAAGCCAAATTGAAAAAGGTCCATCTGATCATGTAATTGGAGAGAAAGTAGGATCCGTGCCATGATAACACATTAGAGGCATTTGGAGATGAAAGAAAGTAAGAGGTGGTCTAATAATTAGCAGAGGCCTGGGAGTGGGGAGAGGTGGTGCTTCTGGAGGCGATGCCGGAATTCATTTATCAGATGCCACCGGTCCCTCCTGATGGGACTCTAAACACAGGGAGGATTTGTTGAGCCTTGGCCAAATCTCCTCTGACTTTATTCTTATCGGCAACCCTTCCGTCCATACAATTTAGAAAAAATGATTCTCAACAGGGGCCGTTTTGCCCTCCAGGGGACATTTGGCAATATCCGGAGACATTTTGATTGTCACAGCCGAGGAGGGATTTTTCTCTGGCATCTGATGGGTAGAGGCCAGTGGTACTGCTCAATGTCCTCTAATGCAAGACACAACAAAGAATTATTCAGCCCGAGTGTCAATAGTACTGAGAGTGAGAAACCCTGGTTTAGAATGATGGATGTTTTCTAACCTTTCATGCTTGACAGGCTTATTTTATTTTATTTTATGTTTTATTTTATTATTTTATTTTATTTTATCTTGCCTTATTTTGTATATATACTTTGAAAGGCAACACCCATCTGAAACAAAAAGAAACGGCTTATTTCATCGTAATTATGGTAATGAAAAAATCCCAGCAATTAAGAAGAGGCTCTACAGGTGTTTTCATTTCCATTAGGGAGTCGTGCAGAAGAGAGAGCCCGGGGAGGAGGCAAGGACGCTAGACCGTCAAAGAGTTTGAGATTTTATTTTGTTCCTGCAGTTGAGGCCACCAAAGAACTCAGCAGACCGCACAGCCTGAAACAATGTTTTCGGAAAGCCAGATGTGAGGCTGCATGGTTTCCTATCTGACGGCAGTGGGCAGGACCGCACCGCTGCCTGGAAAGATCTTCCTAAGTGGTAGACTGGATGGTGTGATTGTCCTCTTGGTGCCTTCAGCGGCTCCTCTTTGTACGCAGGACAAAACACCATGAGATTCTCCACAGCCTGGCACACCTACCTCTCCAACTCTGTCATCTCCTGGATCGTCCCAACTCACGTCTCTTATCCCAGTCATATTGAATTTCTTGTCTTCCTCGGGATGTAACAGTCCTATCATGCTTCTTTTCTTGTTTTTCCACGCGGGAGCTTTCTTCTGACGGCCAGACCCTCGACTCTGCCTTCCAGCCTTGCCTTCCAGCCTTCTCCAAGACTTACCTCAAACATCGACCACTTAAAAACCATTCTCTCACCTGACACCTGCCCCAGCCCAACACTCCAGCCTGAGTCTGATGCCCCTCTTGTGGACACCCAGTATAAGACCCATCATTCTGCATTTCGACTAGTTGTGCATTGTCTCTGGACACTTTGAGCAGAGACAGTGTCCTGCTCATCTCTGTGTGTACACCAACCCCTCTGAGCCCTCCCAGACCCCGTGCAGGGCTTGGGTCCCCAGCAAGCTTATCACAACTATCTGGGAAAGGAATAGAAGAAAACTAAAGAGATAAGGAAGGTGACAGAGAGAGAGAGAGAGAGAGAGAGACAGTAGAAAAGAGAAAAGAGAAAGATGGGAGAAAGATGACGGGGAAGGAGGTAAGTGGAACAGGGAAGGAAGGAAAAGAGGATGGAGGGATGGTGGCAGGGAGTCAGGAAAGAGGGGAGGAAGAGAAAGAGAAGGATAGAGGGAAGAAAGCAGACCAGAGGAAGGAGAGGGAAAGAAGGAAGCAGGGGATGCGGAGGGGAGAGAGCAGGAGGAGGACAGAGGAAGGGGAAGGAAAAGGAGAAAAGGAAGAGCTCTGGTGTTGTCCCTTGCTCAGGGATGACTTCTCGGATCTCTCAGATCTAAGCTAAATCCCTCCATGAACCTTTCAAGAGCTGTGTAAATCCCTTTCATAGCGCTCACCACTTTGGTAAATTTAGATGTATCTGCATCATTATTTACTACTATGTTGTAGGTTCCATGAAGTCAGCATCTGTGTTCTCACACACGATTGTAGCTTCAGTACCCAGTGTCTATACAGACTATTTGCTAAATAAATGAAAAGGTGGGCAGACAGGTAGAGCCTTGCTAGCAGCTAGTTTTATTAATAAAAAGTCAGCCTCTCTGTTTTTGAGAAATAGGTCTGAGATTTTCGATTTTTTTTTCCTTCCACCTATACTAAAAAACTTCTGCTTCTAGGTAGAACTGTTCTAAAGCATTCAAGACAGTGGCATATACATTCTCACTTTAAAAATCAATCCCAGGAGCAATTTATTACAGGGAAATTTCCTGGACTCCAAGAAGCACCTTGAAGTCAGGAGATGATTAATTTGATATAACTGAAGAGCCGCAAACATCTGCTCCCCGTTGACATCTGCCTCTCATTAAGTTACAGCCCTCCGTCTCCCTCTGCACTGGGGGGCAGGCTTGTGTATTGGTCTGGTAACTCTAATTATATGGTAAGCCTCGTGCTCGAGGCCCTTGTGCCAGCCACCTGGTGAGGGCTCAATAAAAACTCGCTCAGTTGCGTTGCACTCCAGATCCACCCTGAGCACTTTGTAAGTCCTCTGTCACTCCTAAATAATAGAAATAAAAAATAGTAATGAGGTTAGCGAGCACATGTTCCTCTTATAGCCCTGGTTAAGACTGCATCTAGATAAACATGAAACCCTTGGTGGATTCAAATAAGCTTATCGGTTCCGTAAAAAAAAAAAATCGGCCAAATCTATTATTTTGGCACCAGATTTGTGATAGGTCTTTAACCGATCATCTCTTCCAACATTTTCCTTTTTCCACTGATTCTACTGTCAATGTAACTGTCCTCGAACATGTGTCTGATACCAAGCCACTGGATTCTGGAGCCTCAAGAGCTCTGCCTTGCCTATGAGCACATACCAGCTTCCTGACCTTGACCTCTGAGCCCTCCACTGCCTGCAGCAGGCCTAACCTCTGTCCCGCCACTCTCTGCAAACAACGGGTCTCTCATCATCCCGTCTGATTTCTTGCTTTCCCGACTCTCCTTGTGTGCAGCCAACCATCACACCTTAGCTTAGCTCACTCATGTGCCTTAAGAGTGCCATCTTGAATATCAACCCAGACCCAAAAATGTACAATTAACTTAATCTTTGCCACAGTCTTTCATGAAAACACTAAAAGGGACAACATAACACAGAAATATGCCCTAAAACCTGTCATTTCCCATTCCTTTCCCACATTTTTTCCTATGTGTTAAGGCTGACCCCGAGCCTCTCCCCTCCCAGCTCTAAGCTCCTACTCCAAAGTTGCCTTCAAGACCACATTCAGGTTCTTTTGTCCTCCTATATAAGTTCTTTTTCTTTTTTTAAGAGTTTATTTATTTGACAGAGAGAGACAGCAAGAGAGGGAACACAAGCAGTGGGAGTGGGAGAGGGAGAAGTAGGCTTCCCACTGAGCAGGGAGCCGGACGCGGGGCTCGATCCCAGGACCCTGGGATCATGACCTGAGCTGAAAGCAGACACTTCATGACTGAGCCACCCAGGCGCCCTCTAAGTTCTCCTATGTATGTCATTTCAGCCTCCCAGGTTTCTTTGAGTTTTCCTGTAAGAGCTCCTGAGCTGACCCAATAAGCATAAAGTTCTTCCTCATTAGAAGACAGGGTAAGGAGGAAAGACTGGGGTGGGCGAAGGCTTTTAATATAATTTTTCTTATTCCTAGCACATCAACAGTGTACACTCTGCACAGAATGCCCTCTGCCTGTTTCTGTTTAATACCCTACTCAATTGCCCTAGCTTAGAACAAAAGGTCCTTCCTCCTTGAAGCATTCCACGATACCCCCTTAGAGAACTTGGTGCGTTTGTCTTGACCTTTGACTTTTGGTATAAATATTTATGTCTGCTTTTGAAAATTGGAACTCTAGGGTCATCTGGCATTTACCCTTTGATACTCTCCTGAATATCACTTCCTGGGAAGTGACCTTCATCCTCACCTTCTTTTCCCCTTGGTTTGGCCATCTAACTTGATATATCACAATGAAATTCAGTGGCTATCTGTGTCTATTTGGACTACTATAGCAAAAGACCCTGAACTAGGCAGCTCAGAAACAACAGAATTGTTGTTTACTATGCTGGAGGCTGGGAATTCCAAGGTCAAGATTCTGGCAGCTTCCATGTCTGGTGGGAGCTCTCTTCCTCATTCGTAGACAGCTGTCTGCTCCTTGTGTCCTCACATGGCAGCAGAAGGGGCAGGCAGACTCTCTTAGGGTCTGTCATAAGGGCACTAATCCCATTTGTGAGGGCTGCACCCTCATGACCTAATCACCCCCAAAGGCCCCACCTCCAAATAGCAGCACGATGGGGATTAGGTTTCAACATATGAATTTGCGGGGACACAGATACTCAGTCTGTAGCAGTGGATTCTTTTAATTAACTATTGCTGTCTCCTCTCACTCCAAACACATACACATTGTGAAAACAAAGAAATCTCTTATTTATCTTACATCTCCAAACGTACCCAAGTCCTTGACCAGACACATGTTCTCAGAGAATGCCTGACTGTGCAGTGACTTGTTCACTACTTTGCACACTCCCCACGGTACCCAGTGCTGTGCTTTACTCACCATAGGTGTTCAAGAAGTATATTTGGAATTGAATTAAGTATCTCTGAAACATTGAACTTGATTGGATTTCTTTCTTTCTTTTTTTTTTGACATAACTTTGCACGGTGGTCCAAAAATGTTTTGAAAGTTAAAAAATGGTAGAGGAAAAACAAAGGATTAAACATAAACTGGTTTGACCAGTTTCTTTCCCTCTGGATACAAAGCCAGCTTGAGGCTTTGTCTGAGAAAATCACACTCTCAGGCAAAAGCTAATAGGCTGAATGTTGGTCCTTCTTCCGCAGCCTGCAAGGCTGCAAGACCTTGCATTTCTGTATTAGAATATTCTGTTATACTAGGCTCATGTGGCTCCTTTGGTTAATGGTGACAGAAAATGTGACTCCAGGGCCACATAACTGCAAATACTACTGGCCTAGAGGCTGGAACAGATTGATACGATTGGCAAACCCCACCCAGGCTGCTCTTTGTAAGAGGGGGAGAAAATGCAGTGATTAAACTTAACCACTCTCGTGGCTTGTGCAATTAATCTCCAGCGTCCCTGGACTGCTCTCCAGGCTCCACAACTTACACCCAACCCACAGAGACAGGTCCATTGACAATGCTTCTAATGTATAATAGAGTCTGCACACAAAAATTCATTAATTCTTTCAAAATTTGGTCCTTCTCCTGTGGAGTGGGGGGCTTAGAGGAACGATGATGTATTTTCTTTGGCAACGCTTTCGAGTCAGAAGTTCAAGGTGATGGCAGCCTGAGGAAAGCAGATACTATTGGTTGCCTATGCGTGCCCTTAACTCCAACCCCAGGGACGGGTCGTGAACCCATTCCCCCTGACAGTAATTGGTTTAGATGGTGGCATGGATCTAATTCAAGCCAATGAGGTGTGAGAGAAAATCTGCTGGAGGGTTTTAGGAAACTTTTCCTTTAAAAAAAAAAAAGGCATGTAGGAAAAGCTGTTCTCTTCTGGACATTGTCATGCCTAGTTGTGATATCTATAACCACGGAAGCCATCTTGCAACCAAGAGAGAACTCAGCCTGAGGATGAGGACAAGTATGGCAGAGGTGAAAGATAAAAAGACCCTGAATTCATATTACTAGCATTGTGCTACTGAATAACCAACACTGGAACCCCCTTATCTCCAGATTGCTTGTAATATGAAGTAAGACATTTCTTTATTGTGTCAGCCACTTAAAATTCATTTTCTTCTGTTACTTGAGGCCCAAAGAATCTTAATACGTTGGTTTATTGAGTTCACTAAAAAGTTTGAAGATTTTTTTTCAGGTATTGGTCTTACACATGCTGCATCATAACCAAGTGAGACCTAATACATGTTTCTGGCCACTTCTCCCTCATATTTCTGTTCTTATATCCCTGCTGAGGACAGTGTCACTGGCCTTCATCTTCAGCTGATGACCCACCGATTTAGTGGGTTAGGTCTACACTGAGCTACTCTATACAGCTTCTTAATTTCACATCCAAATCATAAACCACTTCTTCCCTCCTCCCTTAGGCTTCTAAAGAACACCCACTTGCTAAGCCAGCCCCTGACCTCTTTTTCAGGAAAGGGAATCTAGACAATGTGCAGGCAGAGGCAAACCATGTGACCTTTTCCAGGTCCATCTATTCCATTTATTAGGGTTCTAAAGACAGCCAGCACTTGATTAGGCTCTTCATGGGTTAAGGGGACATGGTACTTATCTCCAAGTGATGTCAAGCTCTGAAAGCCATCCTTCAAACAACCACCTAGGCCTTCCTATAGACTGCATCAATTTATTTATTTAATTTTGTCAGCATTTAATGAGAAGTTAATCTATTCCATTCATTCTTTTTTTTTTTTTTAAGTTTATTTCTTACTTAAGGACGCTCTACACCCCATGTGGGGCTCAAACTCACGACCCTGAGA
Organism: Procyon lotor; assembly: GCA_028646535.1. Lineage (NCBI taxonomy): Eukaryota > Metazoa > Chordata > Mammalia > Carnivora > Procyonidae > Procyon > Procyon lotor. Next base: position 55,865,014 of record CM053615.1, read on the forward strand.
GTCGCATGCTTGCCTGACTAAGCCAGCCAGGAGCACCTCTGTTCCACTCATTCTGCTAAGCTTCAGGAACAGAAACACAAATGAGCCTTTTACTAATTCAGCAAACAAAATGAACATCTATTTTGTGCAGCCAAGCATTAGGGAAAAAATTAATGATGGAAAAAATCCTGAAGCTTGCCCACAAGGGCAGTCTATGGTAGAGACAAATCATTTATCATATATTCACAGAAGCACTAGGTAAAGGGGAAGAATAGGGCAAGACAGAACATTCTAGGCAAAGGGAACTGCAAATACAAAGGCACTGGGGCAGCAGAGAGAGTGGTGGAATTCAGAAAATCAAAGGCTGGTGTGACTAGAGCACAATGAGCAAGGGGAAACTGTTTTAAGACAAGGCTGGAGAGGCAAGAGGCAAGAGGCAAGGGCTGGGTCACCAAATGCCCTTTGTACCACATAAAAGAGTTTGGACCTTTTCCTGAAGGTCCCGATGTGACACTGGAAAATATTAAGCAGGTTAGTAAACCAACCAGACTTTTGGAGGGGCCAAGCTTGGAGTCAGAAAGACGAGTAGAAAAATAAACATGAAATGCAGAGTGACTTAACAAAGGTAGTGGCAATAAGAATGGAGAGAAGAGGATGGATGACAGATGTCAAGTGGGTAGATCAGCAGAAGATAATGGCCAACATGCTATTAGTTGGGGAGCTGAGGAAGAAGGACCAGAAGGTGATGATTTCCAGGGTTCAGGTGATGTCATTTTGAGTAGGAGCAGAATTAGACTGCATTTAGTTAGCAGGACATACTGTGTCCATGGTGGAGTATCCAAATTAGGCATTAAGATATACAAATCTGAGACTCAAGAGAAAAATCTGGGTGGGAAAATTAATTTGGGTTCCATAGCGAATAGGCGATATGAAGACACAAGAATGGAGAGCACCCAAAGAAAGGATATAAAGTGAACAGAGAAAAATTCTAGTAGTGATCCCTGAGGACAGTCTATGTTTGTGGGGCATTGGGCAAGAGTACCAGTGGAAGTGCCCATGCATATGCTTACATATTTGAAAGTGAAACATCAAACTAACAGGCTATTAAAATGTTTATTCCTCCTACTTTTAATATTATATCTTCATAACAATGCAATTTTAAATATGTAAGATAATAGTTTTAAATGACTGAAATTTGGCAAAAAATGAGTGAATTCAATTATTATTTTGATATGTCTGGACATTCTGCTGGTGGGCCAGCAATGTGCAAATGAGGGATTAAAAAAAGTCATACACATTTTGTGAGATACTATAAAGTTTTCCCATGAAATTTGTTTTCTTCATTTCAACAAAATCACTAATTATGTTGTTATAATCAAAATTCTCATATAATTCATGTTCTTCTCACAGGAGTACCAAAATATAAAACTGAGGCAGCTATGATTGAAAATGTCAAAAAAAGTGTTAAATTAGCACTTCAGTTCAGTAATGAATAATTCATTTTACATATCATGTCCAAACATTGTAATATACTGAATATATAGAAAATATTACAAAATATTTTAGCTTCATTTTCTCTTAGAGTAGTATCTAGATCTACAGAGCAATATAAAAATTCAATATACTTCATGCTCATTATATCTAAGCCTGCATATATACAAATTTAACAGCAACAGAAGTTATTTAATATTACAGAATGTTTACCTGCCTCTTTGTGACACCACTGTAAATTGCACATTAGTTCATGAATATGTCTAGAATTCTGAATCAGAAAGCGAAGAGAGGCAAGAAAATGGACATTTGGTACTTTGAACAAATGATACTTCATTATATAAGAATATATTGCATTCATGTTATCTCAGAGAAAAGATTTGACACATTAATTAATTTGCCTTTTCTCTTATCTAAGCACTTTTGCCACTCAAATCCTCCCTATACTCCAAGGCAGTACCCATCTTTGCCTTCCACGGTGGCAGAATGCATGTATCTTTATGGGACTTAGACATGTGTTTAAAATCCATGGGCAAAAGAGGCAGAGAAGGATTTCCCTGGGGACTGAACATGGTTAGTCATGAGAGTAACTGTTAAAGGTTATGAGACATAGTGTCCGAGCATGGGATCCCAAATGGTGGAAGTGCCCTTGTGTTCAAGAAATTGATTGGGAGGGTATGGTATGTGAGGGCCTTCTAAAAGATGCTGTTCAGGGCAGAGCTCCCTAGGGCTGAGTCTGGAGGGTGGTACTGTCTGAGGAGCATCAACAGCTGCAGAGTGATTGGAGGAGAGAATTCCATGAAGCCAGAGAAATAAGAGGAAAATCAAAAGTGGTATTGCAGATGTCAAGGGAGGAAGGATTTCCGAGGAAATTACCAACAGAGGCAAGGGGCAAGCCATTGGGTACACAAAATGTGGCATATCTGTATAATCAAATATGATTCCACAGTGGAAAGAAATCAAGGGCTCACACATGGTACAACATAGAGGAAATTCAAAAACATGAGGCTAAGTAAAAGAAACATCTCGAAAGACCTACATATACACACAGACAATACATCTGTATTGTCCACTATAGACCAGGGAGACAGGAATGAGTTCCGTGGCTGAAAGGGGCAGCAGAGGAAATCAGAGTAACTGCTACTTGGTATAGGCTGGCTTTTCCAGGTGATGAAAATGTCCTAAATTTAGATTATGCCAATAGCTGTGCAACTCTGTCGATATACTAAAAGCCAATGAATCGTACACATTCAATAGTATGTAAATTATATCTCAATAAAGTTGTTTTTTAAGAAGGAAAAAAAATAGGAGGAGATAACCACTACATTTAAGGTCACTTCATCCTTTGTCTATCCACCAAACACTGGTCACCTAACTGTAGAAAATCAAATCTTGGGAGCTGTCAGATGTTTAAGACCAGTGATTTGTCCACTGCTCCTGACAAAAAAATAAATCCATCTCCTATTCCTTGAAAAACAAGAGATGAGATAGAGGGACTGCTTTGTAATAAAGGTTTTTCACACGAAGGTAAACTTGAAAACAGAGAGCATTTATGCAAAAAATCCATTTACTATGTCAGTAATTTCCAGCATTTCCCCTGCTGTTATTGTAGATAATTGAGTAAAAGCTTTTCCTTCTCTACATCAAGCATCAGTATCCAACTGATCCTCTTAGAAATTCAGTTTTGAGATTTCACTTCAAGATCATGACTGCAGAGTTTATGGGAAATGCATGTGTGTTTGGGTAAATGGAACTATTTCTTTTTCTTGAGGCGAACACTTAGAACAACTGGAAGAAAACAGAAACGGGGGGAGTAAAATCTTCCACCAAATTTATCAATACAGAGTCCCAGCTATCTTTCATCCAGCTGACTATGTGTCTCGGTTATGAATGCACATCTTTCCCACTCCACCAATTATTCAGCATTTATGTGAATTCAAGGTACTAGATGCTAATATATTTCTGTTGCTTATGTTAATGAACACATTAGTTCTGAAGTCAATAAGCTGGCTGATGTCCACATTCTGGCTAATGTGTAGCACTGAATTTAGACCTTCTAAGAATTTATTTCTTAAAACTTTGAGTTGGGTGGGGGAACCCTATGAGTGAGTCAGGAGCATGAAACCTACAGACAAGTAATATGTAACAGGGATATTAATAACTCACAGGGGAATCTTACCAACCTCCCAATAACAATTCCAGATAATAGGATAATTAACAATAACATTTTTATAGTTTATGAGATATAGTCATATATAATACTTTGTTTGATTTTTATGAAATGGGGAAAGCAGGCATTACTATCCTCTCCATTCTATAGCCAGGTAAGCTAAGATTGAGTCAAACCATTAAGAGACTAGGATAGATCTCTTTGCTGAGTATTTCCAGAGGACCCTATCTTTACCACCCACTCATGTCTACTTACTTGATGCCGGTCTTCCCCTCTAAGCTTATGGAAGCAGGAACTCAGTACAGCAGCTGGCACACAGTATGTGCTGCATAACCATTAGTTGAATTGAACTTATCAAGTCTCTACAGCTAGTACAGCACAGAGTTGAGATGTCAGACTCCGCATTGCATGTCCCTTTAAAGCCCTAGTAGTGTTTATTTACCTACTGTTACTGTCAACTCATAAAAAAAAAAAAAGAAAGAAAGGATGCTAAATGATATAGCTAGATCAGGAATGTGTCTTTTTTAATACCTGAAGCCACCTGTGTGTGGATTAACATTTTGACATATAACCCAGTGGTCATATAGTTCTATGGTCATAAGCTCAGTGGTAATCTTGCCCAGGGGTCATGTAGGTCAATGGTCTTAGAGCTCAGTGATCACATAGCTAAGTGCTTATCTAGCTCAGTGGTTAAGAATCAGAGCGCCGCAGTATCAGGTCTTTACCCCAAACTTTACCATAAGCTGTCTAGCCACATATCCTCTAGTACATCACTGAACTTTCCCAAGCCTCAGTTTCCTCATTTGCAAAATGGAGGTAACAATAAAAAAATCTCTCAGGATTATAATGATAAAATTAAATCTATAAAGTATCCAGCACAATGCTAGGTACTTAGCAAGCATTCAATATCCATCATGACTTTCATCATCATCATTACTATTAGCATTATTATGTGTCCCTAGCAAGAAAAGCAAAAGCCCCCTGGGTTGAATACAGAATTGTCAACAGCAGAAAAGGCAATTTGCTGATAACTGATACTTGATTTGGAGATGGAAAAGCTTTTACTCAATTTTCTACGATAGCAGATGAGTAAATGTTAGCTGTGTCATGTCTTTTATAAGTCACTGAAGCCACCAGAGGCAAGAATGGCATCTCCAGATTCCTGGGGGAAAGGTCATTGAGTTACCATTTGAAGAATCTGGGGAGACCTAGAATATTCTCCTCTACTTCTCTTTTACCAGCCTTGGGTCATTTAATCTCCTCACCCCACCTCTGCTGCTGTGTGCAATATTTTCTCTAGATGATTACAATCCTACTTGATCATTTTCAGAAAGGGAATTCTTAAGTCCTTTTGTAGCTCAGAGAAAGGTGTTCTTTCATCTGCATATATATCTTTCCCTTTACTGCTAGGCTATTAGTTCTCATTTCAACTGCTTCTTACGAACAGATTCCCGACTGTTGTGCCCTGAAGGACTACGTTGCTTTCTCACTTACTGCTTCTTCAGAACATTCCCCTTCTCCTCTTCTGTCTGCTCCTCCTCACACTTCTCTCAGCCTCTGAGACAGCCAGCACTGCTGGTTGACTTATGGTTGAATTCAAATATGGTTGAATTATATTTGCTTGGATGCTGATACCTCATGCCTGTCTTTGTGGATATTAGAAAGATAAGGCATACAGAGTCAGAGACTTGGGTGTGAATCCTGATTTAATCATGACTTAGGTGACTGAGTTTGGGGCAAGCTATTTCGTATCCGTGTACCATGGTTCACACATTTATAAAATGGGAATAATAATAGCACTTACTGAAAGGCCTGGTGAAATTGAACCTCTCATTAGAACTCACCAACTCTTCACCTATAGGCTTTCTTCCATCTTCTGTCCCCTGCTCACAGCCAACCCCCACCTGAGCTGTTAGCAGTGCACTCCTGACTTACCATGCCGATGTGTTTTCTTCCTTGGGAATAGTCTTCCTTGTAACCCCCCTGGCAAAATCCTAACCTGCCTTCAATGCCCGTTTTAAGTGTCTCCAATTTCAAAGAGCTATCCATGATCCTTTCCCCTTCCCAAACTGATGGGATCTCTAGCTCCTCCAGATACTCAAAAATACTCAACACTCTGATATGTGCCTTATGGTGATCTCTAATTCAATTGAGAAAGACCTTCCCAACAATTAGAGCTCTCTGACTAAAAAGAGATGAGCTGCTTATGAAGGCAGAGAACTGATTCTTAACAAAAGTTTGCGTGCGATCACAGTAATTGTTGGGGAATTGAGATGAATCCTAGAGACTTTGACATCTAATGGGAATGTGGGATTGAGAAATCTTTGAGATGCTGTATCATTCAGAGATTCTGGATTACATATGGCAGTGTAGTGTTCATTCAGTTAACATTCTGAGTACCTACTTTGGAGTTCAACAGAAAGCACAAACCCAAATGCCTGCTGGTGACAAGTGAGGTAGGTGACTCACATGAGGAAGTGAGTTGAGTATTACAGATCACTGGCAAGTGGAGCAGAGAGGGGTACACTGGAGGAGACATGCTATGTTTAATGTTAGTACTCACCCCTCAGGCCTATGCATTATTGCTGAGTAGGAATGGGGAGCATGGGGGGTTTCAACATTATCAGTCATTTTGACTATTCAAAGAAAATTTGAAAAACAGATTTTGTATAAAATATCTCAATTTTTTTAAAGTTGACAGCTCCTTTTGCAAAAAACAAAGCGAGACAAAAAAATATTGTGCAGGCCCAACCAAATGCATCCAAAGTGTTGAGTCTACCCTTGGGCACCATTTTGAGACCCAAAACTAAATACTGTACTCAGTGCTTGGTATGACAAAGATAAACCCCACACTCATGTGGAGGAGACAGGCATTTAAACAGGTAATTATAGAATGCACATTTAGCATATTTCCATTTCTTTCTTCAAAAATAAATGAAAGTATCTAGTAGAAAATAGAGAGAAGGAATTAATGTAAAAGGATGCTCTCAGTGTGCATGGGAGTACAGAAGAAGAGATGGAAAACCTAACAAGGAGTTGGGAAAGTAAGAAAGCAAGAAAAATAAGAAGTAAAATGGCTTTCCAGTAAGGGTGAATACAGACCTGATTCCCTCCCCTTAGGCAACTGGACAGAGCAATAGTGTTCGTTTAAAAAGGATAATGATACATTCTGTTTAGAACAAGTCACACTTGATGTGGCCAGGCTCAATTATCGAATTTCATGTAGAGTTGGAAGGTTGAGAGAAGAATTAAGATGGGAGGGGAAGGTTTGGGGGTCATCTACTGAGGTTAGATCGTTCGAAGTCATGGATATGAATGTGATCAACAAATGGGAGAGTTTGAAGTGAGGAAAATAGAGAATGGGGCTCATATCCTAGGAGAGAAGCATTTTAGGACAAGCAGAGAGTAAGAAAGTCCAGCAAAGGGAACTACAAAGAATATTGGGAAAGCAAAGAAACCCAAGTCCCTAAGGCCAAAGCAGGGACATGTGCCGAGAAGTCATTCTCCACTTAAACTAGGTCAACCCCAAGGTACAGCTGCTGGGGGAGTCAGGGAGGCAGGGAACTGTAAACTTTTTCTCTAAAACCGGTAGGCCAGGATGATTTCCAACCTGAGCAGGAACTGTGATCCAATAAAGAACTGATAGTGAGTCTTGAAGAGAATATTGTTGGGTGGCTGACTGAGCTTTTCATTTTGGATTGGCACCAGGAAAATATTCTTTCCATGGCTGAGAGAAAGAAGGTTTCTTTTCATTTGAGAAGAAATAGATTTTTGCCCCGACTCTGCAAGGGCAATGTAAGTCATGAGGAAGGGATTCATTATTTTCAACTGCAGTCTTCCCACATTCCCAACACAAACGTTATTCCACACGAAGGCACATTAAGACCAACTTCAGAGCAGTTGAGCACATACATGGTCTTGGGTTGTAACTATTTATCACGGTCAACTTTATTTTTGTTAAGAAAAATAAATTAAGGTCTTGGGAAAGGAAGGAAAATGAAGCAGGCCAAATGAGGAGTTTAGTGGACTTGAGATGTGAATTTTCAGAAACTCCCTTTTCCCCCATTAATCCTTCTTTTTTGTCCTTTATCCATTATGTGGGATTAGTTCTTTGTAAATTTGGATTTGTACTGATGAATTAAATTCTTGGCAACCGCTGTTCCTGCTGACTGGGTGCTTCTTTGTGCTCTTTGTAAGATCTATAACTCATTGCACCTGTTGCATCTGAATAGTACTCTGCAGTCAGGAGTGTGTGTGTGTGTGTGTGTGTGTGCGTTCTTTAAAGCATTCTACAACATTCAATGTAAAAGGAAGAACTCCAGTAAATGGGAGGGGTTGCCTAAAATGAAGGCAAGTTGTGGAATCCCTTTCCTTCGCGGTCTTTTAAGGAAAACACCAGAAACAGCTCTAAGTAGCACAATGGGCATTTGGTGCTCATTTGGGGCAAGAGCTTATAAAATATGAATTCTGAAGACCTCTCTAGCCCTCAGGGGCTGCTGTATGTTTGCACCAGAGATCAAGAAAGGAATTCTATGATCCTCTAGTCAAAATAGCACAGTTTTCAAATGGGGTTAAGTCTGGGTCAGAGAGGGTTAGTAGTAACTTACTCAAAGGTAACACAACTAGTTAGTGAAAGACAGAAAACTAGAATCCACACCTTCTGACTCCACCCGACTCCAAATACGCATAGTTTCACTTTACATCCTCCTTTGTTCTTTGAGATAAATATTAACCAGCTGGATTGCAAACCTTTGTGGAGAGGCTCTGTATTTTAATCAAGTTTCACATTTCTGAAAAATTACATCAGAATTTATGCCAAAAGGATGTTGCCTTTTTTCAATGAAATATATTTTTAATAGGAAAAAGAGAAAGTGAACCAGGATATATATCTTAGCAGCTGAATAAACAGGTCTACAGAACAAGCATTTTTGGCTTGATATGTTATATATTATTTATAATGCAATCATTCAATTTATTAAAGATTGAAGCATTAGTTTCATAATATAATACATTCTCTTTCTTTATTTCCCATCTAGAGCTCTTTCTGAGATGGAAATTAGCCAAATGGAGTACAAGCATCTTTCTTAGAGGTTCTGTTAGGTTTCCCTTCTTTCTTATTTTTCCCCATTCCCCAGGCCTACCCACACCATCAGATCATTTTGCTTAGTAGAGGTGGTTGAGACAGGATGGAAATCCCCAAGCTATGAGCCATCCAAGAGCATTATAATGGAAGTCACAAAGTCTAGAATTAAGTCTCATCTGTGCCACCTTAATTCTTTTAGAAAGCTACTTAACTTCTCTACACTTCACATTGCTCATCTGTAAAATGTGTCTAAGTTCTCCATCACAGGTTGTTACAAAGATACAGGAAGATGACAAATGTGAAAGCATTTCACAAATGTGCTCTGCTACTACCAGGAAGTTCAACACAACCTACTTTTACCTACCATGCAAATGAAAAACAGGTCTAAATGGACAGATAAAAATAACAATTAAGCCAAATCTTTTTAGTAAGGGATATCAACACCTAAAAACACATCATAATTTTTAAAAATTTAGTGGAGTCATTTCTCATCTGTGTCTTCTCAACCCATTCCCATAGCTCTTGTGGCAAATATAAAATATCAGTGGATGACAAGGTAAGGACTTGAAAGACTATTATCAATTAAATCACTTGAGGGTCACAGTTAAGCTCTAAGAAAATGCTGGTTGAAATTTTCTAGCTTTCATTTCCTCCCTGAATGTAGTCTGACTTAAGAGCTTCAAGAACCCCCAAAATTTGCTGTCTTAAAATGTAAAAGCTCGGGGCACCTGGGTGGCTCAGTCGTTAAGCGTCTGCCTTCGGCTCGGGTCATGATCCCAGCGTCCTGGGATCGAGCCCTGCATCGGGCTGCCTGCTCGGCAGGAAGCCTGCTTCTCCCACTACCATTCCCTCTGCTTGTGTTCCCTCTCTCGCTGTGTTTCTCTCTGTCAAATAAATAAAATCTTTAAAAAAAAAAAAAAATGTAAAAGCTCAAAACACAGGAGGTGTGTTTGAACACATGTAAGCTAGACGATTATATCTAAAGCACGAAAGATTAAATAATCGATCCATGTTTGGTGGTAATGGTGGAAGGGAGTCTGTCTGGAGGCGTGTCTCCTTCAAGAAGCTGTCCTTGGTAAAGGACAAGCTCTCCCATACTGACTGCCCAGAGCACATCATGTTCCAACCAACACTTTGACATTCCTTAGCCTCACTTTATTACATTCTCATGTGCTTCCCTGGTACTGCATTTGAAAATCATCACATCTTCCTTATCTAAATAAACACGTGCACCACTAGTCACTCTGAGTATGCAATGCAGAGTTGCCCACGTGAGAAGCAGCTCCATTTCTATTCCACGCGTGCATTTCAGAGCATCTTTTCTTGGGATTTTTGTGTGGGCCTGTATTTAAGATAACTGACATTTTCTCTGTCCGTGCATATTTCTCTGTCCTACATAGGCTATAATTATATCAGACCATCTCAGATATACCCTCCAGGTTTGGTGAACATCTATCTAGATATTTTGCTTAGCCGGACAACAGACAAGCAATAAATAATTTTATTTATGTTAATTCAATAATTTATTCATTAAATCAGAAAATACTATTCGATACTTTTTCTGTGTTCGGCCCTCTGCTAGAACTTGGGAGTAGATAAGGCGGACATAGTCCCTGCTGTGAAAAGGGCTACTCACAGCCTCCTCTGAGAGTCAGGCAAACCACTAACTCACCTCTATCCAGTCTGAGAGCTGTAATCAAGTATGTGTAGGGCACTGGAGGACCAGAGCAGTGAGGGTGTTGGGTTTTGCCCAAAGAGATATGAAGGAGGACTTCGTAAGGAAGGTGATATTTGAGTTGTGCTTAAAAGATGAGCAGAAGTTTTCTGGGCTGGGGCACAAAGGATAGGCCTTCTAGACAAAGGGGACGCTGTGGGGAAACGGCAGGAGGCACAAAGCAGCTACTGTGAGTTGTCCTGTGTGACTGGAGTGTATCATGCATGGGCGGGCAGAAGTGTTAAACAGGAGTCAGGCAAGGGAGGTCGGGCTCAGATTATAAAAGGCCTTGAACATGTGCTCCAAAGACATTCGAGTTTATCCAGTAAGTGATGGGATCATGGAAAGATTTCTGAAAAAATGATCCAGGTGGCAGGGTTGATAAAAGGTCCAAGGAGAGAAGTGGCTACAGAAGATAGCACAATGTGTTAGGTATTTACGAAGATCCAAAAAAGAGATCTGAACTAGATGTATGACAACGGATTCAAGAGACATTTCTGGATTAGAATCGCCAGCACTTGTTGACACAATGGATGAATACTTGTGTTCACCATATACATTTTGAGTACACAGAAGTCTATAAGCTCCTTAAATGCTCAAGTAAAGACAATTTAAGTAAAGATAATTTACTAAACAGGTCGTCCAAGATTACACATAAGCAACATGAAGAGACTAGCTCTTCTGGACTCTGGGTCACCATCCACTCTGATGGTATTCTGGCACTGTCTTTGTAGCTGGCTGGACAGTAGAGAAGTCCCTTCTCCATTTTAAGCCTCTCTTGTGTCCCAAATGGAGGAGGTGGCCGGGATGATTTATCTCCAAGACTTCCTGCAGCTCTCACGCTCTGTGAGTCAAACCCTTGTGATAAGGGGCCATCAGCCCCGGCCTTTCCCAAGCTGAGTCACCTCTGAAGCTGAGATTATTCTGGGGCTGACCAGGAAATGTGAGTGCAGTCCCTGCAGTAGCATCCCAAGATCCATTCTCAGGAGCTGGGGACCTGGTCTGATCTGAGGCTGAGGCAAAGCCTCTCCAAACATCTCCCCGTCAAATGCATAGCCACACTTGATCCAATAGACATTCGGGGCTTGCACCAAAGAAAGAGCCCTCGCTTTCAAGTCTCCGGATTTCCCAGAGTCTGTTTTTTCCTGCTTGGGCAAATCCCCACAGCCAATTATCCTATTTACATTGTTCTAAAGCTGCTCACAGGACTTTGCCACAAGAATGCAAGGTTCTCGGGTGGTTTTCCCTTACTTCCTCATCCCAGAGCACAGCCAGGAATCCACCTCCCTCAGAGGACTTCAGGCCTTGCTCCTTGGTCCCCTAACCAGTAGGGGGCTCCACCTCTGCCTAGTTCCAGCCACCTCACTCAGTGCACACTTAACTGTATGAGGCCAATGGCTTCTGCAAGTCCAGGATTCCATACAGCCACCCCAAGAGGCAGGTGTGACTTCCCAATTCTAATGTGAGGTTTAGTGGAGGAAAAGTGGCTCATCAGAGGCTGAACTTCTAGGATGTGCCAAAACCAGAATTCAAACCTAGGTCTGTCTGATCTCCAGTCTGCTCTGGTTCTCCTTCCTGTGATCAGAGTTAAGCTCTAAATGATATTAATCCCCAAGCATAAACTATCTGCAAAGCCTCTGAGCACATCTACATCTGATGTCTTTGTTACCCAAGGAAGGTACAGTCAAGGTCACTTAAGTTCAAGATACCAGAAGAGGGAAACAGGTCATAATTCACTTAACCAAGGACACTAATGTTAGACATCCAGGTTCCGTCCGATTTTTTCCCAATAAAGGTGCGATGTACTGCTATCAGTCAGCTTCACATCATCATTAAAATGAAGAAACTGAATCAGGCTGCCCCGCTTTGAATCCCCTTTATCACACAGTAGCCAGGTAACCTTGGCCAAATTACTGAGGCTCTCCTAAGCTCAGCTTCCCGTGGGTAATGGAAATGAGAATAATACTCACCTCGTAGCGTTGTTATGAGGAGTAAATAAGATGATACATGTAAAGCACTTAACACACAATCTGGCATATGGTATGAGCTCGATAAATCCCAGCCATTATTATTAGCATAATATCTTTGCACGTAAATCTATCTGCAGCTCTGATTGTTTTCTTAGGAGAGATTCCAATGAGTAAAATCCTGTATCAAAGGATGGCTCTTCATACATAGTGCTTAATTATCTTCCACAAATTTTCGGGTGATTTATACACCCAAAAGAAGTGCCTGCAGGGGTAAATACAGCATCCTTCATGGCAGTGGACTCCAACGGTATATGGAATGTAGCTGAGTGTAACACAATAGAAGGTGTTCGAACATCTTACAGTTCTCACATGCAAAGACATAAACTTTCTTTTCTTTTTCATGCCCCTTCAGTCATGGAATAACAGGAGCCAGGCTAATCAATCCAAAGGCCTTTGATTTAAGAGTTTGAGAAGACGGGTTCAATTCTAGGTTCTGCCACTCACCAGCTATGGGAGTGTGAGCTAGTCTAAATAGGAATTATATCTGGACAGTATCTTCCCCTCATATTTTTTATAACTACAAACGCAGAATGCCTATTATTGCCAGGCCTCATCATATTTATGTGACTGTCAATATTTTTTGTACATTTTTCTGTAAAGGCATTGCATTTATAAAAATTTTTCACTGTTTACTATAGAGATATTTCATGTGTCAGTATCAAATAGGGCATATTTCCAGCTCTACCAAAATTTTGCTGTGCAGTCAAGGGTAAGTGACTTTCTCATTCTGGGCCTCTTTTTTCTGACTATAACATCGAAGGCCTTGCTCTAAATCATCTCAGTTAGCTGCATGTTGCTATCATTTCGCCTCCCCATACGTCGAGTCTTGGCACTACTGACATGTTAAGCCAGATAATTTTTTGTTGTGCAGAGGAGAGGTGGGTGTCCTGAGCATTGTAGGGTGGTTAGCAAGCTTTTTAGACCCTGCTACCTTACTAGTACTGCCATCCAAGCTGTGACACTTAAAGATGTCTCAAAATATCGAGATAAATTCTGAAGGTCAAAATCATCCTTGGTTAAAAACTACTTGCCATATTCTTTTTTTTTTTTTTTTTAAGATTTTATTTATTTATTTGACAGAGAGGAGAGAGATCACAAGTAGGCAGAGAGGCAGGCAGAGAGACAGGGGGAAGCAGGCTCCCTGCTGAGCAGAGAGCCCAAATGCAAGGCTCTATCCCAGGACCCTGAGATCATGACCTGAGCCGAAGGCTGAGACTTTAACCCACTGAGCCACCCAGACACACCTACTTGCCATATTCTTAAGAATTTCAGGTGTTTTGGATGTTTTGTAAAGAGTTGGATTAGATGGCTTTTAATATCCCTTCCAACTGTAAAATTCCAGAGGCCAGTGATGCTGTCAACACACCCACACCCCACAGATTTGAGAGAGGTCCTTGTCACCTCTAGTATCTCTTTTACCTGCTGAGTTCCATGGATGTGATTGACTCAGTCATCTGTGCCTTTACTAGAGGTGACAGGTGAACTATTCCAACCACAGATTTGGGGTTCATCTGACCCAATCACCAGTCACGTGTCTCAGGACAAATTCCTGAGCTTTTCTGAATTTTTTCATATGTCGAATGTGGAAGATACCTCAGATTGATTCGAGGAGGACTAAATATGGCCAGTGTTCGTGTGCCTGCTACCAAGGAGGAGGAAAACTCCAAATGGGAGGCTCTTGCTTTCATTTTTCCCTACAGAAGTGATTACCACTCAATCATTTCTCAGCCATAGCCTTCGGGTTTGGATCCAGTTTTCTTTTGATTTAGGGGTTTCCAGCCACAATCAAGGAGCAGCTCCTGAGGAATGGAGCAGACAAATGATCCAGTTAGCAGTCAGAGGAATGCAGTGGACCAAGAGAGTGACTTTGGTTCCAGCTGAAAATGTCAGCAGAGTGCTGGGAGAAAGGAATCTGTTTAGCAGGTGTGCTTGGAATCTGGCAGACAGCACTGGGCCGGGGCCAGGGCCACTGAACTGGTCTGAATGCCTTCTATGTCGACTCCTTGGGACTGAGACCCAGGATTTAAAGGGGAGAACATCTAGAGTAAACACACAACAGCCAGACAGTGGCTAGAATTTTTCCCCAGGCCTTCTGTGTCTCTTGCAGAACACCAAGAGGCCAGCAACAGAAGTGGGGCCTGAGTCCGCGGCCTTCAGCCACCCTCTTCTACATCACCTGATCTGAAAGGAGCTCCAAAAATAGCTCAGAATTTGGGCCTGCCTGGGAGAGACATAAAGATCCTTTTACATGGGAAGGTGACTGTTCTGAATACCCACAGCAGGCCAATCTATGCTAATGGCTCAGTCTCCCTCAAATCTGGGATTTATATAACTGGTTCCTACACTCTGCCGTTGCCAGCAGAAATGTCTGAATTATCTTAATTCCAGAATGTAAATTATTCCAATTTTGAGGCCATCATTTTAAAGCTGTCAAAGTCAATATTTTTAACAACCTAGAAAAAAATTACAACTGGAAAATGTCTAAACAAGTTGTACTTGAGGTCTTGAGACAACTTCTGGCAAAAATCTGTGCTGAGATAGAGAAATCCCCCATCTCGGGACTTCACAACTCAGGGAAAACATCGATTCGTCCCATCACCAATTTGTCTGCGGGGGAGCCAATGAGTCAGTCTACCTGCATCGATCACTTTCAATCTGTTACTTTCCATTTATGGATTAATCATTTGTCTTTTGATCCTAAGATTTTTTTTTAAAGAAATTAATTCCTAAAAGAATAACATTCAATACTTGGTCACAAAGAAAAGGGGGGGGGGGGAAATCCCACCCTAACCTCCACCCTTTCCAAGTTTCCATTCCATTTCTATCTTAACTCCTTCATCCACGACTCTCTGAGAACCACTATGTGCTGAGCGAGACCCTGGCGACACTGAGATGGGCGAGAACTTCCTGAAGGTGAGGGAGGAAGCTTTCAAATGAACTACCTCACGCGTGACCAGGAAAGAAAAGGCAACTCCTCTTTTTATTTGCACATCAGTTTCCATCCAGGCAGATCATCATCTCTGTGAACTCTCCCAGAGAGACACCTGTGATTCAAGGAGGTAGGTGAGTGCGTGAGGAGGGGAACGGGCAGAGGATCATCTCAGTTCTGATTTGTCTTTGGGACAGAGGCGACTTGTCAGCACCTGGGCCACTGGCCAGGTTGCAGGAATATGGCACCTCCCCCAAGTGGGCACATCTGCCCACCACTGTCCCAGACACCAGGCTCAGGGTGGTCCTCAGGATAACACTGGAAAATCTCTGTGATGGGCCCGTCTCCTCTTCAGAGCCTGGAAAACACCCCACTCCTGTAGCTCTGAAGCAGGATTAATTGATTGGTCTCATATGAACCTAAAAGCCGTTAAGAGCAAGGAGGATGAAAAGCAATTCAAATTGCTTTATTACCATTTTCTAGTAAAGTACCAGTTTAGTCCTCAGCCCTACTGTGAAGCAGCGGGTTTCCAGATATTGACTGTGCTGGCATGTGCTCCTAGAAGAGAGGAAATGCCTGGGTCTGAAAAGCAGAAACATCTGCTCAAATCTCGGCAGGTCTATTGCTGGAGCCATGGCATGGGGGGTTGGGGGGTTCCCCCCAGGTGGTGTCCCTGCAAGCAGGAGGTGGGGAAAGCACCCCTAGTAGGGGAATTTCAGGCTGTGGATGGGGGCTCTTCCTCTCTTTTCTTAAGGAAGGTCTCACTCACTTATGGGGAGAGGGAAAGAGATTATAGATGGTTTTATAAGGTAGTCTATAGACTTTCTGACAGAGAACAGCCAAGATGACTATGGTAGTTACAATGCTAATGATAGTAGCCATCATGTAGTGCTTGTATACGCCAGGACTGAGCACTTTACCTGTCTTCAATCATTTAAACCTCAAGCAACACAGCAAGGTATAGATACTACTAGAATCTCCTTTTTACAGATGAGAAAATCAAGGCACATGGGTTAAGTGACTTGCGCAAGTTCACCATCTAGTAAGTGTGCCCGGGGCGGGGGGAGGGGGTTGGGGGGGGTGGGTGTCAAACTTTAAACCCAGCAAGTATAGCTGAAGAGTCCCTGCTCTAACTCACTACCCATGGTAATGATTAGAGTACTATGCTAGACACTGCCATGACACTTTTTTCTTTGATCCTTACAGAAATACTGTGAGTCAGATACTACTGTCCCCAGTTTTCAAATGAGCAAACTATAGCTGAGAGTTATGAAGTGATTTGTTCATATGGTCATAAGGATAAGAAATGTCACAGCCTGGATTAACCCCAGGTTAAGCTCTTTTTAAATAGCCTGGTCCCCCTCAGTGATCTCAAAGTTTGGACTTGGGCTATGCTTTCTCTGTAGAGATCAACCCAGAATGTCAATAACAAATCAATTGGTAATAATAATAGTTATATTGATAATGGTTAACATTTACTGAGCACCTGCAATTTGATAAACCCTCCTCTGGACATAAGTTAAATCCTCACAAATTCCTCAAAGTTAGATTTTTTTCTTTAATACCCTCGTAAATCAAAAAGGGAAACTGAGGCTCAGAGACATGATGTGACTTGATTATGGTCACACAGCTGGTAAATGATTGCACTTAAATATGAGTTCAAGTTCGTCTGGTTCCTAAGTATAAGCACTTACTAATTGTCATTTTCTCAAAAGAAAAGAAAAAAATAAAGAAGGGGAAAAAGGAAAGAAAAGCAACAGAAACTGAAAGGTTAATATTTGAAGTCTATTCAGTGCCCTAGGGAAACTCACATGTAACAGAAATCTTTGCCACATGTCTCTAGAACATAAAGTCCATGTGAGCAGGGATTTGAGGCTTTCTCTTCCTCTCCCATATGCCGTGTACCTATAACAATACTGGTAGACAATTGTTGAATGAACTTTGGGTTGTGATAGAAACATCTTAGGAAGCTGGAGCGATGCGCAGAAAGGGAGTTTTACGACACTTCTAAGAACAAATTCAGTACTGGGCTACAACTAAGCCAAAGTGATAAGAGGTAGATTTTCCAGTAACGATTACCACAGGTGTGTCCATCTGACTTAAATATTTATAAGAAGAGAACTCCGTGGATTATCATCTCTCCAGTTGTTCAAACCAGAAACTAGAAATTCTATCCCCAAACTACTTGAGGACCAAATACTTGAACCAAGCCACCGCTGGTCTCTCCCCTGAACTAACACAAGGTCCTCCCATCTTAACTCTCTTCTACTCTTGACCTCTCTAATCTATCCTCCTTCCAAGAACCAAGGTATGCCTCCTGAAATATAAATCCAATTATGTCACACACCCTACTGGAAAACCTTCCCCAGCTTCCCATTGAACTTAGAGTTAAATCCATACTTCTTCCACTGGCCCCTGCCTTTCACTACCACCATTTCGAACCCTCTCCCCATAACTTAGAATGTTCTGTCCACATTGGCCTTCTCTCAGTGCCTCTAACAAACTATGTCCATTCCTACTTTGGACCTTGTACATATCATCTTCTCTCGTTGGGCTCTCCTTGCACAATTCAAAATGATATATTTACTGGTATATTTATTCTCTGTCTACCCCAATAGGTTGTAAGCTCATTGAAGGTGAAGACCCTGTCTGTTTTTTGTGTGTTTGTTGGAGGTTAGAGTGTCATCACTGGCTGTTCAGCCCCTAGCTTTGTGCCTAGCAGTGTAGTCTGGACTATAGTAGACATTCTAAAGTATTTACTGAATAAAATTAATGATAAAAGATTATTAGATCTGGAAAAAATCACAGAGACCCATAAACTAGCGTAAGTGTAAGCATCTTGAAAACAAGTGTTATGTCTTGGTTAACTCTGTATTCCCAGCAACTTTCCCCGAGACTGACAGAGGTAGATGTTAAATGAATTCTTGTGAGTGACAGGATGGAATGGACAAGTAACTAACATTTATTAAACCCACTAGTGTGTTCTAGGCAGTCAACATATGTCACTTTTTTTAATTCTACTGAATAACCACACAGTCTAAAATAACCCAAAACTTAAAGAGTTTAAGTCATGTATCAAAGATCACCACCATGCTGAATAAGTCACCTTATTCAACCACCTATTTTTACAGATAAAAAATTGAAACCAATAAAAATTCTCAAAAATTTGAGCATATAAAGACATCTCAACATAATAAAGACCATATATGAGAAACCCATGGCTAACATGCTCAGTGGTAAATGACTGAAAGTGTTTCCTCTAAGATCAGGAACTAGGCACCAATGCCCGCTTTTTCCATTCTATTCAAAATAGTATTGGAAGTTCTAGCCAGAGTAGTTAGATAAGAAAAAGAAATAAAAATCATCCAAGTAATAAAAGGAAGAAGTAAAATTATCTCTGTTTGTAGACACCATGATCCTACTGCAGGAAACCCTAAAGATTACACACACACACACACACACACACACACACACACACGCATAAACTGTTGGAACTAATAAGTTTAGCAAGGTTGTGGGATATAGAATTAACATATAAAAATCAGTTGCATTTCTACACATTGACAATGAACAATGCAAAATGAAATTATGAAAACAATTCCATTTATAATAGTGCAAAAAGGATAAAATACTTAAGAAAAACATAACCAAGGAAGTGAAAAACTTGTAAACTGAAAACTGCAAAACATTGCTAAAGAAATTAAAAGGCACAAATAAATGAAAACACATCTGTGACTGAAACTTAACATTGTTAAAATGTCAATATTATTCAAAGTGATCTGCAGATTGAATGCTATCCCTGTCAAAATCTCAGTGATGTTTTTGCAGAAATGGAGAAACTCTTCCTAAAATTTATATGGAATTTCAAGGGACCTTGAATAGTCAGAACAAAATTGGAAAAGAACAAAATTAGAGGATTAACACTCCCTGATCTCAAAACTTACTACAAAACTACAATAATAAAAAATAGTGTGCTACTGGCATAAAACAGACATATCAACTAATAGAATAGAATAGAGAGTCCACAACTAAACTCTCAAATATATAGTTAAATGATTTCTGACAAGAATGCCAAGACCTTTCAATGGGGAAGGGATAGCTTTTTCACCAAGTAGTTCTGGGAAAACTGGACATCCACAGAAGAAAGAGGTTAGATCCTTATTTTACACCATAAACAAAAATTAATCCAAAATGGATCAAAGACTTAAATGTAAGAACTAAAGTCATAAAACTCCTGGAAGAGGGCCCCTGGGTAGCTCAGTGAGTTAAAGCCTCTGCCTTCGGCTCTGGTCATGATCTCAGGGTCCTGGGATCAAGCCCAGCATCGGGCTCTCTGCTCAGCAGGGAGTCTGCTTCCTCCTCCCTCTGCCTGCCTCTCTGCCTACTTGTGATCTCTCTCTCTCTTTCTCTCTCTCTCTGTCACTCTCTGTCAAATAAATACATACATACATACATACATACATACATAAAATCTTTAAAAAAAAAACTCCCGGAAGAAAACATAGGAGAAAAAATCTTCACAACATTGAACTTAACAATGACTTCTTGGCTCTGACACCAAAAGCACAGGCAACAAAAGAAACATAGATAAAATGGACTCCCTCAAAATTTACAACTGTGCATCAAAGGACACAGTCAAAAGAGTGAGAAGCCAACTCACAGAACGGGAGAACATATTTGCCAATCATATTCCTAATGAGAGACTGATACCCAGTATGTATTAAAAAAAAAACTCCCACAACTCAACAACAAAAAATAAACAGCCTAATTTTAAAATAGGGAAAAGATTTGAATAGACATTCCTTCAAAAAAGGTATATAGGTGGCCAATAAGCGTATGAAAAGATGCTCAATATCACTGTCATCTGGGAAATGCAAATCAAAACCACAATGAGATACCTCATCACAGCCATTACTATGGCAGTTATCAAAACAACAACAACAACAACAAAAGAAAACGAGAAGTGTTGCTGAGCATATGAAGAAATTGGAATTCTCATTCATTGCTAGTGGGAATGCAGAATGGTGCGACCATTGAGGAAAACAAAGTGGAAGTTACTAAAAAATTCAACGTAGAATTATCCTATGATCCAGCAATTCCACTTATATGTACCTAAAAGAACAGAAGACAGAGACTCATGTTCATAGCAGCACTACTCACAATAGTCAAAGGTGGAGACAATGCAAATATCTCACCAACAGATGAATGAATACACAAAATGTGATATACATACAACAGAGGATGATTCAGCCTTAAAATGGAATGAAACTCTGACACATACTACATCATGGATGGGAACTTTGAAGACTTTATGCTGAGGGAAATCAGCCAGACACAAAACAATAAATACGGCCTGATTTCTCTTAGGTGAGGCACCTAGTCAAATTCATAGAGACAGAAAGTAGAATAGTGGCTGTGGGAGGCAGAGGGTAGAAGGGGATGGAGCGTGATTGTTTGGTGGTATAGACTTTTGGTTTGGGACGGCAGAAAAGTTGTGGAGTTGGATGGGTAGTGGTGATGATGGCACAACAGTATAGATGTTGCTCCTAAACCGTACACTTACCAAGGGCTAAAATGTTCAGTTTGATGTCGTGCATATTTTACCGCAGAAAGAAAACTGAAACCAAGATGAGAAGACTTCCCCAAGATCACACAGTGAGCTTGTTATTGACTCAGGCAACACTAGAATTCCCAGCTTCCGGAAGCCCCAGACTCGTGCTATTCTTACCTTCACTTTAAACTAAAATAGGACTAACAGAGCATTTGCAAACAGAGTTAAACATCAAGTAGCCTAAACAGAATGAACCAAACTCCTCACTTATTATTTCCCCCCCAGACTCCCCAAGTAAAAGAAGAAACTTACAACCAAAGCTTATCATTGGTGGAGGTGGTGATAATGTTGGTAATGGTTTTGAGAACAAACCCTCCATCCCCTGAGGCCTAGGCCAATGTGCATTTAACTCAGCTCCCTGAACCCCAGACTCTACAAAAAATATCCCAAGCCCCTTACTCAACAAACTTTGGCTCTGTTTCAATTTTTACCTTGATAAGATGGGACTAAATAGAAACTCAGCTAATCAGAAACCCATTAATCTCCCAATTAATTGTGGTTTTGCTCCTTGAGTCCCTTTAGAGTAAGTCCCTTTAGAGTCTTTCTAAAACAGGCAATCAAAAAAACTACCTGAAAACTTAAAATTTCAGGGCTGAATCTGGGTTGGTCTCCTCTTGCTTCTTGTCTCTTTTTTCTTCCCATGGTCAGATTGACACTTGTTAGGCAACTGAAGAAACTATTCATGTCATACTAAACCCTGTCTTTCAAAGGCGAGTGAGACTATTATGTACGTCATTTGTCATAGGTCTCTGACCACTCAACCAGTGTTTATTTCTCTTGGTCAAGGGTAAGGAGAGAGAAAAGAGCAAGATAAACACTAATGTTTGTAAAATAGGATGACAGCACAAACTGGATCATTAACTTCAGTGAGATAATTCTAAATGAACATAGATATTCCTCTGCCCCATGCCCTAAAGTAGTGTTTACAGCAACACCCTTGCTACTACTACAACTGGTTCGTCTCCTTATTAATGTCCAGAGTTACCAGAATTCCCAGTTATGACATACTTTCCATAAATTGAAATATTAAATAGCCAGTTACATTTTTCTTTCAACCTAAAACAAAAAAAAAAAAAAGCCTCAGGATATAGCCTCATGAGTAAAGTGAATTTTAATTGTTCCATTTTCCCACCACAACCTGAATATGGTTATCAATTTTTCTTAAACTAGATTTAATGTTCAGAGTGATAGCATTATTTCTTTCCACTCAGACTCGTCATACTTCTTGCTCATTAAGAATATGTATTAATGATCAAGAACATGTATGCTACCAAGGTTGAAACTTTAAAAAAAGAAATCTTGATTTCATTTTTTTTAAACTTCAAGGTGTTTTTATTGGAATTTAAAAGAAAAAGAAACTTTTATAGGTCATATAATTCTATCTACCTATTAATTACTTTGATCCTAAAGATGCACATTTTTCTGCCCTTTTTGTTTTGTTTTGTTTTTTCCAAATACTTTTATTTTTTTTTGGTATTACAGGATTCATTGTTCATGCACCACACCCAGTGCTCCATGCAATACGTACCCTCCTCAATACCCACCACCAGGCTCACCCAACCTCCCACCCCCTCTCCTCCAAAGCCCTCAGTTTATTGCTCAGAGTCCACAGTCTCTCATCATTCATCTCCTCCTCCGATTTCCCCCCATTCACCCTTCCTTTCCTTCTCACAATGTCCTAGATGTTTTTCCTTATGCTCCACACGTGAGACCATATGATAATTGACTCTCTCTGCTTGACTTATTTTATTCAACATAATCTCTGCCAGTCCCATCCATGTTAATACAAAAGTTGGGTATTCACACTTTCTGATGGAGGCATAATATTCCATTGTATATATAGACCATATCTTCTTTATGCATTCATCTTGCACTACTGGGTATTTTCCCCAAAGATGCAGATGCAGTACAAAGAAGGGCCACATGTACCCCAATGTTCATAGCAGCAATGGCCACAATCGCCAAACTTTTCTGCCCTTTTAAAAATATTGATGTTCAGGGTGCCTAGGTGGCTCAATTGGTTGACTGGTCTGACTCTTGATTTTTGGCCCCGGTCATGATCTCAGGGTCCTAGGATGGAGCCTTGTGTTGGCCTCTGTGCTCATCAGGGAGTCTGCTTCTCCCTCTGCCCCTCCCCCACTCTCTATCTCTCTCTTTCTCCCTCTCTCTCTCTAATAAATAAGTAAATCTTTTTAATAAATTGATGTTCAAGACTTGAAAAATCCCTCCTGACCTTAGGGACATGTCAATGTCTTAGTCTTGTTCATATCCATAAGATCAGCTCTTAATTTAGGCTTTCCTAATTCAGATCTGTATATTGTTGCTTATGTCTGTTGCTATTGAACAATTAGATCACCTGGATTTGTGTTATTAACAGGTGAGAGAAATACTAACAGAATAAGTTACCTTGTTGATTCTATCTGACATATTCCTTGAGATCACAATCCTTCTTTTCTGCTCCAAATATGAAAGGGTTCGTGGACATTGAAATGGCTGCCGTCCTCACACAGTTCTGTAATAATTTTTCTCCACTTCTTTCTTCAAAGGGAAACACATGGTAAAATTTTACTTGTGAGTCTAACTGATGCTATTGTCGCTCTCAGCCCCTTCTCTCTGGTCTGGCCTCTGACTACCCTCCCCTAGCAAAATTCCTCACCTCTAATCAGTTTCCAGTAATCTGTGAGCTGATCAAAAAAGAAAAATTTTAAGTAATATTTAGAAAGCACTTTATAGTTTACAAAGTACTTTTGTCATATTTAGCTTGCATTTTGTTTTTGTAAATGCACTCATTTTTTTAATACAAAGACAAAGTTTTAAAGAATTCTTCACAGTCACATAACCCACATAACTCCTCTTTGATTTCTTAAACAAAAACAGTACATTTATCATCCTTAGTGACAGAAAGCAGACCACTGGTTGTCTGGGACAAGAGGTGACGGGGTGGAAGGATTGAGTGTAAGGGGCAAGAAAGAACTTTCCAGGATAACAAGAGTATATCTCTCCCCCCCCAACTTCATTGAGGTATAATCAACATATAACATTGTGTAAGTTTCATGTATATAATGTGATGATTTGATATACATGTATACCACAGTCGAGTTAGTTAACACATCCATCACTCACATATTAACCATTTTTTGTGTGTGGTGAGAATTTCCAACATCTACTTACTTAGTATCTTTCAGATATAAAATAGTTAATAGTAAGTCATGCCATGCTTTAGATCCTCAGAACCTATTACCTTATAACTGGAAGTTTGTACCTTTTGACCCCTTTCAGTCATTTGCCCCATCTCCCTGCCCCTGGAAACCACCAGTCTACTCTTTTTTTTTTACATTTAGATTCCACATATAAATGATATTATGCAGTATTCGTCTTTCTCTGTCTGACTTATTTCACTTGGCATAATGCCCTCAAGTTTCATCCATGTTGTTGCAAATGTCAGGATTTCCTTCAACAAAAGCATATCTTGACTGTGCTAGTTACAAGGCTATATTCCTTTGTCAAAAGTCATCGTGCTGTACACTTAAAATGTGTACATTTTATTGTATGTAAATTATACCTCAATAAAGTTTATTATAATTTTTTAAATGGTGATATATTCATGAGGAAATTCAAAAAGGACTCGCAGTTAAATATGCTGGATTTATCTTACTCTTCCTCTCACCAAAACGGTAGTAAAGGAATGGATAAAAGACATCCAAGGACAAGGAGAACAGGAAAAAAAAGCCTTTAGAAGGTAAGAATTCAACAGATTTCAGAATTTAGCAGAGCAAAGTGAGTTACAAACTCAGTGCCTACAGTTAGACGAAAAAATCATGAGAAGTTAGTGGGCAATTTCCCTGGCAGGAACCCTGGAGGGAAAGAGAAGGAAGCTTAGAACTTAAGGGAAGGGGTTGAAATCTAAAAATAAAAGAAGGATTAGCTGGAAGTCTGTCTGAAGAGGAATGGAACCCCACCCCTTCACTCTGGGCAGCTGGATAATTACCCCGTGTTCACCCTTCATCGTGGTAGAACAGAGGTTTGTTTCAGAGAGACCCCAGACTTTCTCCCAGTGGAAAGTAGGGGCCAGAGCAAGACTGAAACAGGCCATTTACAAATAAGTTGACCTTCTCTAGCCCACACAGGATTTTGAAGATCTCTTTCTGAAAAAATTAAACAGTTCTAGGAAAAAAAAAAAAAAAACGTGCACACACATTCCAGGGTCTCACCAATGGTAAGGCTACCCTGGTTCTCGATCTCTCTAGACTGAAGCCCACCATTTCATAACACTGTCTCAACACACATACCTACACTCACACACACACACACACACACACACACACACACACACACACACACAGCTTCCAGATAATGGCTCCATTTTAAATAAGAACAGAGTAGAGGATCATTAGGCATTCAAGAAATAACATCATCTTTGCCACATCTGCTATGAGAGTGAAGATCATTCTCAGCAACCAGAACGGGTTGGGGTGAGGAATTGTCATATCTTATATAAGCCTTCAGTACTATTTTATGTTCAAACTATGGGTATTGTGCACATAATTTTTTAAAAGAAAAGAGGATCTGTCTCCTGTTTTTACTATTACAAATAATATTACAAAGCATTTTTGCTTCCGTTGTCTCATTTGGCTTTCACGAGGTCTGCAGAGATAGAAGTTACTGTGAACTCTGTTTTATAGACAAGGAAATGGAGCATTAGGGAAATGAGGTGAGCTGTGACAAGTCCTCTGATTCTAAATCTTTACCTTTTGCTCCATCCAAAGGTTAAAGAACAAAATTGTAATATGTGTTTATTTACAATTCTGCCTGATTCCCAAAGGTCCTTAAGGGAACTCATAATGATGAATTATGCCAGATAAATTGCATTTTTAAAAAATCATTTGAGAAGCACATAGGAGAAGGAATAAGAACTGAAGATTCAAGGGTTAAGGTGAATTCATTGAATGCAAGCCAGCAAATCCTATATATCCCAATAGAAATGAAACAAAATTTGGCTCTGAGCTTCCTAGCAACCAATGCTAAAAAGGAAGTAAGATTGACAACTTAGAAGATTCACAGTGTCCAGAGAGTAAGATCAAATCGTATATTGCCCCAAAAAAGAATGTCACGTATCCTTGTTGCTGAAACCAGAGAGAACTTTTACTCACTACTCCTCATAAAGAAGAAACTATATAATGTAATGAGCAATATCCTCAGCAATGTTATTAAAATGCGTCAACAGCAAGTAGAATCTGTGTCCTCCAACGTAGACCAAATTCATCACATCAAAAACAATTTGATTAAAAATAAATTAGCAAGGGCAAGAGGAGGAGCATCAAAATAATGAGACCTAGGGATAAGGGAAAATTCAAAGCAAGTATAATATTCCCATTATTCATGTATACATATACCCATACCCATACATACATAACTATGATATCTATAAAGACTTGGAAACAACTCAACTTCCTAGTGCTGTCACCAAGAGAAAGAAACTACAAAATGTATACTATTTATGCCACTTGTTATATAGGATTATTTGCTAAACATCAGTTTAAAATTGATTTATCTATCCAGAATGGTGACATTAGTTTTAGGATTGATCCGCAGCTATTCTTTTTGTTAGAAAATTGTCTCTTAAATCCACTCCTGATCCATGAGAATAAAACCGTCTCTTCTGTTAAATGTTGACTTTAGGTGAGGGAGTTTGAAATGATCTCCCCCTCTATCTATTTTTACTCCTCAAGGAGGAGAGTTCTCCAAATTCCATGACATTTCATTGGACCACAGTACAGGGAGTGCTGATTTGACTGAGTCAAGCGGAAGAATGTGCGAGAAAGATAAAAACTCTGGAGCTGCTCATATGTCATATCCATTGAATATCAGGTCTCTCTGGTACTCTTCTCCTGTTCTCTGAGTGAATAATGGGCATTCCAGGGTACTGTCACCCTGGGATGACACCCAAAACTTGTATACTGAGGTGCCAAAAGTTCTCCTTTAGTCTTTAATGCGTTAAGACACTTCTGAGTCTATGCACAAATGAGAAAAACAGGCCTCTCTCATTCAGGGCAGACCTGAGCCATATGGACCTCTTCTTTCAAAACTTGCACTCAAGGGGCGCCTGGGTGGCTCAGTTGTTAAGCGTCTGCCTTCAGCTCAGGTCATGATCCCAGAGTCCTCGGATCAAGCCCCGCATCAGGCTCCCTGCTCTGCGGAAAGCCTGCTTCTTCCGCTACCACTCCCTCTGCTTGTGTTCCCCTCTCGCTGTGTTTCTCTCTGTCAAATGAATAAAATCTTTAAAAAAAAAAAAAAAAACTTGCACTCAAAACTACCCTTTCTTTCATGCCATTCCTTTCTGCAAATAAATTCAGGCTCAATGAGATTGTCTAGCTCTTGTTATCAATGTAGCCATTGTGTCCCCCAGGACAAACCAGCATAGAAGATAGAAATGGATTCTCATTAAAACAATATTTCAGTAGGTCTGACTCTACTAGTTCTCCTAATACTCAGTGGACTCTGGCATTACCCTCATCATTTTGCCCATTGATTCCCAGGAGGCCCCTAAGGGCTCTGTCACATGTGCTCACTCCCTTATTCTATCTGCTTGGACCACAGACCTCATCTTCCCTCCTGATCCAAAATACTTCCCTGTGTCCCTCACCTTCAGAGGTGTGTAAAGGTCCCAACACTGTCTCTAGGGCACACCGCTGAAACACCTCCCACAGACCCACCAAAAATGCAACTAATGTGCTATATAGTTCTGAAGTTGCCAAAGCAACCTTTGTTTCCATAAGTCTTTAATGTGCCTAAGTCATCTATCTTTGTGCAGAAGTGGAGAGAAGTTCTACAAGTAGTTCCATTATAATTAGAAGTATTATGACAACGTGATGAGCCTGGGTGGCTCAGTCGGTTAAATGTCTGACTCTTGATTTCAACTCAGGTCATGATCTCAGGGTGGTGGGACTGAGCCCCACATTGGGCTCTGCACTCAGCATGAAGTCTGCTTACCCCTCTCCTCCTGCTCTCTCTCTCTAAAATAAATAAAATCTTAAAAAAAGAAGAAGGAGAAAAAGAAGAAGGAGGGGAGGAGAAAGAAGAAAAAGCAACGTTATGATAACTGTAGTGAAGTTGTATTTATGCTCATTTGCAACTCCATCTTTCCTGGGAGTTCAAATATGAATCTACAGAGGACTGGGCCAGGGGAGAATTTTGAATAGCAGACACTGTGGGTGAAGGGGGAGGGGTGTCCTTCCCTATAAATTTCAAAACTTGGGTATGGTATTTGGTATTTCCTAGCTTCTGGTAGCTGTCAGTAATCTTTGGCATTCTTTGTAGCCGTACCAATTCAACATCTTCCTCTGGCATCACCTGGCCCTCTTTCCTGTGTATCTTCACATCATCTTCTTTTTTCTGTGTCTTCATATGGCTTTCTTATAAGGACACTGGTCATGGGACTTAGGACCCATCCTTAACTAATTACATTTGCAAGACTCTATTTCTAAATAAAGTCAAATTTCAAGGATCCTAGAGGACATGAATTTTGAGGGGACAGTCCAGTACACCCACACTTAATCAGACTCAACAAGTGCCAGATAAGGAAGTATAGGGAGCCATGAATTGGGACCTAATTCAGACTCAGTCAAGAGAATCAAGGAGAGATCAGAATCCAGGAAGCCATTGAGCTGGTAAATGCCCAAACCAAAAGTTCACTTATATGGGGACAACCTAGCCACTTCTCCTCGACACCTTCCCTCCAGCCCCTTGGACAGAAAGAAGGACTTGGACAGCTACTCTCTCGCTCAGAAAAATGGAAGCTAGCATACACTGAGTGTCTTCTATGAATCAGGAATATGCTAGTCACTTTCACATAACTAGCAGTTCCCCTAAAGTTGAATCCTGATTTCAGAAATGGAAAAACTGTGACTCAAAGTTAAGTGACTCATCCAAGAACACACAGCTCCTTGCCAGTCTGCCCCCAAAGGTCATGCAGTGTCAATGCACACACTTTCTGCAGGTAGGACCTCCGAACAATCCTAGGCTGCTTCTGCTTCCACAGGTCTCAGTGAGCCAGCTCAGAACAGAGGTTGTATTTTACTCCCATGGCAAAGAGGAAATGCTGGTAGGACACAGCTGAATGTCCTGTCACGTTGAATGCCCACAGAGGTCAAGAAAGGTCTGTGAGCCCACTCATCATCTTCTGCCTCTTCCATGCACCTCTACCCAACCCTTCTTTCCTCCCAGGAGAAAACCAGATTGGCTGAGAGTGTTTGCACCAAGAAAAATCCATCTCGTAGCAAACTCCCCAAGGATTTTTCATAAGAGCTTTCCACTGCACCCGCTCACAGGGCCGACACTGTGCTAAACCAGCTGTTTAACACGAGAGGCTCCCGGTCCCCAGAGACCCGAGACAAGCTCCTGAGACGTGCAATATGTCTCCATTAGCCGGGCAACCAGCTTTGGGTGTGTTTTCTAATTCCATATTCTCGTGTTCATTAGCTGCAAGCCTGCCAGAAACTCAGAGCTCACCAGCTTTTCCAAACAGAGAAGAGAGAAATATTTCACATGGTTTGCCTCATAGGTCAGTTTTTCTGAGGACCTCATGCTGTAGAGGCTTGTTACCACCATAAGCCGTGAGACTTCGCTGAAGAGCCTGCTGGGGTGTCTTTGCTGAGTCAATAGAGAAAGATGAGTAAACATGAGCATGAGGAACAGGCAAAACTGGGAGAGGAGCTGACCAGCCTGCAGGACTGTTTCTGAGAGGGAAGGCAGCCATCCAAGTCTTGCTGGCCAAGGGGCAGGAGGGAAGGGGATTTAGCACAGCAGGTAAGGACTCAAACTCCAGACAGAGGCAGAACTGGTTTTGAATGTGGGCAACCCCTCTTAGCGACTCTGTGACCTTAGGCAACTGTCTTATGCCCCAGAGGTAATAAAAGAACCTCTAGATTATTCTGAGGCTAGAATGAGATAATGCTTATAAAATTCTTAGCACACAGGCTGGCCCAGGATAAACTATAATTAACACTCTTTGCTGGCTGATTTCAGTCTCCAAGGGAAGACAGTCTCACTGGTAGACAGTGACCTCCCCTCAGAAGTAATGTCACAGAGAATGGCAGTTCCCCAACCCCGGGTTCTTCTTCCAGCCCTATAACAACGTCCAAATTAAGCGATTTGGGGTAAGAGTCTACATTGCCTACTATGGTAGCCACCAGCCACATGTGGCTATTGAACATGTGAAATGTGGCCAGTCCATGTCAAGATGTACTCTACATATAACATCCATAGTGGATTTGAAAGGGTTAATGTGGGGAAAAAATCATAGAATTGCTCATTGATACTCTATCTTATATTGCCTATGTGTTGACATGATAACGGTTTGGTTATACTGGCTTAAATAAAATATATTATTAAATTAATTTCACCTTTTGGGGGGTTTTGGTTTGGTTTGGTTTGGTTTTTACCTTTTTCAGTGTGGCTATAAGAAAATTTGAAATGATGTGTGTGGCCTGCACGCATGGCTCACATGATCTTTCTACTGGACCATGCTGATTTAGGCGGGCAAGTGTTCCAGCCAATGAGTTGGATTCAAGGGGCCCAATTCCCATGTTTAGCATGAGTGAAGCACACTCGAGAAGTTAAGGCAGGTAGAGTTCTGAGCTAACACAAGGGCCTGCAGGTACCTGGGCTGGGCCCCCTGGAAGCGAAGATGATGATGACAGCAAGAAAATTTGTATTAGACTTCACCTCCTGGCAGGGGTGGAACCCCTGACAAAGGGCCAAGCCTGTACAGGGCTGGCTCCATGAATGGGTGGGACTGAGCCCGCAAGCTTCAGGACCTGCACTAGGCAGGGCTGAGGCCTCCAGGGGCAGAGAGTTGCCATGTTTGGGATTGTTTATTAACCTGGTAACAGGTAAGCGCTTCATAACACCGTGTGTCCCTCCCTCACATGTCATGAGCAGAGATAAGGAATCAAGACACCTCCCTCCAATGGATTCACATCCAGCTCAAAATCCTGGGCTGGAAGAGAGAGCCAGAAAGAGCAGGGAGGAGAAGCAAAGAGATTTTGGAGGAAAACTCTCCAAGTATTGAGTGTGTCCTCAAGCCAAGCTAGCCACAGCCAACTTCTAACACGGACATAAGAAGCATTCTTGGAGAACTCTAACTCATAGACCTTTGAAAACATGATTATAGTTAGAACCATATGTAGGGCCTAACATGTTTAAGGAAACTTCTGGCTACTCCTGCAATCTCTCAGTCCCAAACAGCCTCTGAAATGTGATTAGGTACAATCTAAACCCAGGCTCCTCAGAGACATGACATCAAAACCTGGTTAGTAACTCCCCAAGTTAAAGTTTTCCAAGAGTCTGTGTTGTCCTTACATGAAGGAGGGTGAGCAGTTTGCTGAGGAATTTCTCCAGTTTAGAAACTGAGGATTTCAGCATCTCGTCTTACCTCCACAAAGCATAAACCAGTGAGCTTAAACAAAGGAGGCATATGAAAAGCACTGGAGATTGAAAGAAGTAGGGTGGCCTCCCAGCTGACGAGACCTCAGTGATACACTGTGCTCTGGGCTTGGATTATTTTTAGGCTTTGGCACTAAAATCAGGATTAGGATTTCACTCCCTGCCCTGTGAAGACACTCATATGACTTTGTCTTTCTGGACAGAGCATGTGTTCTGCTGCAGGTTGTGTGAAGACCACTACCAGATTCAGCAAGGCAGCCCCATCCCCAAACAGAATGTGTGAACAGCAGGTCTGATCCCTGCATATGATGTAGATTGTAAAGGGCCCCTTGGCCAGGACAAAAAGAAGGAAGGAAGGAAGGAAAGGATGGAAGGGAGGAAGGAGAGAGGGAAGAAAGAGAAAGGAGAAAGAAAGGAATTCGGCTTCTTCTGTTTCTTCTATATGAAGAAACCTTGAGTACTCCCTCCCCCCTAGTGGTGTACCTCCAATGTGCCTTATGAACAATCCATCACATTCGACTGTCTTCAGCCTGTTAGTATCGCCTGTTTGTTTCTGCAGCATGGATGAGTCACCTCTGTAACCAGGCGTCACATGTTCGGCCTGGTTCTAACAAACAGGCCGGGACACGGGACCCTGGGGATGTTTCCTCCGTACTCTTGGAGACCCCTAGGTTCACCCCCTGTTCTGTTTTACATGCCCCCTGTTGAGACAGACCATGAACTGGACTGGCTGGCTCCCTGGGGGCGCTCTCGTTTGCATCTGCTCCATTTGATCCTGACACATAAGGAACACTTTGCAAATGTGTATTAAATAAAAAAGCATGAAAAACTGCCTAAAGCTCTGAGCCTCACCTTTCTCAGTGCACCCCCGCGCCCTGTTTGCCACACGGAATACCGAGTCATCTGGTAATTCACTGGGTCTTAAAGCCAACTCCTGACAAGAACTAGAGAAAGGGAGGCCATGGAGAAATAGGACCAGGTCACAGCCTTCGGAGAGTCAGTGTTGGTTAGGTAAACAAGAGATGACCAAGTCTGGGGTGAACTTGAAAGAGGTAGAGATAATCCAGTCTCCCCAAGAAACACTTCCATTATTGTAATGTTAATGATGCTAATAACAATGACAAG
Source organism: Procyon lotor (assembly GCA_028646535.1). Classification (NCBI taxonomy): domain Eukaryota; kingdom Metazoa; phylum Chordata; class Mammalia; order Carnivora; family Procyonidae; genus Procyon; species Procyon lotor. The sequence goes on from CM053615.1 coordinate 55,897,589, forward strand.
AATATTCTCTTAACCTCTTAATACTTGTGTCTTAAGTTCCTCCAATGTTCTAGACCCTGTTCTGAGTGGTAGGCACATAGTGAAATAAGTGGAGTCCCTGCCGTCACGGACGCAAGGCAACAACGTGAGGAAGGAAGTGTCTGATATAGCGCACAAGAGAAGGGGTGTCTGGAGCAGCCGCTGCCGCCTTATAGGGGTGGCCAGAGGGCGGGAGCTATGGAAGGCCCGAGTCATCGGAGGCCTAACAGAGGGTGCCTCATGGAGCTGTCCCACTGCAAGGAGGGCCAGTCCATTGCATCCCACCTGGAGATGGATCATACGGTGTCTCGTGGTTGTGTCATAACATTGAAAAAAATAGCATCAACAACAAAAACAAAACTTCTCACCAAAACCAAAGTCTTTAGGTGTCTCCCCCAGCAAGCACTAGACAAGAGGACAAGCGACCATCTCCCTACATCTTTGACTCCTGGTAATGAATGAACTACTGCTGTCAACGGCTTTCTTAAATACAAGTGAGAACATTGTGCTGTGTGTTCCACGTAAAACTGCACACAGCTTTACAAGGCCCAGTATTGCTGGACCGTGCTGGACTATGGTGGGCTTTCAACTCTCTTTTCGGGAAATTAAGCCTCATTAGGACCGTATCAGGTAGATATTATCACTCCCACTATGTCAGCAATAAAATAAATCTCTGAAAGATGATTTTTCCCCAAATCACCCAGCTTACAAGTAGCACCATCATGATTTCCACATAAATGTTCCCACTCACTCGATACTGTTAGTCCTTGGTGCCATTTTGTCCATCTCCCTGCAAAGAGAAGAAGGGGAACGGCAGCAGGTCCCCTGCGTGAGGGCTGGGGGAACTGGGAGTAGGATCAGCCTGTGACCCAGAGATCCAGAAGACGTCCAGCATGCAGGTAGTCCTTACGAGGGTAAATAGCAGGGAAATATGACTACTTGCTTCCTTGGGTGGCCAAAAGCACTGGTGGGGGGAAAAGGAACCTTGACAAAATGCCTTTGAAAATTAGAATGAAATCAAATCTTCCGTGATAACCAGGTATCAAAGGGCCAAACTAGAAAACTACTGGACTAAGAATTGAGCTTTCCAGGGAATTTTCTTTCATTCATTCATTCATTTATTTCATTTACTCATTTGACATGTATTGACTGCTGACTATGCGGTGTATTCACCTGCTCCAGTACTAATCTCCTGTTTTTGGCATGGCCCTGGTAAACTCTCACTTTTCTAAAAGAGAGAAGATCAAATGGAACCTGCCATAGTCAGAAGGTTTAGCTTTGACCCAGAATGTTGTTACTTGGTCAGTGTACGAATTACCCAATCTGTGTCCTCAGTTCTTAAAACAGTATAACAATAATATTAGTCCTACCTCATGGGTTTGTTGTAAAGCTTTCCTAAGAGAAGGTATCTGAGGGGCGCCTGGGTGGCTCAGTCATTAAGCGTCTGCCTTCGGCTCAGGTCATGATCCCAGTGTCCTGGGATTGAGCCCCGCATCGGGCTCTCTGCGCAGCAGGTAGCCTGCTTCTCCTGCTACCATTCCCTCTGCTCGTGTTCCCTCTCTCGCTGTGTTTCTCTCTGTCAAATAAATAAAATCTTAAAAAAAAAAAAGAAAAAGAAAAGAAAAGGTATCTGAGAGCACCTGGCACACAGTGAGAAGCCGGGAAATGTTAGCTGAATCTGAATTTGTGGGTTATTTTACTGGGTGAAGTCTATTGCTGGTTTTCAGAATAAAATTCAGAATGTGAGATAAAAGGAAATAAGAGCCACAGAATCTCAGGTAGCCTCCTTGTGCACCTGCGTGTGGCAGCCTCGTCTTGCTGGTAGTGCCAGGATGAGGGGCGGTACCAGGAACCTTGAATGTGGTCACGACTGAGACCAGGCACTAAAGCTGTGAAGCCTTGGTGAGAATGGTAGGTGTTGGAAGAACCAGCCACGTCAGCTTGTAAAGCCGTGGCCCATCTTGTGAGAAGTGGATCCTTGAATATGCCTTCAATATTTTCCCTTTCTTCTAGAAGAGCAGCCTGTAAAATTGATTTGGTTATGCAAATATAAATGCGAGTACTTGGGCACTGTTCTTGGAAACCCACTCTGGAATAGTGGTTTTCATTAGCCAGCCTCTAAAACGGAGATGATTCAAAGTTACTTGTTTAAGAAGCAAAACTGTTTTGTGTGACCTAAAAAATATTCTGTCCTGTTTTGTGCAGTAATGTAAATTCGGGGTATCTTTAGGCTGCGCTGTGTTTCTGCTTCTGCTAGTCAAGTGCTTCTTCTCTGGAACTGGTTACTAAAACAAGAGCGGGGATAGTCCCAGACGCAAACACAAGGAGGGCCTATTAAGTCCTTCCTGCAGGGCTGATGACGGAGGATTCGACACACAGAAGAATTCGCAGAGAGAACTGAGACCAGCAAGCTTTCTCAGGGAACCCTGCATCTCTGGCTGCATGCACCATGATAAGTAAGGAAGGGGAGAGCCTGATGCCTCTACGTGTTTTGTGTCACTCGAGCAGCAATTTGAGCAACAGTTACTTGTCCTCATGGTGATGTGTTTGTTCTTGTGGGAGCTCACAGCCAGGACGAAAGCCAGCACCAGAGGAATATAAGAGCAGCCACCATGAAGTGGTGAAGGAGAAGGAATTATCCAGATGCACTGGCCTTGGGTTGGTGCAATTCCCCAGGCTGTTGTATTGATGGCCCACACATCACACTGTGTAAGAATAGAGAACCCAGACTCTGATAAATGTTAAAAATGCGAGAGCTTGGTAATGGCTGCACATATCTGTGAATAGACTAAAAACCATTGAATGGTACCCTTTAGATAGGTCAATTGTATAGTATGTTAATTATCTCAATAAAGCTGTTTTTAAAAAAAAATGAAAGAGCTGTCTTTTCTTTATGTAGCCTAAAAAGGAAGGAGGTAACAAAAGACATCCTTGCCACACCTGCTATAAATATATAGTCCTTCTATGACTCTTGGGCTTATTTTAATGTCTTTGTCTGGTAAGAGCCATAGGATACAGTCTAAAAATGGCTGGAAGAGGCTGCCATTCAGCAGGTGAGACCTCGCCCCCACACCACCACCAGTCCATCATCCCTGGAAAAAGCAAACAGAAACAGAAAGATGGATCCTATGAAGAAGACACTTCGTAAGACACAGAAGAAAAGGACACTCCTGTCACTTCTGGATACCATGGAGTTGAGACCTGCTTATGGGCATGCCTGAATAGTAGGACTTTAGAACATGGAAGAATCAGAAGAAACCCCAAGCTAGAGATGAGTAAACAATGTCCTGTAGACAAGGTACCTATTTGTACATGTCTAGTTCCTTTGGTCATTCCTGAACCTCCCTCCAGTCAAGTCGTATCTGTGAACCATCATCTTCTCAGCTGGTTGCCACCAGCAAATACAAGTTACATGCCTTGAGTTCTCATGTCCTCCCTACAAAAGCTATTAGACACTATGGGTATTGGTCTCTTCCAGCTGCCATAACAAAATACCACCAACTGGGTGGATTAAATAATAGACATTTATTTTCTCACCATTCTGGAAGCTAAAAGTCCATGATCAAGGTGCAGAAAAATTTGGTTGCTGTGAAGATTGTCATTCCTGGCTCATAGATGGCTGCCTTCCCATTTTACCTCACAACTGTGGCCTTTCCTTTGTGCTTATGTGGAAAAAGAGAGATTCCAATATGTCTTCCTCTTTTTTCATTGTTTTTCCTCAAAGGCACTATGTATGTATGTATTTTTTAACTTGAGTACAGTTGACGTGCAATCTTACATTAGTTTCAGGTGCAACATAGTGATCTGCTATCTCTATATGCTGTGCTCACCACAAATGTAGCTACCATCTGTCACCATACAGTGCTATCATAATATCATTGACTATATTCCTTATGCTGTACCTTTTATTCATATGACTTAATTCATTTCATAACTGGAAGCCTGTATCTCCCACACCCCTTCACCCACTCTTCCCATCCCCTCATCCTCTCCCCTTTGGCAACCATCAGTTTTTTCTTAGTATTTATAGATCTGATTTTGCTTCTTGTTTGTTTATTCATTTGTCTGGATTATTAGATTCCATATATGAGCAAAGCATACGGTATTTGTCTTTCTCTGTCTGAATTATTTCATTTAATGTAATACCCTCTGGCTCCATGTTGTCACAAATGGCAAGATCTCATTCTTTTGTATGGCTGAGTAATATTCCAGTGTGCATGTGTGTCACATCTTCCTTATCCGTTCATCTATCAATGGACATTTGGTTTGCTTCCATATCATGTCTATTATAAATAGTGCTATAATAAACAGGGGTGCACGTATCCTTTCAAATTTATGTTATCACTTCTTTGGGTAAATAATAATAGAGATAGAAATAATAGAAATAGAAATAGTAATAGGATTATTGGATCATATGGTATTTCTATTTTTAATTTTTTTTAAGATTTTATTTATTTATTTGACAGAGAGAGATCACAAGCAGGCAGAGAGGCAGGCAGAGAGAGGGGGGAAGCAGGCTCACTGCTGAGCAGAAAGCCCAATGGGGGCTCGATCCCAGGACCCCGAGATTATGACCTGAGCCGAAGGCAGAGGCTTTAACCCACTGAGCCACCCAGGCGTCCCTATTTTTAATTTTTTGTGAAACCTCCATACTGTTTTCCATCGGCTGTACGAGTTCACATTCCCACCAACAGTGCATGAGGGTTCCTTTTTCTCCACATCATCACAAACTCTTGTTATTTCCTGTCTTTTTGATTCTAGCCATTCTGACAGATGTAAGGTGATACCTCATTGTGGTGTTGATTGGCAATTCTCTGATAATTAGTGATGTTGAGCATCTTTTCATGTCCCTGTTGGCCATCTATATGTCTTTTTTAGAAAAATATCTATTCGGGTCCTCTGCCCATTTTTTAAATGGGATTTTTTAAGTTGTATGAATTCTCTCTGTATTTTGGATATTAACCCCTTATTGGATATATCATTTGCAAATATCTTCTCCCATTCAGTAGGTTGCCTTTTCATTTTGTTGATAGTTTCCTTTGCTATGCAAAAGCTTTTTGTTTTGGTGTTGTACCAATAGTTTATTTTTGCTTTTGTTTCCCTTGTCTTAGGAGACGTATCTAGAAAAATATTGCTAAGGCTGATGTTAAAGAAATTACTGCTTACGTTCTCTTCTAGGAGTTTTATGGTTTCAAGTCTCTTCCTCTTTTTATAAGGGCACCAATCCTATCAGATTAAGGCCTCATACTTATAACCTCATTTAACCTTAATTTCATCCCTAAAGGCCCTGTCTCCAAATATAGTCAGAGTTAAGTCTTCAACATATTAATTCTGGTGGGACACAATTCACTCCGTAACACTATTATTTTCCCCAAAACTGAGGCTTAGAGAAGTAATTTTGTCATAATTTTGTCATAGTCAAAAAGCCAAGACATGAGCTCAAAATGTCCAAAGGAAGAAAAATATCTTTATCCACTTCATTTATACCAATGTAGTGAATTAATGTGTCTATGTACACCCTGGCCAATATATTCTTAAAGGGACAGGTTGGGTCATGATAGCAGAGAAATCTACAGGGACATGGAAATCCTAGGAAGGCTGGAGTTATGGCCACCACATTCTGCCAGTTCTTCCCATCCTGGGCTTCACCCTGTATTGCCAAATTTGAAACTTCTGATCTGAGTTTATTAAGGGAAATGACAGTTTCACTTACATGATTCTGATAAAGAAAAAACATTATAATTCAGACACTGGAATCCCCAAGAGTTTGAATGATAGCCACATGCATGGTGACAAAGCAAGTAGCCTATGATTCAAAGTCACATTGTTCTTTTTGACACTGATACACTGAGTATCAGTTAAGCTACGATGATCATAGAGCTCCTCATTATTGCCACAAACAGACCTGCCCATTATGGATGACCACATGCTCCAAACCGTTCCTCTTTTTCCCTAACATTTCATTGTATTTGCCCAGTGTCCTATTCCCTCTGCCTGGCATGAGGGGGAAAAATAATAATTTTAAAAATGCCCAGTGATAATAATGGCTCAAATGGCTTCTAATTGTATTTTACTTATTTCTTCAACAAATGTTTGTTTCTAGTTTCTTTGGTTCCCTTCCTGTTACGGATCAGATACTATTCTAGGCATCAGCAATATAGAAGTGAGTAAGTCAGAGAAGATCTTTGTCCTCAGAGCACACATGTTCTAGTAAGGAACTTATATTACTATGAGAATCTTAGTCTTTATCTTAAGCAGAACATCTCTATAAGCAGTGTGAAAAATGGAGCTTGATCTGCAGTCATGATTAGAAGATCCAGTTTCGAGCCCTGGCTTCATGTCTTTCATTTATTCCCGTAACATCCACTATGCACCAGGAATTACACTTGGTGCTAGTGATATAGAAATGAGTAGGGGAAAGAGACAGACCATTACAATGCAATGTGCTAAGTGCTATAAAAGAATCATCATCAAAGTGCTTTGGAATTACTAAGGGAGCAGTTTGGTCTCTTTGAGAAAATATAGGCAGCTTCGCAGAAGACATGAAATTTGAGCTAAGTAATTAAGGAACAAATATCTTCTAGGTAGAGAAAATGAGGTTGGTCTGTGCCTCTATATGCATAGAGGTTTATAGTGTTTGGGGAAAAGGGGGGAAAATCAGCATGGCTAATGAGAATTTCAGGCAGGTGGGAAAAAGTGTAAAGAATACAGATTGGCTAGAGATCTGTCTCTGTATTTCCATGACCAGTTCACAAACCCAACTGTGTCAGTTGCCACGTATCAAATTTCAGTGGCACAATCAGAGTATCATAAATAAAATTAACCTCTATAAGTACTTCTCTTCTCAGGGTGTACAGACATACATACACATATGCAGATATATATTTTACCCTGTAAAAATACCATAAAGAAATATAAAAGTACTGAGATACCTTATATTCAACATTTTGATGATTTGATTTTACAATAGTTATTCACATTTGACTTGAAATGTAAAGTAACTTTACCTCCGATGAAGACGGAAGAATTAGCTTCAAATGCCATTAAATTGAACACATCAGAACTTGCATCAGGAAATCCCAGACTTACACTTTCAAAACGTTTGACTCAATTAAATGATGTTGAAGTCTGTTGCTTCAAAATCATTATGGTAGATGGGAAGCAATCTTCTGCCTTGAACCAGAGGGCAATTGATCATGAAAGGGCACAGCACTCTAAGGAAACTTGCTAGCCCTTGTTCTGTCCAGTAGTCCCATGCACCAGCCTTCGTGAAGAGACTGGAGAAACGATAAAGAAAAACGTTTTGTTAGCCCTGGCGCTATTTGTCACATAATCCCTGCTCCCTGCTTTCCAGGCATAGGGGAATGTTACCTTTCCTTCAAGCGTTCATTCTAGACTTTCCAAGGCATTTGTCTTTCTCTCATGATGACCAATGATAATAGCTGCTCCATCAGCCTGATTCCAGAATGGAGACAAGACAAAGAGGATATCCAGCTACTTTGTGATGTACCTACCGCGGAAGAAGCAAACCTTATTGTTATGAACCAGTAAACATTAGGGCTTGTTTGTTACTAGGCATAATCTACCCTTGCTGACTGATAACTTTACCAGATTCAAGAGTTAAGTCAACTCTGTTTTAAAGTATGACCAACTATTCATGTGTCAAGTATGTACTATATGCTAGTATATGCTACATATTTTATCCTCATTTTCAAACCACTGGGTAGGTAGGTATATTTTATAAATGATGAAACTGAGGCTCCAAACAGTAAGTTTCAGAGTCCAAAGACAAGCCAACTCTTCTTTCTTTTTCCAAGTTTGGCCTTCCTCTCACTGTACCTCATGACCTCTTCCACTATTTCTATGGCAAGTAACCCAGATATACCTGAGGCTTAATCCTCAAGATCTAGACACTTGACTTGAATCCCGTTTCAGTGCTTTGTAAAAATCAAGTCCTTCTCTAAGAGTCTTGCAAATTTTCAGAGGACTTTTGAGCCCAAGCCTTTGTCTACTTTCTGGAATCCTGATTCCTTATTCCACATTTACAAAATGGAATACTAGAGGTGAAACTGAGCCTTTGTGCCAATTTCTAAAAAAAGCAAAACCAAATCAAACAAAAATTCATTATACACGCATACACATACACACACATACACACACAGCATTGGATAAAGGAGGTTTGACAGCATATCTAGATCAAACAACTAAAAATCTCATATTAGACATTTCTAGCCTTTGGAGGGCCTTTCAAGCCACCCCATCTCTAAGAGAGTTCCTTTTGTGATCTATGCTCCCCAGGATACGTAAATTCCCACAGCTCCTGGCTCTGTTTTTTTCCTCTGGCTCCTCCTCCCCTCCTCCTGGATTTCCCCTGAAACTCCAAACTCCACTCCTCTACCATTCAGAACAAGTCCATTCTCCCTCCTTCTAACTTCCCAATTTGCATAGTCAAACTCAGCAAGACTCTCAGCCTTCCCTTTAACAAAAGTACCCTCTTTAAACAGTTGATTGTGGATATTTTTAGAAGGACTTTTCCTGTTCTACAAACTTTAAAAATGTTTCTTTTTTGTCTTCTTGATGTTCTGTTTAGTCCTTTCAGATACAAATGTAGAGTCTATTTTAAGGAAGTGCCTATTCAATTCTCTCACTCAGTACTACCCACCTCTATCAGATAAGTCTTGGGACTTGTGTCATGCAAAGTAAGAGATAAAAAAGAATCCAGCCCCTGACTTCAAGATATTTACCTTGGAATTGTAGATCCATGATAATTATATGTGAAACCTCTTGAAAACCTCCCAAGTTGTTATCTGTATAGTAGCCTTTGTGAAGGTACCAGGAATTCAGTGAGGAGCTGATGGAGTCTGATGGGTAAGGTGGGGGAAGGAGAGGGCTAAAGAAATGTGCAGATACACAAGATGGAAAGATTCGGTCCAGGCAGGGACTAAAGTGTAAGTGATCGAGTGTAAGTCAAAACAAGCCCGCGGGAGACATCTTGGTATGTGCTAGTGACATTTCATCCCATTCTCAACCTCTTTCTGAACCCCGTACCTAGAGTTATATAGCGATAAAAAAGTAAAAGATGCATCAAATCCAAGTGTTTTTGCCTCAAATCCAAGACTCCTTATAATTATACCCCAGTAGTTCAAATCATGATCCCACAAAACGGTCATTTATCTTGAGTTGGACTGATAGGTTCTTCATCTAAAATCTGGTCTTTTTTCAAATTGTTGAGGAAAAATATTAATGCATAATGTGGGTTTTTTTGTTTTTGTTTTTGGGTTTTTTTTTTTAAAGATTTTATTTATTTGACAGAGGGAGATCACAAGTAGGCTGAGAGGCAGGCAGAGAGGGGGTGGCAGCAGGCTCCCCACTGAGCAGAGAGCCCCATATGGGGCTCGATCCCAGGACCCTGAGATCATGACCTGAGCCGAAGGCAGAGGGTTTAACCCACTGAGCCACCCAGGCGCCCCAATGCATAATGTTTTGTTCAAAGTTGAGTTTTTACTCAAATTTCTACTCACTGGCAACAAAACAATAAGCTGTAAACAAATATTAATGGGGAAAATGAGAAACAGTCTGCACTCTTAGTTTTTCTTTGTTTGTTCTTTCATGAACAAGTACTCGTAAAGACAGGCACTGGGGCTTTGGAGCCATTCTGCCAGAGTTCATGTTTCTGCCTTGCTACCTGTGAGCTGTGTGTTCTTCCTTGGGCAAGTTATTTAACCTTTTATTCCTCAGTTGCCTCATCTGTAAAACTGGGATACTTATAACACCATTTCACGGGAGCAAGTCTACAGCAGGAACATTGGTGACAATATAATAATAGCAATTATAACAATAATAGCTAACATTTATTGAGAACTTAGTATGTGTCAGGCACTATCAGGCACTAACCAATTTTTCAATAAATGTTTGTTGTTGTTGTTGTTATAATTGTCATCAGTGTTCCTGATGGTAGAGTTGTTCCCAATGTGTATAATGGAAAGAAGTGAAACTTTATTTCGTAGTGTTCAGAAATAAGCTCTACAACTGTTGTGGTCCCTGCCACCCGAAAAACATGGGAGGAACCCCACCTTGTTCATCAAGGAGGTTGATGTCATTCTTCCTTCACATACACTTTCATACCAATAACTTTCCATCCAAATTTCAAAATAGAACATTTGCTCTGGTTGGACAAAAATCCCTGTTCTAAAGCCAACATGGCATGCAGAATTCGTGGACTGTTCTAGTATGTGCTAGATAGGAGGGAAAGGCCCTAGAGGGAATGCCTACGATTTTCTATTTTTATTGCTGTTTGGGGGTTCCTGTCTGCATATGTCATAAAAAGGGGTGCAACTATGTGGTCTATAGTTTTCAAATTTAACAGATTTCCATGTTGGAATTATGGTCAGAGCTTCTCGCTATGGCTTCAATCCCACCACTTCAAATAACAAGATGCATTCTTACTACAATGGAGAAAACTGAGTAAGATGCACTGCAAATCCACTTTAAGATTCTTCCAGTAAATAAATTTATCCTGGCATTACCCTGAAATTGAGTACATTCTGTGATTAAATGATTACTCTGGGCTACACTGAGGAGTCCTTGCCAATCATCCTTCTTCACAGAATGTATGTGTGAGGATGTTCTCATTCAATCCTCAACCAACCAGATAGAGAACTTTCAGATGGTAAGAATTCTCATAGATTCTGCTTTTTACCTAAGGCAAGGATATGAAATCAAATGACAGAATTATTAAAACAGCACTTTTCTTCTGTTAGTCATTGTTTAGAGACTGACATTTTACAAATAAAATAAACATCCTGCTGAGGACATAGCTATTTGCATCCCAGAGGTATCCCTTCTGCCTTGAGACTGCAGATTTTGGGATTTATTAATGTACGTATTTCAAGATTATCCTGTTTGAAAAGATCACAATGAACCAACTTCTGTAAGGTCTCATTGAATTGAAATAGTATGGTCATTTCTATGACCCCAGGGAAAAAAAATCTCTACATCATTAAGGCTGCATCATTAAGTATCTCAGAAATCAAGGACATAGCTTCCACAAGAAGTACTTTCTACAATGCACAGACAAAAATCTTTAAATAGCTAACTTACCTGATCAAGAAAAGTCCCTGTACCAGAATCTCTATAGTTAATTTCAAATATGGCAAACCCACCCAAGCTTTAGAGACTCCCATTAAAACTCTGCTCCCTAGTTTAGCAATATGAAGCCCAAGTTCTCCAAAAGGAAGTATAATATTAGCCAAGCATGCTCTTCAGAATCCATTAGACTGGAATCCAGGAACATAGTTAGCAGTGCCCATAACCTGTCATCAAGAGTTCTTGATTATTCAAATACAGTGAATGCCAAGGGTTGGAGCATATTCAGGGAATATATAGGTCAAGTTGCTTTTGATAAATACTTAAAAATAGTGGTTACTAATTCTAAAGGCTTCCTATCAGGCATTTCTTAACAAACGTTATTTCCAACCCTCATAGTAACTTTGTAAGGTGAGTGCGGTTATCCCCATTTTACAAATTCAACAAGTAAGGATCAAGAGTGCTGAGTCATCTTCTAAGGGCTTAGGACACAGTAACTGGCTGAGCCAGGAAAAGTCAGGTTTGCTCAAGACCAACCCAGATGCATTTTCCTACATACTGAACTATTTCCTCAATGTTTGCATGGTGCTTTTCTGCATATTAATTGCCTCATTGGCTCTAGTCATCATCTCTCTGATGTAGCCATCACTCTCCTGTTTTAAAAAGAGGGAAACTGAGGTCCAAGGAAATAAGTGGCCACGAAAGGCCATAACAGGGAATAAGTGGCAATTCTCTTGCTATCGTGCCACAATGCACCTGCCTTAGAATTAGCAACTGAGTTCCATCGTCAACCAGGAGAGTAAGATTGAAATTGAACTGAGTTGTGGTAGATCCTTAATCAGACACATTCCATTTAACTTTTTTCAAAGTCTGTTGCCATGGTTGTTAAGACCAGCATGCATTCCTTGAGATTACAACAATCTCACAGCTGACGATGCTGGAAATTGCGTTGCGAGGTGTCATTACAAGAGGAGTGAAACCAAAAAAAATAAAAAAGAAGAGAATTTAGTTAATAGCAAAGGCTTCAGTGTCCAAGGTCACCATTCCATCTGGAATTGTTTCTAAATATTTTACCAACTATTATTACTATTATTATTATTAAAGAAATACATGATCTTTATAGAAAAGATATTAAATATAAAAAAGTAGAAAGAAGATAGGGGAAAACTCGTAGTTCCAGTATCCCAAGTCAACTACCACCAAGAGTTTGTTTTATTTTATGCTCTCTTTAATATTTATAGTTTTATATGTCTTTATATGTCTTCTACAAAGTTGTTATCATACTGGATATATATAACTTTTGTTTGTTTTTTACTAAGGTATAATTGATATACAATATTATATTAGTTTCAGGCATACAACATAATGATTTGATATTTGTATATATTACAAAAGGATATATAACTTTATTTTTTTAATTTTATTTTTATTTTTTCAGTGTTCCAAGATTCATTGTTTATGCACCACAGCCAGTGCTCCATGCAATACTTGCCCTCCTTTATACCCACCACCAGGCTCACCCATCCTCCCACCCCTCTCCCCTCCAAACCCCTCAGTTTGTTTCTCAGAGTCCACAACTTTAGACCTTACTTCTTAACCTACATCTTATATTAAATGTTATAACTCGGGCATAACCAGTAGCAGGTTAATGGCTGCTTAATTATCTACTGAGCATGGTTATCATGACTTATATAGTATTTTTCTCAACAGGATAGTCCTTTCAGCCTTTACCAATTGATCTTTATTATAAAAAACTTGGCGGGGTGCCTGGGTGGCTCAGTCATTAAGCGTCTGCCCTCGGCCCAGGTCATGATCTCAGGGTCCTGGGATCGAGCCCCACATCAGGCTCTCTGCTCGGCAGGAAGCCTGCTTCTCCCGCTACCATTCCCTCTGCTTGTGTTCCCTCTCTCGCTGTGTTTCTCTCTGTCAAATAAATAAAAAATCTTTGAAAAAAAAAAAACTTGGCAATAGGTATCTTTATGCATACAGTTTTTTTTTAATATTAGGCTTATTTCACTGGACACTCAGAATTACTGATCATTTTAAGATTTTTTTAAATTGTATTTATTTGACAGAGAGAGAGCGATCACAAGTAGGCAGAGAGGTAGGCAGAGAGGGAGGGGGAAACAGGCTCCCCGCTGAGCAGAGAGCCCGATGTGGGGCTCGATCCCAGGACCTTGAGATCATGACCTGAGCCGAAGGCAGAGGCTTTAACCCACTGAGCCACCCAGGTGCCCTTGATCATTTTAAGATTCTTAGTCGCTATTAGTATTCAAATTACTTGTAGTCAAATTATTTTTCTATGTATTTCCCACTTGTATTGTCATTAGTATCCTTTGAATATCCCAATTTCGGGGCGCCTGGGTGGTTCAGTCGTTAAGCATCTGCCTTCGGCCCAGGTCGGATCCCAGGGTCCTGGGATCGAGCCCCGCATCGGGCTCTCTGCTCTGCGGGAGGCCTGCTTCTCCCGCTACCATTCCCTCTGCTTGTGTTCCCTCTCTCGCTGTGTTTCTCTCTGTCAAATAAATAAAATCTTTAAAAAAAAAAAAAATCCCAATTTCAACAAGTTGAAAGAATTCTCCCAAAGTAGTCTCTCAAAAACTGTTTGAGCTTGTGTCATCCATTCTGCATTTAGCCATAGTACCAGTTCATTGTCATGCTAGAAATCATCTTGGGCTCCAAAGAAAATAATTGAAGACTTTTCAATAGATAATCAGTGTCCTCAAGCCAGCACTACCATTAAGACGTGCCCTTCACTTCACAATTGCCTGATAATTGAGCACTGTAGAGAATGCTGCTGTAACCAAAAATTTTTAAGCAGCACCCATATGTAGTATCTTTGGACAGTCTGATTCTGGATGTTCTTACTGGTGTGGGAACTTTGCAAAGCCTAGCTTTGTCCAAGTTGGTCAACAACTGATCTTTGATGATGCAACTATTACTTGTGAAAGGCCATTTAAGGTTACATGTCATCCCTTTGGAAAGTCTTTTCGCATTAAAATGTTCCAGTATTGGGATAGCTTTGGAGAAATATTCCTTAAAAGAGATGAAGTTAGGGCTTCAGTGAGTCTTCAAGAAGGAAAGCTAATCCAGATATCTACAGGAAGATGGAGGACTTTATTCACTAGAATCCTTCTCTGGGCCATGGAATAAAAGGAATATTCCCAGAAAAGGGAAAGAGGGTCATTGTCTTGACTAAAAGAGGAAAGAAGCAGGAGCAAGAGACATAGAAGGTTAGAGATTGACAGAGAACCGGGAAATCTTTTTGTTTCCATAAATGAGAAAGCAAAGGAGGGGATTTTTTTTTTTCATGTCTTGGGACAAATGTGTGAGTAAAGAAAAATATTAATGTGTTTAGTATATATTTCACTGAATGATATAGTGTGTAAACCCCTGGACTAGCCTTTCAAGAAAAAATAGTAAGGGCTCACATTATTTTTAGTCTTCTAGAGTTAGATTTATAGTGTTTTGGGATGGGGGAGGTGGCAGTGAGTTCTTCTTATCAGGCTGTTTTATGTGTCACCTGGCAGGTCTCAAGGTGACTCTATTGAAGTTACATAACTTTGTTCCGATTAAACCACTCTGAACCAATGGGGCCTTCCCCAAAGACCATATATTTTATATGCTGATATGCTCCTATCAACTTCCACCTCTCTCATCCTATCACAAACACTCAGACTATGACTTTTACGATAGGCTTAAACCCTGGCCACTGCTCCCACCTATCATTCCCGTTTTTGCTCTTCCTCCTAGTATGAGCTTTGCTATCCTATCTACACTACCCACACTCTGTTGGCACTGCCAGCCCTGCCTAGTTACTAATATTTGGCTCAGTAGTTTTAGCTTGGTCTCGGCAGCTAACATCAGTCTATACAGCAGAGATAGCACACCAATCACACAGGCAAGGGAAGATGAACTTTTGGTTGCTATATATTGTTTTGACAAATTATAAATCAGAGGGGAGGGCATCTGGGTATCTCAGGTGGTTAAGTGTCTGCCTTCAACTCAGGTCATGATCCCAGGATCCTGGGATAGAGTCCCATATTGGGTTCCTTGCTCCACAGGCAGCCTGCTTCTCCCTCTCCCGTTGCCCCTCCCCCTTGCTTGTGCTCTCTCTCTCTCTCTCTCTCATTCTCTCTCTCAAATAAATAAATAAGATATTTAAAAATCAACCAGTTGATCAGAGGGGAAAATCTAGAAGTCAAATTGGAACTTCAGTATCATCTTCTGATGCTCTTTCATCAATACTCTGCCCACCACTCAATAGGAGTAGAGTCACATCTTGTTTGAAGATTAGTTGCTAGTGTTAGTTTTAGGTGAAAATTCAATATAGTGAGAAAAAAATTGCTCTCAAAATCCCTTAAATCATCCACAAAGTTGTATATAATATAATCCTCAACAATTATAGAAGCCAAAACAAACAAAGAGTTTTTCTTCTAGGATTAGTGTATCACTAATGCTTTAGTTGAACACCAGAGAAAATGATTAGCATGTATTGAGAGACCATATTGTGTAAAAAAAACATAAACTATGTTTTAAACTCTTGACACAGAATCAGCATAGAAAGATGCTCCCACTAGAAGAGACACAAGACAACTTGGAGAGACATAGGAACACCAGAATCATAGCCTCTAATTCACATTCACTCATTGAGTGGAAATATGAGCAAAAATATCTATGCATCATAGTAGTTATGACATATCTACTGTTAGACTAAAGTAAGGATGCCAAGCCTTCTTGGAGTATTGATACATTCATTTATTTATTCCAGAAACACGTACCGTATCCGTACTCTGTACCAAGTATCATGTTGGGTACTGCAGCAGCTAATAGTGGAGAAAGACATATTCTTGATTCTCTAGTTCATTGTCTCATGAGGGAGAGACAGACACTTGAGCCAATATTGATAGTTCAGTGCAGCAACAGAAGTGCAAGCATGAATTTATGGGAACATGGTGAAAGTTCTTAATAACTTGCCTGGGATGGGTCATGGTGGTAATCACAGAAGCTTCAGAGAAGAAGTTCACTGATAATGAATTTATAATTCTCGATGAAAAAAAGGGAAAAAGCTGGTAGCTTTTACTCTAAAGGTAAAGAATATATCATTCATGCCAGAGTTTCTCCAAAAGAAAAGCTCAAGTCTTCCTAGTACTATTAGTTTGTTCTTTCATATACTCATTCACTTAATTTTCTTTTCTTTTCCCCAAGCATGTTTATTTTATTTTTTCAGTGTTACAAGATTAATTGTTCATGCACCACACCCAGTGCTCCATGCAATATGTGCCCTCCTCAATACCCACCACTTAATTTTCTATGCACTGTGCTGTAGAGATTTGACTAGGAACTCTGGAGTCCCTCATCCTGGATATCATATGTAAACTTGACAATTACCCAAGCTTTCTACATCTCAATTTCTTCCTCTTTAATGGGTGAATAGTAAATGGGATTTTTTTAATTCATTGATATGATACATTCAAAGTACTTAGCATACTTTGTGAATGTGCCTGAAACAGACTAAATGGTCAAAAAATTTGCCTGGTATCAGTCACTGTGCTCTTTTTTTTTTTTTTTTTTTTAAGATTTTATTTATTTATTTGACAGAGAGAGAGAGAGACCACAAGTAGGCAGAGAGGCAGGCAGAGTGAGGGAGAAGCAGGCTCCCTGCTGAGCAGAGAGCCCAACAAGGGGCTCAATCCCAAGACCCTGAGATCATGACCTGAGCTGAAGGCAGAGGCTTTAACCAACTGAGCCACCCAGGTGCCCCTTCTGTGCTCATTTTAAAGAAGACTAGGAGCTCTCTGGGAAAAACTAAAGGCAGGTTTCTAAGCCAAGGGAAAAGCTTATGCAAACAAACAGAATTAAGAAAACATACCATGTGTTAAGGGAACAAGACAGTTCAGTTTGGTGATTGTGTAGAGTGTGTGGTTGAGGGGAGTGGCAAGTGATGAGATTGGAAAGATAAGTTGGGTCCAGATTGTGAAAGACTTCATAAACTGTATGAGTGGGTCTGAACTTTATCCTGCTGGCAAGGAGGAGACAATGGACATCTTTAAGCAGGGAAGCAACATTATGGGGTTTTTTGGTTTTTGTTTTTTTAGGAAAAAGTTCTGGCAGCAGAATTATGTCAGGAGCATAGGAGGCAGGAATAGTAGTGGGAAATGTTTGCAATAATCCTGGCAAGAAAAATTCAGGGAGGTGGTAATGAGCGGGAAATGAAGTAGAAGAATTGGATTTGAGGGATATTTCTAAGGTAGGATTAGCATAACACAATGATTGATCAAATGTAAGAAACAAGAGAGAAGGAAGTCTAGAATGACTCTAGTTAGAATTAAGAAAGACAAGAAAACAGAGGCACAGTAGATTTTGTTGGTCAGATAAGTAGTATGTGTATGCCAGACATGTTAGTGGAACTGTTGAACAGGCAGTTGAAAATTGGGTCTGGAGTTCATTGCAAAGCTCTGAGCTAAAGAAATAAATTTGGGAGTCATCAGAGAATAGTGAGCAGTGAAAGCTCTGGGAATGATTCCAGCAAGAGGAGTTCAACATGCTATCTTCTTAGTCTATTGCATTACTTTCCCGGGTATTCACTCTTCTGAAATGAAGTGAAGCGTAATCCATGTCACATGGTCTCCAAAAATAAGGTCTTTCAGTCATCCTAGAGCTATTCAACTTTCACCACATTTTATTTCACAAATTGCAACCATAGTTAAGTCACCTCACTTTCTAATACAGAGGAAATGTCCTATGGCATTGAATTAATCAAAAGATACATGCTTCTTGGACTTTGTTGTTTCATGATGGTGGATAGAACCACGGCCTCTCACTATGAATAATTTGCCTCAACTTGGCTCAGCCACAAAATGTTGGAGAACTAAATTGCTTATTTTTTACAAGGCAAGAATTAGCTCATCTTCAGAAAGTGACTGCATACACATTGACCAAGAAACCCATCTTTTTATGACAGAAGTCAAGGTTCAAAGGCCTTCTACCCCTTCTTACCATTTGCCTTCCTTGCAAATCTTTGAGGGGTCATTCTTCTCTATAGATAAGTCTAAACTCTTAATTGTGTCTCAGATCTATAATGACCTTGTATGACTCTTTCAGGACAAGCGATTTTTGTTGTGTAGTTGTTTCTAAAGGGCTTTGTGATGATCCTGGTTCCACCCTAAACATCAGCCCAAGGCCAGTTATTTGAAACAAATGAATGCCTAAAACACTATCATTTTTTTAAAATAGTCACCATTTACCCTGGTTGAGTGTGGAGAATTTATGGGCAAGAGCTTTATTAGGAACCATCATGCTTCATCACCCTCAGGCTAAATATTGGGCAAAAAAGAAGTTATAGACTACCAAGGATGCCCACAAGCTGACTGATGGACAAGATTAACCAGAATGGCTTAGCAGTTTCCTCATTGCTCAATATAACATATCTTGTCAACAGCAGTAGCCAGTTATACAAAATCACCAATGAAAGAACGTAGAATGGAAATTTAGAAACCCTTGGTTCACAGCCCGGCTCCCATCTCAAGCAAATCAATTAAATTTCCTACAAGGTCAGTGTCTCTCTTTGTAAAAAACCCTTGCATTTTTTTTTAAAGCATTAACAGGATAATATGGGTGAAAACGCTCAGCATAGTGTCAAGTAAATAAAGATCCAATACTGGATGTGAGTAAGAGTTTGAGATCTAAATGAGATCATGGTCTGCTTATGCCAGGTGTTGAGTCTTTGCTGAAATGAGTTAGTAAGATAGGACTATTGAGGCCACAGATCTTGAGGCACATTAATTAGTTGGAGTGTGTAGATGACCCATTTTCGTATTAACTATCAACAGATACATTCCTATTTGGGTGACTAAAAAATTCAAGACTTTTAGGAAGTAGTTGCTCTTCTGATTGTGATTTTTCAGCTACTCTGCAATTGAACATACCTTTACCACAACATAAAAAAACTATAATCAGCTTCACTGCTGAAGTGAAAAAAAAAGTTGGTTTTTCTACCCTTACAGAACATGAACCAGAGAAGGTAAAACATACCCAATTTAGTAAAGGTTAGTGTAGAGAGCTAGCTGCCTCTGAGACCCTAAACTAGAGTTGCCTTAATATTGTAACATAGTGTGCATGACCAAAATCATGCATAAGTTGCAAACCATTTCTAGAATTTGACAATGTATATTTCCTGCCTCAGTATAAAACTGGAGGGAGAGGGGATTCCAAAGGAGTTAAATGGAATACACAGAACTTAGCAAACATAGCAAATAAACCAGTTTTTAAAATGTCAAAGGATATTTAAAGGAACTTGCCAAGATAAATACCATAGGTTCAAATAAAAAAAAAACAAAACACTTATAATGAATTAATATTTTAGAGCTCGATCTCATGGTCCAGTATATGGCATTCTCCTTATATATAATAATGAAATAAGCTCATATTTAGCAGATACTCACCAAAGGGGAATTGATTTCTGGAGGCCACCTGACATTCAACCCACAGCTTGCTACTGATACAAAGAAAGATTAATGTACCTGCTCATAGTCAGTGGAGGAGGTTTGAGGTTGCATCTTATTCATGACCAAATCCTCTCCAGCCAACCATGCGACTTCCTGGAACCATCTGTGAGAAGCTGTGGACTTTGTCATCCTGGGCCATTTATCCAGGCATGATGTTTAATTAGTGCACACAAAGTTGATGTGAAAGGCTTGGCAGCTCATCCCCTCACCCCTGTTGGGTTCATTGCCTCATTAGAAAAGCCCTGGATGGCTGACCAGCCAGACAAAATTAACAAGCACATTTTTCTAACCATCCACAATAGCAGTAACTAACATTTTCATAAAGATTTCAGGTTTACAAAATGCCGTTATGTATGTAATGTACTTTGTTGCAGTGTAGTAGACAGAGCACCAACCTTGGATTTGGAAACCCCAAGTCTAAATCTCCATTCTGCTATGATGTGGCATTGGAAAAGTATTCTGTCCTCTTTATATCTCAGTTTTCTGCTCTGTGAAATGCCTGCACAGGAGTTGTTGGATTAACTAAGATGGTACACGTGAGAATAACTACACCTTTGCTGGTATTCAGTGATTACTGTCGTGATCTACTACCTTCCATCTTCTCCATCCACCTAGTTTAAAGAGCAAAATGCTCTGCCATACGTCTGAAGAGATGGTGGCCCCAGACAGACCCTCTGAATATTCTGACTAGATTGCACAACCACTGAGTATAGAGGTTAACTGAGAAGACTGTAACAGGAGACTCAGGCAGGGAGAGCGGAGGGGAAGAGAGTGTCAAATAGGTTTACACATCTTAAGATAGGATCTCATTGGCAATCCAGACTTCCTAGAAATTATTTTCTAGCTAAAGCAAGATTCTTGTTGGTTGCGACCCAACCATGTGACCAAAGGGAACACTTTGGACAAAACACAGAAGACTGTTAAAATTTGACTCCAGAATAGAGATCTAGCCTCTCGCATCTTGTTCCCCCCACATGTTCTATTTTGAAATTCCACAACAGAGTCCTGAGCTGCCTCAAGAGAAGGGGGCTGGAGCTCATACAGGAACTGTATTTGAAGGAAAGCAGTGATTACCTCTCCTATCTTTCACAGTCAAATAAATATTTACTAAGTAAGGACACACAGCATACATTAAAATTAATGCTTCGCACAGCTTTGGAAATGTCTGTCATTTCTGTCAATGTTTCAATAGCTCCATGACTGTGAATGGCTCTGCTGTCTCTCAGTGAGAGCTGCCATTTTCCTGACGGTGCTCAGCAGGAGATCGGGGCTGATTATATACTCAGAGCCAAAGGACGAGCAGCTAAGCAGAGGAAAGCTCAAGGGAGAGAGGACAAGCTTACATTTGGCGAGGTCTGCAGCCGTTCTACAGTATTTGGGGAGAGTAATTTAATGGTGATTTCAAATAAAGAAAAGGAGCTGCACCTAATAGGGACATCCGTGTTTATAGACTATTAGCAAAAGAACACTGGAGGAAACTGACAATCATCTTTCCTTGGTTAAATAGCCTGTGCAGAACTATGTCTTCTGTATGTCAAGTTGTCACCAGCCCAAGGGTTTAAGAAGGGACAGTTGGCACTTAAAAGATATTGATGCACGTGTTTACCCAAGTGTCATTCATCCAATGCCTAAGCAGTGTGGAGATATTTGGACTTGAGTAATTTTATTTTAGTGCTTTCCCCTCCTCTAGGAATAGTGTCAACTCCTGACACTAATCTGGAGGCTAACGTGATGGCTCACAGTATCATTAATGGTATATTTATGATCTCTTCAAAATGCCAGTGATCTACTCCTCTTGGAAAATATACACAACCATTAAGGAAGCCACTTTTTTTTAGCCATTGCTCTTTCCATTGGCACCTTAGGTCCTACTGCAGCTGCAGTCCCAGAAAATGGAGGAAAACTTGACCAGCTATTTTTGGGACAGTGAGAGAAACAGATCCGGAGAGCTGTAGAAATGGGGAAAGTAAGAGGTGAGATGGGAAATAGCCAACAGAGAGGTATGTGTTACACAGTTGACTACATTTTCCAAGTATTCAGAAATGAATTAGTGACATTCCTGAATGTGCTGGAATGTCTTGCTTCATTCCAGCTGTGTTTTCTCTGTGACTCATACATCAGGGTCCCATCTTCTCAGTTCTAATACATGAGTGGTCCTATTTAACATCAGTGCCGCCTTCCTGCACTTCTTTTTGTTGGGAAGAAAGCCAGTCCTCTCTACCAATATATTTATCAATGAAAATTCTTCCCCATAAGAGGGATTTTACATCATAAAAATGGGTTGCAAACTCACTAAAGAAACTCCACTCTAAGGCTTCTTGAAGTTACCTGGGTGTTGGAAACATTCTTTATTATTTCAGCATAAATTACAAAGAAACTTGAATGTGTAATTCCAACATTCGAAATCAACATAGATTTTAGTTTGGGTTTCCTAAAAGCAAAACCTGAAATGAGGGTTCTTGCAGGAGTGATTTATTGAAGAAGGGTTCTCAGGGTTCTAAGGGTAGGGAAATCCGGATGGCAAAGGGAAAGAAGCCAAGCACAGTCTAAGTTCAGGTGAAGTCTAGGCTCTGTCTGAACCTCTGAGGAGATCTGGAGGATAAATAATGCCACAGAGTTTTTTCCACTTTGAGGCAAGGGAGCTAGAATTTCATATTTCAGAACCAGTAAACCACTAGCTCCAGGATACCACAGAGGAATGTAAACTACCAAGGACTTCTGGCTCTTTGAAGATCTAGACAAAGAATGTCCAGTGGCCTAAGGGAAGTCCTCTCGAGAAGGTATTAGCTGTTAGGAGCAAAATATACATCCTAGGGGATGGTATTTGAGGGGACCTGTGTTGAGCTCCAACAGCCTATACTATGACGTATGATCATATGGTCATTTATTCACTACATAATCATTTAGTGCCTCCTATGTGCCAGGTACTGGGCCAAGTGCTGGACATATAAAAATAAACAGGAAACGATTTCCTGAAAAACTTCAACAGCTAGAGGAAAGGCCAGACATATAAATGAGATCACAAAAAATAATATGGTTGATATTTTCAAAAATAAAACTGCTATGAAATCCCAATGAATAAGTACCTAACAGCAGGAGTGGATGTCATACAAAACTTCAGAGAGAACATAATCTTAAATATCTGACACTTTTGAATAAGTAGAACTTGAAATCTTTGTGAAAGGATGAAGTTCTGCACACTCAGCTGAGCTGAGCTCTGCTCACACCCTGCATTATTGTTGTTTTTCTGAGACATCCATTAAATATTCACCCAGAAAACATTTAGTGAGAACCTGATATGTTCCAGGAACAACAATGGGCACTGGGGAGACAAAGAAAAAGAATGGTTTCAACCCCTAGAGGAGCTTATATCCTGAGCTCATCATTTCCCGTGTGGAAATTCAGATTTTCCATCTGAAAAATAGGTTTTATAAACTCTTGGTACCTATCTCTACCCAAGAATAGTTCATGAAATGTATAAGCTCAATGGAAGTGCTTCCAATAATTAAGATCTCAAAGCCCCTGGGATGGGGGGGGAGGTGGGGGGGGGCAATTTTTCTTTTTTTCATCATTGTGAAAGATGTGGATAAAGTTAGCCACAAACTTAAATTCAACTTTTAGAAGAAGTGACTGTTAACCCCAGTGAAATATCTAAAATGTCTTAATATATGGTCAAAAAATAAAAGTAAAAAGTAAATGAATCCTAAACGCCCTGTGACAGTTACTACCATAGGCAAACAAGCAAAACCACATATGAAAAAGCATCACAGTGAAGGATGGTGACACCCAGGGCCCAAACCTGGATGTGACTGTCAACAGAAAATAAAGAAGGAAAACAAATAATGTGGAGGAAAAGCAAGTCCTAAGTGATTCTTGTCCCATGTCATCTGCTGCAGCCCACCAACTGTGATGCCCTCCTCTGTCCAGATCTTGCCTGAACTTTCCCAGACAGCCAAGTTCTACCTCTTTAATGAAATAGTCTACACCTTTCTCTTAATTATAACAGTTCTCGTGTCTACACCACTTACTGAGATCTTTACAAATCATCTGGTCTTTTTTTTTTTTTTAGATTTTATTTATTTGTTTGTTTGTTTGTTTATTTGAGAGAGAGAGCAAGAGAGAGCACAAGCAGGGGCATCAGCAGAGGGAGCGGGAGAAGCAGGCTCCCTGCTCAGCAGGGAGATGAGGATATGGAGATACGGGGCTTGATCTCACCACCCAGGGATCATGATGTGAGCCAAAGGCAGATGCTTTAACAGACTGAGCCACCCAGGTACCCCATCTGGTCTTATTTCTTAACTGTCCCTTATATTCCCAACAAGTTTGTAAATTCCTGGAAGTTAAAAAACTCTTGTTCTTTTTCATCTCTCCAAGCTGAGTTCAAGGCAAATGGATGAAGGGAAAACTCATGCTTGCTAATGGAGGAATAGACAGTGTCCCCAAACTCCAAGTGTGCCCTCAAATTCTGACGGACAAAGCACAATGTGGGTGCAGGAAGAGATTGTATATTGGCAACAATGCAGATGAGTCATCAAGCTGAACAAGATTAGCCTGGAAACAAAACAGAGAACTGGGTGAGATCAGGATCTGCATCTAGTGAAAAACATGACAACCCTAATCAAATGGTTCCCAAAAAGTAATGGACAAGAATCAATTTAAGGAATAAGTCAGGATGAGAGCTGGCAGGGGCTGAAAATCAAGAAGTTAGAGAAATAAAATTTGAATATCAGGTCTGGGCCATACTATATAGATAACTGCTGAGATCAACGTCCTTTTTTATTTTTAATTTTTTTACATGCAAAAAGCTGTGCATAATTAATATATATAACTTGATAAGTTTGAACATTAGTATACCCCCACAAATCCAGCACCACAATCTATGCCATAAACCTACCCATCATCTCTAGGGTTCATCTTGTCCTCTTCTCTTGTTCTTCTTTTCTTCCTTCTCCTTCTCCTTCCCTTCCTCCTCTTCTCCTTCTGCTTCTCCTCATTATTTTTATGACTTTGTGAAAAGAACACTTAACATAAGATCTACTCTTCTAGCAAAATTTTAGAATACCATACAGAATTGTTAATGCTACAGTGTTCAGTAGATCTCTAGGACTTACTGATCTTATATAACCCAAACTTTATCCCCTCATATTGACTCATAACTCCTCATCCACCACCCCCAGCCCTTGACAACTGTATTTCACACTCTGCTTCTGTGATTTGATGATTTTATATTATCACGTATTGGTATCATGTAGTATTTGTTCTCCTGTGTCTGGCTTATTTCACTTAGCATAAAATCCTACAGGTTCATCCATGTTCTTGAAAATCACAGGGG
This sequence comes from Procyon lotor, assembly GCA_028646535.1. Classification (NCBI taxonomy): domain Eukaryota; kingdom Metazoa; phylum Chordata; class Mammalia; order Carnivora; family Procyonidae; genus Procyon; species Procyon lotor. Next base: position 55,922,531 of record CM053615.1, read on the forward strand.
TTCTTCCCTCTTTAAGGCCATTATGGATGGATGGATAGATAGATAGATAGATAGATAGATAGATAGATAGACAGACAGACAGACAGACATAACATTTTTAGAATTCATTCATCCATCTTTGGACCTTTAGGTTGCTCCCATATCTTATCTACTGTGAATAGCGCAGCACATGGAAGTTAATGTGGAAGTGCAGATGTGTCTTTGAGATCCTGATTTCAATTCAGACATGGGATTGCTGGAGCATATGATTGTTCTATTTTCAGTTTTTTGAGGAACCCTCCCATACTGTTTTCTCTAGTGACTGCACCAATTTACTTTCTCACAAACTGTGTACAAGGGTTCCCTTTTCTCCAGTCTCACCAATGTTTCTTACATTTTGGTTTTTTGATAAAAGCTGTCCTAACAGGTGTGAGTGAGTGACTGTCTTCTTTTGATGACTGAGTCTCCACTTAGTGATTACTGTTGAACCGTGTTGATGGCTGCCTCTGGGAGGATATCTTCACAGCTTATATGAAATTCCATCTTTGAGACTAAATTCTTAAAGACTACCATGATTCTCTGTTCCTCAGTTTATTACCTGCTGAAAAGATTACAGAAACTCTGAAATGGCCGTGCCCAAAGGAAAGAACATGTGCTCCAGGTAACAGTTTATCAAGACACTTCTGTTGTTTCAAACAAGTGTCTTTGATTGTTTTATAGGAATAAAGGTAAAAATAGGTAGAAGGCAGCTGAAAGTTGTGGGGGAAGCCCTCAAGGAAGCAGCAAAACTGAATGCCTAGATGAGCACAGTCTGCAGAACTTTCAGTGATAATAGAAATCCTCTGTATCTGCATTGTCCAATCAATATGGTGGCCACTAGGTATTAAGCAGTTGAAATGTGGCTAGTGCAACTGAAGAGGAGCCAAATTTTTTATTTTCATGAATTCTAGTTCATGTAAATTAATCAAGATAAGCACACGTGGTTAATGGCTCCTACACTGCGGTGCTAACCTAGACCTTCACCTTAGATTAATGAAGAGGAAACAATAAAATAAGGTGGTTAAAGGAAGAAAATAAAAGAGATAATGACTAAAATTGAGAAAGTGATGAGAATGGGTAACAACGTTGGTCAATAGAAGGAAAGAGAGAACAAGACCATCTGGGAAATCTGTTTTTATTTAGGAGAAGATGTGTTGCTAGGAGATATATCAGCCTAAGACCAGAGTTAAAATAGCTTAGCTAGGAGAGGTTAGACTGGCAAGAGCCCTTGTCAGGAAATATCAACCAGTTTCTACAATCTGGATGAATGTTGAACTAAGAACTCCTCCCATGTTCAACTTCCAGGATCCTGAATAAAGCCATGTGCCGTATCTGTTTTGGTTTTAGATTAGGCCAAGGAATATCCCTAAAAGCCACTTTGTTTGATGCTACTTTTCAAGGAATGATAGCTCTCATTATTTGAAAGACAGCTCTGACCGGTTCAATCTTGAACCCCAGAGAAGACCACTGTAGAAAATGACACTCATCCTTCAGTGTGTTTCATTGATTTACCAAATGAGTAGATGTTTGGAGCACTCTGTCCATCAATCCATCGAAAAGCAGATGACTTTCCTTCTCATTGGTGAAATGGAGAACTTTCTACATAGACCGTATGACCCAACACAGACCAAACAAATCAATCCACCTTGTTCATGTTCAGTCAGAGACATTTTCTGAACACTGGGAAACTTTACTGAGGTCACTAAAAATGTCAAGGGTAGGGAAGGTCCTGCAGAAGGAGAACAAAAAGAAGCATGCTTTCTTTTTTCTTTGAACACAGGAAGCTGCTCTCAAATAAAGTCATTTGCAGTTTGTTTTGCTCCTTGCCCTTGAGTAGGCTATGCCCATCTGATGATCATGTTTGTATGTTACACTAAAAAGCAATCCAGTGGAGGAGAAATAACTAGTATTTTCAGAGAGCTAAACTGTTTAGGACGCCTTTCTAAACCATTATGTCCTTGATCATCAGATCAGGTCATCTTTATTTTGCAAAAGAGACAACAGAGACTCATGAGAGAGAGTAGTCTGCACAAGGTGACCGAGCTCGTGAGTGAGACTGACAGAGTAGCCCAGGTTTCCTTCAACCAAATCTTAAATGAAAGCACCTACCTCAGGGGGCACCTGAGTGGTATGGTTGGTTAAGCATCTGAATCTTGGTTTCAGCTCAGGTTGTGATCTCATGAGTCGTGATCACAGGGACATGAGATCAAGCCCTGTCTCACATTCCACGGTCAGCGCAGAGTCTGCTTGAGGTTATCTTTCCTTCTCACTCTGCCCCTCCCACTTGTGCTCACTATCTCTCTAAAATATATAGATAAATGTTTTTAAGAAGGAAGGAAGGAAGAAAAGAAAGGAGGGAGGGAGGAAGAGAGTGAGGGAGGGAAGAAGAAAGAAAGGGAGAAGAGGAAAAAGGAGAGAGAGAGAGAAAGGAAGGAAGGAAGCAAGCAAGCAAGCACCTACCTTAGGATCTGACTCTTGGTCCTGGGAATTATCTCCTTCCTTCCTTAAGAACACACACACACAACAAAATCCATACTCCTCAGGCCAAAGAGGGTTTCCAGACTCCAATACCTAAAAATCATTAGCAGGCAAACAAAGAGGCATCAACACATTAAGAGAGTCACTGTTAAGTCCACTGTATGTGAGACACAGACCTGGCAAACCTTGACCCAGAAGTGAGAAGAAGGATTTAAGGGGGAGAGGGGAGTGATTTTCAAGAAAAGAAAGAGAAAGGTGCAAGAAATATTGTTACAAATATGAAGTAGACATTTTAGGTCAGGATTAATAGCTCATTGATAAAAAGAGCTGCTCTATTCCTGTCTTCCAAACAATGATTTAAGAGTTTTGCAAATAGTTTCCTTTAAAACAAACAAACAAACAAACTTGATTCTGTAGTGCAGGTGTTGACTAGCCAGCATTTATTCCTCCTGAGATGATTGGTCTGTGCCAGTCATGATAATTCCATCTGTGTACACCAGCCATTACTGTGGGAATAAGCTGCCAATCCAGTGGTCTTTTCCCTCACTCTTAAGCAAGAGACAGAGAATATGTGGCCTCTGTTTCCCCTCAGAAAATAATGAATCTTAAAGATGATAATATGCTAAAGGATGGAAAGAATATTACTGAGTCACTGAATCTCACAATCCTGGTATCCATTGTGCCTTTGAAGTTATTACAATGTGAAATAACCAATTATCTTATTGCTAGAATGCCTGTTACTTGCAGCCAATAATATCCCAAATGATCTAGTCTATTAGCCTCATTTAAAGATAAGAAAACTGAGGCTTGGAGATGTTGAAGCAATCAAATCACACAAGTAGTAAGCAGAAAAGTTGAGATTTGAACACATGTCTATCTGATTTCAAAGCCCAAGATCTTAACCACAAAAAAAATTGAACTCCTTTTCTCAAGTTTCTGAAAAATGTTGGCCACTGACAATCACTTTACCAAAAATCTCTTTGCTTCACGTTAGAAAAGTGCTAGACCTGTGTTACCAAAAAATTACTTGACCAATTACTTTTTTAGATTTACTAGCCCTGATTCTTATGTATTACTCTTTTTTTTTCATTCAGATACAGATGCACACCCTCGTGGAACTCAAATCAAATACAGTGGTGCTTGATTCTTTTTACATTTGTTATACACTTTTAAATATTAGAAATTTGGGTGTGCATTTGAAGAGTTTTTCTCCATCAATCACAAATCACTGTCGCTGTTGGGGTAGAACTAGGGTAGAACAAATCATTTGTGATCTTTATTTATTCCTGAACTTCTTTTTTTTTAAAAAAAAGACTTTATTTATTTATTCGACAGAGAGAGAGAGATCACAAGTAGGCAGAGAGGCAGGCAGAGAAAGAAGGGGAGGCAGGCTCCCCGCTGAGCAGAGAGCCCGATGCGGGGCTCGATCCCAGGACCCTAAGATCATGACCTAGGCCGAAGGCAGAGGCTTTAACCCACTGAGCCACCCAGGCACCCCTATTCCTGGACTTCTGTTAACAATTCTTACCTTTCCTTGCAGCAAATAATACCCTGCTTTATACCACGTTGTACAACTTGTTCAGTCTATCTGCACCTTATGACAGAAGTCACTGTAATAAATGCATATATTCAGCTCTAA
>CM053615.1:55926765-55944862 GCA_028646535.1 Procyon lotor
AGAAGGCAAGTTGGGAGGATTGTAGGGAGAGGATTCTAAGTGGAAAGAACAACATGGGCAAAGTCACAGTGGCATGACATTTCTGGCTATGGTCACAGAAGAAAAGGTGGACCAGAGAAGCTGGGCATGACTTGTACTAGAAAGGGGTCTCAGTCAGTCCATGTCCAACAATGAGGAAAAGAGAGCTTTGTAAGGATATCTATGAACTTTATAGTAGAAATAATAATTATTACTCCTAGACATATAAATACTCACATTTTCTAAAATATTATATTTATTTGAGGGGTGCGTGGCTGCCTCAGTCGTTAAGCATCTGCCTTAGGCTCAGGTCATGATCCCAGGGTCCTGGGATCGAGCCCCGCATCGGGCTCCCTGCTCGGCAGGAAGCCTGCTTCTCCTGCTACCATTCCCTCTGCTTGTGTTCCCTCTCTCATTGTGTTTCTCGCTGTCAAATAAATAAAATCTTTAAAAAAAAAAAGATTATACTTATTTGAGAGAGAGAGAGCATGAACAGGGTTAGGGGCACAGGAGGAGGGAGAGGGAAAAGCAGAGTCCCTGCTGAGAAGGGAGCCTGACATGGGGCTCAATCCCAGAACCCTCAGATCATGACCTGAGTGCCAGGTTTGGCCAGGTAGGCACCAAACCAACTGAGCCACCCAGGTGCCCCAACACCCTATACTTTAAAAGGAATTTAGATATATTATCTAGGTTAGCATTTATAATGACTCTTTATTATTTGCACTATATTGATGAGGAAACCAAATTTCAGAAAGCAATGTCACACAGTAAATACTTACCTTAAGTAAAATGTTCTTTCTATCAAAACAACAGCATCCCCCCTTGAGCATCTCATAAATTAAAGGTTATAGGAAATTAATGTGCATATTTATATTGATGCCAGTGAACATAGGACAATTACTCAGTAAATCAAGGAATTTGGAAAGATTGTAAATTTTTAATTCTTTCTGGTCTGTATTCTCCAAAATTATACTTTCTAGTTCCAAAGCAAAAATTAGGAACATTATTAGTGCATTTAAAATATAAACAGTGGTATTTTTCTAAGTTTCAGAATTAGTCCTTATTTTAATATATAAGAGTATCGATTTCTTAATTATAAAGTAACATTTTATAAAATTTGAGAGATACAAGCTCAGCTTAATTCAATCATCTATTAATATTTTGATTCATTTTTTGTTTCTACACATGCATGCATGTATATACCTCGTGGGCCACCATTTTTTTCTCAGATTGCTCATTCACAGAGGTGGAAAAGAAGACAAGCAGACAATGTGTATTATATAAAGCTATTCATGCTGAACAAACCACAAAATGGGATTGCTAGGATTTCTCTGAGCTTCACTATTGGAGCAAATAGAGTATAGCAAGGAGACCTTGACCCAGTTCAACTGAAGATATTTGGACATTGAGAGCATATTTAAGTTGCTGATCTTTCCCAAACTCAGAAATCCCAATTGGATATACCAAAGTGAAAGGATGTAACATTGAGACATGACCCAGTAAGATGTCACAGTTTTATGGTCCTAGTAAGGATGGACTCATTTCATGAGCCTAAGACCCGAAAGGCATAACTACTACTTGCTAGTCCCCATGACATAATCTGAATGTTATGTCCATTTTGCCAAAAACATATGGTCAGAATGTGTTAAGATACAACAGTGAACAATGAAATGGAGGAACATGACATTGGTTGTTAGCACTAAGAAAGCAGTTAGTAGGGGGACACCTGGGTGGCTCAGTCAGTTAAACATCTGCCTTCAGCTCAGGTTGTGATCTCAGGGTCCTGGGATCGAGCCCCGCATCAGGCTCTCTGCTCAGCAGGGAGCCTGCTTCCCCTTCTCTCTCTGCCTGCCTCTCTGCCTACTTGTGATCTCTCTCTGTCAAGTAAATAAATAAAATATTAAAAAAAAGAAAAAGAAAGCAGTTAGTAGGGAAGTCAGAAACCAGAAGGACATTCTTGGGATCTGAAAAGAGAGAAGGCTGACTTGTCCTCTCATTCACGTTTCCCATGAAATATAAAATCTTAGAAGAAGACTATCCAGGAAGATGATCTGGAAAGTACATAATCACAACTTGAAATAAACAAGTTAATCCATGAATCATCTCATCTATCCCATCTGGAAATACCATACCCCCAATCAAACTTGAATGGAAATGACTGCTACCTATGCCTCATCCTTATGCCACCACCAATCATCACCTAACTGCAGTTACTGAAGCATCCAGCCTCAGGATCTGGCTCCCAGTCATAGGGAATAAAGGGTCAAATTTCCATACTATATAGCAAAAACTCCCTCTCACCAGTAGGTTATAAAATCAAACTGTTTTCATGGAATTTCTGTTTTGGGAATGTTCATCTTTTGTAGATGTCAACTTTGAAAACCTCTGAGGTTCTTCATTCATCCCTACATGATATGTTCAATTATTTAAGCAATATGCAGAAATGTACTGATCACTTATATGTCAAGCTTTGTGTGATATGCTAGGAGGAACTACAAATTAAAAGGAGGTTTACTCTTTCTGCGTTCCACAGACTTGCAGCCTGTTAAGATAAACATGAACATAGCACAGGAGCCAAGTATATAAGTCAAGGGAATGTATAATTAGTGCATGGTGAGGAGGGCACTCTGATATCCTAGAAGAAGATAGGCCCTTGTGGGCTATAGGCAGAAGTGTCTAGTGGAAAACATACTGAAGTCAGAACCTAAGTTCAAGTCCTATTTTCCAGTTGACTGATCTTGGGCAACCTCTTTGAGCCTTTGAACTAGATGGCTTTGTCCTCTTCCTGCCATAAAACGCTATAACTTTCCATGACTCATCTTGAGTTACAATGAAGGTGGAATAAACTTTGTATAAGTAGAGGGAAACAAAAGGACATTTAAGATAGGAACAATGTAAATCACTAGAGCAATGGATTGTGTCTGGAAGGGAAGACCCTAAGGCGATGACAGTAATGCTTTCTGGATTGAGAGTTAACAAAAATAGACTAAACGGCAACACCAGGGCTGCCATTTGCTCTCTTCTCCCAACCCAGGCTCTCCTTGAAGATTACCAGATCCAGAGTTCAGAAACCTTACCCAGCCATACCTAGAAAGCCATCCAGATAGGCGAAAGATGAGTTCAGAAGGGCTCTGAAATAGAAATTTAGCTTTGTCAGGAATCATTTTGTTGCTTATAACAGAAACCCATTCAAACTAGGATAAGCAGAGAAGGGTTTGTTGAAATAATACAGGAGGATCCTTTGAGATCCAGCTGTAGAATACAACAATGAGGCCTCACATGATCTAGAAGGTCATCATGCACCTATTTGGTCCATCTGACTCTCTGAGCCACATGGTTTCTTTCTCTGCTGGTGATCTACTTCATTCTCCTCTTCCTCTATACCTGTATTCTTGCCCCAACAAAACATGGCCATAACATAACTCCATGACTATAGTCTCTCAAGTTCCAACATAGCTAGGCTGCAGCTTTTGTGACTCATTTCAAATTCTAAGGAGAGCATTGGATTGACAAATGGCCAGCTCATGGGTTTATCATTTCTCTAAAATTTCTCCACTAGCCAATGGATAGATTTATAAGTTCTCTAAAATTTCCCTGATTATGAGAGGCCAGTAGAACTCATAGTACCCAATTCTGGCTCTTTCAGGGCTTTGAGTGGAATAGGGTAAGCTAGAAGGAGAATTTAGGTATGATGAGCAAATCAACTACTGTTTTTGCTACCAGCTGCTCTTATGGCTTAGACATCTTATGGGTTAAAAAAGATTGTATGAACAAACCTAATGGCCTAACCATCATTTATAATATATAACATAATTTTTATGAGAAAACATGCCCCCAGTTCCATATTCCAACAAACTTCAGGGACAAAAATCTATTTTTAAGTTGGAGGTTATCTCCATACAATGTCTACCAACTAAACATGACATGAAATGAAAGCATTGGTTTCACTGTGTGTCAACTTACTCCATAAGAACATTCCTTCATATCACAAAATCTCTAACCCTCATGAGCACAGATCTATGCATTCATGTAGAGAACAAAGGCCAATTGCTTAGAAAAGAATTTATTTTTAGAACTGTAGATGAATGACTAAGAAGAAAGTAAGATGGCCAGCCTTCCTCCATGACATTCGGGAGATCTTCAAACGAAGGAAACAAACCTTTGTTTCATGGAAGTCATCTGCCAGAAACTGTACCAAGGGTACAGAAACTGTACCATCTGCCAGAAACTGTACATGCCTTTTCTCATTTAATCCTCATAAGGTTTTAAAAGAAGGCTATCATTAATCCCACTCTCCAGATAAAGGAACTAAGTCAATGAGGACAACTCACTTGTACAAAGTCATAAAAATTGTGATAGAGTCACTACTCAATACAGAGTGCATTTGACTCCAAAGGACAAGCTCACTCACTTTCTTCACACTCCTTAATCAGCATAGCAATTATGGACATGAGCTCTGAAACCAGATGGCTGGTTTGTGATCTCTCTCTCAGATTGCTGAGAACTTAGAAGATTAGTCTTCTTAGTCTTAGAAGAAGACTATCCAGGAAGATGATCTGGAAAGTACATAATCACAACTTGAAATAAACAAGTTATTTCAAGTCCTTTGAAATATTTCAAGTCCTTTGAAACAAGTTATTTCATAGTCCGACCAGTCCTATGAAAGAGGCCAAGTGAACCTGCATCTGTTTCCTTAGTAAAATGAGTTATTTAGAACCTATTCCAAAAGCTTTGAGAAGGATTGAGTGAGTTTAAATCTGTGAAGTGTTTAGAAAAATTCCTAATCCATCTTAAGCTCCTCCCCATTCACTCTGGGGCATCCAATTGGGATTCCTGGGCTCAAGGAGGACCAGCAAATTAGATATGCTCTCAAGGTCCAGATATCTCAGCAGAACTGAATCAAGGTCCCCTTGCCTACCCTATTTGCTCCAATAATCATATTTGGAGCAATCCTATTTTGTGGCTCATTCAGCATGCAAAGTTTTACATAACTCAGATGACCCGCTTGTCTTTTCTCTTGTCTTGATGAGCAATCTGAGAAAGAAATTGGTGGCCAATGAGGTACATGCATACATACATACATATATGCATAGAAGTGAAAAATCCATTGTTGTTGTTGTTATTGCCCCCACATTGCTGTGGAGGCTATAATCCATGAGCAGATGATTAATACCATGCAAATCATTTGCCTGGAACTGATGACCAGCACACAACATATTTGCAAACTAGAAAATGTATCTAAATGTTGAAGAAATGTGAGGAAATCCAGGAGAATATACTTACCCAAGGAAACAAGGTGAAAAGCCTGTCAGCACAGACATTTTGGAATGAGGGTGGATGGAATATGGAAGAAGTAGAAGAAGGAATAAAATATGCTATCAGAGTAATCTTCCATGCTGGCCCTGGGGGGATAAACTAAGTAACCTAATAGGTGTTTTCCATCTTTGAATTCTCTGACTAGAATAGCAATGAAGGTTTTAGCTCAGAATTGGGATGCTACAGCCAACTTAGGAGGCCTGCAGAAAGAGGCTTTTATATTGCCTACCCACACCATGTCTGGCTTAAACTAGTGCTGACTGATTTCTGTTTTCTTAAGTGCTCACCCACCATAACAACATTTCTACACACTATGTGCAATATCGTGCACACATGCATACAATTATGGCTCAAGACACACGAGCATTTGTGTATAGATAGATTTTGAAAGGTAATGTTCATCCCTGATGCATTGGTTCTCTTATTTACATTCAGTACATAGAGAATGAAAGCATATTTCTTTTAGAAAGGAAAGGGGGAAAAAAACAGTAGCTGATGTAGTTTGGAATTTATGGGTCAAATATTAATTCCCTGAATATTTCAGTAAATGAGTATTATACTTGTAAGTTGCAATGTTTATCAAAAATGATAGTGTGTGTTGGGGGAAAGAGGCTGGCGGGGAGAGAAAGCTATAACTTCCTTCAGACTTCATTATCTACATTACTTGGCCTACCTATTAAAATTATTATGATTATGTCTTTAAAGGTAAAAATATGCTCATACTGATCACATTAATTTCCTTATGGTGGTAATGAGTTTGAATTATGTAAAAATATCAAAACCAAATAACTACTAGTGCTCTTGCAAAGGTTATTAAGAACAGAAGATTTCTCCAGATGGTCTAGAAATTATGCCAGTTAAGTCATAGTTAAATAAGGTATGGGTCAAATTCCATGATCTCAAATTCAATAAAAGTATTTTTTGTTATACTACTTTTTATGGTATTATATGAGGTAGATATATATAATATTAAATGAACAGATTTTATGATGTCAAATGAACAGATTATTACCTGGGACATTTTTTTTAATCTTTTGCACACAGGTATTTGTTGAAATGGAATCTGACCCACATAAACAAATTTATCTTTATGGATGTGAATCTGATATGGCAGAAACCCTTTCAAACTTCTATGCCACATGTTCTTTCCATTACTAAACACTTGCAAGGATGTGTTCTAAGTGCATGTAAAAATTATTTCCATTGAATAAAGCATTAAATTCTAGATGAATCTCAAAAGGTAATAAATTATTATAAAATACTAACTCGAACTGTTACATGTAAAGACATTCATTGTGAAATATATGGGCGCATGGAAAAACGCCTGAATAACTATTTCAGCATTTAATTGCCTCAGATTAGAATCCTTAATTTGCAGGAGATGATTATTGCATGCTCAGACTTTTTTCCCTTTCTCTTCTCCCAAGGTAGTCTAGTGACATTAAAAATAACTTTCTTGCTTAGAGTCTCCCACCTTGGATTTTTCCCCAAGGTGCTTGAGTTTACAAAAAAAGTCTTCGGGCACTTTTTACCAGGGGACTATCATTGTACAATTTATAAGCAGCCAATCTCCTCTTCTGTAGGCAGCAGCCAGATGCTGTGTTTAGAGTTTGTGCAACCCTCATTCATTTGTACATTCTTTTTTCAACTAATAGTTATTCATCGCACCAGACACTGTTCTGAGTGTTTCATGTGGCTAGAGACAGAATAACAGTCAAGTAAGGAGCAAAGAAATCCTACATTCTTGAAGCAGGGCTCTGATTATACAGTACTTCCTTTGTTAACAATAATTGCTTGTTACCTTACGACACTATCCTTTAATTAGAAATGCCAATACAGGAAAACGTTAACTAGGTCTTGCACCTATTATCAAATGGAAGATATGTCAAAATTACAAGAAGTTGTAGAAATGTACACTTGTAATAATAATGATAATAATAATATTATAATAATAGTAACATCTACCGCTTATTAGTGCTGAGCATGTACTTGACACCATGACAAACACTTTACATTTAACCACCAGACTGTCAAAGCTCTTAGGGCAGGAACCTTGTATGTGTCTTGTTCGTGACTTCATCTCCAGTGTCATGCAAATTGTAAATACTCAAAAACTACTTTTGTCAAAGGAATGAATAGATGAAGGAATGAATCTATTATCTCATTGAGTGCCTAAGAGATAGGTATTATTACCTATCTTTACAGATGAGTGAACTTAGGGACTCACGAGAGAAATGAAGTGGGTGTGGCAGTACTAGGATTTCCATCCAGTTCTGATACACTCCAGGGTCTGTGATTACAACTGCTCTGCAGAGCGCCTCCTGGTACTGTGGGTCCTGTGTCTCAGTTCCTCGTTAAATTAAACATATTCTTGATTAGAATAAGCTTATAATTCTCTTTCATTTGATAAATCGTTTGGGTCACCTACTATTTTTTAAGTTTTTTTGTACCATCCCTCTATAAACACTTACTCAGATTTTATGCACAGTACCTACAATTAACTTTTGGAATAAATGTATCTGAAAACAAGTCTTCTCCCTGCCACCCCAAAATTTAACGTTTGCATTACCAAAAGCAAGAGAGCCTCTCAGAGATGCACATATGGTTTCAGTAATCCAAATCTCTCTTCTTTGAATTGAAACCCGGTGTAGTGAAAGTAACATGAGTCTGCATGAGGCAAACGTGGGCTCAAGGGCTCGCTCCACTACTTTACCAGCTGCATGACCTTAATACTTTAACTACCCGTGAACTCAATCCCTCCAATGTAAAATGGGAACAATTCGAAGAAATAATGGTACAATACCTGCAAAGCTCTGAGTACAGTGTGGCATGAAAGAGGCAAAATAAAAATCAGATTCCTTCAGAGAACATGTTGAAAGGAAGCCACTGCAAGAGCCAGAGGCAGATAGAAGACACGGGTGTGTCTTCTATCCAAACCAGGGTGGTTTGGCCACTCCTGGAGTCCACCACCCACGAGGCAGGCGGGGAGCTAAACTGGGGAACCGTCTCGAGCCCCAGTAGGCGCCTTCTACTGGCACTGGCCAACTGGTGGGTCAAATGGATGCTCTTCCCCAGGAAAGGTGCCCGGAGGACAGTCTTTCAGGATCCAGTGTGGAAAGGGAGAATTGGCCCCTGATGCTGGGGCTTTTATTCTTTTTGAGAGGTGAGTGCCGTCTCAAATAAGTGAAGTCTCTGGAGTAGAAGTTGGCCGAGGGTCTAAGATGTGAGACTAGATGATTTCTGAGGTTCAATCCAGCAACTACGTATTATGATTCAAACTTCTGACCAATTTGCAGAAGTCATCTAAATGATCTCAAGTGGCCTGTCAGTGCCACAGAATGCCACTGTGTTGAGGAAAAGAAGGGGGAAAAAGAAACTTCACATCACCCAGAGTGCAAACCTCTCGTGCTGGTGGAATTATCTTAAATGGAACTAGGAAGCAGAGCCAAACAAATTTCTGAAAGGTCTGTGCTCTCTTCCTCTCAGCACCCCAAGAAAAATGCATTCTGTGCTCATTGAATCTTCCTAAATATATGTGAGTGCGGCCTCAGACAGAATGTTCTAAAAGCATACAGGAAGAATAACCTATCAAATTTCAGATTGAGAAAGGAAGGCTCTGCTCTCTAGCTTGGCAAAGAATACCAACAATATTCTGAATATGCAATCTGGGCCTTTTACTGGAGAGAAATTTAAAAAAAATAAGAAAAGGTTTTTATCCCCAAAATCTTATCATTAAGTGGGAGAAGATAGCAACCAACATGGCAGAGTACACTGATCACAAGAGGAGGTAAAAATAATTTGCTACGGAAAAACAAAGATTCAAACTAAGAAACCAGAGGGAAATTTCATGAAGAAATTGTGTCTTAAATTGAAGTTTGAAGAATAGGCAGGATTTATAATAAAAAAAAAAAAACACACACAGAAAAGCAACTTAATTAAAAAATGGACAATGGCCATCGACAAGCAATTTCCTCTAAAATGCAATATAAATGACCAATAAACATGAAAAAAAGAGATTAGTCTTAATACTCAAAAATGCACATGAAAGTAATGCAAAACTATTTTTCATCTATCAGACTGGCAAACATTTTGTAAATGATAATATCCATATTGGCACAGATGAGGATTTGAGTATAGTTTTTATGAGGAATCAAGCAAAGTTTATCAAGGCCCTTAAAAATGTTAATATAATTTCACCCAGTAAATCCAGATCTAATATTCTGTTCAAAGGGAGAAAAAATCAGACCCACAAAGACATATATCAAGGCATAATTTATAAAAATAAAATATTTGAAACTTTTAAATGTTCAATAATATCTGTAGAGTAAAATGTAATGATCCATTACATGTATTTTAGAAGAATATTTAATGACATTGGAAAATTTTCCTATACACTAAATGCAAAAGAAGTGTTTTAAATACATGCGTCTGTATACATAAAATATGTATATGTGCTTGTGCTTTAACATAAACAGTAGAAGATATATATAAAGATATAATACTATTTCTGGATTACAGGATTATGTGAGTTTATTTTATACTTAGTAACCTCTCTCATATTCCAAAGTTTTAATCAGACAAATGTTATTTAAAACAAATTAATGAGTTTGAATTTAGGCAAGTAGAATAGTGAAAAAGACATTGTAGGCCAAAGAACAATACGAGTAAAGACAAAAATACAAATATGAGAGGCACTTTTGGAAAAGATAGAGTAGACCAGTAAGGAGGAATGTAACAGTAATGAGACTGAAAAAGTAGTTGGAAGCAGATACTGAAGACCTTGACCATCATGTTAATGAATTGGTCCTATTAAAGAGGATGATTGTGTGATCACATTGGTTTATAGGGAGACTATTTAAATAGCAATTTAGAGGGAAGCAATTTAGGGATCAAAGGGGGAAAATCAGAAGCAGAGACAGACTGTTGTCTATACAGTCTAAGCTAACAGTAGCTTCCAACTTTTTTGGACCATGACCCACACAGTAAGAAGTATGCTTTATACTGTGACCCAACACAGTTATATGTATAAACAATTATCCTACCTATGACTGAAAAAAAAGTTACATGAAAAAGTGATACCCTTACCCTACGAAATCTACTCTAATATTTTTTGTTCTGTTGTGTTCTATTCCTTTACATTCTATAACACTATATCTTTTTAAAAATGCTGGTCCCAACCCATAAAAATAATTTTAAGATTCGTATGTGGCGGCACTACTCTGGGATAAATCCAAGTCTCCCTCTCCTCTCCCCAGCTCCATTCCTGAGGAATGGACCAAGCAAGCTTCAGTAATGGGTCAAGACCAAGAACCTAGAGCTGGGTCATTATACTAGGAGCTGAAGATTTTGGGGGAAGGAAGGGGCAAGGGATAAATAGCTTTTGATCTCATGAGGAGAATTATTTTGGGATAGCTTGCTCTCTTGGCCTTCCTTTCTTCCTAGAAATGCTTCTCTTTCCTGTAAATCACTTCCCATATAGCCAGTGAGATAAGAAGTCTTAGACCTTGTCATCACTTCTGCCAACCTACTCCACCCACAGAAAGCCAATAGAAAACAAAGGTTAGTCCAGAAAAAAAGGAGCCTGAAGCAGATGAGCAGCTAGCCCAGATATAAGCCATCCGGACAGCTGGCATGTCATCCAACTTAACTCCTAATATAGGAATTTGGAACAGAAGCCCAAGCCAACAGGAAAATATGGTAAATTGGTGGGCCGCACTTGGTACAATTTTCCTTTGGACACAAGTTCATAGTGACTGTAGGTGGAAGATGTGCTTCCACATATCCTAACAGAAAAGAATTCCCCAATCCTAGCAAGAAATGATTCAGGTCTTACTCAGGACAGTGGTTGTAGGGATGCAAGGGGAGGATACATCCAGTAAACATTATCTGTGTTATAATCTGTTGGATTTGAAGACCACGTGGATTGGGGAAGGGAAGAATGACAGAGAGAGAGCAAGAGAGAGGTTGGGGATCGGTAGTTTGGCAGGGAACAGCTCCTGGATTTCCAATTTGAGAGATTGAGATGGAAGCTGAGTATATTCTGACATCATTAACAAGGAGAGAAATGTGGGAAGAGGAATAGGTTTTATAAAGAAAATAATGAGTTGTGTTCCGGTGGAAGTCATATCAGAGAAAATTCAAAGCAAAGGGACAGAGGTACGGTATTCTCCTCCGTTGAAGTGTTCCTGTTCCCTATGGAAGAAGGCAGAATATGAAGGGCAGTCAAACCAAATAATAAGTCAACTTATTATTATTATTACGTCTGGATTTGGAGTAAGCTGAAGTGTATCCCACTTCACCTGTCAAATACCAACAGCAGCACATACATTGAAGCAAGTTTTCTTGTTTACCTCTTTGCCTATCTTCTCACAACAAACCTCACAACTGGGAGATACAGGGGCCATTACTTCCAGTTTGTAGATGAAAAGCTTAGACACAATGAGTTGAAGGGGTTTGCCTGAAATCACATTTAGTTCTGGCACTTTTTTTTTTTTTTAGCACTGCATGTTTTCCCCTGCAGCCCCGTCTCATTAAACAGTGAGCCTGTAAATTTGATCATGAGAAGAGAGGGGGGAAATGCCAGCTGAAGAGGCCCAAATGGAAGAATCATCTCTAAAAGGAATTTGGAATATTCCAGAAGCCAGGAGGAAAAGACATGCCTGACTCAGGTTGTAAAATAGAATAAAACTGTTGAACATAAAATCCAGGCCATTAGAAAACATTTCCATAATTTGATGCTAGTTATGTTATGAAATACAGCCCCAATGAAATCAATCTTAGGGCTTTACAATCACTCAGAAAAATCATTTCAGATAGAGAAGGATAGTAAGGGAATTTAAATGTTTCCTGCTTTGAACATGCTATTGTATTTTCTTAGGCAGAAAAGGGTTTTCAGCCATTTTTGAAGCATGTTGACATAAATCATACATGTTTTGGCAATTTCGTCAAGTTTGTATATATGAATTATATTTTTATTAACAATTAGTTTAATCTTTTTGATCTAAAACAACTGAATCATATTTTCCCTGGTAGACCACTGTAGTGGAGAAAGAACTTCAACATTCAGAGAGGCCAAGTCAGTTCCATCACCTAGTAAATTAAAGCCACAGTACTCATCTTACATAATGAGTGTAAGGATGAGAAAAGAGAAAAATGTATATAAAACCTCGAGTCCAATGCCGGATGTAGCAGAAGCTCACTGAATAGTAGCTATGATGATGAAAAACAATGAAGAAAAAAAAAAACACTATATGCCCAGATTTGGAAAGATGTAGTCATTTTTTGGTAATTAGGGTAAAATTCTTTCTGCAGGTTGCAAACTTTTAATAAAATACAATATACCCTTGCAAAATACATATTTAGTTCAAACACTCGTATTTCAGGTGACCCTGGAAAAGACACCTTGTCTTCTTTGGCTCAGATCTTGCAAAACACCAGGATAAGAACACTCAACTCTGACCTTTCCAGAAATATGGTGAATATTTGCTTTTCAAAGATCAGTCATCGTTAGAGGTTTCCAATATCAGAAGTTAGTCCAGCTCTTTTCCTCGGGTAAACACATACCAACTCATAATCACATAGACGAAACCAAATCATTTCAGGCAGATAGGAGGTAAGCCTTTTTGGTCTAGGTTTTCAGAAAGGAAATATGGCCATCTCTCCAGGGAACCCTTCTGTGTCTTTAGAAATATACACTGTTAAGAATTTCTTTCTTAAAAATAAACAAAATGCCCACGTTTTGAATGTATTTCCTCATGTTCTAGCCTTAACAGAGTTGAAGTACAGTTGGTTGACACTCTCTGAACAACACTTCTTTAAATACTGGAGGATTTATAACAGCTTCTTCTCACTCTTCTCTTCTCCAGGACAAATCATCCTAGTGCCTTTAACCTCTACAGAGCATGCTAGAATGCCCTGACTCTATTAAAGTGCCTGGCACCCCATAGACCTTAATAAAATACTCTGGACAAACTGGCTAATGGGTTGACTTTTGCCGTAGATCTTATTTCCCAAAGTTCTAAACGTGCTTGTAGCTTTCCTGTCCAAGTTCAAATATAGTATAACACATCACAAGTGCCGAGAAGCAGGAAGTCCATCACTGAATCTGGCAATAGAGTCCTGGGTGGAAAATACCATTTGTTTCCTTGACAATCTCTCCCTGGTAACTGGACAATGTGGGGAGCAGAGGGTTAATAATACAAGTATGGAAGAGCCTCTGCACCCTGCCAGTTCTCAGAGGACAGGGAAGGGTGATAGTGCTGGAAACAGGTGGAATTCCTGGTGCTGTTCAACAGGAAGTTGGGGTAAAGGTCTAAAGGTCTAACGGCCTCATAATTAAGGGCTTCTTCTCCACGACAAGTTTATAATCAGGAGTTGTCCTGCAGGAAGAAAAGGAAAGGACAACAAGTGGGAAAGTCACTTTTGCGTTGAGAATTGGCTAGCACAGAGGATGGAAGGCAGAAGACCTTTCCAACATGTTAAGAGCCAAAAGAGTACCTTTTAGTGTTTGTTTTGATTATATTTGCCTGTAACCCAGCAACTGGGCCCAGATGCCAGGAGCCCAAAGAGAACACTGCTGATGACTGGTGTACAGAAAGAAAAAGAAATCCTTTTGTTTTCTTACTTTTATGGTTCTTCTCAAGGTGAGTGAAAAGGGCTAGTCAGGACCTTTTGAAACTGTTTAGAACCCTTACTCATTTTTCTAACAACAGTCAGGATGATTTATAACACCACATGTTCTCATTGGTGGTTTCCTCTTTTTTATTTTTGAAGACAAGACACAAGTGGGAAATGTGAATCTTGAGCCAGAGTCAAGCTGATCTTTTAAGCAACCAAATGAATTTTCCAGTCACTATCCCCCATCTTGAGGCTTTCCTCCCTGAATCATTGAGCTCTCCCCCTCACAAAGGCAGTCATTCCTATGATCAGTGTCACTCTAAACTTCTGGATTTCAAGAACTCCATGTTGCTCGGTATTCTAAGTTGGTTTTGCTTAATACATTCTCCTTCTGTGTACTGAAAAGGAAAAGTAGCATATTCAATGTCTGAAATTTATTAGATCTATCATAAAATCACACCAAAATGATCTCAAACAGAATTACATTATTTCAACAGATATATAGAAAAATGACAACACAAAACTAAGTCATTCTTTTTTTTTTTTTTAAACTAAGTCATTCTTGATAATCTTTGCAACCAGGGTGGGTCTTCTTTCTTCAAGTTAAGTTCTTTCTTCAAGTTCTTCCCTCCTCTGTTACTATTTTCCATTGTACCTAACTTTATAGAAATAAGGAAGAGTGTGTGTGTGTGTGTGTGTGTGTGTGTGTGTGTGTGTGTGTGTGTGGTGGTGGTGGTAATGGTGGTTTTACTCTCATTTAATCATCATCACTCAGGCATTTGAAGATAATATTAATGCAATCCTTGACCTCTCCTTTTCTAGATGAATCAATACAAGTTTTATGATCCTGCCCCCAACTCCACCATGGGTCTTATTTGTACATTAGAAAAAAACTTAAGATTACAATACTTCATTATTTCCTAGTTAATTTAAAGATCCTAGAATTTCCCATAATGTGTTCATTTAAATGGAAAAATTACAAGTAATTTTCATCTGGATGACATATTTGGAGAATGTGGTTTTCTGATTAATCAAATATTGTCTATATATTAATGTTCAAAAATTTGAGAATATATCTAACAATAAAACTATGTGCTCCAGAATTTAACCACTAATGATCCAGATGGCATTTTGGAATCCTGTGCTGTTTACATACCAGTTTTTAAGACTCTGTCATGCAACGTGGTAGCCTAAAATCAGCCATGAAAGGAGTATTTATAATACAGAAAGAAGTCAATTCTACAAGGAGACTCAGTTGTTAAACATTCACTAGCAAACCACTGGCTTCTGGTCATTATAACAAATATAATAATCATTATTTATAAAATACTACTTCTAAAATCTATGCCCTCAAACATACCACAGTGTAGTAGAATAAACAGAGAAAATGTGAATACCCAAAGTCTATAATTTTCACTCATACTTAAAGTTTCAAAAATGCAACCTGATTTTATTTATCTTTACTAATCATTTTCTAAGTTTTTATAACAATAAAATTTCTTCATGAACTTAAAAGTGAGCAAAACAGTAATACATGCTGAAATGATCGAATACTTTGACCTATTTAAAAAGTTAAAGGAGCATATTCTTTACATAAAGCTATGTAAAGAATCCTTGAAAATCAGTAAGTAAAAGATATGACCCAATAAAAATTTTGCCAAGAAATACAAATGGCTGCTAATTTTGAAAAAAAAATCCTTATATATTGTAAGAGACAAAATCAAAATAATAATAAAATTGTTTTATCTGCAAGACTGGCAAAGCTTAATTTCTTAATAAAAACATCCAATGTTGGTACAAGTATGGAGAAACGAGCATTCCTGTACTGCTAATGAGAATGTAAAATACCAACACTTTCTAGAAAATTTAGCATTGTGTGTCACAAGTCTTAGAAATATATATATATAGAATATATAAATATTCTATATATATATATTTAGAAATATATATATAGAATATATAAATATTCTATATATATATATTTAGAAATATATATATATAGAATATATAAATATTCTATATATATATATTCTATAACCCAGAAATTATCTCTCTAGGAATTTATCCTAAGAAAATGACCAAAGTTTGAAGACAATTAAATATTCAACAATATTATATTGCTAGAGTAAATTAGATTATTAATATTCCATTGAAACATCTGTGGTATTGAGGAGCTCATACAGAATTTCACATTTATGCAAAGAAGGGAAAGGATGGGGGAAATCTGATGTTGACAATTGTAAGGAACCAAGTTCAGGGCACATTTGAGACTAGCATAGAACCAATTTATAACTCCAGATTCTTTTTTTTTTCTTTTTTTTTTTTTTTTTTTTGAGAGAGAGAGCATGAGAGGAGAGGTAGAGGGAGAAACAAACTCCCTGCAGGACTGGGAGCCTGATGTGGGACTTGATCCCAGAACTCCAGGATCATGACCTGAGCCAAAGGCAATTGTTTAACCAACTGAGCCACCTAGGTGCCCTAACTCCAGATTCTTTAGATAAAAATTAATGTAATTCATTTTAACTAAGAGCCTTCATTATCAAAAATAAAACAATTAAAATGAGTTTTTCTGTCTACCAAGGAAGGAAGCCATGCCTTGGGTCTTAAAGGTTCTAAATTCTATTCTTCACATTATATACCATCTTTCCTTCTACAGTGTTTCCAATAAACAGTATGTTTCTCACCCTTTTAACATGTTTTTATTAAGCATTTTTATAGCTCTCACCATGACCCAGACTTTGCTATCATCTCTTGCTCATCACACAATAGCCTCCTAAATTTGTCTGTATCGCCTTGCCCCCTCCACCCCCCCAATGCAGATACTTGCCACTCTTAAATACCCAATCCTTAATACAGCTCCACAGGATCGAGTTGACCTGCTTGGCCCATAGGTACCACTCTGACCTTCTCCATCATTCCTGGTCCAGTCCAGCACCCTTGCTTCAGCTTCTCCGAGGCGTGATGCACATTCTCTTTCCACAGGCTGTTCCCTGAGCAGTGAATGGGCTTCTCACCGCCCTCCCCACCCACTGTCACCTCCAGCCCTCTTGATTCTTTTTTTTAAATCTTTTCTTCAGATCTCACTTCATTGGTTATTTTTCTCTCAGCGAAACCACCCTTGACCTCTCCCAACGACTGTAAGCTCTTCTGGACCCTTTCTTCCGGGACCCTGTTAGCCCACCTTTGTGGAAAATAACAAAAATTTGTCACTATTCCAGATGCCTGCAGGAAACTCAGCAGCCAGAGCTCTGGCTGGTGTTCAGGCACCACGAACCCCTTGGCCTGGTGCTCTTGGGTGAGGCCCAGCCTGAGCAACTGTCCTCCTTAACAGGTCTCATGGCTGCAATTTAACACTACTCATGTGGAGCCATATTTCTTCCGACTCAAGCCTCTCTTGCTTTACCCTCCTAGACGAAGGTCAGTGATACTGTCAGGATACTGACAGAAGATCAGTGATACTGTCTGGATTTGTTTACCGTTGTATTCCTCCTGTCTAACACATTGCCTGGCATAGAATGAGCACTTAATACGTATTTACATATCAGTGATTGAATCTAATTTTCCTTTCCCTCACTGTCTCTGTTACTGTTCTCTCCTCCACTTACTCTTGCCACATCTACCCTGTTGATAACCCACAAAGATCATCAAAACCTTCCTGGAAGTCTTCACATGTGACTATTTACACCAAAATCACCTCAGGAATGAAGAGACATTGAGGTCCTCAAAAAAAGTAGGGAACCACAATTTTCACAAAAGATCCAACACACACATCATTATTTAGAGTTTCTTTGTTTTTTGGGTTTGTTTTTTTTTTTAATTTTATTTATTTTTTTTCCAAATATTTTTATTTCATTTTTTCAGTGTTACAAGATTAATTGTTCATTCACCACACCCAGTGCTTCATGCAATATGTGCCCTCCTCAATACCCACCACCAGGTTCGCCCAACCCCCCACCCCCTCCCCTCCAAAACCCTGTTTGTTGCTCAGAGTCCACAGTCTCTCATGGTTCATCTCCCCCTCTGATTTCCCTCCATTCCCCCTTCCCTTCCTTCTCACAATACCCTCCATGTTTTTCCTTATGCTCCACACATAAGTGAGACTGTAAGATAATTGACTATCTCTGCTTGACTTATTTCACTCAGCATA
>CM053615.1:55944962-55959712 GCA_028646535.1 Procyon lotor
CATAATATTCCCTTGTATATATGCACCATATCTTCTTTATCCATTCATCTGTTGAAGGGCATCTTGGTTCTTTCCACAGTTTGGCAATTGTGGCCATTGCTGCTATGAACATGTGGCCCTTCTTTGTAATGCTGAGTTTCTTTGTTTTTAATGGGTATTTAGTTTTTGTCATTTTCTGCATTTTAAGTGTGAAATGAATCACGGGATATTTAGAAAAGGATAAGGATCAATAAGATCTCAGTTCAGCTTAGCAAATAATCGTAAAACACTTCTGAACTACAAAAAAAAAAAAAAGATGAGGATTTACAAAAGAAATGACTAAATCAAAATCATACTAAGAAAAGGAAGGTCCTAAAAAAAGAAGTTTTATAGTCAATCACCAGTTGCACTTAGGGTTGAAGGGGGATTTATGAAAGAATAAAATCCAGTCTTCATCCTGGCAGATTTTCATGTTTTGATAAATTTGAAAAAACCTGGATTTTAGCTTTAAGCAAAGAATGAAAAGAATAATGACATGCCTATAAGCTTTAGGTAGATATGTTACAATTTTGTAAATAATTTCTCAGATTACAAATGAAACAATAATTAAGACAGATGGGGAAAATATAAGGCAATGAATACATATCGGCTTCTGCACTCTAATAGACATTCCCCAATGAGTGGGGAAATGTGAGAAAGACATTTTTTGGAGATTAATAAAGATAGTGAAAAGCTTTCCTCTGATGAGCAAGTTATAGCATGTTGTTTATACTTTCATAGTCAAATAAGATCTTGTGGTATTTGAGTGAAAGGGAGATGAGAGGTCTTGTAAGCCAGTCTCTCCTGATTTACAGCTGGCTTCTTCCATCGTTCACCACATGTGTGTTGGGTTTAGACAGCCAAAGGAAGGAGTGTGGGAACTGAACTTAGATCTCTTTGAGAGATCATAATGGGAAGATGATGAGGGCCCAGCAAAGAAGACAGTGTATGGCTTGTGAGATTGGAGGAGAATCAAGAGAATCAGAGGTCAACCAAATAGCATGTTCAAAGACAAAGCAGAAGATCGAGTTTGATGGGACTGAGATTTGTTTAGAGGTCATAGGTTAGATGTTCTCGTTCTCACTTTCATGTTTTTTCCATACACCATCTTCCTTCCACTCCATTGTTATCTTACCTGAGCTTTCAGATAGGATTCCCCCTCTCTGCTCTGGGGAGCTGCTTACTTGTAATCAAGTCCACTGAAATTTCAATAGAGATGGTGAAAGAGGATGTCTTACTTTGTGCTTTTTTGAGACAAGGATTTGAGGGAGAGAGAAAATGGGTGTATTAATAAGCATGTTATTGCTATGGGCCACTGGCTCAGTTTCACAGCGACCCTCTGAGGAAGCATGATGGATATGCTTCAGCATTGTCAGGAGGGTCATGCTGGGGTAGATATTCACAGACTCACTGGTTGAGAGTTTCCCATCTGGGAGAGTAAATATTTAGCATGTCCCAGGTTGCCTTATGCATGTTCTTCAGTGTTAGCAAAAGTCTCTAGGCAGAGAAGCAGAGAAGCATGGGTACTTGAGGTGGGAAGCAGTCTGAATGCCAAGGAATTTTCATCACTGCTGCAGTTGAACCCAGAGGTAGGTTGCATAAATAGGGGCATCTGCTATTTAGGAAAGTGGGCATCTGATTGTGGTAGTGCTGTTCACACACTTGGTAGATTGGTTAGACTTTGCTTTGTTTTGTTTTTTTTTAAACTATAAGCTATTTGGGCAGATGACCAAGTGGTATTCTTCTTTCTTTTTAAGTTGTTTTTATTTTATTTTATTTTTTATTTATTTATTTTTACAGAGAAAGAGGAGAAGGAAGGGTAGAATGAGAATCTTAAACAGGCTCCATGCTGAGCATGCTGAGGCAAGGCTCTCACAATCCTGAGACCAAGACCTAGGCAGAAATCAAGAGTCAGATGCCCAACAGACTGGGCCACCTGGGTGCCCCAAGTGGTACTATTCTTAAACACTTGCTAAAGTAGGAGAAAATATATACTAGGTGAGAGATTATTTTTTAACAATATTTGTCATGTCTTGAGAATAATACAGCTCGAAAAATATTAGAAAGGATAACACTCTGCCCCCTTTTTGGGATCCAGAAATTTCTGGAAAATCTTTCAGTTTCTGCTGAAACTGAAAACAGAACAGAGAAAACAAAAAGAAAAGTATTGAAATATAAATATTATAAATAGCATTTTATTCTTTTTATTTTAAAATTTATTATTTAGATCGACCTAGGACCAAAAAGATTTCATCTGGCTAAAATAAATGTTAATATTTTTGTGTTTTAATAATATGGAAGTCTGGGTGCCTGGGTGGCTCAGTTGGTTAAGAGGCTGCCTTTCGGGGGCGCCTGGGTGGCTCAATCGTTGGGCGTCTGCCTTCGGCCCAGGTCAGATCCCGGGGACCTGGGATCGAGCCCCGTATCGGGCTCTCTGCTCTGCGGGAAGCCTGCTTCTCCCACTACCATTCCCTCTGCTTGTATTCCCTCTCTCGCTGTGTTTCTCACTGTCTAATAAATAAAATCTTTAAAAAAAAAAAAAAAAAAGAGGCTGCCTTCAGCTCAGGTCATGATCCCAGGGTCCTGTGATGGAATCCTGCGTCAGGCTCCCTGCTCAGGGGGGGAGCCTGCTTCTCCCTCTCCCTCTGCCTGCTGCTCTGCCTACTTGTGCTCTCTATCTCTCTGTCAAATAAATGAATAAATAAATAAATCTAAATATAAAAAATAATAATAATATGCAAGTCTATGTAAACATCTCATTAAAATGAAATTATTTCTAAGTTCATCAGTGAACTGTCATTATCTCAAGAAGCCATACTTCTAACTTTGATAACCAATGGGTCTTAATTAAATAGATGATAAACCACTCATTAGTATAGTTTCTTAACTTTCTATAGGGAAGTTATTCACATAGATATGCCTTTAACTGGCGACACAGATGATGTGAACAACATTCTCACTAGGGAGCCCAGCTATTCCAAACAAATAAAAAACATGTTGCAAGCAACGCCATTAATAGAGGATTGCCTGAAGCACAAGCAATATATCCTAGCCTCTGGTTCTCTGGGTTGTCCTGGATGAGGTCAGACCATGGAAAACATGCCCACACAGACAGCATTGCTTTGGCCCTTCTAGAACTGCTCTTATCCAATCAGGATTTGATATTATCCCACTGGCCTATTGAAGGGGTCCAGATAAATCCACAGCTGTAATGGCTCTCTTAAATGTTTAAAAACAAATATAAACAGACAAAACCTTGCCTTTATCCTCTGAGTGCCTCATCATTAATATTGTGTCTCACCTGTTCTGGCCTGCCCCAAACACACATGTAGGAAGGAGGCTGTGCCACGCATTACTCTCTGTTAATTTATCTCTGCCGTAATTCCCTTTCCACTCATTTTTACCTTTGTTCCCATTTCTTTAACTATTTCCCCCTTTTTATTGAAAAATTTTTTATAACTTGACCTGAATCCTTTGTATAACTTGGAGAGAAATAAAAAAGAAAGAGAGTAGGTAGGTAGGTGGCCGGGATAAATGATTTGTGATCATTTAGGAAAGAATACAGTGATTATTGGATCCAGTATGGGTTCAATAAGAATAAATCAGGCCAAATTAACAAGTACAGGAAAATGCCATGCATGTAATGTATCCTAATTTCAAGAACATGTTTTCTGTTTCTCATAATATAATATATCAGATGCTAACTTAGCTAAGTGAATTCATCTCTGCTTGAACAATGATAACAAAGAAAGATTGATTGAACAACGATAATAAAGGATTGATTAATGAACCTATTCCACCTTGGAAGAGGTCATTAGTAATACAATTTAAAACTTCCTCCTTTGCCTTGAATCTTCAAAGAGATCACAAAAACGTTGGGCTTTGAGGATTGAGGACTCCATAAAGCTGGGCGAAATATCTAATAAAATGAAAACGATATCAAGACTGAGAAACAGTTTGGCAGTCTGAAATGGTAGACCAATTATTGCTTTAAAGATTGTATTTAACAAAGATAATAAATAAAATCTTGATATAAGAATTAAATGTAAAAGATTAAAAATTCTATTTCAATGTGAAGTTCAAAGTGAAGGAAAAAACCAAGACCTGGATGGGTGGGTGAATATTTATTAAAATAAAAATGTGGGGGAACTGAGTGGTATTAAATTGACTTAATATAACTACATAACATTATTGCTATCAAAAGCTAGAACTATGGGGCGCCTGGGTGGCTCAGTCGTTAAGCATCTGCCTTCGGCTCAGGTCATGATCCCAGGACCTGGGATCGAGCCGCGCATCAGGCTCCCTGCTCGGCGGGAATCCTGCTTCTCCCACTACCATTCCCTCCGCTTGTGTTCCCTCTCTCGCTGTGTTTCTCTGTCAAATAAATAAAATCTTAAAAAAAAAAAAAAAAAAGCTAGAACTATTATTGCAAATATTTATTGAAGTCAATATTCAAATGACGGTCAGTTAAACTTTCTCTGTACTACTATGAGCATTATACTTTTTGGGGTTCAATATCCCTTCTTTCAAGGACAGGATCAAATACACATTTGGAGAGAGGAAATTGAGATAGCCTCTGGAAATCTAGCAACAGATGAAGGAACCAAGGATATTTAGTGTGGAATAACAACAAATTCAATCAGAAGTTGAGTAATTTTTATTTAGATGGGTTGGGGGATGGATTTGTTTTCAGACTTTTGGAAGGTGCTCTTGTAAAAGACAACAGGCATTTTGTGCTTTTCCAAACAGAAAAGGCAAGATTATAAGCTGTTTGAGGGTAGAAATCATGTCCGAAGGATTTTAATATTCTTGCCAAGTCCAATTACACTGCAGGTGTTACCTGATATTCACTGAAGTAAGGAACTGACATTATTAGAAGACGGATTCCACAGGGCACCTGGGTGGCTCATTTGGTTGAATGGCTGCCTTTGGCTCAGGTCATGAGCCCAAGGTCCTGAGATCAAGCCACATGGGGGGCTGCCTGTTCGGCACGGGATCTGTTTCTCCCTCTCTTTCTGCCTCTCCCCTTACCCGCTTGTTAGCTCTCTCACTCTCTGTCTCAAAGAAATACCTTTAAAAAAAAAAGAAGAAGAAGAAGAAAAAGAAGACAAGTTCGAGAACTATATAGAGAAGAACTGTATAAGAAGTAGAACAACAGACTTTCAATATATTGAGTTTCATATGACTGGAAATATCTCAGCTGTTAAAACAGTAGGGTGTAGTGGCTCAGATTAAGAACGCAGCTTCTGGGATAAGGCTGACTTGGGTTCAAATTTCAGCCCTATGAATTAGCTGTGTGACCTCAGCCAAATTACTTAACCTCTCTGGGTTTCAGTTTCTGTCTGTAAATTATGTATGATGTTAACTAGCTTTCCGTTTTGTTTTGATGTTTAGATCAAGACAATGTTTATGAAGAGTTAGGATGATATCTGGGACAGTAGTAAACATTCAATAAATCATTGTTAATCTGGCAGAAACTATCTTACAGTCTTCCAAGAATGTTATGGAAGGAATTCTTACATTGGATGGGAAATTGAATAAATGATCTCTTGGTCTTGCTCAGTTCAGACATTCTCTGATTCTGTGATTTCTCAGCATTATTCTTTTCTGTATCCTTAGCATTTATAAATGTTTCTAGAATTGCATTTATCTCACTAAACTGAAAGCATTAACTTCAAGCTCCTAAATAGGAAGGACTGGTTCTTGTTAATCTTTATACCTCCAAATGCCTAGCACACTGACATATAGTAAATAATACCATACTCGCTTTATAAATGAATGAATGGGGGCACCTGGGCTACTTAGTAGGTTAAAGCCTCTCCCTTCGGCTCAGGTCATGATCTCAGGGTCCTGGGATCGAGCCCCACATCGCATCAGGCTCTCTGCTCAGCAGGGAGCCTGCTTCCCCCTCTCTGCCTGCCTCTCCGCCTACCTGTGATTTCTCACTATCAAATAAATATATAAAATCTTTAAAAAGAGAGAGAAAAAAATGAATGAATGATCAATTGAATATTTAATTCAAATCAAAATGTAAATTTGCCATCTTTCAATGAAAATTTCAAGTACAAATGCTTGAAAATATCCACTTGATCCAACATGTTTTCTTCAAGACCAAATAAGAAAAGCAAATGATTGCAATTTATTTATCTCTAACCTTAGCCATTTAAGAAACCAACATTTTGAGCACCTACTATGAGCCAGGTATTTTCCTACATAATTTCATGTGATCTGTTAACCCATCTATGAAGTATTATTTTACCTAATTTGTAGTTAAGGATATTGAATCTCTGAGAACTTAAAAATATTCAAGTCATACAACGATTAGGTGGTATATACTTAGATTTGAAACTTAGTCTGTTTCATTTAAATACTAAGCTGTCCCTTTTAAAACACTTTTAATTGCAAAAGCACATGCTACATGCTTATTTTGAAAATTTTGAATTTAGCACTATGCAGACTAAAGTGTTAAAGTACCTTTATAGTCTTTTCCCCAACTCTGCCAATCCCTGTATTAATATGTTCTGGTTCATAAGAAATCATGTGTAAAAGCATCCTTTTAAGTACTGTTCTATGTATTTACATACTTATATGATATATAAACATAACAATAATAGTGTAATATGTAATATTAAGAAGGTGGCATTTTAAAAAATACAATTTTTAATACAGTTTTTAATGTAATGATGCAAATAGGTCTATCTCAATTGTAATGAAAACATAAAAATTTGTAATAGTGTAAATTTATGTGCTATAATTTATAAAACAATTCCACTATTGTCGGGTATTTAAGTAGCTGCAGATTTTCTTTGATTAAAAACAATACTATACAAACCATATGAGACTCTTGACTCCAGGAAACAAACTGAGGGTTGTGGAAAGGAAGGTGCTTGGAGGGATGGGGTAACTGGGTGACAGGAATTAAAGAGGACCAGTGATATGATGAGCACTGAGAACTAATGAACATTATATAAAAAATTGATGATGCATTATACCTTGGCTAATTGAGTTGAAATAAAAAAATAAAATAAAATAAAAATTCTTTTAAAAATTTTTAAAAGAGAATACTACAATAAACATCTTTGTGCACATATGCAAATATTCCTATATGATGAATTTTTAGAAATACAGATTTTGGGTGAAAGCTATGAATATTTTAATTTTTTTTAGATATCACTCCATTGTCCACCACCCCACTGTACAGATTTGCATTTCCACAAACTCGGTACTTGTATATCCATGTCAACACTTGACAGCACAAGTTGGAAAGATATTTGACAATCTGATGAATGAAATTATGATTATTATAAGTTTCACTTCCATGATTATTAGAGGTGTGTTATCTTTTTAATATGCATTTTGCCCATTTTGTATGTCTTCTGTGAATTGTTTGATGATATTGTATGTCCATTTTTAAAACATAGATTATATTTTTCGTTTTTTTAAGGATTTTATTTATTTGAGAGAGAAAAAGTGAGTGAGAGAGGGCACAAGCAGGGGGAAGGAGCTGAAGGAGAAGCAGACTCCCCATTGAGCAGGCAGACGCTTTACTGACTGAACCACCCAGGGGCCCCTAGATTGTCTATTTCTTATTGAATCATTGGAACTCTTTGCAAATAATATTTATTTTTGTTGTATACGTTGAAACTATCTTCTCCAGTTCTGTCATTTGTCAACTTTCTTCACCTATAAAATTTAGTATGTAAATTAAATGGACAATCTATGACATTTTAGAAAATCTTTCACACCCGCGATTATAAAAATATTTCCCCATGAGTCCCAGTATGTTACAGTTTTGTTTTTTCATGTTTATAATTTTAATCCATCTGGAATTTATTTTTGTACATGGAATGAGAAGGGAATATAACTATTTCTTCCCAAGTGGAGATGTGTTTCCAAAATTAAATCTGAAATAATTGATTATTGATCTGAAATACTATATTTATTATATACTAACCCTCCCAGGTACATAAGCTGGTTTTGGATTTTGTATTCTTTATTGTGTTCCATTCTATATTCAATTTGTATTCAACTCTTGTCACCATATCTGTATAATAAATTTTATGATATATGATGAGTCATTAGGCTTCATACTAGTCTTATTTTTGAAAATGATAATTTCCTCTTACAGATAAGCTTTGGAATCAGTTATCAAGGTGAAAAAGAAAAAGCCATTTTGGTTGGGACTACTATGGATTTGTAGATTATTATAAAGAGAATCAACAATATTGAGGCTTTTCATGTAAAAATGCGATGTGTCTGTCCATTTTCATATTATGAGTCTTAAGTTCTGTCAGTAAAACTTTAAAATATCATCATGTGGGTTTTGCACATTTCATTATTTGTTTTAGCTACATTATAGATGTATTTAAAAATTGCCATCTGTGTGATTGGGATCTTCTATCCCCATTGTATTTTCTAAATGGTACAGTGACATACACTGTGCATCATCTACCAAGTAGCCCTCTGATCACTCCTTTCTTGCTAATTTTATTTGGGGTCTAATTTTATTTGGGGTCTGCAATATGCCCATTCCCAGAGGATGAATCATGATAAAGTCTAAGCCAGCCATGGCTAATCTAAATGATTGTGCTTTTACTACATGTCACTGTCTCTAGCACTTTTGCCAACAACGCTGGCCATATTATCTAGTATTATACAATGTATGAAGAGAGAAATTCTGATAATATTTACTCCTTTTTTTTTTTTTAATTTACTCCTTGATACAAGTAAAATCCCCTTTGCTCCTGACCCCATTCTTTCCTCCAAATCTATGCTGATGAGCAGGTGTGACACGTGGTTGGGATAGACCATAATGTGGCCGTGTGAAGACAAAACAAAGCAGCATGTTGAGATGATGTAGCAGAAAGATAGTGTCTCAGTCCCTGAAAACATTATTGAGCCACCGAACATACCAATGAATGGATTCCCTTTTCAGGAAATAAGATTTAAACCTTAACTCAGCATTCTCTAACTGAAGCTGAATGCATCCAAACCTACTTAGATATAACTGGCATATGGGAAAATTAATAAGTTTTTGTATGCTTCCCTTGTCCTCAGTTCCTTTCTTGAACTCTGAGTTCTATCATTTTTAAGAAGATTGTTTGAGAGTTTCTAATTTGCATTCACAAATGATGACGATTTGGTCTCAATCTTTCTCATATTCTTAAAATTTCTTAAATTATCCCAAAGGCCAAGACCTCAGTGAAATGTTGAATTGTATGGGTGAATAACAGGTATTTTCCTTTTTAATTCCTGACCTTAATGAGAATGCTTCTAATATTTTCAGTAGAAAGTTTTGTTGTAATTTCCTGGTAGATATCCCGATAATGGAAAAAGTATCCTTCTAGTTGTGAATTACTGAAAATTCAATTTTGTTTTGTTTGTAATCAGAAATGGATATTAAATTTTATTAACAACTTGTTTTGGCATCTATCAAGATGATCACATGGTAATTCTACTGTGTTCAGTTAATGTAATGAGCTACCTCAATAGATTTCCTGGTTTTGAGCATCCTTGCTTTTCTGGGATAACCTTATTTAGTCATGGTGAATTATTTCTTTGATACACTGTTGGATTTTTATATGAAATATGTTGTTCAGAAGTTTTGCATTTATATTTACAAGTAATATTGATATAAGGTTTCACTTCTGTATTTGGTTTGCTTTTTTGGATTGTGGGGTTATAGAGTAAGCCTAAGACACAAAGAATGAGTACAAAACCTTTAAACAGCACAGAACTTAGACTTTGATGTCTAGAACTTTCTGTATTCTTTAAATTTTTCCACGAATGTCTATTACTTTATAATAAAAAGAATTTAAAGATAAATAAATAAGTACAAACATATATTTTACAAACAGAAATTATCATGTCTATAAGGAATAATAATTTACCTAGTGCCTCTACAGTGGGAGTTGGGGATTTAACTATGCTTTCTATTTCTCTGTGGTAATTGGTTTATTTCTCTTTTCTTCTTTCTCTTGAGTCAATTTTCATTATTATATAGATTTTTGGAAAATTATCCTTTTCACCTAAGAAATTCAATTTTATGGATATAATATTCTCATAACTTTTTAATCTCCTCTGTAGTTATGTTTCTTTCCTTATCTTAATGTTATATATTTATGTTGTTTTATCAGACTTATCTGACTTTTCTGTTGATAGTTTAATTGATAAAGTTTACTTCTTAATTTTCATAGAGTTCTGCTTTTAACATTCAATACATTCTACTTTAAAAAAATTGGTGGAGGATTTTTAACTCTTTAGTTCAAAGTGTGTATTTTAAATAAGTTCTTTTTTTTTATATGTTCTGCTTCTAATTAATATACTTAAAGATATTAACTTTTATTCAACTAAAACTGGGTCACGTCACATAAGTTTTCATATATAGTATTCTCAGTGTTGTTTATATTTGAATAGTCTATAATTTCAGCTTGATGTTTTTTAACCAAAGATTATTATGAAAGGTATTTTAAACTTTTTCAATAAATAGCTTGTGTGTGTGTGTGTGTGTGTGTGTTTCTGTTCAGTTTATTTATAGTTTTTGTGCACTCTGATCTGTATTCTGCTTTAAATACTTATTGAGATTATAGAGTTTTTATTTTTGTGGCTGAATGACTGGTCATTTTTAGTAACGGCTCCATGGGTATTGAAAAAGAATATCAGGCACATGGTTCTACACATATATCTACAATCAAGTTTAATGAGTGTGTTATTCAATTCCTCCATATCCTTTTGTATTTGAGGGCCACTTTGTCATTTTTTGGTGAGGCATGTCAAAAATCTACAATTATCATTATAGTTTTGTAACTTCTCCTTGTAGATATAACAAATTATACTTCACATATTTAGAAACTATGTTAATAGGTACAAAAATGATGAATTACTCCTTTTACCAAATGTTACCAAAAATGTTTTCTTTTTCATTTTAGTGTTTTAACCTTGAATTTTATTAGGTCTGGTATTACTGTATTTTCTCCTAATTTCTTTCTGATAGTACTTCCCTGATTTCTGGTTACTCCCTTTTATTTCCAAAAATTCCTAGTCATTTACTTTTACTTGCAACTTATTTAAAATAGCTGTTTTCATTTTTTGTTTCTTAGACTAATCATGTTGTTTAACACATGTCCTTTGGGAAACTGACAGGTTCTCTGACCCTCAGATAACAAACAGGATATAGAGGAATTGTACAACCTATTTAATCAACCTGAATAAAGTTTATGGTTATTAATTTGCTTTAATAATATGAGATTCTTTATATCTCAATAGAGAACCTTCATCCATTAACATTTATTCTGAAAGTTGACACAAACATTAACTATACGATTTGATTTCTAACTTATTTTTATTTCTCAGGTTGTGTTTGTGTTTTCTACTGTCAAATCCTCTTGTTTATTTAAATCTTTTATTTTCTTTCACTGTATTAGCTGATTTTCTCATTTCTCTTTCCCTCTTGAATTTTGAAGTCACTGCTCTAACACCTTAACTACTTTCTTAATGAGATGAAAGAAATTTGAACAGTGAATAGTCGTGTAAGATATTAGACTCAAACCTGAATCTAACTATTTTAAGAAAAGAGCCAAAAAAACAAAACAAAATAAAACAAAAACCAAACAAAAAATTAAAAAGCTGATGTACAGTGGACTGGTAACCCAATAACGTGTCTACAGTTTTGTAAAATGATAAATGATAAATGATAAAGATGAAACAATAACCTGTGTACCTACTGAAGGAATTGGGACTAAGTTAAATTACATATAAATTTATACATTTATGTATAAATATGCACACACATATTACATTTATACATACAAATATGTGTATAAACATTGCATTTATGTACATTTATACATATGCATATATATATAAATTATTACATATTATATAAATTTACACATATATGTCTAAATTACTACTTATATATATGGAGAGAGAAATTCTGCTAGGTATTTAATAAAGCCCAAACAATATTGTGATCTTTTTCAGTTTAAAGGGATAAATCTGATAATAAAAGAGAAAATTAGAGCCAAGAATAAAACAGACATGTTTGCTGTGATGAAGGTAATCTTTCAATTAAGTGGATAAAGAAAGGGTGTTTTTAGCAATGCTATGACAATTAGCTAATGATTTGGGAAACAATTGTTTGATCCCTACCTCATACCACACATTAAAATAAATTATACAGAGGTTGTACAATTAAATGTGAAAATAAAAATCTTCATATTTGTGGGGGAAAAAACATCCATGTGGATAAGTAGTTGTCCCATTAGGGATTTTGAAGACTTTTCTAATATACCAATGGCAGAAAGCCAAAAGAAAATGAGTGATAAATTGGAACACAAAATATTTTAACTTCAGTATGTTAAAAAAGCATTATCAAAGTTATAAGTAAAAAACTAAGAAAAATATTTTATTCCCTATTATAAGGGGTTAATGTCCTTATTCTATAAAGTGACATCACAAGTTATTATAAAAACACAGACATACAATCCTACCGATAAAAAATAAGCAAAGGATATCAACCATCGAATCACAAAGGGAAAAATAAAGAAGAAAGAGTTAACAGGTAAAAGGTAACTAATACCTAGTCTGTATTTTCAGACTAGGTATTATTTTATTTTTTCTTTTGTTTAACTTTTCTGTATTTGCTAAGGTTGCTACCATACATATTACTTTTATAATCAAGAAATATAAATATATCAAGAGGTATATTTCTAGAGATGATGCAAAAATATTACTATGTTATATTGGTATTTTAATACTTGACAATGAGGAAAGAAGGTGCTATCTGGAATCAGAAGTCCTAAAATCAAGTCCCAGGGCTCATTGAATGATCTTGAGCAAGTCATTGAACTTTGAGCCTTGGTTTCTCCAAATAGAAAATAGAAGAAATAATTCTCATGTCATAAATTGTGAAGAATAGATTTTTTAAAATGTATGTGATAAATGCTTTATGAGGGTCACTTACAGATGTCAGATTCCCGTCACTGATCTGGTGTGTTAGGGCTTTTCCCAGCCTCCAGACAAAATCTGTGCATCTTCTCTTACAAACACCATATCCCTTTGCCTGATGAGGGCTTAGGTTTCTAAATTGAAGAGGTGACAGCTAGATAGGTCTTGGATTTTGCAGTCTCCTCAGTAAATGGGACAGGAGCACCTACTAGAGCCTGGCTACATACAGGTTTATGGTTAAATGAAACTGTAATAATAATCACTATTGCTTTCCTTTTTCCATGTCATATGCTTTATTATTCAGTTTTAGTATCCACAGAGTTAATTCAGTTATCAAACTGATACTACAATTCCATATTTATGACATTTATTTTTTTTTAAAGATTTTTATTTATTTATCTGACAGTGAGAGAGAGATCGCAAGTAGGCAGAGAGGCAGGCAGAGAGAGAGGGGGAAGCAGGCTCCCCACTGAGCAGAGAGCCTGATGTGGGGCTCAATCCCAAGACCCTGAGATCATGACTTGAGTCAAAGGCAGAGGCTTTAACTCACTGAGCCACCCAGGCACCCCTGTTTATGACATTTAAAAAGTCTCCACTGGGGCACCTGGGTGGCTCACTCAGTTAAGTGTCTGACAATTTCAGCTCAGGTCATGATCTCAGGGTTATGAGATCTCTCTTGGGATTCTCTCTCTCCCCCTGCCTCAAACTCTTTTCTTTCTCTCCCTCTCTAAAAAAAAAAAAAAAAAAAAAGTCTCTACTAAATTCAAATTCAGTCCTCTGTCATAAGTCAGTTGAGATTGGAGAGAGCACTGGCCAATCTCCTTTTCAAATAATAGGAATAAGTCCTTAGTGAATGTTGCATGATATAGAGGCATATAGACAATGCAAAGGACCAGAAGAACCAACTTTTCCTTTCTACAATCCCTGATATGATGAACAATGCTGATTCTCTATTTATATCTTTAAATGAAATAAAAGCAGAATTTTAATTTTCCATGTGAAAAGCCTTATGCCTCCTGGCCTTTTTTTTTTTTTCTCTCCTGAGTCTAAGCCTAAAAAAACCCTTTTAGATTGAACGATGAGAAGAAAAAAGTAGAGAAAAACCCTAAATATTCTCAAGGAAGAGAACATGTTGATATATGGACAACTTAATTAACTGCTCTGCTAATCCTCTGAGTTTACAAAAAAGATGAAATAGACTAAAAGTTATCAAAATAATTTAGAGAAAATGTAAAAATTATCTATTGGTTGACGAAGCTGTTAATTGGTTATGTAAATTGTAAATTGGTTATGTAAAGTGTAAAATCTCATCTCTGGGAAAACTTATGAAGGAAGGGAAGGAGAGAGAGGGAGAGAAGGGACCAAGAAAAGGAGAAAACTGAGGTTTTGGTTCAATACCAGTTCAAGGAAATCTCTTTGGCTAGGATAGGCCAATTGCATGTAGTTGAAATTGCCATGAAGAGAAATTGAGTAGGTGTGGATCTTTAATAACTTTGGTATGTAAACCTGAGCACTTTTTCGTGAGACCATTTTCTCATCTGGAATAGATCAGTGGTTTTCAAACTGTGCTCCAGCAGAACATTACTGATCCAGAAGCTAAACCAGAGAACAGTAGTGGTCTCTATACAATTTACAGAAAAATGAAAGAAAATAAGGTTCCCCCTTTGCTGTAGCTTATTTATTTGTATTTATTGTAACAATTCCCACATTGTATGAATTTTTCTGAACATATACAACTGTTTCTTGGATTGAGATATAAATAAACAAAATACTCTTTTTTTTTT
>CM053615.1:55959812-56054850 GCA_028646535.1 Procyon lotor
AGCAAGTAAAGAGTAATAGGAGAATTTAGATACAATTAATTTGCTTGGGTTTTTTATTAATAATTGTTGATTTTTAACAACAATTGTTGATTTTTTATTTTGTTTAAATAGTAATGGATCAGTTTTTGACAGGGGTTCCTATTTTGGTTTTGAATTTCTGGACTAGAGACCTGTTTTTTGACTTTAGAGTTTTTCCTTCATCTATGCCATTTCACAGTGAAGCCTTAAGGACTTGGATCATAGCTTACACTTAAAAACTCCCATGTTCTTTATATGCATTTAAAAAAAAAAAGCTTCATAGCAATCATATAAATATTTAATTGTTCTTCTTTTTCAGATACAGAAACTGATGCATGGAGTCCAAGGTCATCATAAGTAAGAACAGGAGCTAGAAACTAGTGAGTAGATGTACATTGCTGGATTTGGTTTTGTCTTCCTTCTGAACATTAAATCAATAAATATTCACTTAAAACATGCTCCTTGCAATGAGCAGATCTGCAGGATAAACATTAGAAGGATGCTAAAGAGTAAACTTGTTCTGCATTTTAGACACTTAAAAAAACATACAACCAATACTCAACTTTTATGAAACATCGATCTTAGCAGCTTGCAGGGAAATCAAACCTCAATCTAGTAAATAGGAGAAGAGTATGTGTAGATTCTACATTATGGTGAAGGGGCAACTAACATGAAATCTACAAGGGGTCAGTCAAGGGTTAGTGGTTAGTGGGTGAAAAGTCAGGTCAGTTTGATGCTGACAGTTAGTATCCAAAATCTGAACATTGAACTCTTGAGTAAAGGCTGTTTAGGAAATCAAATGAATATATGCAAGGACTTTAAGATGTGTATGTTTTAAAATAACAATTAATGAAACCTTACAATTAAAATTTCTTTTATACATTAGACAAACATTTGGTTCAATCAGTGATTATGATATAAGAGAAATTGTGTGCTGGCAAAATTTACTTGCAAGTTCTAAATTTTTTCCTTCCTAACTGCAAAAAAGATACATTCATTGTAGAAATGTTTAAAAATCTGAGAAGTTGGGGATCTTGGGTGGCTCAGCCAGTTAAGCTTCTGACTCTTGATTGTAGCTCAGGTCATGATCTCAGGGTCATAGGATTGAGCCCCACATCAGGTTCTGTGCTGAGTGTGGAGCCTGCTTAAAATTCTCCTTCTCCCAGGGAGACAAACCATGAGAAACGCTTAACTGTAGGAAACAAACTGAGGGTTGCTGGAGGGGAGCGGGAGGATGGGGTAAGAGAGTGATGGGACATTAGGAGGGCACCGGTTGAACACTGGGTGTTATATACAACTGATGAATAACTGAACTCTACATCTGAAACTAGTGATGCACTATATGTTGACTAATGGAATTTAAAAAAAAAAAATTCTTCCTCTTCCCTTGGCCCCTCCCTCCCCACTCTCTAAAAAAAAATCTGAGAAGCCACGGTGAAAAAAATATACATACCCATAATTACATCACCTAGAAAAAAATTACATCACCTGGAAAAAACTATTAACACTTTCATTATACTTTCCTAATCCTTTTTCAATGCTCAATACACACATAAACACACATACTCACATACACATGTGGAATAATGATTGTTTTGAAATCTGGTTTTTGCTTATCAAAAATCATGTAGATAGTTCAATGTCATTTAATATTTCTTATAGAATTTTATATATATAAAATTATATTAATTATATATTTATATAATTATATATATATAGTTTTACATAGATGAACTATAGTTTTACACAGATGAACTATATTTCATAGATGAACATATTTTCTTTAACCAATCACTTGTTGGGTATTAATATCACAGTGAACCTCCTTGTACATAAATTTTTGGTGATAGTCATGAATACTTAAGTCAATTTCTAAAAGTTAAGTTTCTGGGTTAAAGACTTTTAATACATCCCGGAAGATTGAAACTTGTCATAGTACCACCAACAGAGAACTAAAGGGTCTATTTTTCCATATCCTCCACAACTGGGAATTATCTTAACAACTGGTAAATGTAAATATACACACAATGCAGTATATATTTCTGCCAACTTGTAAGTGTTAAAGAGTATCATAGCTTTCATTTTCATGACTGATGAAGTTGAACTTCATACTAGCCATTAGTAACTTTATTTTGATAAAATTTGGTAATATTTTGAAAGTATAGTGGAATTCTAGATTTCAAAATACAAGAGTAAGAAGTTAGGAGACCTGGATGTTAGATTCCTTTACACCATTAGTTTTGGAAGACCTTAGGTTAAATCATTCAGTCTCTTTGGTCTTAAATTTCCTGTTGTGTATAAAATATACTCAAAATGCCCACTCAGATCTTCTTAATTGTCCCTGTGAAAAGCAAACTAGATTATTTTCCTGAAAACAGTTATGTACCACTATTTTATTAACGATATTAATTAGCTCTTTGAAACTCACTTATAAT
Organism: Procyon lotor; assembly: GCA_028646535.1. Lineage (NCBI taxonomy): Eukaryota > Metazoa > Chordata > Mammalia > Carnivora > Procyonidae > Procyon > Procyon lotor. Next base: position 55,962,266 of record CM053615.1, read on the forward strand.
TACAAGACAGATAAAAGGAGGTTCTATCATTGATTTAAAAATGTTTTTAAATGCTTATACAGATAATTGACAATTCAGTTCAAACAAAGCAGTCAACTCCATAGCAGGATATGTGTGTGTGTAGACACATAGGTATATATGGTTTATATATAATTATATAAATTACATAGATTATATATAAGTTCCACATTTTCTAAATTTTTTATGAGAAGTCAACTTACCATTGACATATTGGTATATTTCCTTTTAAGGTGATTTACATGTATGTGCATGTTATAAAAAATCTGTGATCATAATTTTGTATCTAGGTCTTTTACCTAGCAGGAGGCCATTTTTCCATTTAATTACAAAATTTTCCTAACAATTTTAAGCTGCCTACTACATCATAGTGGGGATATATTCTTATTTATTTACCATTCCTCTTCTCTTAATCACAAGTTATTTTCAATTACTTAATTCACCTGTGCCATTTTTTTGTATAAGTTTTTTCTCCATTTCTGTTTGGTCCCTAAGGATAGATTCTTAGGGGAGGAATGAGGGCACAAAAAGTGTGACCATTTTAAGACTTTAAATATATATTGTTAGTTGTGCTAAAAAGACTTGTGCCAATTTTTAATTCCTACTAGGAATACATAATGGGAGGGCTTAATTTGGGGACATAGTAGTCACTGCTAGACCACATTATTATTATTAGTATTAGTATTTTTTTTTTTACTTTTTAAAGTGAAAAAGTGATTCATGTTTGTACACACAAAAATAGCTCAAACAACATTTCCTTTTCCACTTCTCTAACCCCTTACCAAATTTACAGTTTGGCATGTATACTATCAGACTGTGGTTTAATACAATTAATTTTAATAATATATTTATTTTGATATTTATTGAAAATGTTTATATAAAATAGCCCATCAGACCTGTGATATTATGGGTATTATTGTTTTTGATAAAGCTAATTTATTTTTAAAGTTGACTTAAAAATAATATATTTTAAGTAAATAACATGTAAACAAAACAATCTCGAAATGATCTGAGAACAATAACTTTAGGAAAATGCCACAGAGGCATAGCTTCCAGAGTTGACTGCCTCTGACCAGCTCTGTGGTCCTGACCAAGTCATGTCCCCTCTCTGAGCTTTAGTTTCCAGTGCAAGTAGCAGGAATCTGGAAATACTGGTCTTTCTGCTAGGGAGGGATGCTTCAACAAATGGGCAATCGCTCAGTTGAGTCTTTTTCTTCTGAATTTTGGTTAATCTAATCATAGTTGAGCTCAGGTTGCTCTCTTTCCTAAAAAGATCTCCTCTATTAAGAAATTCATGTAAAAATATGAGTTAGGTAGAATATTGACTTTGAAATGAAGTCCCAAAATTTTACTTTAACAAAATACCATTTCTCAATAACTCCATAATAGGAGCAGAAATGTTCAAGTTAATTATAGTCTCCAAATTGGCTAAATTCCTGTATTGCTTTTGAGAAAGTAAAAAAACCCAAAAAACAAAGTAAAGTTCTATAACCAAGTAATGTGATTTTAAAGCTAGTGGTTCAACAAGTAGATCACGCATTGAGACTCTAACCTATTGTCTCCTATTCGTCTTTGCATCCCTAATACTCAGCTCTGACAATATATTCAACAATTGAATGATATTACATATGAATGTTCCATATTATGGTAACTAGTTTGATAGAACTGTAAATTTAACTTGTACTATGGGAGAAAGACTTTTTTTTTTTTTTGGAATTTTAGAACGTTGCTACTGAAACATCCTCTCTGGTATCCAAAGGTATATGTATACAAAGATTCATACGGAATAAGTTTAATATAAGTCATTGCAATTTTTCTTCCTTTCAGAATCATGAGTTATCCATCTTTTGTCTTCTTTTCATCACTCCTCCCTAGGCCTGAACACTAGTCAACTAGTTATACATACCTGGATATGGGTTTATGAGAATATATTGATTTTTCTGTAAGGGCTCAGAAAGAAGGTGTTAGGGACTTAACTTTGTGGATATTTGGTGGATCTGTAATTACTGAATTTGAAGTTTAAAAAAAAACCTTTTAGAGACTGAGTAATTTCCAACGACAGTAAAAGGTCTCGAGGATTTCGATTAACCCTTTGAAAATCAGAAACTCAAATAGTAAAAGACTATATCGAACTGTACGGAAAAGAAGTTTTACATAGGCGGAAAAGTACCACCAAGTTCAAGAGGTCTGTCACAATATGGGCAAATATTTAAAGATGGAATAGTTGAGACTCTGAAAAAGCCATACTCAACTTATTTGCTCATTGTTTTGCTAAAATCATCAGCATGAACAGTTTTCCAGCTGGAATTTAGAAAGTGGGATTGCAAACTGGAATTTTTGGGGTGTTTTTTGGGGGATATAGTTTTCGTAAGGATGACTTTTCCTTTTTTATATGATGTAATGTAAATATTGTAACAATGACAGAACAAGAACAGGAGTGATAACTCTTGTTTCAGTTGAAATTCTGTCATTTAAATTTTTTTTTTTATTTTTAAAGATTTTATGTATTTGACACAGAGAGAGAGATCACAAGTAGGCAGAGAGGCAGACAGAAAGAGAAGGGGACGCAGGTTCCCCTCTGAGCAGAGAGCCCGATGCGGGGCTCAATCCCAGGACCCTGAGATCATGACCCTAGCTGGAGGCAGAGGTTTTAACCCACTGAGCCACCCAGGCGCCCTGAAATTCTGTCCTTTAATGTAGCCTCTGGACCAGCTCTTCTTTCCATGATTCCTTCCTACAGGTGACAGAGGTCCTTTGCCTCCCAGAAACAATTTTCTTTGAGAGATCTGGGTGCCTTCCTTTCCTTTCCTAAACCTTTAAAACCCAAAATGATTTATAGGCTACCCCTATCCTGCTAGAGGTGGGCACCTAAGTGGATCATATTTGCATGGGTCACTCTGCCAGACTCCACTATTTCTTGAACTAAAATTGCAAGATTTATTATTCTGTTAATGCTCATAAAGTCACTCTTTTGATGAGCCATAATTCTCTTCATGAGGAGCCTGCATGCCAGTCACCCATGATAAGGGAGAAGAAAGTCCAGACTTCCAACATGTTCGTATTTCCTTATGAACATTAATAAAGTCTTGAAATCCCATATGACTCCAGGGCATAATGGCATGGGATACAGCAACAAAAGGCAAATTTCACACAGTCAACATGTCCCCCTAAGACTTCCCTCACATTGTTGGCTCTGTACAAAAGCTAAGCTTTTTCATTTTTAATGCAAAAAATTTAGTAATTAACCTTCCTGGTGGAGAAGATATCCTACCAACTAGGCTTGTGTTATCCTTGTGAATTTTCTTAAGGAATGACATAGCAGGAGGTGCGAACTTTCTCCTGTTATCTTAATTGTCCGCTAATGGCAAAGCATAATTACAGTTACTTAAGTGCCAACTTTATCAAGGTTTTCACTAAAACCTTCCGCCACAACGCTTTCCTTGACTGACCCAGCTTTTATTTATCCAGTTGCTTTACTATCATTTGAAAGAAAACTGCCCCCAATAAAAACAAGCAAACAAAAAGCCTAATCCCCAACCATGCTAAGTATCTTCTGTTGTTTTAGTTGGAGAATTAAGGCAGTTGTGACCTCAAAAAAGTCTAAGAAATTGTGTATGGCATCATTTATTGAAAATTTAGCCTTCCCACATTCAAAAAGCAGGGCTTTGCGGGAGTTCTGCAAGAGTTCGCTTCACGGCTTGGGGAAGTCAATTCACTGCTAAACCCGAAGATGGTCTTCTAAAGACTGTCCTGTATTTGGAATGGAAACTTAGCCTTTGTACCTTTCCCCCAGTGCACCCACTTGAGAAGCCCGAAAGCCACCCATCGGTCTCCGGATCTCCTCGCTGCCTTTGTCCCTTCTAGACGTGGAGGCTTGGAGAGGAGGTTTAGTTTCCAAGGATTGGAGCGTTTGAAGGGCGGGGCCATCTCCAAGTCCATCTCCCCTTTTTGTCCTCTTCTCCTGGGACGGGAGGGAGGAGCCAGGTCCCCCCGCGGCCGGTTCGGGAGCTCTCTGTCTCGGTCGCAGGAGGTGAGTCTGAAAGGGCGGCAGCCCGTTTAATTGTAGCGCAGGTTAATTTCTCGAGTTCACCGCAGTCGGTCGGCCTGCCGCTTCCCGGGTCTTTGCCAAGTGGGTTTATGAGATCCGAGGCGTGTTGGGGCGCGCTCGCATTCTCGCAAAAGGCTCCTCCCCAGGGCTCATTCCCCGACTGCGGGCAGTCCTTTGGTGCCCCAGGAGCCTTGGGTTTCCTCTGACCTCGGCGCTTCCTCCTCCCTCCCCACCGCCTGGTTCCGTGCGACCCTGCCCCCGGGGAAGGGCGGCCCCCATCTTAGGACTTCCGACCCAAGCCAACCCAGAAGGTACCTTCACGTCGAGGAAGATTTTTATCACAGCCTCCAAAATCCAGCGGTAATAGGGGCTTTCAACCTGAAATACGATTGTTATTTTCCCGGTACAGGGCTAGACAGAGAAAGTCAGCTTTTTATTAAAGACAAAGAGGTAAATTATCAGCTGGGGCACTGAAGGGACGGCGGAGACCTGGCGCGCTTCCTCTCGTTGCCACGAGGAATTTGTGGGGGAGCGGCAGCCTGCGCTCAGACACCCCTGGGGTCCCGGGGGAGGAGCTCGGGGCAGAAGGACTTCCCCGGGTCCCTCTGGGCACCTGGAAGGGAGAGTCCTCCCAGTTCTGCACAAAGCCAGGGGCATTTCAGTTCCGAGCAGCCTTATCGTCCTCCTCTCTCCTTTCTTCTTTCTCTTCTCTTTCTTTGACTCCCGTCTCCCTTTCGCCTCTGTGCTTTCTCCTTGTTCTCCTCTCCCTACTTTTTCTCTTCTCTCTCCTCGCCCTCCCCCTCCTTTCTTCTCCACCGCACGCGTAGAGTGTCATTTATTTATTTATTTATCACCCCCGCCATCAACACCCTTTTAGGGCTCCCAAGCTTTTCAATGTGAGTGGGAGGAGAAAAGGGCAGGAAGTGTTGACTGCGAGGGGGTGAAATCGTGCCTCTGAGTGAGAGATTCTGCCCCGGAATAAACGATTGGGAAAAATCTTGGAAAATGAGGATTCGGATCTGTTTATGAAAGCCCGCTATCCGATGGGAACCAACTCCGCGCGCGTCTCCTCCTCCCCTTTATTGTATGGGTTTATGGGTATATCTTCCCGGACTGTTGTTTGGGGTGGGGGTGTAGGAGTGAGTATTAAAGAGGACAATCTGGCCCTGGATCTTCTACACCGCGCCTTCTCCACCGGATGCGCGCTCCCCAATGCAAAGGAATCCAGCATCCCCCAATTCAGACGCGGACAAAAGAAACTTTAATTAAGGTCTCTGCCCGGCGCGCTGTGTGTTTCTCTCTCCCGATGCTGGTGATGTCCTACTCGAGGATGCGAGAAATAGAAATGGTACAACCAGCCCGTGCCCTTGAACTTCAATTGCTCCTGACTTGCTGTATTGATTTTTTTTTTTATGGTGTAGGCACCCCCCCCCCCAAATCAAATTAAAGCCTTAAGAGACATTCGACCTGGTGAGGGGTGAGGGGGAACCCATTCCTTTGCAAAACAGATAGTTCAGAACGATTTGGGGAAAATTATACTAAATAAAAATTCAAGGTGTGAAAGCCTCATCTTGGTTCTCTTGTCTTCAACACCATGACACCTTATCATTAGAAGCGCTGATTGTTACTTTCCGAGCCTTTAGATGATCAGCCAGAAAGTGCAAACAACGCGGGGCTGAAGGGTGTAAAGTTATTTAAGTAGGGTTTTTTTTTTTTCCTTCCTTTTGGTGCGCCGTCAAAACATTTCACAAGTTAGGAAAATAAAGTGGTGGTTCCGAAGCTCGGAATGATGGGTTCCTTCCCTCCCCCATCCCCCCTTCTCATATCAGAAAAGAAATAAAATGCACAATGAGCCTTTATTTCAGGGGAGAAGACTTCAAAATACGTGCCAGTAATGGACAATTTGAGCTTTTCACTGGAGATACTCACACCGCAAGCTGGAAAGGGATTAAAAAGCCCCACGTGGTTGATCTGGGTTTAGACTTGCAACCTCTAGTTCCCCATGTATGTTCTTTGCAAAGACTGGCCTCTAGATGGATGCGTGTGAGGGACTCTGGGCCGGGACTCGGCGCCTCGGGCTGGGCTGATGGTGGGAGAGCTATGAGCGGCCGGGCAGGGTCCTCACTGGGGGCTTCCTCTGCCGGCCGGGGCGGCCGGGCGCCTCCAGGACGCGAGCGCGCACGCCTCAGCCCGGCCGCCGCGCTCCTCGCACCGCCTTCTCCGCAGGTCTTTATTCATCTCATCTGCCTCTTCCCCTTCTCCTCCTCCTTTGCCTCCTTCTCCTCCTCTTCCTCCTCCTCCTCCACCACCACCACCACCACCACCTCCTCCGCCGCCGCCGCCGCCGCCACCACCACCTCCTCCTCTTGCATCTCACTGCCCTGGCTCTATGTTGCTCTGAGTGACAAAGACAATGTCCCAGCCTTAACTTTGCAACCACCTTGCCTCCTTCTGGGGTTCAGCGGGGGGGAGGGGGGACAGCAGCCGCAGCCTCAGCATCTCCTCCAGCTTCTCCTTCTGGTCTTCTCCAGCTCTTGGATAATTCTCCCCTTTTTTTCCCCCAGCCCTTTTCTCATTTCTTTCTTTCTTTCTTTTTTCTTCCTGTCTCCTGCACGTTGTTGTTGTTATTAGAAAGGCTTCGCGCACCCCCTGGTGCTCCGGCGTTTTGTGTGGCAGGAGAAGATTGTCTTCCTTCTCTCTTTCTGTCTTGCTTTCTCTCTCCCTCTGGTTGCTCATTATTCAGAGAGAGACACAGAGGGAGGGAGAGAGAGAGCGCGCGAGGGAGAGGGAGGAGAGGAGAGAGAAGAGGAGAGAGAGGGGAGAGAGAGAGAGTGAGAGGGAGAGGGAGGGAGGGAGAGAGAGGGAGAGGGAGAGAGAGAGAGAGACGGATATCTCAGGTCATCTGCAGCTGCAGCGAGTCTGAGGAGCCGAGGAAGGCAGGGAAGATGGCGATCCTCCATTGCTGAGACCCGGCAGAAGCACATGAGACTCCCAAACAACTTCCACAACAATAACCCGAGCAGGAAGAGGAGAAAGAGAAAGAGGATAAGGAGGCGGTGGGGCTGGAGAACCCGAAACACCTCCCGGCGCCGGGACGCTTCTTCTGTAAGTTACTGCAATTAACAACCACCTCGGGGTGGTCTGAGTGCTCCGGGGAGGAGAGCGCGGGGCGGTGGAGGCACAAACGCGCTCATTCATTCGGCCAAGGAGGGTTGGTGGAGCGGGGAGGAGAGGAAGTCCCCTGCATGGATGTTGGGAGAGGAGAAGAAGCGAGAGAGAAGAGGAGGAGGAGGAGGAGGAGGGGGAGGAGGGAGAGCAGGAGGGGGAGGAGGAAGAGGAGGAGGAGGAGAAGCGAGGGAGGAAGAGGAGGAGGAGAAGGTGGTGGTGGTGGCAGTGGAGGTGGCTGTGCTTTTCCTGCTGGCTGCTCCTTCTGCTGGGGGGAGCGGAGCGCTGTGGCTTAATTAATTTCGTGTAGTTCTATGGAGAGAAGAGAAAATGAAAGATGAGTGAGGAGAGAGCTGGAGCCTTAGGACGGATGCTCCGAGTGTGGGGACAGGAGTAGGGACAGAGAGGGGGGCGGAGGGCGGGAGGCGAGGGGACCTGAGCCGAGAGCCGGAGGGAGCGAGCGAGGGGCAGAGGAGGGAGCGCTCCGAGCCGCCCCGACCTGAGCGGGTTGACCTCTTTCTTTCTCTGTCCCTCTCCTTCCTTTCCCCCTCTGTCTGCCTGTCCCCAGCCTGATGGCAAAGCCGTGCGGATTGGCACCCCCCTCTTCCTCAGGTATTTGGCTCTCTCTCTCTCTCTTTCTCTCTCTCTCTCCCCGAAGTTGGGATGCGGGGTCGGGATGTGTCGGGGGGTGGCTGCTGCCGCTGCTGGTGCTGCTGGTGCTGCTGGTGAGAAGAGAGGCGAGGAGCGGGGGGCACGGGCCGCGTGGGGGGGCGCAGGTTCAGGAGCAGCTGAGGAGCTGTCTCCAGGCTGGGGGTTCAGAAGCGTCTGGTGGAGGAGGACAACGGTTTCTGGAGAGGAGAAGCCATTACACACGCTTGGCTCTCTGAGGAAGGGAGAAAAGAAGGCAGGGGCCTGGGGGTCGCCTCACTCCTGGTGCAGTTCCCAGGGGTCTGCCCTCCTTCCAGGCACGAGGGGAAGCCGCAGCCGCCCCCCATTGGAGCAGCCCCTCTCTTTCCCTTTCTTTATCTCCCTGTCCTCCATTTGCAAGCTGTCTGCTTTGGTTCCAGTCCAGACTCCAAAACACAAAGCTCCTTCTCACGTTCATTCTCCAGGCTTTTCACCATTCCTGAAGGAACTCTCATTTTCTTTTCATTGTAGCTTCTAACCTACAGAGAGGGAGGGAGGTTGCCTGGAGTTCCTTTTATATTCCTCCTCTACCCAAAGGGGAAAAAAAAAAAGTTTTATTTTTCAGCACGCGTCTGGGATGGGAAAAGACCAACCAGTTGGGGCTTTCTCCCAGGGCTCCCGGGGGTTGTGTCTGAGTGTCTGTGTTGGTTGTTTGGTTTGCTTTGGTTTTGTTTCTGGAGGTGGCTTGCAGGTTTTTGGAGGAAGTGACTAGTTTGGTTGGGAGCTGGGAACTGAGTCAGGTAAGCCGTGTCATGTTGTAACTCCACCAGAAAATGGAGGAGAGCGGGTTTCCAGGAGACAAAGCTGAGATGAGAAGTGTTTATAAAATTATGGATGTCTCCATTTTGAAGCTCTGTTGGTGATGGCTGGAGGAGGAGGCTTGCCTGCCTACTCCTTCTTTTCCAGGGTGAAATCTTGTGGTGGTTCCTCACCATCTATTCATTATGCAAGGAAATGAGGGAGTTGTAAGGGCTGCTCAGATTTTTCTCCCACCAAAGGAGTGCTTTCACAAGTTATTGAGGCGTTTGTTTCCATTTTAAAGTAAACTTTGGAAATTTTTTTTCTTCTTTTGAGTGGACCTGAAGGGTTTTGACCTCCTTCAGGAAAGGCAAGGCAAAACCTTAAGCGTTTTCCACCGAGGTCTTCACCCAACTTTTAAACTGCTCCAGGTCTCCTGAAGTCACCAGCAATTGTTATTTCCTCATTGTGAAGATGGTGGTGGCCCTAAAGCTGAGATTTTGGAGTTCTGGGGCTTGGCTTTCATCAAGATTTGGTGCATGGCAAGACTTTATTGTCTGGTTTGGGCTGATTTCTGCAAAAAGGGAAAACAACAACAACAAATCCTGCAAGATCTCAGAGGAACTCTAAGACTGACTCACCCTAGTTGCTCCAGAGTCCACATTTCTCTTCAGGTTGTTCCATTTGTGTATAAGGCCTTCTTTTAGTTCCTTTGTTTTCCCCCTTCCCTTTCATTCTGCTCTTTTTCTCTGTGTTCTCAAGTACTGTAAGTCTTCAGAAATATCAGATGTCTTCTTAACAGTGTCACTATGGAAACAAATTTTTAAAAGATTATGTCTGTGGAGAAAACCTTATGACCAGGTATCTTCACCTTTTTAATTAGGAAGAATTTAGTAGTCCTGTAGGAAGACATTTTGTGAGGATGATTTGAAGGAAGGACCCAGTACTACCCCAGTCCACACACATTGATTGGAGTTCTTCACAGATTAGTTCTAGAGAATGTATGTAATTGATCCAAGCAAAGAACAAAATCCTGAAATGCTTGAGGAATTTATAAAAGCCAACCATGAAGATGTTGCTTTACCATTAGGTAAGGTAGCCATCTTGAGGGTGAGGGAAGATGTTGGAAGAATTTTAGGTGGCCTATTGATAAGCTAGGTGAGAAGCCTCCACGGTGGAATGAAAACTTGGAGGAGATTCAGAACCAATTAATATATTGTAAGGAGGCTGACTGGATCTTGTTTTCAACTAAGGAGAGGCATAGAAAGGTACCAGCTTCAACAGAAATAAGGGACACATTGGTGAGCGACTTATTCCAGCTTTTTTCTTGCTCTGCTTTCTCATTATATGTCAGATTTGTGTGTGTGTGTGTGTGTAAAGTTCCTATGTCTATAGTATTATTGTGCATATTGAAGTGGTTTTAGATTCCAGATGTAATTATATTCTGTTGAGTAGCTGTAGCAGTGTCGTTCAGTAAACGCACAAGGCTGTATATGACAACATCACATTTTTCAAACCAAACTGTTGTGTCATTAATTGAGGGTTATTGTTCTTCTGAGGAGTGTGAAAGGCAAGGAGAAATACATGGTTCTTTAGCTGATAATTGTCCATGGTCAATGAAGTAAAACCCTCTTTTTGCAGACGAAGATGTATGGTTTTCAAGATTTTCAGCTGATGTGTGTGCTCATTTAAAAATACTTCTCTTCAGATCTCTGCTTCTTTATTAAAAACCTGGGCTTCTCCAAGAGCACTGGAAAAATCTTACTTCTTGGAATCATACCTTTTATTATTCAGTTTTGAATGTTATCTTTTGATACCATTACTTTTGCTCGTAAGTGGAATGTTGTCAGTGTTAATAGTTATAAGATTTGCTAATGCATGAATAGATGTTACTTGTTCAAACTCAGAAGTTCAAATGCAATGGAATAAAAAGAGTTATTTGGGAAAGTAATTACCAGATAATTTTGCATCTAATTAACCATATTTGTGTATAAAAACACAAATACATTATAGGTTGATATTGAAGCAAACTTCCACGATATCTTTGTTGTTGGTGGTACCAGGACAACCAGTTAATTACTTATTTCAGTGGGAAAAAAGATCTGACAAACTGGTTGCTGGTCCAGCGGTTTGACTCACCACATTTTTTACTTTGTGACCAAATGATTTGGTGTCTTTATAGACAGTCTTAGAGTTGAGCTTTCCTGGAAGGAAAAAATTAGGTATCTAAGAGGCATTTTGGAGTTTGAGAATATGTTCTAACTGGTTACCTAAGAGATGTTCATCTCTCATGCCCTTCATCAACATGGGAAGCACCTGATATTAAAGATGGGGTTTCTTGCATTTTTCCAAACTTACACATTAGAAATGGGACATGTATTTTGGATAGAGTGCTATGAGAGAAATACAAAGAGTGTCAAATTGAACATTTTCATTTGATGTCAAGGCTCAGAGATTTTGTTTTGTTTTTGAGACATCAAGTTGATGAGGCTCGTTATGCAAATTTTTTCCTTAGCTCTAATATATCACAAAGAGAAATCATTCTGGAGAAATATATGTGAGCTATGAGGCACATTGCCATAGAAAAGATTCTTGTTGGATCTGTGTATTCTATAATACTTCTCATATTAGATTTATGTCCATCTAATTTATTGACCACACTCCCTGAGGACTTGTTTTTTTTCCATACTCCTTGGAATTGAAAACAACTTTTAGATAGAAAGAAAAAAATATATATGTACACACACACATATATGTACACGTGTGAGTGTGAGTGTGTGTGTGTGTGTGTTCTTTCTTTCTAATGAGTCTTCTGGAAGATAGTAGGAGAAAAGAAATCCAGCTCCTCTAATGGACTTTAGAGTTTCTGTGGTCAGTTTTCCTGAAAGAAAGGAATGGTAAAATTGCCTTGGGAAGAGTTCCGCTTTCTCTATGATGGACTTTAATAGGGTCTAGTCTGTCTTGAATTCTTTCCTGGTGTCGCAAGTTCTTGGTTAAGGTAACCTTACTCATCTTCTTTGTGCTCTATGCCTTTATCAGGCTTAGTGCTCACAGCCTCATGGGACAGAGCATTGACAAAGCTGTATTGAATGTTTCAAATTGAAAACTGGAGAACAGGGGTGCTGTTGCACAATGGCACACTCACAAATTAAGAAATATAGATATAATGAACTCAGATTGCAAAGGATCGGAGATGAGTATATGATTGGATGATTGGTATGTGGAAATGAAGGAAATTCAAAAGAAGCGTAGGAAAATATTTCCAGGGTCTATCATTACAATCCAGCGAACTAAAAAAAAAAAAAAAAAAAGCCTGTGTGTGTTGGGGGGGAGGGCTGGATGGACAAGTATCTTTTGAGGTTCACATAGTTATGAAGTTGGTGGCTGTGAGAGAAACATTAGCTGGGTGTTGGTGACCTATTAATTGATTATGAGAAAATAGAGAGGAGAGTAGATAATGCTAGAAGAAAATTCCTCTTGTGTGATATGCCAAGACATCTGGCAGATGTTATGTTGGGCCCTAAGGAATGGACAGTTTAATTTTAGCCCTAGCAAGGAAATGGGAAGTTCTGAGCTCTTTTAATAGCACAAGCCTTAGTTTGGGGAAGGTTGCTTAAAAAAATAAAAAAGGAAAAGAAAAGAGGCATTTATTGTAATATTGAAGAACTCCAGGGAGCACCCAGATTAAGCTGAAGTTTTGGGGTGAGGGACAAAAGTCTTACTTCCTTAAGTAGAAATGAATATAAACATCACTAACAAAAGTTGACTAATAGGTACACCATACATGGTGACTCTGAAGAACTTGTAATTGAGAAGCTAGTTGTTTTGTGCCCTGGAGAGATCATCTACTTCAGATCTCCCCTTCCCCCGGCGTTTTATTGAAGAGGAAACTGGCAAGGAGACAGGCAGTGACTTGCCCAAGGTCAGAAGGTTCAGTTGTAACAAAGCCAGGCCTAGCATTCAGGTAGGCTGACTCCCAACCCAGTGCCCTTTCCACCACCCCACTGCCTCTGATTGTAGCGGTTTGTGAAACACCAGCTCTCCTCTCCAGAGTCCGAGCCTCTCTGAAAAGCTCTGTAATCAAATACCAGTGGGGCAGGAGTATTGGTTTTTGTTAGTTGAATTTACTGTGTTGGGGCTGAGCATGGTTTCATTCACAGAAGTGATACCCTCTAGAGGCCAATTTTGTTCATGGGACTTTCAGTCAAGTTGTAGCTGGTGGGTTCAAGACTGTGCTTTTCTTTCCATTGGCCTCCTCTCTTGTATAGTCTGTCATCCCAGGCTTGGGAGTCCTTTTCAGATGCCTTTCTTTGGAGGTTTGTCTGGGTCTCTTGCAACTTCCCAGAGTGCCCACAATTGGACTCAGAGGATCTGTTTTGCAACATGGTCCAGATTTAAATTAGCTTCTCTCTGAGATGCCATTTTGTAATACTGATGAATGGCCAAGGGAATGAAATCCAGTCTAAAACAATTGCTGGTGATTTTCCAGTATTCCAGACTCATCCAAAAGTAATGCCCTCCATATATCTTCTTGGAGCCCGATTCTCTCCTGCAGACCAATGGCTAGCTATTTACCTTTCCCCCATGAAGTCATCCTTGAAGTGAGTTTTTAACAACACAGGGAACATTTAAGCAGAGAGAACCAGAGAGACGGGATGGTACTTTGGGAAGGGTGCAGTGGGTTCTATTTCTGATTCCTCTTGGACAAGCGAAAGTCATTTTGTATAAAAAGAAGAGTGATGTTTGGAAGTTTCCACATTTTCTAAGCTTCTTCCAAACTAAAGCATAAATTCTTAATCCAGGAGGCAGTCTGGAGAAGGTAGTGCTGGATGTGGACTTCTGGCAGAAACACAGTTAACGCTATAAACAGTTGAACCTCAGTGTGGCACTCCTCCAAATGAGTTGACTGTCGAAAATAAAATGTTCCAGAAGAACTGGGAGAACAGGAAAGAAGTTAAAACAGCATGGTTTGCATGCCAGTACTGAAGGAAGGAAAAAAAAGTTGGGGTTGGGGGGTGGGGGCATTGGAGAGAAGATAATCCCAAATTGAACTGTCTCCTGGATTTAGAAGGCCTGGGAAGAGAAGTTTCCAAGTGAGGGAAAATGGATTTTTATGAATTTAGATTGTATTTGCAGTTTAATAGGAAGCTCTTTTGAATCTTTTGTCCCCTTGAACTTTGTCTCTGGAGAACTGCACACACTGATAAATAGAGAGTCAATTGGAAGTGCTTTGGACTTCCATTTTCTGCTCAGAAATACTATCATCAAATTTGCCTACTTTCTAAGGGCCTCTGCCCTTATTGGTTGAAGCATGCGTAAGCTTTTTAGCCTTTGGTTGTGTGCCTTCGACTCCAGGTTGGTTTTTTCAGGTCTTGGAGAGATGAGAGGTAGGAGGGGGGAGTAGGGGGAGAGAGGGTGTGAGTATGGTCACCTACAAATGCATTGTCTTTTAATCCTGGTTGAGCAGATTATGTGGTGTCTTCAAAGCGTTCTTGCCTAATTCCTAGCTGGAGACATTTTTTTCATGAGTTATTCTTGGAGGGAAGGTTTCTTTTTGTGCCAGGTCATGGGTATTTTGATATTGATTTCCTTGCTTTCATGTGTTTGCTTGTTCAGTTGCCTGCATGTTGCTTCTGGATATTAATAAAATACTTCTGCTGTGCCTGTCCACACCTTAGCCCCAACTTTGTTCAGAGAACACAGCCTGCTCTTGGGGGTGGAGGGAAGGTTGGTAGGTACTTATTTGTTCAAAAAATAAATCCTTGAAGATGAAGACGGCTTAATTCAGAGAAGGATTTGCCAGACTTTCGAGTAGACTTTTAACAAAGACCACAACAAGGAAAGATGGGGAAAATTCTACTAGGGACCAGTAGATCCTGATTCAAATGTTTTAGGATCACTTCGTAGGGAAATTAAGCATTTGTCCAAGATGAGTAAGCAAAGACTTACCTTTGGATTCACATTGGTTGGAGCACAAAAGGAGCTGGAGGCCCAGGCCAGACAACTGCGTCAGAAGTAATTAAGCCCAGGATTTGTGGAGAGGCTTATCTGCCACAGAGCCCAGCTGGGGAAGGCCAGCCTCGCTCCCTGAGCCCTCATCTGGCCAGTTGAACCACAACAGGAGCTAAGGCCTTCAAATTTTGGAGTTTCTCTCTTCCCTGTTCAGATTTCAGAAGGTAAAGTTGCCTTATTCAGTTGTGCTCATGTCTGCTGAGCACTTGCTTGTCTCTTGAGCTGGGAAATGCCAGAGGCAGAGCGGGTGGGAGCTGATTTCCTCTGAGGGAACATTCTCCCTTTTGACACTACAAATGTGCCTATAATATTGTCCTTATTACTCAGAAAATAATTGTGCGGTGGCACAATGTGGGATACTTGAAAGATGTTTGCTGCACAAAGGTGCCACCACTCACCTGCCGATTAAGAAATGGGTTTCTAAACCATCTCGTTTCTATTGCTAATGAAAAGCTTTGGAAGGCACCTGTGAATTAGAGCTCCAGCTGCTATCTTGGTAGGGGAAGTTAGGCCTTGAAAGGATACACGGATTAGCCCGGCAGAAAAGCAAACAGTAGCATCAGCACAAGTAGGAAATAGACAGGGTTGTTAAGCTAACAGAAAAGTTGGCTAAAGCATCGCCATAATTATGTGGTGGAAATTTGTTGGGAAGGAGAGCCGGCTCGGATGGGAGAAGGAAGAGCAGGAGAGAGGCAGGGGACTGATGGGCGAGACCCAAGCAGAAGAGGTCTATCCACTGGGAAGAGCCAACAGGAAGAAGAAAGGCGGTGCTTTTAAGAAAACAATAAAGCAAGTGGGGAAAGCCCTGGTAATTTGGAACCTATTGCACGTGAGGAATGAAGACTGGTGCTCAGACCCAGTCTTTGGTCAGTGCTTCCTGTAAGAAGAAAAAAAGAACTGAGTTTGGAAGACCATTTATGTGACTTCAGGGTTACAAATGGCCTTTCTGATAGAGGACAGAGGGACACTTGAAGGAACTGGTTAAGTAGGCTCAGGTGGAGCTTTTCCTGTACAATGAACGAAGTAGCGAATAGAGCACAGCCGAAGATCGGTGCATTATTAATGGACAGGCAGTATGATAGTCCTCTCTCCACTTCTCCGTAGAGCTTCTGTACCTACGCTGTGGATGTTAGAAGGAATGAAGGAAGAACAAAGACACGCTTCTCTCCAAGGGGAAAGGAGCAGACCGTGGCAGCTACCTGGAGTCCGGTTTGGGATTAAGCCACTGACTGGAGCCAGGAGTTGCTGGCTGGTCTGTCAATCCGATCCTGGCGTCTAAAAATCCAAAATAAGGCCTTTGTGACCCAGAATGGTTAGCCATTCTAATCTCTAATCACGTCATCCCTCTGTGTTGTGACCAATTAGTGAGCAATTGCGAATCCCTCAGCCCAGATGAGGCCTGGTCTAGGGGTCTTTCCTGTGCGGTAAAATTTGAACACTGGGCTGTAGCCCGAAGATGGCTGGAAATCGATGCCAGCTAGAGATTACGTAAGGATTTCAGTAACAAGTACTTATCACCCAGAAACTTTTCCTCTTCAGTGGTTTCTTATGTGGTCTTCTGGTAATTGGTCCTGAGTATTGATACCTGGGGAGGGGTGCAGCGTGGATGAGACCATTTTGATCTGAATGTCAGAGCTCAGCTGCCAGGACTTCTTCCCCTTCTGCTGTCAACTGGATATGATCCCTTCTGATACCGGGTAAGAATATCGTCTAGAGGGGCGCCTGGGTCGCTCAGTGGGTTAAAACCTCTGCCTTGATCTCAGGGTCCTGGGATCGAGCCCCGCATCAGGCTCTCTGCTCGGCAGGGAGCCTGCTTCCCCCTCTCTCTCTGCCTGCCTCTCTGCCTACTTGTGATCTCTCTCTCTCTGTCAAATAAATAAAAATTTTAAAAAACAAAAAAAAAGGAAAACCGTCTAGAAGAATAAATATGATGGCTTCATCAAAAAATGCTGCCAACTCGTCTAGAGTAGGCATATCCCACAGACCTTCCACAAAATAAATGCTCTTTCTCCTCCTGGAGAGACTCAGAGTTATTACTTATACTAGGGAGCATTTAACGTTTAATCTGAACCAGGGTCTGTTCCTGTGGTAGAGAAAACTGAGGTTTGGGGGGCTCAAGTCATTCCCCCAAAGTCGTGGAGCTGGCAGATGGGGATCCGGGATTCACACACAGGGGTACTCCCTTGTCACCCTCAGCTGCGGGGAACTGGCCTTGGTTGGTACTTAGTATGCTAATAGCTTATAATCGTGATGGTTTATCTCTTCGCACTTGCTTACGCCAGTAGTATGTCCTGGTGTTCTAGAAGGGAAATTTGAGCATAATGGAAAATTAATTGTAATATATTAGTTGATATGAGAGATATAACTTATTGTAATAGCTTGACAAAGTGTGTTTAACTAAAGAGTACCCTGTTTTTGTTCTTCTGAGTTATAGAGGAGATGGTGAAAAACAGCAAGAGACCATGTACGAGGAAATTTAGGGAATAAATATTTTTAAATTGTACTGTGCGAAGCTCAGAATTGTAAAGTAGTTTTACATGTGGATATTTAAAAAGGAACACCTACCTGTTAAGGCAGAAAGATACACTGTGTGACTTTTTTCTTTTTTTTTAAGTAAAGAAGGTGTCTTACTTTTTTTTTTTTTTCCTTCTTAAGGCTCCTGTTGAAAGTCTCAGCGTCCCATGTTGGCTCTGGTTTACTGGAAGCACGAGATGTGTTTCCAAAAGCCACGTGGCCGTATCTGAAAAGCAGGTCCACTGTCTAATGGTCACTTTTGGAAAATAGCACAGATACCCTTCAAAGCATGGGCGCTAGTATCCCCCACACCCATTAGTGATCACCATGCACTCTATTTAGATCACAGAGACATGATGAATGTTTGGGTTTTATTTGCCTCTCCCTGAAACATCACAGTACAGTAAGGGAGCTGCTGTTTAGGGATGACCACAGATGCCCTTAAGAGAGTACCGGGCTGGACTGGGGGAGATGGAGTGGGTCCAAGTATCCTGAAGATACCCAGCACGGCAGCCTTACTGTGAAGCAGGCAGACTCTTGCTCAGAATCTGTGTAGGAGGATAAGCATGTGTCCCTGTTTCTAAAGTGTCCTGAGGAGGCCACACATTTTTTTTTTTTTTAACCTGCCATCCCTATCATTTACTGAACTTAAAACCATTGTTTTCTTAGATAAAGGCCCTTCACTGGGGGGAAAAATGTCAGAAAAACATAACTACGTAGTGGCAGAGAATCACACTGAGCTATATGGAAGCATGTCGTTCTCCAGGTGGATTTCTGATTTAAAAGCCTTGGGTAGCATCTGCTGGGACCCTAATCAGTAGCACCCAGCCTTCTGTGATACTCCCTCAAACCAGCTTGTCTCAAAGACCAGTTCTTAACGTGGTTCCCCAGTTTTCCTCCATGAGGAGACAGCCACCCGGGTTACCCTCAGGAGCTTTGCAGGAAGTGCAGGTGAATTGAACCAACATGCCTTTGCAGGTGCGGTGACATCCAATTGGGACTAGGACTTTGAATTTGAGAATACAAGCCACGTGAGAGGCAGGGTGGCCGAGGGACCCTTGGTGCATGTCCGAGGAGGTAACTGTAGAAAGTCTTATGTATGTCGGCCTGGTGGAGGAATCTCCCCTCAGCCTGAAAATAAAAGAAAAGAGCCTCTTCGAAGGCGGATTCCACTGTGATGTGAAAACGCACATTGTGGAGATCACATAAAATGGCACGCATTCAGGAAAGCCGAATTGTATCCTTCCTTCCACTTGGGTGGAGGTTCTCATCATGCATTCCATCTTCTCCTGTGGTTTTGCCTCTGATTAGTAATTTTGGGGGTGGGGGAGCGGAGAAGTGACGTAGTTTTGAAGAGCAGATGTCAGCTGTCCCTGACATTCCTCCCAACTCCTTGGTCGATTCAAGTGTTTTGAGTACCTCAACCATTCTTTCTCTGACCAGTGGCTGTAGCTTGTTAATAATGAAGGAACATCACCCATAGGTCCTGAAATTAGCAAGTGTTAAGTGTTATGTGATTATTAGGGGAAAAACAAGATAATCTAGTCAGTGGGCTTAATTAGGTTGTGATTGCCCAATTGCTGCTTCATGATAATTATATTCATAACCCCGTTTCTAGACGTCAACTACAATTATCAAAATTGACCCCAGTGCAGGTAAGTGTTAGCAATCTTATTTGAAGCAGCTACTGAACAGTGAATTTCCAGTGTTCCCAGGATGTTCCTCTCTGTTCCTTTTCCCCCAACTTGCCACCTTCCCATCATTTTTTAGCATTTTTAGCAGAAAGATCGGTGGTAATATTATTTTGTCTGTGACCATGTACATACTGTGTAGCTAGTGTTGATGTCTACAGAAAAATACTGAAGTTTTTAAGAGTCAAATATGAGTAAAAGAAAAAAAGTAAAGCATTAATAAATCAGCAAATAGGAATCCTGAAGCATAAAAATCCGAATTGGGCTAGATTTTTTTCAGCACATGAAACCTGTTCAGTAGATTTAATGTGATTCATTTGAACAGGGCCTTTCCTTTATAAGGCATAGTCCTGAAACAAAAAAGAGCCCATCTGTGTTTGAGATTCTGTCTTATCAACGTGATCATTAAGGTCTGAGGAACAGAGGGAAAGCTTTTAACTTTATATTAACTACACCCTCTTATCCCCCAAATTGATGACATTTGCCACTAGAATATTCTGGTAGAAAAAGAACCTGTCATTGCCACGGACATTGTTTACTGTTTATCACCCAATGAAGGCAAGAATTTCTAGGAAATGCAAACAACAACCTGTATCAGAAGTGGGTATGTCACTGTGACACCGTGAATCACTGGGGCCAGATTGTCACTTGGCAGCTTTCCCTTTCTGACATTCAGTTATATGAAAAAATAATGGACTTAAAATTTGCACGCTGTGGCTAAACTTCAGTGCCATTGAACTGTCTGAACAACTAGGAACTTGGTTTCTATATATACGGGTGTGTGTTTGTGTTTATATATACGTGTATATATATGCATATATGTACATATATATAAATATGTAAACATTTGTGTTTACGTATTTAAAACATAAACATTAACATATATAATCTCTAAACAAACATTATAAATACATAACATGTTATATTTATGTAAACATGTGTAAACATATGTATAAATATGTATGTGTAGATTATCGCTGGGAGAGGGTGCTTATTTTTTCTGAAACATCAAGAGTGCAAATTGCACAGGATTTCTAGGTGAACATGCGGCTCTTTGTGCAGGAGTCTTCATTAAGAAAGTGGTGTGTAGTGTGTAGAGCAAATTCCCTGGGACTGCTTGAACACAGGATGAAATTTGTCTCTGTCCCTTCCTCGCTGTGTGACCTTGAATAAGTTGCTTAACCTCTCTGTTCCTGTGATTTCCTACCCAATAAAAAGGAGATGATAATTGAATCTGTAGAACTGACATAAGGACTACAAAATATGCATGGAAGGGTCCTGGTTCATAATGGGCACTTGAAAAAATGATCATTTCTTCCTTCCTCACTGATAGAGAAACTGGGGTAGACATCTCCCAGGGCTTTGCCAGATGTGAATTGTTTTGTCCTTGGTCCTGATTAACTTTGTGCCATGTCTGCCCTAACTGATGAGCGGTCCTCTCTGCTGTTGTGTGGTCAGAGGGAGATTTCCCAGACTGGGACCCTCTGCTCTTCCTGACCGTGGGCCCCGCCGTGCTCCGTATCCGTGTGTGGGTGTTCAGGAGGGATTCGTAAGCTACCTGAGGATGACGCGGTGGCCTCTCGGGGTGGTGTATTTTCGTGGTGACAGAGCCTTTCCCCGCCTTGCAGAGATCTATTCCCTGTTATGGGGGAACAATTTTTAATCAACGTAAATTTCCTTCAGCATTTTGGAAGCAAGATGTTACTGCTGTTCCTATGGTTTGGCATCATTCTGGCAAAAAATGATTTGTCTTTTCGAGAATGCAGAGTTCACTGCGATGAAAATGGAGCACAAAAGATGCCTCTCTTGTAGCCTCACGCATGTAGATAGCTCTGAGCCAGTTTGAGGACTGGCCGGTGGCCTTGCCTAGAATTGCTTTGGTCTTCTCTGTGCAAATGTTTATTTCAATAGCCCACATCTCCTTGGTTTTATTAATGTGCTGTAATATCAGATGCTTTGAGATCTGAGGGGTAAGGAGGCTAATTTTAGAGTGCCGTCGGGTAGATGGTATTTCAGAGTGTAGAATGGTAGGTAGCCTAACGGGACTTACCTCACCTTGTTTGCTCCAAGTCAGAAGAACATTTATTGGTGGCCTCCGTAGTGACAGCGTGGTGGTTGGTGGTGGTCCGGGCAGAAATGAAGAACCTTTGAGAGGTTCTTGGGTAAAACAGTATAGGGACTTTTCCCCTTTTAAAAGCAAATTACCCGTGGTTATTTATTTATTTATCTTCTTTGAAAATTTTTACATTTCAAGAACTTCCAGAGAGACAAAGGTGTCAATAGACTATTTTTTTAATTATAAAAAATTCACAATTGCCGCTTTAAAATTGTGTCCAGAGATTCTTGAGAAGAGAAGAAGAGACCATGCATTTATTTTGCTGTGTTTAGATCTCTAGGATGATCTTGAGTGAGAGATTTTGGGTCTCCAAGGGTAGACCCCAAGACTAAGGGGGTGGTAGTGTAGCTGGTTCTAATCATGTGGGATGCCCTCACTAAAATAAGACATATGGGGAGAAACAGGAGGAGCTGAAACTAGGACTTCCTAGGATGCCTGAAAAGCTGGGAGTGGAAAGATTTCTCCAACTTCCTTGAGATTTTTTGGTCCAGGGTGTATTCGGGGAATGCCGCGTGCACACGTGTTGGGTTCTTTCCAGGTTATAAGATCCGTACTCATTGGTGGCTACCAAGTAGTAGGATGATTGGTTTAACTTGGGTCAAGCTCCTAATTCACTCTGAGCCTCCAGCTTACCTTTAAAGTGGAATTCTGTCTGTGGCGACGGCCAAGAGGCATATGTATGTAAAGTGCCCAGCACTCTGCTAGGTACCCAATAGACGGCCACCTCTGCGGTTCATTTGAAATTAGTAGCCATCCAGTGCCTCCTGTGCAGATGGTTTGCTCCTTGCCATTCGTCTGCCGCCTGGCTTTGCACGCCTAGTTAGCAGTTGTGGGATGATGTGGAGTTGGAAAGAATGTAGTGTCTTCACTATCCTACAACGTGTTTTATGGATGCTCTTGCATTTCAGAAACGTGTGCCCGTCCATCTCTCCATCCATCAAACATTTATTGAGCACCTTTTGAGTACCCTCCGCACGCCTGCACCAGGGGTGGGTGGGACCTCCCACGGTTGTGTTGGGCTCTTTGTTTTAGTAATTGAAATGATTATGATGGAAATGGTGTCCTTCACCACATTTAAATAGGTTGGAGCCTGGGGCTGGTGAACTGTGGCTTTAGCCAGTGGGACCTGGATTCCTGTTTAGATGCCTGCATTTCCGAGTCTTTGTGTGTATATGTTTACACTATCATTTGCTAACCGTGTAGTCAGTGCTGCTGGGGTACGTATCTGGCAGATCATTTAAATATTTACTCCAAAATATCTTGTTCTCTGTTGGTGTGAAGTGGAGTTTCCAGATATTTTTAGGTCATTTTCATCTTAGCAACCCTGTTGGAGAGGAACCAGGCACACTGCTGTAAACCGTCCCCACGTTTTGATAGAATTTAATAAAGTAAAGTTTAATGGTCGGGTCCCCAGAGGCCAGTGGACCATCTGGTTAGCAGAAGGTTAGGTCGAGTCCTGCGCGGCTGCCGGCAGGGCCCACGAGGCAGCGCCGACGCCCTGGTCCCGTGTCCAGTTGCTGAATGCGGGACGCGTGGAAACGGTGCTCTTTCAGGTCTGCCGAGCCAGCAGCTCTGTGAGCACCGCTGTGACGCAGGAGATAATTCAGCTGGGCAGGCGGCAGCATGGGGGTGGATCTCCAGTACAGGATGTGTAATGTCAACATGAAGGATTGGAGCTGGCAGAAGGAAGGGAAGCACTCATTTCATGCCAGTGCAGGAAGCCTGGAGAGATGCTTCCCACCCCCTTGCATCTCGTCCTCTTCTGGAGCTTTCACATTATGTGTTAAATGATTACCTTGTGCAGGGCCCGTGGCAAAACTTCAGCTGATTTTCTGCCTCTTTTGGAACCTGTCAGCATAAACAGAGTGAACCACATTCCGCACACATGGAGGGCGGGCGAAGGCAAGAGTTAGCAGCACAGCCTGGGAGGAGGAGAAAGGGCCTCGTTAGGCAGGAGCATCTTTGTGCTGGAGATGGAATCCCATTGTCCGGCCCTTTGTGCTCAGATTGGAGACCGGCCGTCCGTTCGGGTCCGTTCAAAGGCTGCAATCATCCCAGAACACTGGGCTGCAGCTGGAGTCCGTAGAAGCCCGCAGAACGGTCCCAGAGATTCTGCGGGAGCTTAGCAATTACATAATTGCCGGGTAACTGGAGAGAGCCATCAGGACTGTCTAGTTCCCCTGGAAAGAAAGCTTCTACAGTTTGAAGGATAGGCTGTTTTCCCCTGTTCAACCTGAAAGCTGATGAGCAAGGACATCAAGCCATCGGGCTGGAACCGGGTCCTCTCACTGGCATGAGACGGGAGGATGTTCACAAGTACACTTGGCTGGACATTCAGTGGACTTCACAGCTGTGTTCAAGGGAGAGAGAGACAGAGAGAGAGAGAGCAACTCACTGGGTCTCAGAAAAGTGGATTCTTGTATCAGTTGAACATGATATCCGACTCGTTTCTGATGTGGGAGGCGACATTCCCTACGTGTTCAAGGCGTGGAGTATTCCAGAGCCTTCCTGGGAATGGGACCAGTGGAGCTGCACTTCATCACCAAGAGCCCTCTCAAGTTCTGCTGCCTGCTCTGGAGGGACTTCCACAGCCTCTCTCGAAGGAACATCCGCCTCAGACGCTGATCAGCGGACGCAGCGCGGGGCCCGACGGTCATCCGATGTTCCTAAATGCTGGAATCCTCTCAACATCAACCCACGGCAGTGCCGCGGCAGCCCAGGGGCTGGAGCAGACTGGACACTTTGTCTGTGAAGACCTCACAGCAGGAATGAATTCCTTCTTTCAGCTTCCTGACCGCCTGTTTTCCATCGTTGAGGAAATTTTGAGGTGGGGCTGGTTAGATGTAGGTATGAGGGCTGCACTCAACCGGTGAGAAGTCCAGGCTCCATTTCTTCGGATACAAAACAGTCGTCTAAAATTAGCCGCATCTCCTCACCCAAGTGGGGACTCGATGTTTGTTTATGTGAAGTTGCTCTGCCCTTCGGCAGCCCTGCCTTTCCGGGGACGGTTCTGTGGGGCTCCTGGAGTAGACCGTGGTTTGATCAATGGCTTTCAGTTGGGCCTTTGATCTCCGTGATCTTCATCTGTGTCCCTCAATTGAAATGTGTTTGTAGTGAGAACTTTGCAGAGGGCAAATAAAACATTTTGGCTCCTGTGTGAGTTAAAAAAAGGAATGGCCGGCGGGCACTGTAAGGGGTTGGACCTCCAAGGTGGATTGGGTCCACAGACTCCTAGACCTTTAACCTTTAGACCTGCTTTATTCTTCACCTCCTGGGTTTAACTCTGAGGTTCATGGATGCAAATCGTTTCTGTTAGAGTTTTGATTCCGTTGAAACAGTGTTGGTGGGTTTTCAAGGAGCCCGGCTGTCTCAGTCCTGCGCTTTTATTTTGTAGCAGTCTGAAGGGGGTATGGGATCACCCGTGGTGACCCTTTTCTGCGTCATTCCAGGCAGGCCTTGGCACGCTCCAGCAGATGAGTAAGGGTGAGGGCAATTGGCAGGAGGACCTGCTGAGTTCATCTTGCTTCGTATCTTAGAGACTGGTCTGACCTTGTTCCATCATCAGTGTTTGGGCACTCTGAGAAACACGGGACCATCCCTCGAGGGTCCTGGAGATTGTGTCAGGAGCAATGTGCTCTCAGACTAAGAAGGGACACTTGACTCAAGTGCAGAGACCACATATAAGGGGAACCCTTTGCTATCAGCATTGGGAGGTCTGTGAAGACCTTGGCAGTGAGGGCCATGGCTTGTAGGAGAAAGATCGGAGACCTCAGAGCCAGTTAGGAGCTGTGTGACCCTGAGTGAATGATTTCATCTTTGATCTTCAACTTTCTTATCTGGGGAAAGAAACAATCTGCTTTGTAAGCTTCACATGGGGAATAAATGAGATTGTGAGTTTAAATCTTTGGTACGGAGCCTGATGTATTAGTGAGCACATAGAAAATACTAATTCCTTTTTCTCCCATCCTTAAGTTTTCATAAAACACTTATTATAGGCAAAGCATTGCTGATGGTGACTATCTGATTATGAGTCAGAATACTCTTGAGTCCACATGAGATCCCTGTTTAGGGGTTTGTACTGATGAGGCTGATGCTTTCATTTAACATCTTGGCTTTAGGGGCTGGAGCAATATGTTTTATTATATGGGGACTTTTGAAAAAGATTGGTTTATTTATTTGAGAGAGAGAGAGAGCGTGGCGGGGGAGAGGCACAGGGAGAGAGAATCCCAAGTCGACTCCATACTGATCACAGAGCCTGATGTGAGGCTCGATCCCATGACCCTGAGATCATGACCTGAGCTGAAACCAAATGTCAGCCTCCCAATTGACTCCACCATCTAGATGTCCCTGTGTGGGGACTTTTAAAAGCCACTGTGCTCCTCTATGAAACATGACTCTCAAATCTGGGAAAGGGGTGGGGGGGGGTACCTTAACCTCTGTTGGCACCATCTTGAACATTCTGTAATAGATTATTAAATTCCTCAGATTAGGTTCTATTTTTGTTTTCGTTGCTGCTGTTGTTGTTTTGACCATGGTTGCACAACTAACCTCTTTGAAAGAAAAATCTGATATTTCTCAAAAAGAGCACAGACGGGAGAGAGTTGGGTGTCCAGAACCCAACAGACGAATCAATGACCCTCACCCTCTTTTCTCTGACCTCTAGCCCAGCGCCATTCCTTACGTTGGTGTTCCATGAAGTCTTGTTGACTGTTTTCAAGGGAAAGGTTAAAATTTAGCCAAGTCAACTTTGAAGGCCAACCAGTGGTTTCTCATGATCAGTTACTGAACAGGACTTGACGAGAAGCTACATAAAGGCAGGCCCAGGCTCTCTCCTCATCTGTATAATCGGTGCCTCTGCCTGGGGCAGAGGTACCACACTAGTAAGTGTTGAGTCAGTCAATCAAATCCAACACTTTTCAAAAGGTCATATTGCTTTTAAGTATCTGTTCCCTAAATACACCTAGATTTTTTTAAAGACAGAACTGTATCTCTTAGTTTCTTCTCAGCAAAGATTGCTCCTCCAGATATCACTAGTAGAAAGCATTCAGCTTAAGTAAATGGAGATTTGGCCCTGACATTTTAATTTAAAAATGAGAGTTGATGTAAGTTCTTAATCAAGGGAAACCTCCCAACTCTGCCATCCATATAAAATATATTCTGGAAGTTAGAACGACTAGATTGCCATCTAGGGTAAAGAAGCCAAGGAGAGTTTGGGTATTGGTGGGTGTTGGTATTTGGGAAGGATACTAATTTGAGGATGACAGTTTACTGGTATGATTCTGAATGACCCCTTGGGGCATTATAAAGTTAGATTTTGTGGAACTGAGTCTGAGACATTGAGAGGAAAAGGTCCAACTCAGGAATACTCAACAGCTCAGGGTCGGGGGTTCTGGAGGAATCTCTTTTGTAGTTTTACATGAAAAAGAAAGACACATCTTTTTCCAAGACTTTATTTGACCTATTAAGTCCATATGGATCGTGGCATGTTTTTCAAGGGGTAAATGGGTGGCATGGAAGCCTCAAGGAATATAGAAAAAAAAAATGTTAGAGAAAGAAAAGACGAGTATGGAGCATTTCCTGTCAATTTAACATAATTGAAAGAATGAGGCAACGGAACTAGGACAATAGTCGTGCTCTTTGAAGATGGTCAAGCAGGTTCAGGAAACATGCTTCTCCACCTTTGACTTTAGTTCTTGAACATTTCAGTGGAATGATTTAGACCATTGAAAGTCTAGTATGTGCAGAAGCCTTCTAGGTATGAGGTGACCTTGCAGTATTGAAGAAACCCACAGATCCTGTTAGCTCCAACCTCACTGAAGGACATATTCTGAAGAGCCAGCTCATTAAGCAAGCTTTTGAAGGGTGTGCGCTGCAGAGCAGTTTCCTGTTATTTGGTTAATGGTTGACCTAGTTCTATTGCCATATGCTTCCTGGAACGCATTCTAATATAAAGTATGTGTTAAAGCAAGACTAGGATAATAGCAGGAAAGTCAAAGCCCTTCTGAAGCACAGACCATGTTAATGCTGGCCCAGTGAGGGCAGAATAGCTTATGGGTGGAAAATGAAAAGACTTTTCTCTTCACGCTCCCGTTTACCAGTTCCTACCAGAGTCCTCACATTTCATCCCAGGGCATTCCAAGGAGTCGCCTTTTCGCAACGTACCTTGTAGGTACGTAGCCTACGCTGTGAGCTCATTTCTCGTGCGTGCTAGACCCAGTTAGATGTTGAAGTACCCTGAGTAAAATTATTACTGCAAGGAAAGCTTCGATTAGATTTGGCTAATGGCAGGTGATCTTGTTTTTGTATTATTATTTTTGTATCGCCAACAAGGGATTAGTAAATCTTTTTGTCTCAAGTTTGGGTGGAGTCCAGAGTCTTTAAGACCGAGGCTTCTTTGACTTATTTATCATTCTACCTGGAATGGGCAGCCTTGGCTGTTTGTGTAGATGGACAGGAGAGTCCACACAGTCATGGGGGCTGCTGAGCAAACTTTGTACCAGACACACAGTGTTTGTTTTAACAGCTTCAGAATGTGAGGAATCTGTGGGTCTAGTCTGCTAATTGCTGGATATTTGGGTGGTGGTAGAGGAAGCTGTTCTCTTCGCTGCACAGAAAGAAAACATTTGAGGAACCACAAGTGTGTGTGGTGGAGGTGGGTCGGGGTGGACAGTTCCTTTTAAATTCGTTTTTTAAAAAAAAAAATCCCCATAATTGTAGAATGGGACGATGATTCCTAAACCAGGCTGATGTTCAGAATCATTGTGAGAACTTGGAAACAAAAAGGAGGTTATTAAAAATAGATTTTTAGGTCCCACCACAGGAGAGGGATTCAGCAGGTCTAGGGTGGGACCCTAGAATGTGTATTCTTAGAAGCCTGATTTAGGAACCACTGGTCTTGGGAATTCAGTATCATTAGGCAGGCAAGGGAGGAGGAAGCAGCCACTGTGCTTTAATGTCTCATACGCAGGAAGTAGGAAAAGGAAAAGAGATGCTGTCAGAACTTGATATTTGTAGCTGCTCGTAATTTGAGCTATGGAAGAGGCTTTCGTCTTTTCCTCCCCAGGAAGTCAGTACCTCCAGGGCACCTTACAGGGACCGTACACAAAGTGATTTGGGTTTGGGAAATGTCATCTTAGTGGCACGCCACTGAATCCACTGCACTGCCGTCACCACCCTCCCTCCACTGCCCTGTCCTCTCCCTCCCACCGTGGAGACAGTGTTAGCAGAGTATCTGTCGTTCATCAGTTAAATTGGATGGCATTTTTTCATAGTCCTACCTCTGGCTGAAACAAAGGGAGGTTACCTTATGTTGGTTTCCATATACAAAGAAATTGCTACTGATCCACCCCATAGCCACCACCACAGCCACTGCTGCTTTTTTTTTCCCTCCTCCTACTAACAATAAAGAGATACACACATGTTGACTGTGGACTTGCTCCATATAGCTGCCCACAGGGCCTGGTTTGAAGCTATTGGCTCTGATACTGGGCCACAGCTCAAGAACCCATTTATGAGTCAGGATGGCCTTGACGTCAGGATCACCCTGATTTGGGGTCTACTAGTGTGCCTGATAAAGACTTGATCTTCAACGCACAGTTAGTGGATAAATGAATGACTGGACCAGCTAAGTAAACAGTGCCCCCAGGAGATAAGAAGTAACTTGGAAAGAAGAAGATTCTGCTTCAAAGCAATGTGTGTGGTCAACATAACCTTTTTAAGGATGCTTTCTGCATTCATCCCAACAAAGAGGAAAATGACCCTGTTTTAAAATTTGACAGACCAGACGCTTTGGCTTCCTGAGAAAATGCAGGGAAATTATTTCTTTAGGTGTTCTCTATGCCCTAAAACAACTCACCACAACACACACACACACACACACAATCCCTACACCGCATTCAAGAGAGTGGCACAGAACAAATATTAAGGCTCTCTGTTCTTTCTCCCTCCTCCCTTTGAGCTTGAAAGGTCTCGTAAGGAGTGAGAAGAATGTTGTTTGGGAAGAGTAGAAGAGAAGAAACAATTGGGTAGAAAGAAGAGTGTTGAGGAAATTTCTCCTCTTGATGGTAATCTGTTGGTAACAGAAAACAGTGGTCATGGCTTGGGAACTCGTAGTCATGTCCTTGGCATGCTTAGAAGCTCCAAGAATGGAAGATCATCTTTTCAAAGTTATTTTGAGGAGTTGGACACTACCTGCTAGGCTTCTAACACTTACCCAAGTTAAGAGGTTGAAGTGCCTCCAAGGCTTTAAGTAAGCAGCTGAACATGTGATCTTGTTAACCCTGAGATGTTGTTGAATAGTGACTCAGATCACAGAGGCAAACGATCCTGCCCTGCCCCAGCTGCCCCGGCAGAAATGGACGTTAGGGTCACCCTGTGGGCAGCTGGTAGAGAGCTCACAGGAAAACTTTAGAGCAAGGACGACTTTGGCTGTCCTGCACACGGGACTTAGGTTGAGTTGGTGGACGTCTGTTGCTTGGTGCTTTGGACCCATCTGATTCATAAGCGTTGCCAGTTTCTCCCTCCACTCCTACCCCCTACCCTCTCATGAACCACTTGAAGAGAAGGGGAGGATGCCAGAGAGAGTCATGAGTTCTCCTAATGATTTGCTCTTTGGATGTTTCCTCCTCTAGATAGACGGAGGCTTTTGTTTTCCCCAAGAGAAGGTAAAGTATGCCCAACGTGGCCTAGAAAACGTGTGATGCCTATTTGGAATAAAATAGCAGATGAATAGATTGCATTTTGACTAAATAATAATTAGGAGGTAACAACCCATACCCAAGAAGCTGGTTTGTTGGCCTTCTGTGAGAGGAGGTAGCTGCATAAGGACTCACTGAACATGACTGTCTTAGTACAAAAGGAAAAGAGGGGTGGGGTGGTGGGAAGGTCGTTGAGTTTGCTACCTCACCAGACCACTCTTTAAACTTTCTCTGTCTTTTCATGACTCCAGTATGTTTATGTAAATCCAAAATTATTTTAAAGCTTAAAATGTCTTTCTGTTCCGTTGAGTGAATGTGCTGCCTATTTCAAAAGTTGATAATGACTCAAGGGTATCCAGCCCTCAAGATTCAAGCCACTGCATGTTGGCAATGATACTGAATCCCAGTTTTATAAATAAAATGCTGGGGTGCCGCCTTGAAGATCCAGACATAGTCTGCGAGCACATTCTAAATCTTGATCCATGGCTACACAGCAATGTCATCTCCAAAAAAAAAAAAGAAAAAAAGGCAAAACACCCCCCCCACACAAACCACCCCCCCAAAAGAAAGGGTCCAAAAGGGAAGGAGCTACTACTGCTGTCTGCCCTGGATGTAAGGTTACTGGTTCTATTCAAACAAATGAAATCCCGAGCCAGGATGGATCTGTGAAATCATCCGGCCCAACCCCTTCATTTTGCATCTCTGGAAAGGCTAAAGTGATTTGTCCAGAGTCTACAACGTTAAGAAGTTAGTTAGAGCAGCCTGAAATGCAATTTCAGTTCCCTGCCTCCGCCATCTATGCTTATTCCACTAGAACAGTGTTGGCAAGGAGCTTGTATTTCTTGTGCCCGTTTTGATTGATTGGTGGAGACTGCCCGGAGCTCCGCTTTGAGGATTCTGGGCCTTGTCGGGGCTTGTTGGAGAGGAGCGTGGAGATCAAGCAGAGAGGGCTGCAGTAGGCGGGAGAGGGTAAATGATAGGCGGTGGCACTTCCCCATACTTGCTGTCCCTTACAATTATGTGTTTTGAAATCATAGACTCGCTCTCCACCAAAACACTTTCTCACTTGTTGTTCATGACGTCTTCCTATTTCCAAATGTTTTAAGCCCAAGAGGACACTATTCAGTCAGAAGGCAACGCTCAGGCAGAGCAGCTCGTCCAGGTGACTTATCCAAGGTCATGAAGTTGTTAGGTAGCATTTGGAACCAATGAATGGATGTTGGCGGTGGTTTTTATCAATTATCCCAAGAGCTCTTTCTGCATCCTTGTTCATATGGTCTCACCTTGATCCTGGGGAGGGATCACTCCTCTCCCTGTCTCACTACCACCTTCTTGCCCATTCTGCATGCTGTCCACAGTTTGCCTTTATTGCCTACGTGCTTTATGGGACCTCCTAGAACATCTGCTAAATCCTTTCCCTCTGTGGATGGTTCAAAGAGTTCCTTAACTTGCTCAGGGTCTCGCAGTCAAGTTGTGGAAGGAAGCCAAGCTAGAACCCCGATCGTGACCGTCAATGCTCCAAGATATTTCCTTGGAGGTTTCCTACCTGCTACGGCACATGTGATTTTTGAAACTAGGAGGAACCTTGGAGGTTACTTATTTAATCTGATTTTCTAGCCAGAGAAATGGAATCCAAGAACATTTAAGGGACTTGCCCAACCCAGGTAACTAAGTTTTCAAGGAGCACGAAACCCCTCTGGGTCTTGAGGAACAAAGCCAAACCTACCGTGTGCTTTTTTTCTTTTTCTTTTTCTTTTTAAATGCTTTCTCTCTTTTCTTTATTTTAATGAGAAAAATGAATTTTCATCACAAAGTTCACAGAGGGAATGATTGCCTTGCAACATCTACAGACCTATGGAATCCATAGATTTCATATAGTTAGAAGGATGAAACTGGTAGGAAGAGGACTTTTTTGGATTATCCTTACCTGATGTATGTAGTAAATTTAGAAGGAAATGCTTTGGTCATGAATTTCTTATCATTGGACCCTCACAAGCTTTTAAGTATAATTTTGGAATCCTCTCTGCTTCCAAAGATAAGCTGATGTGAGGACACGTGAGGGGTATAAATGTGCCCAGCAATCTGAAGGGCGCTGTGAACTTGAGATTGTCTGGCACGGTGCTAGGCACACGAGCGTTGTTCTGTCACCGTGATTTGGTTTATCCCTGGGATTTGGAGCACCTACCGCCAGAGCTTCGTCCTGCCTAACGCGTGTATGAACTAATAACACTTTGCCCTGGATAAGATCAGTGTTTGGTGGGGAGGGAGCTGTGTTTCACAGGCAGAACAATCCGTTCATGTCTCATGTGAGATGAATGCCATTGGCAACATATAGAAAAGACTGGCAATTTCCCATGCAGGTGCAGCCGTTTGCCCCTCCTGGCTGGTCTGGAAAAGAGAACTGAAGGTCTTCCTATCTTTCTTGCATCTTCAGCAGCAGATGGCTCCTTTTGAGCATGCCCATTGCCCTGCCAGTGGTTCCCACTGGCCACTTAGTACCTGCCCCCTCTCCGGACCACAGTAGCCTATATGGAAGGAAAGCGATCTAGATTTCGAAGGGATCTTGGTGCTCAAAAGGGTGCTGACCCATGGGCCTCTTAGCAAGTAGGCAAGGTGGCCCACCTTGGAGCCGTTGCCCTCTGCTGGAACATTTCCTTTACAAGTGCCACCACTTATAGAATCATCAATAAAAACATTTCCCTCGTTCCTTGGGGAACCTCAATCTAACCTTGAGCCTTTTGTTTGGAAGATAATGGTATCAGTTCTACACAAACCTGGGAACAAA
Organism: Procyon lotor; assembly: GCA_028646535.1. Classification (NCBI taxonomy): domain Eukaryota; kingdom Metazoa; phylum Chordata; class Mammalia; order Carnivora; family Procyonidae; genus Procyon; species Procyon lotor. The sequence goes on from CM053615.1 coordinate 55,994,736, forward strand.
CCACTCTTAATTCCTTTTCCTCCCAGTCAGTTGTTTTAGCAAAATGATCCCCTTTCACTTTAACAAAAAGATTCTCTTTCTTGCTTAAAATATTCCGGATGTGCTTTAACTTGCCTTGGGGTCATAGCACATGTCTTCCAGGACTGATGAGTCTTGTCAGTTGCCCCAGGGTGAGAACTTTAATAAGCAAATTGCACACACCTGGTTTTGCAAAATATTGGCCTAATGGGGCACCTAGGTGGAAGTTCTACTTCCACTCCCTGTGTACACACCCTCCATCCCCACCCCTTTTAAAAGAGAGGCCTCAGAAATTGCTGCCTCTCCATTTATCTTGTAAAACTTTCCTCTCTCTTTGCTCCCCTGTTGTGATCGCTAACGAGCTCCGGTTGTTGCTGTCACTGCTGCTGTCTTGGATTTGAAAGTAATGGCAGGGATGGCATGTGGGATAGGTATGGGGGAGTCTGGTTAAAAGGGAACAGGGCTGGCGAACTCTCTTTGTCAGGCTGTGTGTCCCCCTGCCCTGCTCTTTGATTTGCCGCTGCTGCCATTGGTGTTTGCACAGCCTTTCCCTGCTCAGACTCTTCTTGGTTAGTTGAAAAAAACGACAGCCTGTTTCCCTGATTTCGGAGACCGGACACCCGGCTTACCTGTCTCTCACTTCTGTGTGTTCATTTGATCATTCATTCCAACTTTTATTGAGCCTTTGACTACTTGCCAGGCTTTGCATTAAAGATGGGGGGCTATGGAGAGGAAAGACCCAGACCCTCACTGCCTTCTAGAAGCTCATAATCTAGTATTTACATCTCCGGTAGTTGGCCGTCGAAAGGCACGGACACACCTCACAGAAGCATATAACACAGTTCTTTTGGTGCTCTCTTGTTGCCAAAGATCAGCTTCCCCAAATAAAGCTGTTTGGCTGTCTCTCTTGTCACCCATTCTTTTGGACATGCTGGGGTACCCAGGCGATCTGGATGCAGGATCAATCCCTTAAAAAGCGGCGACTGGCACTGATGTATATGTATATCCAGGCCAACTAATGGGCTTGACCATTTATTTGAGTGCTTTATGCTCCAGACCAGATTCCACGCTGATCTCAGATTACATGCCCTTCCAAAGATGCTTATGGGGTTCACAGAGTCGCTTTTTCTGCACTGGTCAACCTACGCATCGGTGGGTGACATTCTGCCTAAAGGTTTATGAAATCTGGTGATGGCATTTAGCTCTTAGGCTATGAGAACGTAATGGCTTTCCTGGCTTCGACTAGGCTGTGGATAACCTCACTCTTCAAATCTGTGATCAGCCCGTGTTCTGTTATTTCCACATTATGTACCTCAGTAAGTCCAGTCATTAGCCCATAGCACCCCAAGGTACTGTTTCCAGGAACATTGGTGATCTTCTAGGCTCTTGGTTTGGAAGACTTCCCCAGACATCTTTAGGACATTTCCTTCATCCACTCCTGGGGTCCTTTTGTAGGATGTATAAAAACCGAGCACGTGAAACCACTCGACCATGTCCTAGCTTATTTACCTTTGGCCATTCTTTATACCTGCCCGTGGCATGGCTGTACATTTGTTGAATTATGCAGTTGGACTCAGCGCCATTTGTGATGAGAAATTTTTTGAGGCTGACATTTAGGATCACCTTCCTAGTGTGGGTACATGTCTCAGGGTAGCCAGATGTGTCCAGGTCAGAGGGCATATGCTTTGATACGGAATTCCAGAGGTCGTTCCCTGCCTTTGTCCTCTACACCAAAGCTCATGTCACTTGCATCATGCTACGGCATGAAACAATAATATTGCATCGCAGGGAGGACATAATAGACTGTGTTGTCCAATTATCAGGAGATTACCGAATACTTCTGCCTGGAAACTTGCCAGCAATAGTGAACAAAGAGATGCCCCAAGCCACTTTCTCACCTTTATTCTTAAAGACTAAATGGCATTCTTAATGTCTGATGGTTTCCTCTGTCCCCTTGTTGAGTAAAGAATAAGGCAAGCTTTTTTTTTTTTTTTTTTTTTGCTTTTGACGAAGAATGTGGCTAATATAGAAAACCAAGATTTTTAGCTAATTTGATGAGAATTGGTAAAAAGTCAAAGATGGAACAGAGAATACATAGGCTGGAAAAGGAGATGACCAATTTCTAGGAAATGGGAGATATATTTACAGTAATAAAGAAAAGTTCTTCCTGGAACAAAGGTATTGCAGAAATAACAAAAAGAAGCAAAAAAAAAAAAGTGCATTTCCCTAGCACACGAAGTATGAAGCCCATGCTTTTTGTTACTGGAAGTTCTGACATTTCTTGAAGTCTCCAACTTTCTTGATTTTCAAAATCTAACATTTAATTCCAAAATCTGTATTCATCTCTGTGTTTTCATTCTCCCTGAGTTATCTGTGTCCTCTGAAAGTTTAAAAACAAGTGATATTTTTTTTCTCATCTCTGTTGGCGGAGACACACAATGGGCTGCCTTTCCCCTTCTCTGTGGAAAGAATGGAAATATGGTAAGCAGCCAGCGGAGCTCCATACGGATTGACATTCCTTGCTTCTGCTTTTGAAGTTAAGATGGTCACGAGAGAGAAAAATATTTTCGGTTCCAAGCCTAAGAAAAGGACATTCCTTTTCGTCTTGGCACTCTTGTTTTCATGGTGTTGATTTCCCCCAGAATCATCTTCAGTCCCATTAATAAGTCACATCTGAAAATGAAATCACTTTTGTAAGTTCTTTCCCTCTCCACACCCTTGGTTATAGAGAAGGTGACGTTTTCTTAGATTTATCTGAAGTAGTTTAGGATATATTTTCCTGGCATTTTTTGCTCTGGGTGAGTTCCCGTTGTTGATCAAGCATATTTAAGAGAGGTTTCCAGAGCCCTGAGAGATCCATCCATGCATTCTGTTCTGTTAAACAAAGAAAAAAATTAGTAAAAAAAAAAAAAAAGTTTAGTTTTCACCTTGCTTTAGAGAAGGAAATCTCAGAGGAATCATTTTCCTTTTAGGAAGATTGGGGTTTGTAGGTTAAATTCCACATTATACAAATTCCCTAAAGACAAAGAAGCTTCGCAATCAACAATCTTTCTTTAAAATGCATTTCTGTATTAAAAGAGGGGATTCCATTTGAGGCTGTTGATTAAGACATGAAGATGAGGTCTGAAATTGGTGGTGGCCCAAGGTCATTGGTAGAACTAATGGACCATTTGAAAATTATTAGCAGCTGGTTTAATAGAGTTGTAATAACTACAGCTGTGTGAGAAAATCCAAGCACAAGGTACTTGGAACGTCCCCTTTGCGGCCCTTTCCTATTGTTCTAGAATAATGCTGGCATCCATTTAACAAAAGTGCAACTTGGACAAAAGATCAGGGAGCCGTGTACATAAGCACCTAATACAGGCTTTATTTGCTTTAGGTCTTTGATCATATTTTTAAAAAAAAATTTTTTTTTTAATTTTGGCATCGTTCAGCTTCTATAACCAGCACCTCCCCGCATCCCCACCAGTAGCACCACAACTTTGGAGTGTTACAATGTTTGAGAATTTTAATGGTTTATCTAAGGATTGCTCTTACTTTCCACTGAGCATTTTTTATTAAAAATTTTAATCATATCAAAGGATTTATGGGGTTTAATTTGCCAGACTCCAAGGCAGTGGAGAAGACAACTGGAAGAGATGCCATATGGCATCTAAAACACACCTTTTCCTAAAAACATTAATGTCGTTTCCGGTTTTATACAACCCAATAGAGGAATAATTTGCTCAGATCTTTGCTTTCATACCTGGAGGCACACACATGCGTACGCATAGGCACGTATATATGCATATCCGAATAACATTTGGTCTGTACAGAAGTATGCCTTTTTGCTCGTCTGTCATCTGTACCTTGCTAACCCAGAGACTTGACAGGGAAGGGAAATGCAGAGAGCATTCCACTGGTTAATGAGTTCCACAGCCATGAGTCACCCTGGCCCCAGGCTTCTCCTCTGCCTCATCCTATTCCTGCCCTCAGAGTCAGAGGTCTGGATCTCCAGTTCCTGTTCCCTGACTTTGGAACTGGGGAAGAAGGTGGGAGATGACGCAGCTAACATAAAGCAAGAGTCCTCTTCTGCATGTCAGAGCAAAATTCCCAAAATACACTGCCAAGACACAAAAGTGTGGAAGTCAGGTTTAGATAAATCCCTGCCTTACGTTGATTTGCAAAGCTCTTCATAAATGAGACCAAGCGCTTTTAGTCTCCGTCATGTAAATGTGTTTTCCACAACAACTCCATGAAGCAGATGTGCTCTCCGTGACCCACAGAGGTCAAGTGACTTCCCCAAAGCTATGGCTGATTGAAAGCCAGGACAAAGTCCCAAATCTTGTCTTCTGACCAGCCCTTTCCAGTACACCATGGATGACTCACCCATGAATGACAAATGCTTTGTAGGTTTTTAAAGGAAGTTGGGGATATTCAGGAGACATCCTCTAACCTTGTGAGGATGTATCATTATGGAAGGAAGTCACCGTGCTCTTCATAGTCCTCCTCAGGGCCGGTGGCTGAGACGGCTTGCTGTGGCTTATGCAGGATAGATTGGACATGGGTGAGGACACCATGAAAATCTGATAAGGTAGTAAATGTCCCCGAAACAGGAAACAGTCCTGTCATGGGAGTTTCCTTTTGCCTTGACTTCACTCAGAAAGGATGTACTCCAGCTCATCCCCAAAGGAATATGTTCAAAGCAACAGGCTCTGCTTGAGAAGGGGAAGGGGACATGGTACTTGAGAGGGGACAGACACTCTCCCTCCTGAGGGCCAAATTTCCTACCATGTTTGTTGTCATATCTTAACTGTATTATTGTGCCGTAGGTCTTATTTTATTGTGATTCTTACTTTGAGAAAACAGAGGCTCAGACAGGTTAAGTAACTCGCACACGGTCACATCAGTTAGGTGTCCGTGCAGGGATGTGAACCCAGGTCAGCTGTGATCTTTCCATTGTGCAGGGCTGCCTACAGACCTCCCAGGTTGTTGAGAAATAGGCTACTGGCATTGCTGGAGGAGTCAAGATGTCCATGCAAGAAGTAATGGCTAAAAGTTATTGTCAACAGACTGTGTGCCCAAGTAATTTTTATGTAGCACCTCATTTAACCCTTACTGTAATCCTGTGAAATAGTACTACCATTTTGAAACCTGGATTCAAACTCAGTCAAGTGGGCTCCAAGCCCATGCTCTTCACTGCTATGCAGGGTACAGCTTTGCAGGCCACATGCCAGGTTCAAAATAGCCCTTGTTGGCCCAAGGTGTTCTTCAGCTGGATCATCTCTGGGGTTGGTGTGTTGTGAAAACGACTGGTTTAACGGTATCGGTAAAGAAATTGTGGTTTGTGGAAGTCTTTTGTAGCTCTATTATTATAGAGATGAGCTGCTGAGATATTATTTCAATAATCCACAAAGCTTGATGTGTCACCTTCCTTGCTGAATGGAAAGGATCTCTTAACTAGTTCATCTTTATCTTAAGGAAAATGTAGAGATGTTGCAGGGCTGTAAGCCAGGGAGCAGGTGTGATTAGATTAGCATTTTTAATCTCTCACTCCAGATGTTCAGCTGCAGTAGGTGGCTACCTCAAGGTGAGTTCCAATGCAAATTCCGTTGAATAAGGACTTTGTTCAAGTATTTGAAGTACCTGACGGTTGTCTAAGTCTGTCCATCCACCACAGTAACTCCGAGCCACAGGTGACTATTGAATGTTTGAAGAATTCCTGGTCCAAATGGAGATTCTGCTCTAAGTCTAAAATATATTGAATTTTGAGACTGAGTAGATAAGAAAGTATCTCATTAACATGTGTTTATATCGAATACATGTGAAAAGAATAATTTGGGATCTATTAGGCTACATAGAATATATTACTGAAATTAATTATAGCTATTTCTGGCCACTAGAAATATTTAACTGACATACATGGCTTGCAGGATATATCTTTCTGGTCTAGGTAATTTCCTTGCTATCTAGTTAAATAGAAAATATCTAAGAAGGCCATTATCATAGGTTGATGCTCTATTTCTGAGTACCATCTGGTTAAAGTATTCCAAACTAAGGAGTCTTTTGCTTCTTAAAGTTCTTGGGTGACATTCTACGCTTTAACTGTTTTGTTTTTTTTTTTTTAAAGATTTTATTTATTTATTTGACAGAGAGAGAGAGATCACAAGTAGGCAGTCAGGCAGAGAGAGAGGGAGAAGAAGGCTCCCTGCTGAGCAGAGAGCCCAACACGGGGCTCGATCCCAGGACCCTGAGATCATGACCTGAGCCGAAGGCAGAGGCTTTAACCCACCGAGCCACCCAGGCGCCCCCAGCACTGTTCTTTTTAAAATACAATTAAGAATATAATTTTTTTTAATCTGTCACTGAAGAACTAACTGTTCCTAACGTTAAAAAAAATACTGAGTTGAGACCACATCCCATTGTTTAGGTGGGTCAGAAAATGGTGAACTGGTGATTAGATAGATTTCACAGAAAGAGAGTTAGCTGCTGTCCTTTCTCCCTTCTAAATGTTCAGGTTGGACCTCCTCCTCCTCCTCACCTCCTGTGCATCCTCCTAGCCCAGACCCGCTTTCTCCCATCCCTGGACCATCTCAGCAGCTGCTTTATAAGCAGCTTCTGTCTCACTCCCCCTCCCTGCAGCCCCTCTCAGCCTCAGGAGTCCTTCATACTACTGCCAAAATAATCTTGAGAGGACACAGCTTTCATTATATCACATTCCCCTGCTGAAGGATGATAAGAGTTTCCCATTGCTGTCCCAATGAAGGTAGAGGGGGAAGGATCTGACATTTGAGACTCTAGATGTTGTCTGTTTAATCCCTAGGAGATGGATATTTTTAGCCCCATATTTTTAATCCCTAGGAGATGGATATTTTTAGTCCCATTATACAGATGAGGAGTCAGTTCTACCTCATGCCTAAGGTCAAGGGGTAGGCCATAACGCTAGATCCTGACTTGCAAGGGTGAGGTCCTATTGTATTTCTTTGCCAAAGCTTGTGCTCGTTCTACTGACCATGCTGGGTCCCTCGTTTTTAAGAACATTTATTTTCAAACCCACAGACTCACTGTGTCCTTTGCTTTCCTGGTTGTTCTAACCATCTTTGTACTTGGAAACTGTACCATAACAATCCATGCTTCATTATAGAGTGTTTAGAATTCTTCATTTTCTAATTTTTTTAATGTTAATCTTGTCTACTTTTTAACTTCTGTTAGAAAAAGCAGGCCTTTTCCCTGTCTTTTGTCACTCCCCCCATGTTCCCATGTTGCTTGTTTCTCTCTTATGCCTGAACCATACCAGCTGCTTAGTAGGCATTCAAATGTTCAATAAATGGATGGAATTGGCACATGGTCACTGATCAATAAATATGTGTTTTGGGCTCAGTTGAAAATGATTTTTCTTTTAAATGAGGGCAGAGAATGCCAGGTCAATGACTCCCTCATCACTAGTCTAGATGTGTGATGAAATGGCCCTTGGCAATGACAAGACACTTCTAAGCCAAACCTTACCTCATTGAGTCTCAGATTTCCCACCTTATCTTAGTTGTGGGATGAGATGGTCGTGACTGGTGGCCCATATCTCTCCAAGGGGTGATGGATTATATTGCTTCTAATATTTCCTGGGACATTTAAGATGTTCCTACCTGTTTGGGGGTAGATTCAGGGCAGAACCGTTGCCCTCCATAGGGACTCTTGGAACAAAACTCAACTTTAGGTGGAATGGTCAGTCAACGGTCCACCGATTGATTAAAGTTTGTGTTCAGTTATGTGTTCCTGCCTAACTTTGCTTTTTCAAATCTTGTGGGACACATCTGTGCCTGTCTGATGTTTATGAAGAGAGCTAGCGAAGCATTGACATTTGGTCTGTTTGCTAATCGGCAGTTAGTGTTCTGTGGTCAGTCTTGGCCGTACGCCTTTCGTTCACATGCCCACGTTATTGTGTGAACACATATTAAGTCTTTAAACACCAAAGTGATCACACACCCACATGATCCCTAAAATGTGGGCCGACTTGTTGGATCTGGGGGACTTTTTTTAAGGGAGAGCGTTGAGCTTGTTTACTTATTTCTCTGAAAACACTTAAACCTTAAAAAGAATTTCCAGCTTGTAATAACCAAAATATATACAAACACTATAGAAGTTGGAATTCAGAGAAAGTGAAAGTTCTTTTTGACCCCACCCCCAGAGAAAACTTTTAAGGGTTTGGGGCATATATCCTCTTTTTTCTTATACACTAGCACCTTGTTATTGCCGTTGTCTTTTAAATAGCAATAGACTATGCATTCTGTTTTGCTACTTACTTTTTCATTTATCTGAAATGTTAAGAACACTTCCTAAGAATTCCTTAAGGAGAAGAACAGGTTTTATAAGGCAGGCAAAGATGCTGGATGCCTGGGGTTCTTAACCTTCCGTAAGGAGAGCGTTGCCTACCAGGTGCTGAACCTTGGCCATCAGTGACCTCATTGCGCTTTCATATGTGGGTCTTTAAAGACCTCTTTTTTTTTTTTTAAGTAATTCCAAAGAAATCAGTTGTTTGGAGACCAGTTAGTTCTTTTCAAACCTGACATTTCTCATCCCCCCAAATACACCAGTCTTCTGGAATGCAGTCGTGTTTTATGAGTGCAAGTGGTATTTTGTAAGGACACTCTACTTGGCCTGAAATTTCATTGCCAGAGGCAGGAACGGTATAAGGAGCTGGTAATGTGCACAGGGAGGATGAAGGTAGAAACATATCATTAAGTTAAAAAAAAACCCAGATCAGCTGGGAAGTCTTAAGACAAGGACAGCATTGAGATTAGAAAGGGAACGCCTTGTGCTTGAGAATAGTGAGAGAAAGAGGCAAGCAGAAGGGTCCTGCTGGTCTCCCTAAGGATGGCCTCCAGCCACAAGGTCTCTTGTTCATGGCCGCATGGGACTGAGGCTAAAGGCTTTCTCTAATCCTGATCCCCAGCTCCTCTTTCAGCCTCCCCCTCCACACATGTACCCACAAATGCACACAGCCCACCAGTCAGTCTTGATTCCTTATTCCTGGGTACTAAGACACACTCTTCTCCACCTTTGTAATTTCTCAAAAGGTACGCATTGACAGTTCAAAGTTTCTATTTAGTATGCATGGGGTTTTTTTTTCCCCTTGAAAATCTGTGTTAAAGTATGTCTCGTAATAAATTTGTTTCCAAGTAAAGGAAGGAGAGTACGTAGGTTTCAACCATTGGCTCAAGGCTGGGATTGAACCACACGCAGTCCTAGCTTTCAAGGAACTCAAAGTACACTGTGGGGGACAGGCAGTTAAGCATAACTACCTAGTGTTCTATGAAAATTATAGTATAGCACATAGTACCTAATGCTATATGAAAAATGCTTGGGGGATTTAGGGACATCTAGGAAGAGTCTCAACCCAGCTGCAGGGGTCCAGGCAGGGCTTTTTAAAGAAAGTGATTCTCAGGTGGGGGTGATTTTTCAGACCAGCGGAAAACACTGTTGGTTTCTTCGCTACTGGGGTTGTTGGGGACAGAGGAGGGAGACGTTACTGGTATCTAGTGGGTAGAGGCCAGGATGGTACCAAACATTTTGCAGTGCCCAGTACAGTGCCCCCCAACCCCCACCCCGCCCGCACCCAGAAACAATCAGTAATCTGGCCCTGAATGTGCGTGTACTGAGATTGAGAAAACCTGGGCTGAATTGAGACGGAAGGGTGCTGGGGGAAGGGGGTCAGGGTGGAGAGAGTTACTTACAGGAGAGTGTGGGCTCTGGTGGAGAATGGTGTGGAGGTAAGGGCTCAGTGGGGTAAGGAGTCAAAGTATCCTTTCACTGGCCCTAAGAAGGCTGGTCTCCCTGACCATAGGGAATTTGTTTTAGGAGAATGCTACTCAGACATGCCAGATGTAGAGCACTGAAGAAGGAAGTTTATGAAGAGAGGGCAAGCGGTTTGAAACTGGACCTGTATTGTTTCCCAAGGAAGAAGCTAGGCCAGGGACATGGGTCAAGTGAATGTGTGTGTGTGTGTGTGTGTGTGTGTGTGTGTGTGTGTGTGTGAAAGAGAGAGAGAGAGAGAAGAGAGCGAGCGAGAGCGCGCACGTGCGCAGGTTTTCCTCTTGGATGAGAGAGAGTTTTCAGATGGGAGTGATCTGGCTAGTAGTCAGAGAGAAATTGAAAATGCAGATCAGGTGGGCTCTTGGATAAACCAGGAGAGGACAGGCTCAGGAGGTCGCATTGAGGCGTCAGCCTGAGATTGGGGGAGTGGGAGCTTGTCTTCTACTTGTGGCAAAAGAAGAGGGAAAGGATGGGTGCCCCTTGGGATGAGGAAGGGAAAAGCAGACAGAAGATGGACACTTCTTTTTCTTCTCCACTAGACATAACGAAGAATGGAAAGCAGGTAAATAAATATCAGACTTCAGGGTAGAACTGTAACTAAAAATTTGCAGGGACACCAGACTGAGGTCCCTGGAAAAGTTGGGAGAATACATTGATTCAGACAGATCCAAGGTTGAGATTTTTTCCAAGTGGTTATGGGGGAAAGATAATGAGTTGGGCTTCATTCTTTGACTTCGGGAGTTCATTTTCACAGTCTTTCTTTCAGCTGCTTGTGTTCCTTTAAGGAGATCAAGCGTAGCTTCTCTTTCTTTTCTCAGAACTAAAAGATTTGTCAGTGCACGGGTAGAACAACTTGTTGCTTGAAAATTGACTATATGTGGATATAATTAATTAAAAATTATCTTCATGGCCTCAAGACTAGAATTCCTAAAGTCACTGGATGTGGCTCATCTGAGATTATCGATTTGAGGAGTCATTAAAGAGTTCCAAACAGGGTAGAAAAAGGAATGCAAGAGTTGGCAAAAGAGTTGACATTCTTAGTAAGGTGAACTGTAATAAAGCCATTGAACACTGATATCTTGCCTGATCACTCCGGTGCTTTGCATTTGATGAGTGTTTTAAATGTTCAAGTAATAAAGTCTTCAAGTTGAAAAAGTTCTAAATTATTAAGTAGAAAATGACAGTGTTCACCTGGGCACACATCTGGGTCATTTACCTTAGGTATAAATTTTGGAAACTATCTCATCTTTTTCAAGTGTTATTTATTTTATTCTTTTTTTATTCAAATATTTATTCATTTGAGAGCGAGCAAGTATGAGCCGGGGCAGGGGAAGGGTGGAGGGAGAGGGAGAAGCAGATGCCCCGCAGAGCAGAGAGCCCAACATAGGGCTCAATCCCAAGACCTACCTGATCATGATCGTGACCTGAGCTGAAGGCAGAAGCTTAACCATCTGAGGTACCCAAAAGCCCCTTTATTTTCTTGTACAAATGCATTGGCTAGCATTTTCACCACAATACTAAGTAACTAAAATCCTTGTCTGGTTTTCAACTTGAATTCTTTTATGTTTTATCATTCAGCATGATGCTGAGTTAGTTGTGTGTGTATGTATCCATATATTATCTTACTAAACTATTTATTAGAAATAGATCCTGAATTTCATCACATGCTGTCTAGCCCGTTCTGTATTGATCAAATTCTTTTTTCTCCTTTGATTGTTTAATGTAATGCAAGTATAGATTGTCTGGTATTGAAATACTGCCTTCCTGCAGTGAATCCCACTTAATCATGGAGTAATATTCGTTTAATGTGCACTTGGATTTTATTTGAATTCTTGCCTCAATATCTATATTGGTTGCTTTTATTAACATTATGATTATTGTTTTGGGGTAAGCTTTGCTATCTGTTACACTAGCTTTGGAAATACATTGATGAAACTCTTAATGCTTTAGACTTTGGGCCAATTTCAAAAATAACTGATTTACTGATTTCAATGAGTTGCACATAGTAATTTCTAAATATAGTTTATTTTTTATTTTTGTTTACATTTGTGAAAGTTTTCTGCTTCTCATCCTTAATTCTCTGTATTTGTGGCCCCTCTCCCACACACATGTTTTCTCTTATTAGGCTAGCTAGAGATTTTTATTGAATTTTATACAGTATTAGATTTTTTTTAAATGTGGTTATTTGGTCAGTTTTAATGTTTTTTTGGTTTTTTAACTCCTGATTTTCTATCTTTATCTTAATTAAGTCTTTTCTTCCACTTTCTTCCTTTTTCTTTTTACTTGTGTTGGATGTTTAATTCACTTAGTATTTTTTATTTAGTATGATTTATTGATTTTTATAAGAATTATTTCTTGATTAGCAGTTTTAATAGAGCTATGAAATTTCCTCTAAGTACAGCTTTTCCCAAATTCCACATTTTATATACATAACATTTTAAAAGTCACAGTCTCTAATTGAGTTTTCCTTTCTGATTAATCCAGAAATTGTTGAGGAGAATGTTAAAAAGAATTTTCCAAGTGTTTGGAATTTGTTATCACCCCTCCTCCTGTTTTATTGCATTATCAGTAAAAGTGATGGACTTTTTTTCTATTTGTAATTTGTTATCTCCTAATTCTGACATGATAGACTGCTGTAAACCTCCATGGGCATTTGAAAATCTTTGTAATGTCCCATAGTTGCTTGAAATGAAAATGTGTTTTCTATATCTAGGATATAGAATTTAATGTATCCCTTAACTGCATTCTGTTAATTCTTTTCTTACTTGGCTTTCTTCATTTAATCTATTAAGTGCTTATGTCCAAAAAAACAAAACAAACAAAAGTGCTTATGTTTATTTCTTTTATTTGTTGCCATTTTTTTTTCTTTATTTGGTCATGTTAGAGGGACATAAATATTCATGATTTTTTAATATCGTGGATTCAATTCATTCATTGTGGATTGTACTTTTTTACAGTAAGCATTCTCTCAACTTTTATAATTTCCTTTATATTGTGAAGATTTTGCTTCTTTCTTATCCTTAATTTTCTTTAAAAGCTAAAGGTACGCCTAAAAGTTTTTGAGTTTAGCTTTGAATAATATTAATCATGATCTCCACTCTTTCTTTCCTTGATTTTTTTTTTTTATATTATTACTACTTTCAAGCTTTTTTGTCTTTTTAATATGTGTGTTTCTTATAGACCAAATGGAATTAGAGTTTGTCTTTGAATCTATTGTAGGGATGTTTTCCACGGGAGGATTTATCCAGATTGCCTTATTGATATAACATATATACTTGATTCTAATTAATTTCATTACTAGTTAGTATATTTCTGTGCATGTCTTTTGTCTGTCTTTTACTACATGGTCTGTGTTGGTTAAAAAAATTCAAAACTACAATGTCCGTTTTTATTTTTATTCTAATTCAATTTTTAACTTTAATGTGCTTTATATCTTTATTTGCGGATTTGTTAACTTCAGAAGGAAGCAATATCAAGTTGGTTTTTTTTATGTTCTACTATGAAATTTGAGAATTTTCTCCCACTTAACTTTATCCTCTGATGCCTACCTCTTTGTTTCTGTTATTGTGCTTAAGAATTTTTCCCAATTTTATGGAATTTTATTGTTATTCTATGGGATAATTTATTGTTATAATTATGTTGGAGGGTTTATAATCTTGTTTTGCAATTATTATGAATTATTCAGTCTTAGTTCTAGATGAAAGGATTCAGTGCGCACATCTTCTATTTACCTCTTACATTCCGTATTCTTGAGATCTCGATTTTGAATCTTCTCTTGGTTGGATATCTTCCATCATTAAGTAGATATTGAAGGAGAGTTATTATCAAGTGCAGCATCTGCTGATTGGAAAATGCTTTCTTATTACTTTTATACATGGCTGTAAAGTTAGTTGGGTACTGAATAGTACTAAAGTACTATATAGGGTACTAAAGATAGTCCTCTCTCTTTCTCAAGCCTCTGTAGACATCCCTTCACTGCTTTCTGTCACTGAACGTTCCTGTGAAAAAGTCTCAAAGCCCCCCCCATAACTGACAAATTTTAAAGTATCTCGATTTTATAGCATTCAGTGTTTATTCTTGAAATTCTGTAACTTTATCAAGATGTCTCAATTTGATGGTTCTCTGTTATATTTTCCCAGAATGTCAGATATTTCTTGATTTCAACAAAATTATTTCCTATCACAGATTTGAGGATATCTTGTTTTGCTCTGTTTTGTTTTGCTGTCTACTTCTAGAATACCTTTTATCTGTATGTTGGATCTCTGTTTTCAAACCTTCTTATCTATCATCATCTCTACCTGCTTTCATCTGCTTGTCCTTTTCCTCTGCATTTGTGCAGTTTTTTGAAGACTGTTTTCTACATCATCAACTTTGTTTTTGGTTTGTGGATTTTGTCTCTTATTACTTTAATATATTTATTGGTTCTACAATGATATTATTTTTGTTGTCAGTTTCTTTCTTCAACTGCCAGCTCCCCTTTCATCTCATTCTGATGTCTTATCATCTTATCTTTGATCTCTTCTTTCATAGTATCTCTGTTAATCGTTGTATGTAATTTTCTTCTTCATCCTGTTCTTTCAAAATAGATTATTCATTAGTCTTTTCCATACCATTTCTTTCTATCTATCACCTTTTTTTTTTTTTTTAACCTGTATTCATTTTTTTCTAATTTATCTCTGGTTGGGACGTAACTATCAGAACCTGGTCTTGGCCCCCAACTAGTAATGATAGTACTAACTCTTTAAATTTTCTCCTTGAGTCCTGCTCAATTCTGCTTCCAGAGCCTGAGTTTGGGTCTTGTTGGGTTGTCTTAACTTCTGTGCCCCTTGAGCAGTCTACCATGGTCCCGTGGTTAGGTTCCTGGGCAAAACACAGTTGATGAATTTTATCTCTGAACTCTGATTCTAAGTCCTGCTTTTGATTTGAGGGCCCCATTGGTCTGTTGCTTTGATTGTTGCCATACTTTTTTTTGCCTTTGTTTATGCTGTCCTCCTCCTTTTCCTTCAGCCAAGCCTTTGTTTGCAGTTTGAGACAATCAGCCGCCATTTTTTCTGGGAGTCCTTTGGTTAGCTAAAGCACATATCCTTCCTTTGAGGGATTTCCAAACACATCTGTGTTTTCAGTTGTTGATTCTTACTGCAGATTTAGCTCTGCATTCTAGTTTTGGTGTGATAATCAAATAACCACTCCAAGTTTGGAGGTGTTTTCTAATAAGATTTTGTTGATCACAAAAGCCTCCTGTCATGGAAGAATCTCGGGTTTTGAGGATTGACCCAGCTCTTCGTATTTTCTGGATAAAATATTCTAATTCTTTCCTTTGTGGATTGCCACATCCCACTATACAAATTCCAAGGACACCATGTCATGAACTGTTCAGAAGTTTTTAAGGGAGATGAATATCAATACGAGCATTGTATTGGCCACAATATTCACTGTTTCAAAGACAGGAACTCTGCCTTTTATGAGTGTGCTCTTCATAGCTTCTGATGCTGGATTCTACAACTTAGTGTTTTCCCATTAATTGCTAAATAAGAAGTAAAATGTTTGGAAACATTGCTCCTCTCTTAGGCTCTTTGAAGACTGCATAGCTATTATTGTAGTCATTCAATCAACAGCATTTAGAAGTAAGGTTCCCCATACATTGGAGAAGGGGATTTACCATTGTCACACTAGTCTCAGGGACTGTTTCATAGGAAGTAGGATTTGAGCTTAATCTTAAGATGTGAGTGGGTATCAGAATCACTCTGAGGACTTGTTAAAATAGATTGCTGGGCCTTTTCAGACACATTAAGTTTGGAGAGGAATGTGAGAACTAACTAATTTCTGACAAATTCTTGGATGACACTGAGGCTGCTGGTCCAGGAACTCCCCCGCCTTTGAGAATCATTGTCCTAAATGATGGGGATTACTTAGACCTTCAAAATGTAGGTAAAAGTATTCTATAGGGAGGAAAACATGAACAAACGCAGAGATCGTAGCATCTTCTTGATTTCTAAACCATTTTCTTGGTTACCATAAGGGACCCTTTGTAAGTGACCCTTATGGTCTCTTTGGTTATGATAAGGGACTCTTTGTAAGAGTAATTCCCGGCCTTTCTGATGCATTAACTGTTTTATATCCAATAATGAGAATAGATGTCTACTGGAATATAGATAAATAGAAGATATGTACATGAGGTAAAGTAGTCCAAGTTGTGGTTGGTTTCAGAACATAATGTGTAATTTGAACTAAAACCTGGTATCAGCAATGTTCTGGAAATAATTGCTCCAAGCCACACACTCTGTGGGCCACGAGAAGACTTGCCTCCTTGCCAGGCATTTGTCCAACTGACTGCTCTTACCCTTCCCATTTTAAAAGAACTGACCCTGATATTTCCAGATACCCCTAAGAGCCATTCAGCCAGCCTCTTCAGTGACTTTGTCGGCAGTGCACATTTTCCATAAGAAACAAGACGATGTTTCTCATGGGGTAGATTTGGCAGGCATAAAGCTGCTACGTAACCTTGTTCCGATTCCATGAGGTTGGATTCCGAAGAAAGATAATTCAGTGTTATAGCTCTTGTTCTTCTGTGTATACCTTTGTCAGCAACTTTCAGTCTTCCAAATGTGTTCCCAAAGTAGGAACACACTGTTTGCATGCCTAAGAAGGTCTTTGAACAAACTGCAGACGATGGATTTTGCACCTTTTCAGTTACTCTCTGGAGTGTAGAATTCAGAGCAGAGGAAACACAGGAGGTGATTCTGGAGTCGGCCTCCCCACTTAAGAAAGGCTCTTGTTAGTGAGGATATATGGGGCCTGGACTTTAAGTGTGAGTAGCTACTAATGAGCTGAATAACATCTATAGCGTGTCTTTACTGCTGATTTCCTTTCTCAAATATGGAATTGAAAAGATATTTTTTTTTCCTGGGTTCAGAGACTTTGTGTTCTAGGAGTCCTGGGCAGGCTGTTTTTTGTGGCCTCAGTTTCCCTACCTAGAAAGTGAAGACATTGGACCAGGTTGATCTACACGGTCTTTAAGATCTCCTTTGTAGTGGACATTATGAACCGATAGGTAATTAACTTTTAAGTGAATACTTCCATTTGACTTAAGGAAGGCATGAGTAATATATTGTTTCAATATTTTTCAGGGACACAGAGGAGAGAAAATTCTGCTCCTACGTGATTTCGTTATACTCTCCCCCCCACCCACGAAAATGTTTGTACAGTTTTGAGCTATAGGGGAGAATTTTTCCTCAGGCTTTCCAGAATCCTTGCAAACAAGAATTAAAAGGTTTTTGTGGAGGGAAGACAATGAAAATAGTTTCAAGAATAGCCCCAGGTGATGATGCCAAGTGTCACATCAGCTCAGGGAAGCTTAACAGTGTTATAAATATATGGGTGGAATGATGCAGCCAGGGGACCTTCCCTGTGGATGATGAGGAAAAGGAAGGTGGTCACTTACTCAAATACAAGGGCAAGTGAAGACTTAGAATTCCCAGTACCCCAGCAGTCAGCTAATCATTATGATGTGGCTTCTTGAGTTTCATTAGCTGGAGTGGGGAGGAGTGTTATGTAACCCTCAGTTTTGTTTTTCTGGTCATTAGAGGTTCTCTGGAATTGCTTAGGGTCCTGAAAGTTTAGCTTTCTCTTGGCACCCTGGCATGTCTTCTCGTGGAAAGCAGGCATGCATACACTCGTGCATACAACAGTTGTCATGAGGACCAGACCTGTGCTGGGCCCTGGGGGTTCTGAGAACCAAAAAGAACACGTTGACTTGTCCAGTGAAGAGTGATTGTGAGTAGCCTGGGGCCCCATCACTTCGAAAAAAGAAAATTTTGCATATTGAAGAGGAGAACATGTGCATCTTGTTTTCCACAAAAATTTTAGTTGGAGGCCACATGTTAAGTGTAGAACCTGACCATTTTTAATGACAGTGACCCCTGACCCTCAAAGCCCATGGGATCATCAACAGTACAAGGGCCTTATCACTAAAGAAAGATGGACCAGTTACTCATCTTAATCTTACATTTTTTTTTTCTTGAAAATTTTTTAGTAAAAGACCCAAGTCAGAAAAATAAAACTAAAAACTTGTGATCTGTGACCTGAAGACTACTAAGGTCATTTAGAATCATAGAATCATAAAATCTTTGAGCTGGAAGAGAATTTGCTGATCGTCTAGTTCAGAGATTCCCTGGCCAGGACCCCATGCAAGGACGACAAAGGCAGTGGGTTACATACAGAGACTGAAATTAGCCCACAGACAGACCACTTGTGAAAAGGTTTCCAACCTCTGCACCACTGATATTTTGGACCAGATCATTCTTTGTCAGGGGACTGTCTAGTGCTTTGTGGAATGTTCAGCCACATCCTCGGCCTCTACCCATTCGATGCCATTAGCACCCAGTCTCTGGTTGTGAGAACCAAAAATGTCTTCAGAAACTCCCAAATGTTCCTCATGTGAGGTTTGGTGGTGGTGGTGGTGGTGGTGCAGCAGCCAGGAGGGGTGAGCAGGCAGAATTCCTCCTGGTTGGGACCACCACTGCTCTGTGCTAACATAGGGTTAGATGAATCTAATCTCATGACCACTCTTCATGTTTGACTGGAATCTTCCGAAGCTCTGATCATTCGTTCGTTCAACACATTTGCTGAATCCATTGTGTGAACTGTCCCCAGTGCTAAAGATACCGATAGGAGTAGACAGGCATGGACTTGCTCTCAGGGTGCTTATGTTTTAGAGGCAGGCAAACCGCAAACCGCATCTTGTCAACAGTGAAGGAAATAAAGCAGTGAAATGTGGTAGAATGAGTGGGGTCGGGACCGTGTAGAGGCAGGGCTCGATTTCATGCAGGTCAAGGGGGTGGGAAAGTGCTACGTGGAGTTGTCAGGGAATGCCTCTTAGAGGTTAGAACCTTTGAGCCCAGGCTTCACTGATGAGGTGTCAGCCATATAAAACTGCACATTTATTTGTCTCTGAATAATAATAAAAATAAAGGAGTGAATTAAGCCAGAAAAAAAACCTTTTAGAGATGAAAAGGAAAACTTGTAAAACACTCCCTTTTTGTGTAAAAAGGTTGAATATCCTAATCTAATTTCTTCATTTAGCAAAATGTCCCAGTAAAGGCTTCGAAAGACTTGCCCAAGGTGAAGGTGACAGGCAGAGTCGTCACACCTGCTGGAAACATTCTTTTACTTGCTGAATAGGCATTTCTGTATCCTTGTCTTCCTTCCTATCAATGTAATAGTGAATAAGCTGAAAAAAAAAAAACTAAATTTCTTGGGCAAAAATGAGATTTATCATTAAGGGCTTATGGAATGTGGGCTTGGCGGAGCATTCTAGTGTTTTCACATGGTGATAAATTCTAATCTTGGGTTGGCAAACAAGTAACTTTCTGTTTCAAGGTTCTTGGGGTGCAGTGATTTTTAGGAGTAAAGTTACTTGCTGAAAGTAGATTGGAGATTGCAAGAGAAAATGAATTTCTTACCTCTCATTTTTTTTTTAATTCCCAATTCTTGGGTATTTGCCAGTTCCATACCTAAACACATACTGTGTTTTTCCTATTCTAAGATTCTATTAATGTGTCAGAACAACCAATGGATATGAATGGGCCAATTGGTTAATTTAATAAGGATGAAGGACAGCCTCTGGTAGCTTCTGCTCTAGGTGGAGGCCAGAAGAGAACAGAAAAACAAACCAAAAAACTGGCCCATAGTCTTGGGCAAGAGGATCTGAAAGTGTTCATGATCCACACAAGCCCAGCCATCGTTTACCTTTCTAGAAAGGAATCTACTGAGGCCTTTCATCCTGATGGGGTAGTTAGATCAGGAACCAGGGTTTGGAAAAAGACCCAGGTATCAGGCTTGTGTGGTCAGTTTTGTCAGAAGAATGAGGCGGGAGAGGTCATTGCAGCATTTGGATCGGGCCCTTGTGCGCCACTGATAGGGGCAAACTTGGAATAATTCTTGTCTAAAGGAAGTGACTTGTCTGAACTTTCTGAGCGAACATGTACATAAGGCAACGTGCAAGTGTCTGAGGGATTAGATTGGGATTTTTGTGGGCTCTTCCCTTGAATAAAAGAGTTGCTGTAGCAAAACTTCCTTATCCTCTCCACAAGGCAACAGCCATATACCATTTTTTGTTTGGTTTGGTTTGGTTTGGTTTTTCGCAGAGTGGTACTAGAGAAGAAGGTAAATTGTTAAAATGATTTCTGGGTCCATTCACTGAAACTGTGGAATTTAGGCTTTGCGTGGTTGGCCAGGCCAGCTCCGGGAGCAGTTGTGGCCGGGAAGACGCACATGCCCAACGCCCCAGGTCGGTCAGGCTTTCATACCCACTGAGGAGGTACCGCTGGATGCACAGGTTGGTCTTTCATGGTGGGGAGGATGAGTTTCACCACAACTTCTGCTTACTCTGCGTCTCAAATCGTTCTGTAATGAAGACCCAGCAGCATCGCTGCGACTTCCCTTTAATTTTACAATTTTTATAATGAGAGTTCTTGTAGCATGAAAAGCGTCTGTGGAAACCCAGCCAGCATTCTGAAGAGTCTCCAAAGGAACACCGTGATTTCTTTCTCTGCCGTTTGGGTGCGGATTGGCCCTCCAGGAGAGAAGTCCGTCCTCTCTTGTTCTCCGTGCTAGGGTGGGAATGGCCTCAAAGTTTCCAAGGAACTTCCTGATGGGCCCGTGACATTTCAGAGTATTCATTCATCACCACGAGTGGCTTTCCGCCGTTTGAAAGAAGTAGATGAGCTGCGATCTCATTTGTCACGGTTGCGTTTTGAGCATTTTAGTGCGAGCATTTTAGTCCGGCTCTTGGTTTGTTTTGTTTCTCAAGGAGAATACTGTCAGGACACTTCTCAGAATTAGACTTATCTGGCCAACTGCAGGTTCCCCTTTCCAGACAATGAAGTCTAAAGCTACTGAGATACCACCCTGCTTCCTCCCTTTCTTTTCCAGTCCCTTCTCTCCTCTTTTATCTCCTTGTTCAAATCACACGCTTCCTTTTCTAAGGCCAGGAGCGCTGGCAGGCTGCCGATTGGCCTGTTGGCCTCAATTAGCCTTATATCATTGCAAAGGAATGCATGAATTCTCCAGAAGGTATGTACTATCTCTTTCTGTGTTAGACACTCACTACCTGCTTTCATATCAGGTCACTCAGCCAGAATTGCTCCTTATTTACATATCTGACAGTTTTTTCAGTCACTTAGATTACATCCCTGGATGCTCATCTCATTTTAATGATGATCCCAAAGGCACCTGTTATGAAATACTACTCAACGTGCCCTGTAACACTTGAAAACTTGATGCAGAACAAAGCTAAAACAAGAGATAACCTGCAAAGGACCATCGCTGGCCAGAAAGCGAGTGGGTTATTCATCTGCACCTCCACTGCTTCAGACTTGTGCCCACGTGCAGGGGCCACAGATGGACCGGGCTGACCACATAGAACAGAGGCGACGTGCGTTGGCAGGACTCGGGGTCTCCTGGTATCTCTCTGCTCGGTATTTAAATTCAGTCTCATATTGGGGGTTACATATGTGATTGCAAATTAATCCTTTCTCTTCTGAAAATTTGGTTTTGAAGAACAGCTGTGTCTCCCTTCTGAATTCCTTAATTATTTATCCTCCCTGATATGTTAAACCTTTCATTAGTGTGGTGAATTGCCAAGAGTACACAGAACTGCTTAGATCATGTAGCAAACAGTATAAACATTTGATAGGACATTTGAAGACACCACATGGCGAGCCGGGATCTATAGTGGAGCCGAATGCTGTGGGATCGATGGAGGTAGCTTGTTGTCAGGAGTTCTTTGTTGGTTTATTTTGCTGGCTTATTTTTTAGTTTTTGGGGTTTTTTTAACTAAACATGGGAGGAGTACGTAAATCGTGGGAACTTACTCGGAAGGGGCTGATTCTGCTCTGATAGAGTCCCTGTCCAGTTAGGAGTGCACATGCTTGTATCTGAGATCAAAGTAAATCAGTAAAATTAATTATTGCATATGTATCGAGAGAGAGAGAGAGAAAGAGATGGTCTTCATTTGCATTTGTCACCTTGATCCTACAACTGCTGTTCCTATTCCTGAAAGGAAGTTTCGCCTCAATTTCTTTGCAGTCCAGTTTGGAAAGATGCCTCAAATGATTTTTAAATTACTAGAACTCCCACTTTGACCGTGACAAGGGTAAGTGATAAGTAGTGATATAGAGCACCCCTTGTTGTCAGAGTAACAGCCCACATCCACAAGTGGATGAGTTAGTGGTTTTCCCCCCATTTTTCATCGTCAGCATGGAAATTCTTCCTTCCTCTCAAACCATGGCAGGCCGGGGCTTACGGTTAGAAATGCTAACCACCTAACCCACCACCCCCCCCCAGCTCTTTGACCTCACCCTATCGGCTGTTTCCAATCTGCAGGTCCATTTGTAGACTGATCTTCAGGTTCCTGATGTTTCTGTTTTTCTAGCTGAACTATTCCAGAGTTGATGCATTCCACTGCCAGTCCTTAGATAATTGGTTTTTCCATTCACTGGAAAGTAAGAAAAGCACAAACAACAGGTGCTAACTAAAACCTTTTCTTAGAATTGTGATTCAGGAGAACTGAGGAGCTCAGTGCCTGATAAATGAAACTAGGTTTCTGGAGTGGACAGAGGAAAAGCACCTTATGGTGTTTCTGGTTCTATTTCTCCAAGGCTTTGAAGGTTATAATTAGTTGCCGCTGAATCCCTGTGGCCGTGGCGCTTCACCGCTTTATTTCTGGTCAGAGAACAGGTTCGATCCAGGCAAGGCCTGCGTGTTTTAATTCGGGCACTTCCTGGAGACAGTTGAGACTTTGACTTGAAGACCATGTTTATGCAAGCCTGGGGAACAGTGTTCGCCAAGCCGCCCCGGGCGAGGGTTGATGGTGGCCGGGTGGTGGGAACACTGTGAACCATCATGGGTGCCTCCCCCTCTCCAGGTCCGTCTGGGCCATGAGCTGGAGAAGGGTGGGCCACAAAGCTGTGGATCGCCCCCTTTCACCTCCACCTAGCCACGATGGCTCTCCGGGACCCTGGGCACAGAAAAGTGGGGAGTGTGGGTTGTGTAGACGAGAGAGCAGCCTGTGTCCATCATCCCCCTTTCTCCTTTTGCATGTGTATATTCCAGATCTTGAGTGAGATCTCTCTAGGTTTTCTTTAACTATGTCTTCAAGAGTTTGTCCGATGGGGAGAATTGCATTTAGGGTTTCTCCTCCAAACCCCCCCCCAACTTTTGAAATCCCCAAACTAGAAATGGAACCAGAAAACACCAGCAACGGGTAATAAGTGGTACTGAAGAGCAGTGAGTAATTCGAATGGTCTATGGGTTTTGTGTGTGTTAAGAGGACTGATCACGTCCAGCACTAGGGTATTAGAGAAGAATCCATATTCACGGAGCTGGTCTCCTCGTGGGTGGTGTTTAGAGTCTAGTCGTCGGTGCCTATTTGACCTTAAGGGGCCTGGGAATACTGCCTGGGTTGTGGGGTAGGAGATGGGGGTGCTCGTTTGATTTGTAGACTCACCCCATGACCTTCTGAAATAGCATTTCTTTTTAGTTTGAAGTTTCCTCTTCTGCTTTTGATTTTGCTGATTGGGTCAGTGGTGGGGTGGGGGGAGGTACTGCTAATCTCGTTATGACAGTATTTTTAAATGAAGTAAGTAGATAGGAGATCAAGGCTTTTAGCTTTAAATCATAATTTTGGAGCAGATCTGTGTCTAGCTGAGTCTTTGAGGGTTGCTGCTCTTTCTGGGTGGATGAGGCAGTCAGATGCAGAGCGCGTTTCTCCTCTTTTTCCTGGTCGTGGGTTTCTCAGAGGATTACCATCTGCTGTGAAAACATACTCCGGTTGATGGATGGGTCCTCCTCGGGTCCGGCTGTCTTTGTCTCCCGTCCTCCCCCACTCCTTTCTTCTCCTCCCGCTCTCACTCCATGCACGTGTGCGCATCCCCGGTCTCATAAACACATCGAGTTTCTGTTTCTTTGATTGTTTAGGCCATGCTGGAAATTTCCATTTTCTTCTTCTGTCAGCGTCTTCAGGACAAATGTGTACACAAAGGCAAAATGGCTTTCAAAGGCGGCTCCATCCTCCTCTCGGGGCTTGGTGCAGACATCAAATTGAAGGCCATTCAGCTGAACCTGACGCTGGTTCTCTCAGCAGCCTGGAGATTAACCTCTTCTAAGGCTCTGAGCTATTTTTGAGGTAGAGCCTGCAACAACATTAAAGCTAGAACCCATTAGGAAATCACTTTCATCATCTCTTCTTTTTCCAAATCAGTGGTTTTTTTTTTTTTTTTTTTTCTGGTCTCATGACCCTTTAATCTCCTTTGTAGCAGAACAAGGAGACTGTTGGTTTGTGTCTGCATCCAGTGAAGGTTAGGATCCTTGATAACAGCTTCCGAAGACACCAAGATATTAGAGAACCGCACAGCGAGATGAATTTCATGTCTGGGTGGATGACTTAGTGCTGAAGGTGCCCTGCTTTCCTTGTGCAGAACCATCATTTTTGTTGACGTTGTGCAAACCGGGCTCCAAATTTCCAAAAGACACACAGCAGAAAGCCTTTTGTTGCGTTATTTCTAAAGGCTTGAAGTTTTGAAGGGAAGAGATTTTGTTTTCCTCTCGGGCTACACAATGGAGCTTTCAGAGAACCTCTTTTAAAAGGAATAGCTACAGCCTTTGTGTTGAAGGGTGTGTCTGTTGGCAGGGTCTGCTGATGCAGACAGACTGGCTGGTGATTAACAAAGGTCATTAGACTTTGGAATCTGGCAAGCGGAGTCGGATGGTATGTCTTCTGTGTGTGGAAGGACGACTCCCAAGAAGCCAAGGCATTCTGGAGGTCCCCCCCCCAGGCCACCCCCAAATCCTGCTGTAGATCAGGGTCTGGTCCAGGATCGTCCTGCCATAACCAGTCCGCTCTGCTGGGACTAACGAACGAGCTTATCAATCATGGGATAAAAGAACCTTCGGAGATCTTGGTGAATGACATTTGAGGAGGAGAAAGGTGCTGCTTTTCGGAGAGCAGTGAAAACAGTTCATTCTTTGTTGGGAGCAGAAGAGCATAGGAGGAGCCCAGCCTGTTCTTCTACTGCTCATTTCTGATTGTCAGTCTAGCAGAATCCCAGAGAAGCCATGTTGTGCACAGAAGAGAAGCTCCGAGCTAAAATGGCTGCTCCTGAAGCTCAGAGGACTAGGGCAGCTTAGTGAGTCTTAGAGCTTCAGTGACGCAGGAGCTCATATCTCTTGAAAGTGTGATAAACACGTTCAGCAGAGCTGTGGCTTGTTTGGCTGAGATGAAAGGGCTAGGCTTGGGGGATGGGGAGTGCGCACTGGATGATCTGCTTTTTTCTGTGAAGTGTTCTAAATGCAGGAGTCGTCTGCACCATGGAAAAATTTGTTTTCAGGTCTAATGGACTGTGCGAAAGGAGAAGTGGGGTGGGGCCTCAGTGACTGCTGTAATTTGATCCAGAGCTGATAGCAACCTCTTCCACACAATTTGGGTTGGTGCTTAGGCATAAAAGCGTGTGTATCTCGAATATTGAGACTTAGTTAGCTGAAAAGACTCTGGTGCACCGTTCAGTGTTTATTGAAAAAGGATAAATTGCTGGGTGAAAGAAGAGGAGGTAAATATCTGTGTCTCACTCTGCAAGCTCAGTCTGTCCAGAGCTGGACTTGCCAGAAGTTATTTTAGCAGGCTATCAGCAGGAGCATTCTTTCATAGAAAATCCGCCCGCAATGACTCCTTTCTCTACATTTGACATACCACTCGACTTTGTTCCTCCTGCAGAAACAATTTACCTTTTGACCTAAAAGTATCGAAAGTTGCCATACACTAGAAGTATAGGAAGATCTGGCTTCGGCTTAAGTTCTTGGACATCTGGTTCTAGATTACAGTGACTCAGTAGAGTTTGCGGTGAGCTCAATGAAGTAACTCACTGATTAAGATAATAACCGGGTATCTCAACTCAAGACATGTATTACCATGGGACAGACTACACCTTCTAATACATTTTTAATTGCTTAATGGTGAGCCTCTCCGTTGAGTTAGTGGGAAGTTATCTGCGTCTCTCAGTCGCCCAGCAAAGAACAGAGTGAAGGTAACTGGGCAAGTTTCGATTTATTCTACCCCAGGTTTGCAGCTTTTCATGGGCGAGTACACACTTTACGTTCGTGAAGGGGAGACGTAGGAAGAGAGTCGCGGCTTAGAAGCCCCTCTTCAAAACTGTGTCTGTTACCTTAATGTAAACCGAGGTACCAAGGTGCAGCTTGAAACTAGAAACCGGATTGTCCTCTGAAGTTGGTGGTTGGAGAATCTCATGAGAAAAAAATAGTTTATGACCTAATTAGGTTGGAGAAGCAGTTAGGTTTTAATTGGTAGGTAGTAAAAAGCAAAATAACCATTTAGCTTATGAAACGCATACACACATGTGCGCGTGCACACACACAAAACTGGGGAAAGGAGGAAAGAGGCATACCCCAATATCGGTTAAAGTATTAGAATAACGAAAGGCATAATAAAAGCTTTCTCTACCACCAGCCCAAGATTCAATACTATTTCACCATTTGGGGACGA
This sequence comes from Procyon lotor, assembly GCA_028646535.1. Taxonomy (NCBI): domain Eukaryota; kingdom Metazoa; phylum Chordata; class Mammalia; order Carnivora; family Procyonidae; genus Procyon; species Procyon lotor. The sequence goes on from CM053615.1 coordinate 56,021,095, forward strand.
GATATCAGTGTTCCAATATTAAAACAGCTAATGAAGATTGAAATTTGTCCTTTTTTCTGTACAGACATCCTCTTTACTTCTGAGAAGTTTCTAGTCCCCCCCCCCAAAAATAGTCCAAGCCAGAATCAAAGTCAATACTGACCTACCAAGAAATTTGAATTCAGTCAAGAAATTCAAAAACTACTAAAACTCTCGAACTGTTAAGGGCTTCCTTGACCAATGGCATTTGAAAATGTATTTATATCAAACTGGAAAATGTTTATCTGGGTTACCCCCCACCCCTACACTTTTTTGACATTAGGAACTCAAGGACACTATCCCTGTTATGTCTGGTTGCGTTTCTTTGGCCGATGTTCCAACTGGCAAAGTTCAGTGAGAGAAACCTGCTGTGCTAAAGACGCTTCTGTTAATGGACTTGTAGCCCCATAGACTTGGGATATGCAGCTAGTACAGTTCTTCAGATGCTGTGTTCTGACTTCTGTCACAGGTTCCTAATGTGAGAAGGTAGGCCCAGATCATGGAGGTGCTACAGTGTGATGGCTGTGACTTCCGAGCCCCATCTTATGAAGATCTCAAGGCGCACATTCAGGATGTCCATACAGCATTTCTGCAGCCAACTGATGTTGCTGAAGACAATGCTAACGAGCCACGATCCGGGTCCATGAACGCCAGTAATCAGACAGAGGTGGAGTATTCTTCGATAAAGGACGAATTTGCGATCGCAGAGGATTTATCAGGTAAATCTTTGCCGATACTGATCTGCTTTATTGCTCTCTACTTTTAGCCTGTACCCATGGGTCTTGGCATGTGTGGCTTCTTCAGAGTTCCTTGCTCTTTGCGAGCCGTCTTTGTGACTTGGGCATCCTATTTCTCTTCTTGAGTGTCCTATGTTATTGTCCTTTTGGCTTCCTCACGTCTCTTAGTTTCCTTTCAATTTGGAGAGCAGGATAGTACCTTGCAGAATTCTGGGATGAATGTCGCAGTGTGGGAAATGCGTCTTTTTATAGCCGTAGGGCACATTAGTGGAGATGAGGTGAGTATCGTTTCGAAAGCTGAACGCTGTGTTTTCATCTGTGAGAAGCGCTGTGTGTGTGTTCATTAATGCTTCATTAATACTCTTCAGGGTCTCATCTGGAGATGTTAGGACTTTTGAATGTGATGTTTATTAATGAAGAATAATTGAAAAGAAAAATTGATTTGCATGATGGAATTTCTTAATTCTCTTTTGTTTGCTTTTCTGTTCTTACTTACCTCGTGCTTTCTCTTTAGGTCAAAATGCAACTGCATTGGGGACCGGAAGCTACTATGGCCACAGTCCAGGATATTACGGTCAGCATATTGCCCCTAATCCCAAACCAACAAACAAGTTTTTTCAATGCAAGTTCTGCGTACGCTACTTCAGGTCAAAAAACCTCCTCATTGAACACACAAGGAAGGTCCACGGAGCTCAAGCTGAAGGGAGTTCGGCGGGCCCCCCTGTTCCAGGATCCTTAAATTATAATATCATGATGCACGAGGGATTTGGAAAGGTCTTCTCTTGCCAGTTTTGCACATACAAGTCACCGAGGAGGGCGAGAATAATTAAGCATCAGAAGATGTATCACAAAAACAATTTGAAGGAGACCACTGCTCCCCTCCCTGCCCCTGCTCCAATGCCAGACCCCGTGGTCCCACCCGTGTCCCTGCAGGACCCCTGCAAGGAACTGCCAGCAGAGGTCGTGGAGCGCAGCATCTTAGAGTCCATGGTCAAGCCTTTGACCAAGTCTCGAGGCAACTTTTGCTGTGAGTGGTGCAGTTACCAGACCCCCCGCCGGGAGCGCTGGTGTGACCACATGATGAAGAAGCATCGCAGCATGGTCAAGATCCTTTCCAGCCTCCGCCAGCAGCAAGAAGGGACTAACCTCCCCGACGTGCAGAACAAAGGCGCCCCCAGCCCCACTTCCAACTCCACCTATCTGTCCATGAATGCTGCAAGCCGGGAGATGCCCAGCGCCAACGTCTCCAACTTCCGGGGCTCCATCAGTAATTCCATCATGAGACCCAATTCTTCGTCCGCTTCCAAGTTTCCACCTGTGTCTTACCCTCAGATGAAGCCGAAGTCCCCTCACAACTCTGGCCTCGTTAACTTGGCAGAGAGATCGCGTTATGGCATGGCTGACATGACCAATTCCTCTGCTGACCTGGAAACGAACAGCATGCTGAATGACTCCAGTTCCGATGAAGAGCTGAACGAGCTAGACAGCGAGAACGGCTTGAGTGCCATGGATCACCAGACGTCAGGCATGTCTGCGGAGCAGCTGATGGGCTCGGACGGCAACAAGTTGTTGGAGACCAAGGGGATTCCGTTTCGAAGGTTCATGAATAGGTTCCAGTGCCCCTTCTGTCCTTTCCTCACTATGCATCGACGCAGCATCTCCCGTCACATAGAAAACATCCACTTGTCCGGAAAGACCGCCGTCTACAAATGTGACGAATGTCCGTTTACTTGCAAGAGCTCGTTGAAGCTCGGGGCTCACAAGCAGTGTCACACGGGTACAACGTCAGATTGGGATGCTGTGAACTCCCAGAGCGAGAGCCTTTCTGCTTCCCTGAATGAAGGTGTGGTGTCTTATGAGAGCTCCAGCATCAACGGCAGAAAGCCGGGAGTCCTGTTGGATCCCCTGCAGCAGCAACAGCCGCCACCCCCGCCCCCGCCGCCGCCCCCGCCGCCGTCCCAGCCGCAGCCGCCACAGCTACAGCCGCCCCACCAGGTGCCAGCCCAACCGCAGCCGCAGCCCCCACCGGCGCAGCCGCCCCAGCCGCCCGTGCCAGCCCCGCCCCTGCACCCTTACAAATGCACCATGTGTAATTACTCCACCACGACTCTGAAAGGGCTACGGGTCCATCAGCAGCACAAACATTCGTTCTGCGACAACTTGCCAAAATTCGAGGGGCAGCCCTCAAGCCTGCCATTGGAGAGCGAGACGGACAGCCACCCCTCTTCCAGCAACACTGTGAAGAAAAGTCAGACCTCAATTCTTGGGTTGTCCTCCAAGAACAATTTTGTAGCTAAGGCCTCTAGGAAGCTCGCCAACGACTTTCCCCTCGATCTGTCGCCCGTGAAGAAGAGAACGAGGATCGATGAGATAGCAAGCAACCTGCAGAGCAAAATCAACCAGACGAAGCAGCAGGAAGATGCGGTGATCAACGTGGAGGACGACGAGGAGGAAGAGGAAGACAACGAAGTGGAGATAGAAGTCGAGTTGGACAGGGAGGAAGAGCCCACGGAGCCGGTCATGGAGGTGTCCACATCCTTCTCGGCCCAGCAGATCTGGGTCAGAGACGCCGGCGAGCCCCAGAAGGAGCCCAGCTTCAGAAGTGTCACCCACGACTACAACGCCACCAACGGGGCAGAGATCGAGCTCACCCTTTCCGAAGACGAAGAGGATTACTATGGCTCCTCGGCCAACATGAAAGACCACCAGGTTTCCAGTACTGCTCTGCTGAACACCCAGACTCCCATCTATGGGACTGAGCACAATAACGAGAACACAGACTTTGGTGACTCTGGACGGCTTTACTATTGCAAACACTGTGACTTTAACAACAAATCGGCCCGGAGTGTCAGCACCCACTACCAGCGGATGCACCCGTACATCAAGTTCAGCTTTCGGTACATCTTGGACCCCAACGACCACAGTGCCGTGTACAGGTGCCTGGAATGCTACATTGACTACACCAACTTTGAAGACCTGCAGCAGCATTACGGCGAACACCACCCAGAAGCCATGAATGTACTCAACTTTGACCATTCGGACCTGATCTACCGGTGTCGGTTTTGTTCCTACACGAGCCCGAACGTCCGAAGCCTGATGCCGCATTACCAAAGAATGCATCCCACTGTCAAGATCAACAACGCGATGATATTTTCCAGCTATGTCGTGGAGCAGCAGGAAGGGCTGAATACGGAATCCCAGACGCTGAGGGAGATTCTGAATTCGGCCCCCAAGAGCATGGCAACTTCCACTCCCGTGGCTCGCGGTGGCGGTCTGCCGGCTACGTTTAATAAAAACACTCCTTCAAAGACCTTTACTCCAGAATGTGAAAATCAGAAGGACCCCTCAGTTAACACTGTTGTCGTTTACGATTGTGACGTTTGCTCGTTCGCAAGCCCCAACATGCATTCTGTCTTGGTTCATTATCAGAAGAAACACCCGGAAGAAAAGGCTTCCTACTTTAGGATCCAGAAAACCATGCGAATGGTGTCTGTGGACAGGGGCTCTGCCCTTTCTCAATTATCATTTGAGGTGGGTGCTCCAATGTCTCCCAAAATGTCCAACATGGGTTCCCCACCCCCCCCACAACCCCCGCCACCAGACCTCAGTACTGAGCTTTACTACTGCAAACACTGTTCCTACAGCAATCGGTCAGTTGTGGGAGTGCTTGTCCACTACCAGAAAAGACACCCAGAAATAAAGGTCACTGCCAAATATATCAGACAGGCTCCTCCCACAGCTGCAATGATGAGGGGGTCTGAGGGGCCCCAAGGCTCCCCTCGGCCACCCGCCCCCATGCCACAGCTGAACCGCAGCAGCTCTGAGCGAGACGGCCCTCCTGTGGAGAATGAGATGTTCTTTTGCCAGCACTGTGATTACGGGAACCGGACGGTCAAGGGTGTCCTCATTCACTATCAGAAGAAGCACCGAGACTTCAAGGCCAATGCAGATGTGATCCGGCAGCACACGGCCACCATCCGAAGCCTCTGTGACCGGAACCAGAAGAAGCCTGCCAGCTGTGTGCTCGTGGCCCCCTCCAGCGTGGAGCGGGACAAAGCGAAACTGCGAGCGCTCAAGTGTAGGCAGTGCTCGTATACCTCCCCCTACTTCTATGCACTGAGGAAGCATATCAAGAAAGACCACCCTGCCCTGAAGGCCACGGTCACGTCCATCATGCGGTGGGCGTTCCTCGACGGCTTGATAGAAGCTGGCTACCACTGCGAGTGGTGCATCTATTCGCACACAGAGCCCAACGGTCTGCTCCTGCATTACCAAAGGAGGCATCCGGAGCATTACGTTGACTACACTTACATGGCTACCAAACTCTGGGCTGGGCCAGACCCGTCCCCTCCCTCCCTTGTGCTGCCCGCGGAAGCCAAAACATATCGATGCAGGGACTGTGTCTTTGAGGCCGTGTCCATCTGGGACATCACCAATCACTACCAGGCGTTCCACCCCTGGGCCATGAACGGTGACGAGTCAGTGCTGCTGGATATCATCAAGGAGAAAGATGCCATCGAGAATCCCCTCCCCCCCTCCGCCGAAGAGCTGGTGGGTCCCCTGAATTGCGAAAACAGCTTGCCCACTCCACTGCCTGAGCAGGACACCGAGTGCCCAGAGGACTCGAGGCTTTCCCCTGAGAAGAGCATCCAGCTGGCCTCGGCCAACCCGGCCATCTCGTCCACCCCGTACCAGTGCACGGTGTGCCAGTCTGAGTACAACAACCTGCACGGCCTGCTCACCCACTACGGGAAGAAGCACCCCGGCATGAAGGTGAAGGCGGCCGACTTCGCCCAGGACATCGACATCAACCCCGGCGCCGTCTACAAGTGCAGACACTGCCCCTACATCAACACCCGCATCCACGGCGTCCTGACGCACTACCAGAAGCGCCACCCGGCCATCAAGGTGACCGCCGAGGACTTCGTGCACGACGTGGAGCAGTCCGCCGACATAGCCCAGAACGACGTGGAGGAGACTAGCAGGATCTTCAAGCAAGGCTACGGCGCCTACCGTTGCAAACTGTGTCCGTACACGCATGGCACGCTGGAGAAGCTCAAGATCCACTACGAGAAGTACCACAATCAGCCCGAATTCGATGTCTTTTCCCCGTCACCCCCGAAGCTGCCGGTCTCCCTGGAGCCCGAGATGACCACGGAAGTGAGCCCCTCCCAGGTGTCCGCGGCCGAGGAGGACGTGGGAGAGGAGGCCGTGTCCACGTCCCACTTCTCTGCCTCGCACCTGGTCTCCCACACTGTGTTCCGGTGTCAGCTCTGCAAGTACTTCTGCTCCACGAGGAAGGGCATCGCCAGGCACTACCGCATCAAGCACAACAACGTCCGCGCCCAGCCGGAGGGCAAGAACAACCTCTTCAAGTGCGCCCTGTGCGCCTACACCAACCCCATCCGCAAGGGGCTGGCGGCCCACTACCAGAAGCGCCACGACATCGACGCGTACTACACCCACTGCCTGGCCGCCTCCCGGACCATCAGCGACAAGCCCAACAAGGTGATCATCCCGTCCCCGCCCAAGGACGACTCCCCGCAGCTCAGCGAGGAGCTGCGGCGCGCCGTGGAGAAGAAAAAGTGCTCGCTGTGCTCCTTCCAGTCCTTCAGCAAGAAGGGCATCGTGTCCCACTACATGAAGCGCCACCCGGGGGTGTTCCCGAAGAAGCAGCACGCCAGCAAGCTGGGCGGCTACTTCACGGCCGTCTACGCGGACGAGCATGAGAAGCCGGTGCTGATGGAAGAGGAGGAGAGAGGCAGCTTCGAGAAGGCCGAGGTGGAGGGAAGCGAAGCTGCGGAGGCAGAGTGGCTCCCGTTCCGCTGCGTCAGGTGCTTCAAGCTGTCCTTCAGCACGGCCGAGCTGCTGTGCATGCACTACACCGACCACCACAGCCGGGACCTCAAGAGGGACTTCGTCATCCTGGGCGGCGGCCCCCGCCCGCAGAGCCCCGTCTACCAGTGTAAGCACTGTGATAGCAAACTGCAAAGCACAGCGGAGCTGACCTCACACTTGAACGTTCACAATGAGGAATTCCAGAAGCGTGCCAAACGTCAGGAGAGGAGGAAACAGCTTTTGAGCAAGCAGAAATATGCAGATGGTGCTTTTGCAGATTTCAAACAAGAGAGGGTAAGGCTATGTTTTGATTTCCCTTCCCCCAGGAGGCCTCTCATCACTGGTGCCCACACGCACTTCTTCGTTGCCAGCCAAACTGCTACAGGCTTCCTAGTGACTTAGCTTTGCCAGAGAGCTCCATAAGTCAATTAAACGTTTCGAGCTTGATTAGCCCCCCCATCCTAGGCTCACCCTTCTCCACGGCCCCGCTCCCCTGCCGCCCGCTCTTCCCGAGGCTCCCCGGGGGAGGGCCGGGGTGGTTTCTCTGTGTCTCCTTCCGCCAAGTAGCCTAATCCGAGGCCCGGTTACAGGACGCCGCTCGCGCTCTTTCTAAGGCAGCTGTGGGCCGTCTCTCTCGGTGTCGCTGGCACCTCTCAGCCGGGGTGTTGGTCCGCAGCGCCTGCTACAGGAACCTAACATCTCTGGGAGTAGATTTGTCTGGTTGGTGGGTTGGTTGGTTTTTGGTTTTTTTGTTTGTTTGTTTTTGTTTTGTTTTGCTCAAGACGTTCACTAATGGCGTAGCTATGCAACGTTTCACCTGCGTGGTTGACACTGATTTGAAAACCACCCGACGCGGTGGCCGTGACCGTGACGCTTCTCCACAGGACTCTTCTCTCCTCACAAGTCGTAACCTATGTGGGTTCCGGAGACTTTTGCGTAGCAGGCAGCGCGCCACGGCTCTGACGAATTCGTTCTGTAAAAATACCCCCGTATCTCTCCCTTGGTTTCTAACCAAAGCTAATCCGCTTTGAAATAAAATCTGCTAGTAAGCGACGAGCGTAAACGCCGGCGTGCGAGGGAGGGCTCGGAGTACTGATGGCTACCACTGTATTTTACCAGCCTTTTGGTCACTTAGAAGAGGTGCCAAAGATCAAGGAGAGGAAGGTGGTGGGCTACAAGTGTAAATTCTGTGTGGAAGTGCACCCGACGCTCCGAGCCATCTGCAACCACCTCCGGAAGCACGTCCAGTATGGCAGCGTCCCCGCCGTGTCCGCCGCCGTGAAGGTGAGAGACGGGGAGGGGGGAGGTCTGGACGCGTGGTCAGCTGTGCGAGCCACTCGAGTTACTGATTAAGCCCTCCCCTCCCGCCCCCGCTTGCTCAAAGCAGCCCAGGAAAGGGCTTCCCAGGATGTGGGCATTCCTGAGCTGCGCTTGGATCGGTCTGGCTTGTTTTGATTTTTTTGCAGGTTGGACCCTCTTCATCTTTCGTGTCTCGACCCAGTCGCGTTTCGATCTGGTTCCCTTCCACGCGGATAGTTTGGTGGAAACGGAAGATCCGGGCCTCTCGGTACAGGAGGCTTTGGGTCGCCCTTCTGTTCTGCATTTAGTGCCGTTAGGTGTTATGCTCTTCCAAGTTGCCTGAGCTCTTGAGAGGAATCAAGTGGGTCCTGTTCCCATCATCTTCTGCTCCTCCCACTGCCTGACTTCTTACTGTTCTCATCCCACTGACGGTGCAGAGAGCCCAGGAGAATCTTTTACTTCTTATCCTGGGTCCTCTAAGGAGTGTAAGACACGGGAAATCTAAAACTACAAGCCTGTCACAATAGGCCCTGAGAACCCCTTGCCCTGATTTGGCTCCTTCGTCCCCTTTTCCCTGTAGGACACTGACCAGTGCCTTCCCTCCCCTCCCCAAATTCCATTAGGCCGCCTGTTTTGGACATCGTAATCCTGATAGCAGCCACAGCTTCGGGGACTTGCCTCCCAGGATATGGCTAAGCACTGATTTTTGAGCGGAGAAGTTAGTTCAGGGCTCGGCGCTTTCTATCTAGATCCGTGAATGTTTTTGTCATCGGCCCTTCTCGAGCCGATGTCCTGTTTTGCCCACATAGCACGGATGTAAAGTCTCTGCTTTCCTTCGCTGAAGACTCCAGCCCCTCTGGCTCTCAGCAGAGCAGTGGCCCTCCCCGGGGCAGCAGCGGTCAGCCTCTTCTGTGCCACCATGGTGTGTCCCAGGCTTGTTCCCTGGAATCGCTCGAGGGAGACAGAGCAGCTCTTCGTATGTAATCAGTAACCTAAGGAGTCACCTCCAAACACAAGTGCCTTAAACCCAGGCTGCTCCTTAAGTTTTTCAGTCGATCATACAGCAGCCTCGCATACAGTGGGTGAAGTCACCCCACTGGGGTGGGGTGGAGCCGGGGTGGCGAAGGACAGGGTCCTTCCCTCTCTTTCATTTCCCAAGGATGGCCCATGGCTCCTAGATGTCCATACTTCTCTGCTGTTTTTTCCTGTTCCTTCCTTTCTTTTCTCTGAGCCATAACCCTAACCCTGCTTTGTGTGAGTTCCAAGTGGGATGGCAATTTGAATTTTCTTTCTAAGATGGGAGCCAAGTGAGTGAATGGTCTTCACAGTGAGAGAGCCCCCCTCTCGTGTTTCCCAGGCAGTAGCCGCCTGTGCCAGGACCCGTTGCCCTCAGATCACCAGCACTGCATGGAGAATGGCAGGCCGGTTTGCCCTCCCTCTAGGGGGAGCTGGAGAGGCAGGGGAGGAAGCTTGAACACGAGATGCTGATGAGTTTGGGAGAATGAAGGGAGAGGAGGAGAGCTGGAGACGATGATGATGGATATTTATTTTGTTGGTGGGGCATGTGTGTGTGTGTGGTTCTCTTAGCAGGAGGCCGAAGACCCTTCCCACTTGTTCCTGGATGGACTGGAAGCCGCCAAAGATGCCAGTGGCGCCCTGGTGGACCGGGTGGATGGTGAACACTGCTTGCTTGATGGAATGTTGGAGGATGAAACCCGGCCGGGGGGATACCATTGTAGTCAATGTGACAGAGTCCTGATGTCCATGCAGGGGCTGCGTTCTCATGAGAGGAGCCATCTGGCCCTGGCCATGTTTACCCGCGAGGACAAGTACAGCTGCCAGTATTGCTCCTTTGTTTCTGCTTTCAGGCACAAGTAAGTGCTATCCCGTGCTCTCAGGTGGTGGCCGGGAGGAGGGAGGCGTCCTAGTGGGAGGCAGCTGACCTGAAGCTGGGGGGCGGGGGAAGCATGGAGGAGCTCAGGGCTCGCGCCTGCTGCTTAGGTTACCTCGAGCCTCAGTCACCCCGTCTATCAAATGGGGCTAAGAGCACGAGATTGCTTAACATTAGATGTGGCAAATACAGGCCTTTTCTACAGGTGGCTGTTTTTGAGGCCTTGCTTTGATTTACAAAAGACCAGAAAGTAGAGGAATTTCCTGGTGTTATCCATCAAACATTCATCCAGAACCTCACCGTCATTTGAGGAAGTAAAGTTTCATTTGGGAAATTGAGGGGCTATGGAGGGGTTATGGAGGACTATTCATTCTCTCATGTGACCAAAGAACCATTGCTTAGGATGTTTTTTTAAAAAGACCTTGAGAAGTAAGGAAGTTCCTGATGCCGAGTGGTGTTGGTGTTTGAAGTACAGGGAGGTTGGGGCAAAGGAGCTGCCCAACGCCATCACAGCTTTGGAGTCGTGGATTTGGAGTATTGTGACCAGTTTTTGGGGGTGAGCGAAAGGGGAATGGTTCTGAGAAAAAAAACCGCCTTTTATTGCCTTTCTCTCTGAACCGTCTGAGAGGGATACGTGATGAGTAATGTGTGCCGCCATCTTGGATGAAGGTGACCGATTGGAAGACTGACATGCTGTTTATCTTTAGGATGATTGAAAATAAATGTTGGGCTGGTTGCTTCTTAAAAAAATAAAGTACTGGTTAGTTGTTGAAAGGCAGGAGAAGACAATGCTTGTCTAGAGGGTAGGATGGGTTACAGACCCTGAATTCTATGGAGCCTAACGTCTCGTTTTGGTCGTCAGGTCCGTGCACTGTCATAAAGCTTGTGTAGTTCTCATCAGTTTAAGAAGTATGTATTCCCCAGCATCTGTCCTGCTTTCTGACACTCAGTAGAGGTTTAACCGATCCCTGTGAATAAATAGATACTCCCTGTGCCAGGCAGTGTGCTGGGGACTTGGGGGATACAATGATGAAGAGGCGATGGTCAGGGAGCTAAGGGAGTTTAGGAGCTAGGAGAGTTATGAATAAAGGAAGCCTACAAATGAGGGAAAACAAGGCACATACCTTTCAAAAACTTATCAGTAAAATGTTGTGAAATTTCAGAGAAGGGTACTATGACACCCGCCATGGAAGAATTGGGAAGGTTTAACGGAGTAGGGAGTATTTGAATTGGGTCTGACAGGACTTGAATAGTTGGGAAAGGATGTACAACATGGTGGAGGGGATGAGAGAGCATAAGACCGTGGAATGGAGCTTAAGGCTGGTGGGGGCCCGGCGGTGGTCCAGTTGACTAATCTTTAAGGTATATGTAAAAGAATAGTGGAAGATAAAGTTTGAAGACTTGAGTAGAGACCATATTTGGAGTCTTTAAATGCAGAATTAAGACTGTAACTTACATTACCAGCAAAAGGAAGACTCTGAAATGAGTAGAGTCATCATAATTGCTGACATTTATTGAGACCTATTATGTGTCAGGCAGTGCACTAAGTGCCTTCAAGTATTATTTTATTCTTAAGTCAGCCCTGTGAGGTATGGTCCCACTACTGTCTCCATTTTGTCCTCCTCACAAGAAAAGTGAGGAGGTTTATGTAACTTGCCCGTGCCATCTGGTTTATAAGCAATAGCTGGGATTTGAACCCAGGCCGTCTGACTCCATAGCTCATGCTCTCAAGTTGGAGAAGAAAAAAAAAAAAAAAAAGATGGGAGAAACCAATTAGGCAGTAATAGTAGGTGATTCAAGAAGTTAAGATGGAACTTTGGGAATGGTTGAAAGAAGTAGGATCTAAATGATTTGGAGAAATGGACTATAATGTAGGGGATGAGGGATGAGAAACAAAGTAGAGAAAAAGGGCACCTCGGTGTTCCGTCTGGTTGACTGAGAATGGTGGTGTCCTTTGTAGAAGCAAGGAAATGAGGAAGAGCATCAGTTTTGAAGGGGAAAAAACAAACCCCGTTGCTGGTTTTGTTTCGGGCTGGTTGAGTTTAAGAAAGCTGAAGGACACACAGAGGGAGATGTCCGGAGGCGACTGAAAGTGCTGCCTTGGAGCTCAGGAGAACATTATATGTTTAAATGGTAAGCAGCACCGTTCCCAGATGAGTCATTTAGAATGGAATCTGGTTCTCTGGGGTACCCGTACAAATTAGGGCTCCTTTCCACACCTTGTTTGGAAGATTTATTATTTTTTTAGACTAGTAATTGTTATAAAATACTGGGAGGTCACCATAATTAAATAACTTCTTTATAAGTTGCTCTGGAAGACTGAGGTACAGCAAACGTGATGTTTATTGGAAGGGATGAGTGGCCTTGGATCATATGACTTCTTTGAAACCTACCTACGCGTTGCCTCCATATTTACAAAGAGTTGGAGACGTGACCGCCCATTGCAAGTAGCTCAACTACTTTGGAACTTCCCTTCCCCTCCTGAGTGTTCACCGTGAATGCAGAGTTGAGATTTAAAAAGAAAGCCCTTTTTTAAATGCAAAATTTCTTTAATTCCTTTTTTATTTTATTTTTTTGGAATAGGTTTAGGAACTATTTGATAGGCATTCCTCACCAACTTGGCAGAAAACTTGAATTCCCTGGTATTTTATCTTTCCTCTTTGGATACCCTCTTCCGATTATACATGCTTCCAGGGAAGGGAAGATGTTCCCGCTGCCATGTCTCTCAATCCAAAAAGCCTCTTGATCTCTTCCTTCCTTGAGCCTCCCCTCCCTTTTGAGTAGGCATGACCACTCTTGTCATTTTTGTCATTGTTGTTTTGGTTTGGGTAAGTACCGTCGTTGGGAAGTAACAAAATGACTTTTGAGCAGCTTAGAAGTGGGATTGCTGGCAAAGGGCAGGGAGAAAATGTATGTGATTGTTAATCCTGTCTTTTTTCTCTCTCCTTTATTTTTCTTCTTCATCAAGCTTGGATCGCCATATGCAAACCCACCACGGACACCATAAACCATTCCGGTGCAAACTCTGCTCCTTCAAGTCCTCCTATAACAGCCGGCTGAAAACACATATACTCAAGGCTCACGCTGGTGAGTTGGCCTTCCTGATGCATGAGTCCTCTGGATGAAATCTTATGGTCTTCCCTGAGCGAAATTCAAAGTCCCTTATCCCGCACATGAGAAGTTATTATTGAACTGGTTGCTTATTTATTTCTATTTTAATCTAATGAAGAAACATAAAGAATCCTGAAGCTAAAATAAGCCAAGGGTGATTAGCTCCATGACACCCATGTCATAGTTGATATGTGCTACTAACAGGCTTTGTTTTTTATAGAAATTTCTAAATTACCTAAGAAGCCTTCTTTTTTTTTTTTAAGATTTTATTTACTTAAGAGAGAGAGAGTATGAGCAGGGGGAGGGGGAGAAGGAAAAGCAGACTCCCCTGCTGAGCAGGGAGCGCAGTGTGGGGCTCAATCCCAGGTCCCTGGGATCATAACCTGAGCCAAAGGCAGACGCTTAACTGACTGAGCCACCCAGGACCCCCTACCCAGCCTAATGGAAATGCATGAATTGTTAGCATCTACTGAAGACCATTCCCAACTAAAGTGAAAGTATAATCTTGAGGAAGCTCAAAGGAACTGAGTTCCCAACACACACAAGATTTCTCACGAGATGCCCTTAAATACATTTCCTTACAGCAGCAGATAAGAAATGACTTGGGTCCCGAGGGTCCAGGAGCCGTGCTGCTGGTCTCTGTTACTCTTTTGTTCCCTCTCCTCATGATTCTGTCATGAGCATCCCCCACCCACCAGGCTTGCACTAAGCATGTCATATTCATCCCATAGTTAATCCTCATGGCAGTCCTAAAAGGTTGGTGGTCATGTCCGCCTCTGTGTCAGAGGAGGATGCAAAAATTAAGTGACCTGTTCAAGGCTATATAACCCACTCACTAAAATTCAACCTCAGAATGAAAGCCTGTATTGCTGACAAGATGCTGCTGGCCTCTCTTTTTTGCATCTGACGGAGGATGCGGCCAGTGGCACAGGAGAGCTCAGCCAGGACAGAAAAGAGGTGTGTGCAGGGAAGGTGCTGGAGAGGGGTCTGGGGGCCTCTTTGCGGTGTTTTCAGCCACACCCAAAAGCCCGATGGCACAGCACGTAGGGGCCCTTTCCGAGGTCTTGACCACCTTTCCTGGGGTTGGGTCCTGTCAAACTGGCCTCGTGGAGTAAAGCTCCCGAAGCCATCCAGCCACCCCAAGCCCCACTGGGCTGTAGATGGGACAGGGAGACTGGCTCTGGACTTGTTTTCATCTGTTAGTATTTTTGTACTTTCAGGAAAAGGCTACTAAAGGCTATGGAATAAGAGGCTTCAGGGTTCAAACCGCTGTTTTGTAACGTGTGAGCATATTGTAAATTCTTCAGCTGGGACACCATCCCGGGGGTCTTTCTCACAGGTCTCTGCCTTGGCCAAAGTGCTGTAAGCAGCAGGAGTTGGGTAAATGGTTTGGCCTTGTGTTGTGGGAAGGACTTCAAGAAAGTACCAGCGGCTGCCTGTGGACTCCAGGGCAGTGAACTGACCACGCACATGGGCCTTCTGTGCTCACTGGTTGGTGAGAAGGAAGCATCCTGAAAGAAAGGGGGGAGCGGTATAATTTGTTTCTCTGCACACCTGGGAACCTTGGTGTCCATGATGTGGCATTTAGCCACTTGAGAGTGGCTTGGCTTGCAGAAAGCCAATACGTTTTCCAAAACGCTTGACTCATCTTGTCTATGCTAGGTAGATTGTTTTATTTTAAAGGGTGAAAGTTACATAGACGAATCAAATAATCTGGATTTGAATTCTCCCTCGGCTTGAGCTACTTGCCACTACCCAAGCAGGTTCATGCAGCCAGGCTTGCACTAAAAATTTAAAAATGGAATAAGGAGGGCAGTGGTAGTCTATACAATGATTAATACATATTGACACGTATATTTCTGTTATATGGTAAATAATATTCTATATATCCATGTTTATTATAGTAACAATTACCACTGTTGACAACCAGGCATTATCTGGACTCTCCCACATAACAGCTGGGGACTGACTGAGGTTTTTGTTCGGGTCGTCTGACTTTGAACTTCTCTTCCGCCTTAGGCTGTAGTGTGTTGCGTCACTCAAGGTTCTCTTCAAGGCTTTCTTGGCAGTCCGTGCTCTGGGAGTCATCAGTGGTAAAGCGGAGGCTGAGTGCAGAATCTGGGTTGCTGTGCTCACCTTACATGTGAAGACATTTAGTCATTTTCAAGGTCAGGGGGAACGACCCATCTCAGCTGGGCCAGAGCGAGGGCAGAGGTTTACCTTCTCATTCCTGCTCTGAGGCTCTGTCCACAGTTCCCCCTCACTGGCCCATGAAACTTTCCTTGCTAAAAGGCCTTTCTGCTCCTTTTTTTTTTCCTTCCTCTACTTCCTTCTCTTTCCTCGCCTCTGGTTTTAAAATTTCATCTTAAAAAGAAATGTTTAAAAAAAAAACAAACTCCTGCTCTTTGGAGGAAATTTGGAAATGAAAGAAGAAGTAAGAGTCAGTCACCCCATAATCTTATTCCCTAAAGACCACTGTTGTTAACGTCTCATAACACTTCCTTTCAATCATGTCCTCTGTAATTATTTTTAACAGTTGTGATTATAATTTAGTCTAAAATATATCGTGCCTTTCTATTTGTTTTTCTGAATATCACTATTAAATTTTTGTTATTTTTTATATTATTATGAACCCTTCAGGAATTTATTTTAGTGAATGATCATTCATCAAGAAGCTGTGTCCACGTTTAATCATTTCCCTATGGCTGGAAACCCTGTACGTTAGAGGATATTTTCTTAATATCAAGTCTGAGTGGTGCAGATATTGAACTGCAAGGAGGAGCATTCAAAACCTATTGTTAGAAAAAGCAAAATTGCTTTTGAGTTGATCAAACCAGTATTTGTCCCACAACATAAGCATGCCCTTTTCACAGCTTGGGTTTTTAAAATGCACTTAATTTAAAAGCTGATTTTAGGCAAAGGTGACCCATAGTCTCATTTGGTCACTGTGTTTCCGTGGTATAAAAATAATTAAAATAAAAGTGCCTACTTTTACTGAAATGTCCTGCTTATCAGAGAATATTGGAGATACACGTGCTTGTACCATATACAACTGTCTCTTAGTTTAAAAAAAAATGACTTATTTTTTTACCCATTTTTGTACTATTGATTAGATAGGGGCATGGAGTTTTATGCTGAGGTTTGTGAACTGGTCCAAAAAAACCCAAACAAATTAGGATGTGTGGAATCAAGGAGGTGTATAGTCAGCAAAGAAGTAAAGAATGAAAATAGCACAATAGACTTTGCACTTAGTTACCCTCGTGCTTGGAAAGTGCTTGGAAAGCCACTGATAGGCCCTTGGAATAAGAATTAAGCATATTCTATTCTGCAGATGATAAAAAGCATCCTTGACTGAAAGCTGACATGGTCATTTCTGGTGGAGAGAGAGATCATGAAAGACTGGGAAACTCTGAAGGAGGGATTGTAGACATTTAGTTTCACTCCCTATTGGGGAATCCGTGCACGGGTTCGTCCCTGTAAGTAGAGCATGAAATGAAAAGGGACCAGGTCACCTGATCGTAGATCTCATCGAAGAGTTTCAATCCCAGAGGAGCATTGTGGTTGCGGGAAGGGGCAGGTAGCTGGTCTGTGAGGCCTCTTAGACCCTGAAGCTTCAGAGACGCTTCTTGTGTGAATTAACTACACCATTTTGTTTTCCACCCCACCTTATACCCTTCCCTCCTTTCCTGTTCTGCTCCTTACCGCCATCTTCTTCTAGGTGAACATGCCTACAAGTGTTCTTGGTGCTCATTTTCCACCATGACAATCAGCCAGTTGAAGGAACACTCCCTCAAGGTCCACGGAAAAGCCCTGACCCTCCCCAGGCCACGGATTGTCAGTCTGCTCTCCTCCCACGCTCACCACTCCTCCCAGAAAGCTACCCCGGCTGAAGAAGTGGAAGACTCTAATGGTAATGAGGGGCTTCCGAGTGCTGGCTCACCACCCGGGCGGGAGGGGGGAGGGGCTGCGATTAATTGCCAGTCACTCTTCCTAGAGGAAAAGCTAATATAAAACCATGACGGTTCAAGTGAAGGAAGAAATGTGCAAAGGTTGAAATGCTATAGAAATTGGAGTGGGAGGGTGGGGTGCTCTCTGAGTGTCTGGTGCCAGGGCTGCAACATTAGTCTGGGCTCGCGTGAGCATCGCTCATGGAAGGAGCACTCCGTGTGCATGGACCAGTGTTGGAATCTTCCGTGTGGTTGTGGGCAAGAAAGTGGATAGGATACCAGGCAGATTTATTTCTTTGTTTACTTATTTGTTAATAGTCTGTGTTGTTCTAAAAAAAATAAGCCTGCAGAACAAAAACGTGTGCCTTGAAGAGTCTGGGGGGCCACACTACGCTGCACAGAATTCAGAGGAGGAGAGAGAAGGGAGATGGTGGGGGCAAGTCTGTCTGATCCTGTTGCAATTTAGGGGTCGTGTTGTGATTTCTGAGAGCCAAAGGTTGTTGAGGAAGCGGCAGCGGGGTAGAGGGTTTAACCGCCGAGGTTTGGAGCTTCAGAAAAGCGGAGAGCCATGGAGGAGTCTCCTTGCTGGCAGTGTCCCCAAAGCTGTGGGGTCCGGGGGAGGTGGCAGGGGGACATAGTAAGCCAAAGGACAGCTTATTGTTTTGACTAGACGAAGAAGCAGAAGTGTTTTAACTGCTCAGCGCGCCTCCGGGGCTTGGAGAAATCAGGTGCTTAGGTTGGGAGGAAGCATGCAGATTCTCGGGGGTCTGGAAGATCCCAGAGCTGCTCCCTTCCCTGCCCCTCCGGTAACCAGACATCTCCTACCAGCTCAAGTTCTTCCCAGCCTGTCCTGAGGTCTACTGTCCGTTCTCAGGAGGAGCTTAGTGGACTGAAAGGAAACTTCATGGGCTCCTGGCAACAGAGGATGGGCTTTGAGTCTGACTTCTCTCAATGCCGGTTGTATTTTCCCGGGCAATCGTGGCCTCCACACTTATGTAGGGTTGGATGACGATGCTACCTCCACCAGCCGTCTCGAGAGAGTAAGGAGAAAAGGCACACATGTTAAATGCCCTACACGACGTCTGACACGTGGTGGGTATTGAATAAATGGTCATTTTGCTGCTGCGATTCTCATCCTTTGCAGTTTGGGCCTTGGGGGCCATTGATAACAAGTGTGAATTTGGGGTTATTTTTAATGTAAGGGTTTAAAAAGAGAGTCTCTTCGGGTAACCTGAAGATCTGACAGCTCAGCATGTCAACATGGCATGATTATCAGATTATCCAAAGAGTAAATGAGTAATCTTCCTTCTTGAGGTCTGCAGAGAGACAGCTGTGGGAGAAGGGAAGGCAAGTCCCGAGGCTAAAGCTGCCTTTACTGAGTTAGGGAACTTGGTGGCCTCGCCTTTCCAGTCGTCAAACTCAAGAGCTCCTTACTTCCCGGTATTCCTGTCCTAAAGGACTTTGACTTAACAAGGAAGACTTGTTATTTTGACTGTGGCTTGTAACGAAGTGAATCTCCTCGACTGTGGTGTAGTTGTTCAAAGTGTAGGAGGAAGCCGGGTGTGCATTGTTGTTTTCTCGGAAGACTTTGAGTTTCGGGAGCTGAGGCACGGGGTGGGGCAGGGAGCCTGTGTGGAAGGGGACAGAAGATGTCCCCTTTGCACCTTGAGGTGCTGTTCATTGGAAAAGATTGGCATAGTGCAACAAAGGGCAAAATGTCATTTGATGTGACTTGTAACATCTTTATTCACATGGTTTTTAATGAATTGCTTTCTTGTGAAATGGAAGCTACGCCTGCAGAGCCATTTGGGTGAAATCGATGCATCCGTATGCCATTTCCAGCAAGGGCTCTTCCTGGGACGTTTCTCACCATGTCATACCTTTTATTCATTTTCCGTTGCTCTCCTGCCTTGAACGGTGGACCTCAGTCACAGGACAGGGGATCCTACCAACCACTCGCTCGAGCTGCGTCCGTACTCTGCACAGAGGAATCGTATATGAATACAGTACCGTTCTGGTCCTCCAACAGCTTAAAACCAAATATTGAGAAGCTACTGTCAGCCCGGGTTTGAACCAACCATAACCCTAAGCCTGAGGTCTAACCTTTTCAGGGGTGATTTCAGAGTGGAAGTGAGATGAGGTTGGGACCTTGGGGTGGGTGGTCACAGAAACACGGTAGTAGGATGTTAACTGTCCGCCGAACTCAGACAGTCCGTCGTTAGTCAACCACAGGAAGAGAATTTGCAATATGTAAAAGTTCTCTTTTCCCTCCTATAGAAAGGACTCAACAACCGCAAAAGCCCTGGGTGGGAGCTATTTAGTGAGGCCCACACAGAGGTCACTGGACTTGCTCTGGTTTTAATGTATATAAATAACCTTTATCAATGGGTCAGCCGTGATTCGTTTAATTTGATGGGAAGAAAAGCTTCATTAGAAGGTGGGTAAACAGAAAGAAGGCATCAAATGGGCTGTTCTCATGAGTGAATAATTCCGTGGCAAGACTCATAGTTTATTCGTTCAATAAACATTTTCTCGAGTCCTTACCATAGGTCTTGCATAGCTTTGGATGCCCAGGAATGACTGAAGAGGTTGAAACGGGGAGGGCTATTTGCTAGGGAGCTAAGTGGTGGATTCCTAGAAACGACTAAGTCTGGGGGATGAAAAAACAGCTGTGGGGCTAGACAGTAGCCTGTAAATCATGCCTTGAATGGTGTTTGAAACACGCATGTGAAATCCAATTGCACATTTTAATAGGGAGAAGCTCTGGGGCTGTTGGCTCTCAGTTCGGGTTTCCCACACTGCAGATGCCAGGACACTGTGAACACAGGCACCAAAAATGTGTTGCAGGCCTGGGGGGAGTAGAGAGCCATAAAACCAGGGAAATCACCAGTGTGTCCTTGGCTTTCCGACTCCCCAGCGAGGGATGGGGATAA
Organism: Procyon lotor; assembly: GCA_028646535.1. Classification (NCBI taxonomy): domain Eukaryota; kingdom Metazoa; phylum Chordata; class Mammalia; order Carnivora; family Procyonidae; genus Procyon; species Procyon lotor. Next base: position 56,040,869 of record CM053615.1, read on the forward strand.
AACTAGTTGACATGCTCACTGCTGTGTGCTGTGGTCGAATGCTTGCAGTCTTGAGAGTGAGCCAGTCGTCTCTGGCAGGAGGAAACGGGCTGTAAAAGAAGGTTCTTCCAAAGCTGCTTTCTCTCCCAACCCAGAGGGGAGCACAGCAAGGGGGGGCAGAAATGAGAAGGTGGAGGGGTGACTTCACCCCAGCTGCCGGGCCACACACCTGTTCCATGCATAAACAGAGCTCCTGGGCTCTGGGCTGTCTGTCTTGACACGTCTCACCAGCACGCAAATCCTTTCTAGATTCTCCGTGATCGGTTGTTGGAAGGAAGAGCGAGGGCTGCGCGGCGGCAGTTCTGTGTGTAGGATAATGGGAAATGACACGTAATTGCTATTCTAAACAGTGCATTAAGGGGGAATCATAAGGTTGTCAACAAAAGAAAATGCTCTGCTGTGTTTGTGTTTACTGGGTTCCTTCTCCTGCCATAGAAAATGTAGGACTGGGTTTTATCACACATTTTTCCCCAGTCTGTTTCCCCAGGACAGAAAAATACATGGACACACACCTCTGTAACATAACAAAGAAGCTAGAATAGCCTAGTTGAGTTAAGAGATGTGGTGAGGTCTAGAAGCTGCATGATACACGGGCGGTGGCCATGTCATTGAAAATTGAGCTGTATCCTTTATACAAAGTTGGGCCTGTGGTGACATTTCATTATTTTCCTCCCTTGAATGTCCCCCAAAGAATGGATTATTGTCGTTCTTCTGTCTACCCAGTTACGCTGCATGGAATTGCTTGCTTTAGGAAATAGCTACTATGCTACGTTTAAAGTAAAAATGAGACACTAAGACCAGGGACAAAATAGGGTGAATGAGGATAACATAGTTCTTTAGTCTCAGCCCCAGGGCAACCTAGGGAGAACTCCGTGAACCTGTGGTCATGATACCTTTCTCTCTTCACAATATAGGTCTTGGTACAGTCCACCCAGTGGAAAGTCTTTGCTGTTACGAATTAGCAGAAAAATGTTGTGAGGAGCTTTGTGATTGTTTTTATCCTATTAGAATTTTTCAGTTGGCTTTTCTATTCTGAACTCTAGAATAATGCTTGATAAGCACTATTTTTAGCCAGATACCTCTCACGAAAGAACTATGGGCACTTCTTGTCATAGCAAAGTCCTGTGTGTTACGTGCGGAGTTTACCATTGGGTCACACTTTCCACATTCCAGAGTGGCCTCGCTAGCACATAATACCGATGCGTGCTGCCATCTCTGTGCTTGCCATCCCTCTCCACCCCCCAGCATCTAACTTCTGCATTTCCACTCCCACTGCTTTTGATTAGGCTCTCCTGGGAGCTTGGAAGGATTTCCTCCCTGTCTGCTTCTGTGAGCCTCTGACTTTCACTTTCTCTGAAGACTGACTTTTACTGGCCCAGCCCTCTACTCTGGTAACTCTTCTATTCGTGATCTTCTCAGGGCTCTCTTTGAACGGCGGACATGCTATGCTGCTGGTTCTGTCCCCTAATATTCTGATGGGAGCAGTTGGCTCTAGGTATATATTAAATACTAACTTCTTATGAATGACCAATGATTTCTTGGAGATATCACAGTTTTCAATCCAGTTAATTGTATTGAGTCTCTTATGTCTAACTAACTCCACAGAACCAAATTAGGAGGGCACATTTCTTTCATTTCCATTTAAGAGTCAAGTTCAAAAGGCAGACATTCTAAAGATGAAACCTCAGGGACTGCTTTAACAGAAATTTTCTAATACGTTGTGCAAAAAGAAGAGATCTACCTTGATGAAGTGTTTTAAACATTGTCATTGTTCCCTGCATAACAAGACCTGTAGAGGTGGGGAACAGAAGGTTGAAACAGGGCATAAGCCTTTCCACCCCTCAGGAGGAGACGGTGCAGTAAAGTTGGAGAGATGTTGCATTACTCAAGTGGTCCCCTGTTCGTAGAGCCAAGTATACACAATCATTGACCCCGGAATGGGCTAGCTTGTTCTCCATATCTCCGCAGTGTTAGGTTGCAGTGAAATCCAGATTCAAAGAAGATATAGGATGAAACCGACCAATGAAACTCATTGATTGATAACATTTTCTATTCTATCTGAAAACTTTACCCACCAGGATTTTAACATAATATAGTCATTAGAAGAGACTTTTTATGAGACTTACACTGGTCCATATCTACACAAATCAGGGGTTGGCCAACTTTTTCTGGAAAGGGTCAGATAGAAACTATTTCCATCTTTGTGACCCATACCGTCTCTGTTGTAGCTACTCAGCTGTGCTATTGTAATGTCAAAGTAGCCATAAACACTATGTAGATAAATGGACATGGATGTGTTCCAATAAAACTTTATGTACAAAAACAGGGAAGGCCAGATTTGGCTTATGGGCAGTGTGTCACTGACCTCTGCCCTAGATAATGGGGGGTGGAGGGCAGGGATTACCGCTATACCCATGAAATTAATCCCATCTTTAACAAATGTCATCATCAACCTTTATATTTAACACAGACTATTCCTAGATGCCACTTGCAATGTAACTTGACCTAAATATATTCTCTATTTCATATATGAAATGTAGGGCATTTGATAGAATTTTAAAAATATTAGCACGTGAATTACATTTAAGCTTGAAAGAACATATTCTCTAAGAATTATGTTGAGTCTAGCGCCAAGCTATCAACTCATTTAACCTTGACTGCAGCAATACTTGACACTTAAAAATTAAGATCTGAGATGCCTGCTTTTCAAAGAGAAGCTTTTCAGATTTCTAAATAGGTCAGACATAAAATTCAACCTTTAAGAGGATCCAATTAGTTGCTAGGGCATCAGACCTTCCACACAGGTTCCAATTGCAATCAGATTTCTCTTGGGGTGAAGGAGAGAAGAGGTGGTTTCTTTAAAAATGACAATAACAAAGTAGAGACTCTAGAGTGAATAATTGTGAAGTACAAAGATTTCCATCGTTTCTAACACATAGGATACAAGGCATCATTTCAATGGCTTGACCATAATTTTTAATAGGTTCTGCTGGTCACAGAAATTATCTGACCAGAGAAGACTAACCTTCCCTTTTGACCTCAGAACTTTCTACATGAAAATGTGATCTAGAGTTTATTTTAATGCTTATTACGAAGAATGGCATTTTCACCAGAAAGATTCAGAGGTTTGCGGCACCAGTGCTGCCGTGATGATAGTGATTTGGAATCTCCTGCCGTATGCCCAGCGGTCTTCAATCGTTAAGCTGTTAGATCTTGGCACCCATGGCAAACACGAAACCCTCAGAATCACCACCACCCCGAAGCCGAATATCACATGAGAGACCCTTCCCAAAGAACCCACCTGCCTGAGATTTCTGTGACTTTGTGAATTAGCCACAGTTTCAGGTGCCAAGGATTAAAAAACATTTCAAGTGTAAGCTTTCCGTGTCCTGGGAACTTAGTCAACTAACCCATCTCCCCCTTCTCATGCCAAGAAAAACATTTGTTCATCCGAAATCTGAGCATATACTGCCGAACTCACCCAGAGTTCCTAGCAACACTGGCGTTTGCTTCCTAACTCCACGTCTGATTTTGGCATCTTTTGGTGGATGGAGTAGATGTTACCTTAAGTCTTCTGGAACCTATGGTGTGGAAAGTACTGAAAGAAGGAAGGAATCCGTTTTATTCTTTGGCAGAAAATATATTCTGTTACTGGTCGAATCATCTAAAACGACTCATCTCGGTTCTTTTTGGAAAGAAAGAATTTTCCTGGATTGCCCTCATCAAATTTTGTTTCTCTGGAACTGGTGATATTTTATCCCAATTATATTTGAGATAAAATCCTTTTCTTGAGACATGTGATTCTATAGGTCCTCTCCTCACTTTCAAATGTCGTTCTGCTCCAGAGGATTTTATGCAAGCAGAACAAGGTTATTGTATTTTGGGGGGCCAGCTTGAGTGAGCCATGATTCAGAGGTAGAGATCCTGGGACAGTCTTGCTGGATCCAGCAGAGCATGTGTCCTAAGCAAGAAGTATGTGAAAAAGATTTTTGTTTGCAGGTGCAGAGATGGGAAGAAGATGCTAGAAGTGAGATTTGGGAAACAACTATTATTTCTTTTTAGAAATAAATTATATGAGTTTTGACAGTACAGACCAGGAGAGCATGTCCAAATAGTATACACGTTTCCCTGTTAACTCATTCATCGTCCTAAATAACATCCTATGGAAAAATCTTGGTTGTGGTGGTTAAATAAAAATGGACACGAGAGATTCAGGTAGTAGGGTCTGCTTGCATTTGCTGGATTTACCTTGCAGTCTGTGCCCAGGAAGGGATGAGTTCCTGCCTCAGGGGCTCTTTACTTTGCAAGCAGTTTCAGATCCATCAGCTGGACCCAAAGGAGGTATTTGGCTGCGAGTACAGAGCCCAGCTAAGGTTTTATTTACCAGTACACTGCTCTTGGAGAAGTCATTCCAGGGCTAGGTTCTTCAGCTTTCTCGGGGACACAGAATATTCTTAAATGACTCATGCAAGCCACCCTCCTTATGTCATCTTTTATTTTAACGTACCGGGAGCCCTCCACCAAAGCAGCAGTGAGAGCCAGTTGAGTAACAGGGCCTTCTAAAGAACCCTTAATCTAGTCCTTGGCTTTTTAGCCTTGCTAGCTATTTTTTCCTCCTTGACCAGTTTGAAAGTCGTCCATTCTAGTTTTGCTATAAAGAGTTCTGTCTGTCTCTTTTTTTAATTCCTAAGCAATAAGGTTAATCATTATTTATATTTTTTAAATTCTGTTGTCATCTGGTTTAATATGTCTGATGAATCAGGGGTACAAATTATTAGTCTCATTTTTCTGGAGCAGGAGACAGATACCCCGAGGAGTGACCTGATGAGTCTAACAGTCACAAAACCTGTGTGTGTGTGTGTGTGTGTGGTGGAGCTTGTCTGAATCCGAAGCTTGTGCCCTTAACCTTTGTGTCGTCTCTTGGCATCCTTGTAGCAGAAATGCACATCCATACATGATTCAGAGTGGCAAAGGGACAACCTCCTCTTCCATGTTTGAGAATCCTGGAATTTTCGAAAGGAGACTAAAGCCAGGTTTTTATTATTGATTGATACTTGGACCTTAGGTTAATAGGTAGACAGGTAGTGTTAGAACAGAATAGAGTGAAGTGAGAAATTGTGCATTTGGTTTTTGTTTTGTTTTGTTTTTTTAATTAATTTATTTATTTTGACAGAGAGAGAGATCACAAGTAGGCAGAGAGAGGGGGGAAGCAGGCTCCCTACTGAGCAGAGAGCCCGATGCGGGGCTCGATCCCAGGAACCTGGGATCATGGCCTGGGCCGAAGGCAGAGGCTTTAACCCACTGAGCCACCCAGGTGCCCCAATGCATTTGGTTTTTAATAGAGCCATGGAGAGAAGAAGAAATTGAAGAGTCCTGGAAGGCTCCTTGGTGGGAGTGGGGCTCAGGCTGGGCTTTGAAACGGGAGTGAGTTTTGCACAAGTGGAAGCCCATTCAGGGCGGAATGAGTATCAGAAGTGAGCAGATACACAGAAGGAGGAATCCTGGGACACACAGACCACCCTGGCTACCGTGCAGGGCGTACGTTAGTGAGAGGACAGTTGGTGAGGTGAGCGGAGCTAAAACCTGAGTATAGTGGTACTTGGTTACCTGGAAGAAGTCTTTAGATTTTAGAAATGCAAGTTGGACAGGGAAGACTAGCAGCAAGGTCTCTATCTTTTTTGGAAGCAGGCGGGTACTTCTGAACTATAGGTGCAATAAGCTAGCATCTGTACTCTTTGAGATTGAACGTGCATTAAGAATAGTCATGAGAGGTGGTTATCCCCTTTTAAGATGCCCACATAGCTTATTATTTTTGATCACAAAAGTAATACGTACTCATAATTAAAAAACAGCTTATGACAGTACGTAACCTAAAATGTAAGAGCCACCATTGAGGCCCGCCTCCTTGTTTCGGTACCTGAGATAATCTCTTAACAATCTGCTCTAGAGTCATCTAGGTATTTGCTCTCAAGGTTCTGTTTTAATTTCTTTTCTTTACAAAACTGTAAAGACCATAAAATATAAATGATTTTTTTTCATGTTTTTGCTCCCACTTGATAGGTTCATTACTTGACTCATACTATATTTTAAAATATGAGGGTTCATATTTTATGTTCACTCATGTCTAAAAACAAGAACAATTCCCCTTCATATAATAAACATCGGCCATTTAAAGCTTAGGTTGTGTGTGTGTGTGAGAGAGAGAGGGAGATACTTGTTTAGGATGGAATTCTCAGAATTAGAGAAGGCCTTTGAGGTTTTACCAATCAAAAATCCATTAATTGTGTAAATTTTAATGCTCACTTATTGCCTAAAAAATTTCTTCAGTTTTTTTTCCTGCTGCTTGAGGCTTAATACACTTGAAATATTGGCAAATTGTCCATAAGTTAAATGACAAAATCAAGATTACAGACTGTCTAGACTGTTGTGAGTATGAGCTATAATGAGATTTTGCTAGGTGATAAATATAAAATATGCTGGGTGGCTTCTGACCCTCATACTCTCTTCCAGTACTAGACTTGCCAGATATTCTTAAAATTGTTGCTTATCATATCTGTCTCCCCAGCTAAACTGTGTGCTCTCTGAGGTCAAGAACTGTTTCAGATCCCTAGCGTTTGGCAGGCCATTCAATAAATATTTGCTGATTTGAATTAGGGCAGCAAAATGAACCACAGAGAACTGACAGAATGGTTGTTTCTATGTGGAGAAGCCTGGGACTTTCAGTGACTTTGAGCTCAGTTGTGCAGCGTAATGTTTGGGAAAAACCAGTGAAATTGGGCTGTGTGAATACCGTGATGTGCCATCCTACCCTGTTGCACATTTCCTTGGTCACACCTGTCTTCTCCAGTTCACTTAACTTTGGCCTTCTCCCCAGTGACAACACCATATCCCTTTCAACTCTCTATAACCAAAGTGACTCATCTCTTTCCTCCAAGTGGCCAAGAAGGGGGAGCACATACCTTAGTCGCTGCCACCTCTTGAGAATATTTCTGCTTCCTTCATTTAATGGTCCTTCTCAAGTACCTGCTCTCAGCTGATTTTCACCTCCTGAGGTTCTGGAATGTTCTTTCACTTTTCTCAGTGAACTCAGTGCCAGGTTCACAGCCTTCCTTTTTATTCCAGCCCTGATCATCATGCTCTGGAATTCCAGTATACTAAACTCAGTGATAATGACCCAACAGATAGCTGGTCTATCTGGTCGAGAGACTTAACCTTCTTCCTGACTGTGCTCCAACCACCATTCCCCTGTGCCTGAATTCAGCCTAACTACTTCACCCACAGCATCTCAAGCTCTAAATTCTGTATGACCAGGCCACCTGGTAGCTCAGTCGATTAAGTGTCTGCCTTCAGCTCAGGTCATGAGCCCAGGGTCCTGGGATGGAGCCCCGTGCCGGGCTCTTTGCTCAGCGGGGAGTCTGCTTCTTCCTGTCCTTCTGCCTCTTCCCCTGCATGTGCTCTAGCTCAAATAAATAAGCAAAATCTTTGGGGGGGAAAAAAAAGATGCTCTATGACCTCTCTACCTACCCATTTCAGAGGGGCTTTCCCCAGCATCCTGTGTCTCTCTCTTTTTTTTTTTTTTTTAAGATTTTATTTATTTGACAGAGAGAAACACAGCGAGAGAGGGAACACAAGCAGAGGGAATGGTAGCGGGAGAAGCAGGCTTCCTGCCGAGCAGGCAGCCTGATGCGGGGCTTGATCCCAGGACCCTGGGATCATGACCTGAGCCGAAGGCAGACGCTTAACGACTGAGCCACCCAGGCGCCCCCATCCTGTGTCTCTTACCTGCCAGACCCCAACCCTAAAGAACTCTCAGTCCACATACTCTGATTTTAGTCAGTCTTTCTGGCTCCAATCCCAAGCATTTCTGATCTGTTTTTGAGGTTATCTTTGTTAACCACAAATCTGATGTACTTTAAAGAATAAAGTTGAGCTTATTCAGATTTCTCCCTGTATAATGCCAATTTCCCTGCAAGTACCCCAAGTTTCTCTCCAGAGTGAGAGCACCCAGAATGGAGTCCCAAGCGCTGTGCTAGAGGTTGCTGGGAGCTGCGGTCTTGCCTGCCCCTAAGCTGATAGTGGGTGAATGGCGGGAGCCGCTCTGTGGTTAGCAGCCGTGGCAGTCACACAGGATTGTGCTTGTGCGTTGTGACTTGAGTGTTACTCTGTTTTACAGTCATTTTAAAAATGTTGCCATGGGTGAGTTTTTAATTGGGAATACAGACAGGGGAAGATGAGGAAATCCACTTGTACCTCGCATGCAAGCAAGAGTAATGCCACCAGCGTGTCCATTAGAAGAGACCACCGTTGTGATAACTAAATCAAAGGCAGTGAATTGTAAGTAAAATTCCCAACTAACACACTGAAAGTGGTGAGTCCTGTATATTGTTAGGTCAATAATAAGACCATTTTTGCCAACACAGCTACAGTACACTTTAGCGTCTTGCCAATGTTACCTACGTTGTTAAAGACTGGAAAACATCACTTTTTTAAAAATTTAATTCTGTGTGAAAGATAGATTTATTTTTTTCTCTTTATTCTTTTTTCAATGGCTTTATTTCTATATGCCTCTCCAACCCCTCTTCTAATTTTCTGGGATATTGGCTAAAATTAGGTCATGCCTTGGGAAGAACGTTGAGAACATAGGTGTTCACCTCTCATGTGTTGTCAGAGCAGCAGAGTTTGAAAACTATAGGATGGAGGGGTGTTGGTTCTGGGCAAGTCAAGGACAGGCTTAAGATTTAATTTAAGTATTTTTTGGCTATTTTCTAAATAGGGAAAGAAAAAAAAAGGGTATGTGAAAGAAGTTTTGTAAACTAAGATATGGAGCAAATGGGTGGTTTGCATACTAATCATCACAATCCCAATAAAAGGAGGTGACTCTATTTGAGCTCGTCACATAAAGTTGAGAAGTGTCTAGGGCCACGGGGCCAGACCCTCCGTGCAGACCCTAGGGGAGGAGCTCTGGGCTTCTGGTGTCCAGAAGGGGTGTGAGAGTTACTGATACCAACAGGTCAGCGACATCCAGTGACACATCGAGCCTGTCCCAGGTCCGCCAAGCATTCTGGCAGACATGGTTCCCCTCTGGTGCTCACCCTCAAGGGAAGCATCCACATCTCCCAGGGAACCTCTTTCCCAGCTTGTAACTGTTTATTTTCAGTGGAATTTTGGAGGTGTGCTAGGTTGTGGCTTTGGGTGTGACCCTTCTGTGTATCATCGCTGCGTTCATTTTAACTGAGCAAAGCAACTGGAGCTTGGGAAGATTAGGGGCAAATGATCTCTTGGGAAACCAGTTCTCCGAATAGATCCTCTTTAACAGTCTGCATAGGAAGTGGTGGGCCCCTGAGTTTGAGGTCTGGCTTAAGAGCTGCTCTAGGCCCATATTGAGGAGCCCATGAGACACTCACCCGTGCAACCTTCCGCGGTGGTCCTGTCCACCTCCCTCTCTCCTGAGTGTGCTACGATAAACCATTTACCTTCTCCAAGCTTCCATTTCTCATATATAAAATAATGACGATGCCTCCTTTGTGGAGTTATTTCAAGGATCAAGTGAGATAACATATAGAAATGCTTTCATATTCTAAGTTTCTGTAGGAATATTAGTATAAAAGTAGTATCGTAGAAGCAAATTTCTTATCACTTGTCATCATCCAGAGATAGAGGAGGGTTTGTTGTTGTTTTTTTTATAAAACGGGGAAAAAATTCATGTTTTGCCTTAGAAGCTAAAAGAAATCTCATTGCATCATGAGCTGTTTCTCAGGACACTAAAATAATTCTGTGTTTAGAACATGATGTTTAATCTGGAGCCCTGTTGATCTAATTTTATTTGAACTTTGGGACTTAATTGAAACCATCCACACAAGAAAGTCCTTAGCAGTGGATGCTGTAATGGGCTGGTGAAACGCACTGATAAGTCCCGCGTCAGACATCATCAGTATTACTGGCCCTAATCAATACATATCTTTAATTAATGGTAACTGTTGTTTACCGAACGTCTATTGAGTATTTTATAAACATCATCTTATTTCATTTCATCCACACAGCAACCCCACAAGACCGGAATCTCCATAACTAGTTAGTCTCCTATTTGCGGAAGGAAGAAAAAAGGCTTAAGAACGGTCATGGTCACTTCATGGCAGATTTGGGATTAGGATGCATGTCCACCTGGCTCCAAAGCCTTGTCCCCTATGTCACACCGTTTCCCTAAACCTCAGTTCTTAGATGTATTATTTTTCCCTTGGAAAGTCTGAAAGAGGAGAGCTCTTGGAGACCCAGGAAAGGGCTCTGTGTTTTAAATACTGAAACCATTCTTGGGTATGACCTTCTGCATTTTGATTTCTGCAATTGTCTTAGCCTCCAAATCTTCTTGAAAGAGCCAACGTGCCCAGCTTACACTCCCTCGCCACTTCTTTTCTTAAATGGCTGGAATCCACGTCTGCCTTCAGCCTTTCATTGAAACCACTCTCGTGAAGAGACCTCTTATCAGCTAACTCCAGTGACATTTTCTCTGGGAAGGAGTCAGTCCTTGTTCACACCTGCCACCACCGCCTTCTCCTCCCTCTCGCTGTCTGGCATCCCCGTGACTCTGGCCCCGGCACAGTAACGGGATGGCTTGCACAAGGATTGACGACGACTCCACACAAACAAGTCCACGGCCTCTGCTCCTGCCTCACCCTTCTTTTTTTGGCTGTGGCATTTAAAACTGCTGACTTTTCCTCCCAGGGGAATTCTCCTCCCATCGTTTGGGACCTGCTGTCTCTTTGGCCTCGCCGGTAGTACCTTGTCTTTACTCTCTTGTCACCGCTCTTCCTCCCGCTGCCAACACACAGACCTTGGGCCGGTCCTCAGAGGTCTCCCTTCACAAACACATGGAATCAACTCACTGTTTAAATGACGCTGCCAAAATCTCAATCTCCAGCCCTAACCTTTGAGGTTCAGCTCCAGACCTTCTTTTCTGTCTGCTTCTCACCTTCTCTCTCTTGGGGTCTCACGCATCCTTCACCTCAGAGGTTCTGAAAGGGAACTCCTTACCTTCTTGTCTGTCGACAAGCACTCATGGTAGCCAGCTGGACTCGTCTGCGTCTTCGGGTCTTGGCCCAGAGTCCTCAGCTGCTTGGCTGCCACAAAGCCCTGTGGTCCCCTCTCATCTAAAATCCTCTCACAACCCCCCCCTTCCCTCCTCCCCACACCCTCTCTTACCCAGGAGCCATCGCCAGACCCCTCCACCTGCCAACTCCTCCCTTCATCCACGCCATGCACGGTTGAGTCGCATTATTCTCCTACTCCGCAATCTTTAACGGCTCTACATAGCCTATTTAAAAATCTTCCCACCCTCAGCCTTCTCCATGCCCCTCCCTGGCCGCCCTCCTAGCTTCCATCCCCACATGTCCACACCCTACTTGTCCCTCAGAGCCATGTGCAAATGCCTTCACTTTCATGATGCTTCTCATGATGTCCCTGATGTGTCAGCTCTCTCTTCTCTGAAATCCTCTGGTGCTATGGCCTGCCTCTCCTGGGGACACGTGTGGTCCGTTCTCTGAACTCTAACATTACCAGAAAAGGAGCTCATTAGAGACAGGGTTTTTGTCCCACTCATCTTTATATTCTAAACATCTGGTATAGGGTTACTTTCTTCCGAGAGTAGATGTCCTATAAATGTAAAATGAAAGTTGTGTCCTATAATAGCTATTAAATAGCTTAAAGCAGCAAACCTCGACTTAAATTTTTTTCTCACTGCAGAGCCCCATTGTCTTCAGCCATTCTGCTAACAACAGATCAAAATGCCCTTGGGCATTTGCTCTTTTCTTTTGGGGGCTCTCTCATTTGCAGTGTGTGTTGTCATAATCTCCCCTAACAACCCAAGAGCTCTTCAAATAAGATCTGATGATCCTTGTACCCATCAAAGACCCACCATATAGCAGTTCTATTTGTTATGAATAAACAAACCATTTATATAAAGCTAACAAATCCAGAAGAATATTGGATTGCTTTATAAAATAATATTTTGACTATTGAGTTGAGTCTAAATGAATGCAAGAAAATATGTGTTGTGTCCTTGGCTTGACACATGGCTATTAAAACTATGGAGTAAAATACAGATCTAGAAACATTTGGATGTTGTGGAGGCCCTGTGTTGGGTACATAGACCACAGGGTTTTGGCCGACATGGCATGTTTCTTCTCTTCACCATCATGTAGACGTACCACTCGGTGTCCCGTGCCTCCTTGTTAGGTTTTTCTGCATGAAGAGCCGGTAGGAAGCAGGAAAGGTAGCCTGTTGGGTTTCTGCCCTTCCTTCCCGTCGGCAGGGCCATAATCTACTCCAGATGTAAGCATAGAAACAGTAGGAACTGAATTTCAGTTGAACCCTTGCGACCTGCTAGTAAAATCCAGAGCAGAAAAGGTACGACATAGGTGTTTTCTACTTAACAGAGTGAAGTCTGTGGAATCACAGGCTGCTGCTGATCTTCCCTCGGTAAAAAGGAATGTGCCGCCGGTTGGTTTTTCTCACAGTGGGAATGCATTTACCCCAAGCCGCCTTCCCCATCCAAAGTCATTGGTTAAGGGCTGTAGGTGCAATTTAGAGACACAGAAAAGGTAAAGATATGAAGCCTCTGTCTCACCTGGTTCCTGCTTAAAACCCTGCAGGGGCCGCCTCCTTTGCCTTCAGAATAAATTCCAAGTTCAGCATGAAAGTTGTTTTCTGGACCCTGCATTTCCCTGTGGGGTCATTCCTCACGCCTCGTCCTGGCTGCGTACCGTGCACGGCCATGCCGAGTGCCCCGCCTTCCCAGACGCCCGCTCTCTCGCACCGAAGGTCCTGCTCTTCCTTCTCTGCCTGTTTTCACCCTTCCTCCGCGTTATCCTGTTCACTTGGCTGATTCCGACCCATCCTTGAAAACTTGAGTCTTGTTTCTTCCAGAACCCTCCCTGTCTGGCTGAGAGGCCTCCTTTGTGGCTCCTTCCAGATCTCTGAGCTCTCTTCAGTGACCCAGCACTGATCCTCCTCTGCTCTGTCTTTGCACCAAGGCCATTGGCTTCTTGAAGGCAAAGGCCATCATTTTATGTTTGGGTCCCCAGAGTATGGCAGATGACTTTGCATGCTGTGGGTACTCAAACAAGCGATTGGAGCAACTGAATCTAGAAGTTTCGGGGTTCGTGGTGCCACACAGCGGCCACGACACTCAAAAGGCTGGGACGTATAGACATGCAGCGGCAGGGCAACTTCCTGGCACGATCCCCTAGGTTTCTCCTATTGAGTACTGGCCAAACACCCAGGCTCAGCCAACCCACAGGTTCCCAAGCAAGCTTAGATGCCCTCATTAGTCATGAAATTAAATCCCCCAAATCCATGCAAGCTGAGAAATTTGAGACAAACTCCCTCTCAGCTAATAGGGAAAACCAGATAATCTACGGTAGGTCAGGTGGCTAGAAGTGCTGTGCAGAGGGGAACAAGGGGAAGGGACGGGAAGGACAGGGGCTGCAGCGTCGGGTGGGGTGGTTGGGGAGACCATCAGTGATCATGAGGATGATTGCCACGCCTATGAACCGGGCATCCGAGGACCTTGCTCAAAGCTGGAGGTGAGCTTGAAAAAAAAAATTTGAAAGGAAGTCAACCCCAGAAGGCTTGCCAGAAAAGCGTCTGAAGTTTGGAAATGAAATTCGCTCTGACAATTCTTTTTTGCAGCAAGTTGATTTGCGACCACGCCGTGTGCATTGTGATCTGACAAAATGGGGCGAATCGTGGAGGCTGTGGTGTTATTCAGGTCAAGCCCTGCCTTTGAGCCGAATCCAAGCCACACGACCGCTCCCCTCCCCGCTGCAGCCATCTCCACCTTTCAAATAAGCCGGTGGGTTGTTGCCAGACGTAGCAGGGCCGTTGGCTCTGCCCAGAATCAGTCAGTCAAGAGCTAGCTGCCGAACTCCTGCCACGTACCTGGAGCCGGG
>CM053615.1:56055350-56095460 GCA_028646535.1 Procyon lotor
TAGAAGTGCTGTGCAGAGGGGAACAAGGGGAAGGGACGGGAAGGACAGGGGCTGCAGCGTCGGGTGGGGTGGTTGGGGAGACCATCAGTGATCATGAGGATGATTGCCACGCCTATGAACCGGGCATCCGAGGACCTTGCTCAAAGCTGGAGGTGAGCTTGAAAAAAAAAAATTTGAAAGGAAGTCAACCCCAGAAGGCTTGCCAGAAAAGCGTCTGAAGTTTGGAAATGAAATTCGCTCTGACAATTCTTTTTTGCAGCAAGTTGATTTGCGACCACGCCGTGTGCATTGTGATCTGACAAAATGGGGCCAATCGTGGAGGCTGTGGCGTTATTCAGGTCAAGCCCTGCCTTTGAGCCGAATCCAAGCCGCACGACCGCTCCCCTCCCCGCTGCAGCCATCTCCACCTTTCAAATAAGCCGGTGGGTTGTTGCCAGACGTAGCAGGGCCGTTGGCTCTGCCCAGAATCAGTCAGTTAAGAGCTAGCTGCCGAACTCCTGCCATGTACCTGGAGCCGGGACGAGTGTTCGATACATCTGCTTAGAGCAGGGGAGAGACGCCCGCGCCACGCCAGCCTGCAGTCCCGTTAAGGAGACCAAATTCTTGCACGGATACAGAACACTCCTTAATTCAGTGCAAAATTATGTGATGCTGACTCTAATTGCTGTGGAACGGAGACTGTGTACCAGGCACTACGCTCCCCACACCGGCCTCCTGTGCGTGGTGCCACACGCATCGTGATGTTTGCTGGTGTCCTGGTCTCGTTTGACACGTGAGGAGGCAGAGGTCCACATAACTACCTGGGTTCCCGGGGGGGGGCTCAGTGAGCCTCTGGGTAGATGAGAGGTTGCCTCTCTTCCAGTTGCTCCCTTAGTTTTCCCATTTCATAAGGTCATGGTGAAGATCAGCAAGAGACCTCGTAAGAAGCCCTTGACACAGGTGCCAGCCCGAGAACTGGTGGAGACGGGAGGGAGAAGGTGACCCGGGATCTCACCACCTGTCCGTCTATCTTGGAGGCTTCCGTCCGACCCTCAGCCCAGCCCCACCGAGCAGGCGAGTTTAGAGCGAGTGGCAGAGCTATCTATCCGAAGGGAGGAACCTGCTGCTTTAATGGTGATTTAAAAATGTAGCTTAACCCAAAGCTAGGATTTTCTTCCACGGCATGGGAATAGGGAAAAAGAAAAGGAAAAACGGTAAGAAATCCACCCGGTTTGTTGGTTAGGAGACTCCCGCTGCTGAGCGACAGTTTTAGAAAACCTCTACGCTTTGAAGTGTGGCTGCTTGTTTTATTCTTGATAAACCATTGCCTTCCTCACCTGATTTCCATATCATCACTTAGAGCTCTACACGTATCTAAATATATATGCTTATATTCAGATGTGTTCTTTTCTCCTGATTATCTAATCTTTGAAGAAATCGCTACAATTGTTCCCTGCCCGGGCTGACTGCACTGTTCATAGCAAGCTGTCCATTGTGACCAACTCCTTGAAGTCAGTAGGCATCTTCCCTCCAGTCAGGTCTTGAGGAGGAAGCTCAGTGGCCTTGCCCACAGCCCAGGAGCTCTCTCTCAATGCCATGCCAAGTCGAAGCAAGCTCTCTGCGGTTGAGACCAAGTTTCTGATATAAAGAGGCTTTTGTACTCCAAGTTTTGCGTTGGATTTTCAGTGTGATAAAGACATCTATATGATCTAAACGAGCAGCAGGAAACATTACTTCCTCATCACACAATTCAAAAGAATCACAGGTGAATTTTGCATTTGGTATTGTAAGAGCTTCTCAGTTAACAATGGCAGATGCCTCCCAGAGTTTCCTCCAAAAAAAAAAACATTAGAAAAAGCCTCCTTTACCACACATTCATTCATTTCCCAACAAGTTTCCAGCCTGCTTCGAGGAAGGCTTTTTAAGAACACGTACTTTGAGTTACAAATAACATTTAGTGCAGAAGGAATACCTACTATGTTTGCTAATAACCGTGGCAGGAAAGGAACGTGTTTTTGAAACTGGGGCTCGCACGAGCCCCAGGTTCTCTTCCTGTTTCTCCACAGACTGGCTGGGGAACTGGGGGTCCTCTCATCTCCATTTTGCCAAACCTCCAGCAGTCTCTATGCAAAATGCCTCCTCTGTATGCTGCATACCTGGGATGAGAATGTGTTCCCGATAGAGAAAAATTGGTAGAACGTACTGATAAATGTGGGCAGGGAACCCACAAATGCCTTCTTATGGATCGCAGAAGGCTCCATTTTCATGGCCATAGAAGTTGACTGTAGGAAAGTCACGGCACATTCAAATATGTGGTGCCAGTTTCACCTGTGCATTTTACAAACCTCCGTGCCTCCCACTGGGTGCAGAGAAGAGGAGAGAGTTGTGTATAGACACAGCGGGAGTGCTCCCGGGTAGCCTGATGCCGTCCCTTTCAAAGTTTAGACCTCATGGCCGATTCAGGGTCAAAAGCCGAAATGATGCTTTTGGCTTCTTGGGATGGCCATGGATGATGAATTTCATGCCATCCAAACTCCGAAATGTTCCAGAAGCCATTCTCCGGGTGATTAAAAAAGACTCGGGCTTGGTTCAGTAAAAGTGGATCAGTGTTTCAATGGGAAGCCTCTATTAGTCTTGGTGTCCAATGAGAGAGTGTCATTTGGTTCTTTGGATTTTCTTTTAAGTCTAGTTTTCCAGAGCACTTTTTTCCATTTGAACTCCTTCTGGATCTTAGTAACACGTTTATTGAGCACTTGCTTTGGGCCAGACCATGAGCTAAATTCTGGGAGATATGAACTTTAAAGAAGTTGCAGGTGGTTGGATGGATAGATGGATGAATATCCTATTTTCTTTTTCTTTTCTTTTTTTTTTTTAAAGATTTTATTTATTTATTGGACAGAGAGGCAGGCAGAGAGAGAAGGGGAAGCAGGCTCCCTGCTGAGCAGAGAGCCCGATGTGGGGCTCGATCCCAGGATTCTGGGATCATGACCTGAGCCGAAGGCAGAGGCTTTAACCCATTGAGCCACCTAGGTTCCCCATGAATAACCTATTTTCAAAGAGATCCTAGTTTGGCAGAGGTAAAATAAATTAATCTCGGTGCCCTGTCTTGAGCACAAGTAGTGATTTTAATAATTGTAATTAGAAAGACCAAGGAACATCTTTATCGTGATGGCAGATTTGAACTGAGTTGGGTTTTGAAAGACAGTAGAAGTGGAGAAGGCTGAAAGGTAGAAGAAAGGCAAGGCAAGACTGAATGATGCGATGGAAGGAAAGCACACAGCGAATGTTAGAGCCTTCCGTGCAGTGTGGGAGCGGTGTGGCTGTGGAGGGGGTACGTCTGGGAAGGTGCAGGACGGGAGCCCCAGTGGTGCAGAATTTGGTCCTTTTCCTATCAGACACGGTGACTGTCATGTTTGCTTTTAGAAGAGAAAGGAATCTTAGGAGGAGAAGAAACTTGAAAACAGAATGCCTGTTAGGAACATTTTGCCATGGAAGGTAATGCACGTAACCACAGGGCCCGAACTGTGGGGGCGGCCGTGGAGTGGTGAGTGGGTCACAGAGGAAGGTCGAACCAACAGGGCTTTCCATTCATTGAACCCTGTAGAGCAAGGAGAGAAATGAATAGAGGATTCATTCTAATTTTGTTGACTGAGTGGATGGCGGGGCCATTTGCAGAAAACCTCAGCGAGACAAGTGGTTTTGTCCCCCAAATATTGGGCCTGGCGAACTGCAAGTCTTAGCGGATTTAGGTCAGACTTGCCTGGATCTCCCAACAGAGAGAGAGAGAGACAGAGAACATGAAGCTTCATGTAAATAAGGCCCTTTCAATGAACTTCCAATAGGATGGGACGCGAATTCTCAATAAGAGAAGATGGCCTTTTTTTTTTTTTTTCTGTTTTTGTCATTCTAAAGACTAATTTGTTTTGTTTTGTTTTGTTTTTTTCACGTCCATTCCCTGATCATATTTCAAGGTTTTGTTTTTACTCATCAGAATGACAGGAAGTTTTCAAAGTGTGTTTCCTTCAAGTTTGGCCTCAGCCTTATTTTCAGGATTAGGCGTTTGTTTTTCCATTTGCCTCCATGACAACCAAGCCCAGAATTCCTATATATAGTCATCCAGCGCCCATTGTCCCCCTGGCCATTGTAGCATAATCTCATGCATCCAGGCCAGAGAACTCCACTGATGATGGAAGATGGGGAGGCGCCGGAGTCCTTGGCCTGGAGATTTTCAAGGCACAATCAAAAGAAGGAAATAAAATAGCGTGGCTGCCTCTGGAGATTTATGCTCCCCTGTAGACACTATCCAGAAGGAGTTGAAATGGCTCGTGTTCATAGCTTTGTTTCTAATACGATTTTCTTTTGGAATGGCCCATAGAGAACATTTTTGAGACTCTTCAAAGGAAATGCTCGAAAAGTTGCATTGATGATTTGTAGTTGGTGGTATTCTTCTGAATGCCAAGGTCTGCTCTGTGTTAATGGCATGAAGTAAACAACAGGTATCTTGAGAAACAGAGGGAGTTGAGTTTCAAAGGGATTCAGATAGAACCTAAGAACAATTATTAAATAAGTAAACTTTTTGAGTCTGTGAATCATCTTGGCACCAGATTGTTTTCGTAACTTAAAATGATAGGTGAGGACGGAGAGATAGGTAGGCAGGCAAGCAGGTCTGGATGTAAGAAAGGTGTGCACAAATTCAATCCAGCAGCATTTTCCTAAGTACCTTTTTTCCTAAGTACCTTTCTTTATGAAAGGGCTGTGAGTCTCTGTGGCTATAAAAACATGTGAGGTACTATTCCTGCCAGTCTAAAATAAAATGTAAGCTCCACAAGGATCCTCGTTTTTTTCTTACTGATGTGCCCCAAGTGCTTTGAGGTGCCTGGCACATAGAAACCTCTCAATAAATGTTTTCTGAATTAATAGAAAACTAGGAACAAATATATAGACTGATATAGTAGAAACTCTCTTATTTGATGTGATCGGTACCCACCTTCTCAGTTATATTTGAAAGTTACTAAATGCAGGGAATCCTTTTTAAAATGTCTTGAGCATTTCATTTTCATTCACCAGCATTATGGTGAAGGATCAAGCATTTGGAGTCCTTCGATTGAAGTTCCCCATTTCCTCAGTGGCATAAACCACAGGCACCTACATTGTATCGTCTGTTACTTCCAGAGTCAGCTTCTTTTAAGTGGAGTGGTAATTTAGACATTTTTGAAACAGTCTTAGAACAGAGTCTTTCTAGATTTTTATGTTCTCAATCCTTTATCGTTGGTCTTGCCAAAACATAATTTGACATAAAAATTTTTTTAGCAACTTGACTTTATCAAGTCTTTCCAAAGCAGTCAGTGTAGCTTTCATAGAAATGACACTTTATGCCCATATTTCATCATTTTGGGTCATATTAATGACGTCAAACAAGCTCAGTAGCAAATATAACGGGTACAAAGAAGTCTGGGAGCGAATCCAGTGGATTGTTGTTAGCATCGGCTCAACTGTTGGAAGCAGAGATGGATGGGCCTGCTGGAGAGTGACCCTCAGCACCAGCCCAGACACTGCGGCCTTTGGTCTTCTTGGGTCAGGGTGTTTTAGGGTCAGAGGCATTGATTTGGCCAAATGTGATGGTGGAGGTTGCTTAGGGGACCGTGCGAGTGTAATGTGAGGTGTAATGAGATCAGGGTGAGAAACCCAATGTGTCTGTGCCGACAGAGCACCGAGAAGAGCAGCGTCCTATCTGGATTGTTGGGAGAAGTCATCACAGTGTAGCTGACACTTCAGCTGAGCTCTGAAGGATGGGAGGTGTTTGCCAGGCAAAAAGAGGAGGAAGGATGCTTGGTGGCCCTGGTCAAGGACTCCCAGTGATGAAATAGCAGAATGTGCGACTAGGAATTGGGAATGAGCTAGAAGTGAGGCTGAAGACCTGCTGTGGGGCCAGACTGAAGAACTCTACACACTGCACTCAGGAATCAGCTTCGCCTTGGAGCCCGATGGCATGATCGTACCATAACCATGTGAGTGATAACATGTCTGATGCGCATGCCGGCTGGACTAGAACAGATATCTGAGGAAGGAAGACCAGATAGGAGACTGTTCGAGCTGCCCGTGCAGGATGTGAGGGCCTGAATGAACAATGGGAAGGAAAGGCCTGGAGAGGGAAGTGGCTGGAGCTGAGCAGGACACAGGTCTCTAGGACAGGGTACTTGGCTCAAGTGCTGCTGCCAAGGACAGTTGGGAGGAAGAATCTGATAGCTGAAACTAGAACAAAGTGGCGAGCCATTCACTAACATTCAGACACGTGGGCACAGGAACAAAAGGGCAAAAGGAGAAGTGTGGGCAAGGAGGAGATGGGTCTTCAGCGCCTCGGGTTTAAGGAGTCCGACAATTTTGTTTCAGTGTTGGATGAAGACTCAATCATCTTAGAGCTCACTGGGTTTCTCATGGCAGCAGGATTCTCTCGTCCCACAGGTACCTGGGTCACTAGCACAGATGTGAAAACACATAGGCTATTTTTGTCCTTTGCCCATGTTTATTAGCAGTTGCGCAATAGAAGTTGCATGGCATTCCAGAAGTTTCCCAGCTGTTAACTAAAGTAGATCTTTAACTACTCTCGATATTGTTAGTGTTCCCTTCTCCAGTTTTCTGTGATTTCTTGACTGGAAATAGCTGTATTTCCAGCATTTTGGGGTGCTATACTTTGGATATTTACAATCGTTGCAGTTCAGTTATTCACAAGTAATATTTTATTTCTGATTCCTTCTACTACCGAACTTGAGTTGCTAAATCGCCTGGTTTTTTTTTCCAAGGGGTTATCTAATTTTATTTTTTATTTATTTTTATTAACATAGAATGTATTATTTGTTTCAAGGGTACAGGTCTGCGATTCATCAGTCTTACACAATTCACAGTGCTTACCATAGCACATACCCTCCCCAGTGTCCATCACCCTCCCACTCCCCTCTACTTGAGCAACCCTCAGTTTGTTTCCTGAGATTAAGAGTCTTTTATGGTCTGTCTCTTTCTCTGGTTTTCTCCTGCTTCATTTTTTCCTCTCTCCCTCTATGATCCTCTGCCTTATTTCTCAGATTCTACATATCAGCATGATCATGATAATTGTCTTTCTCTGATTGACTTATTTTGCTTAGTGTAATACCCTCTAGTTCCATCCATGTCATTGTAATAGGCAAGATCACATTTTTGATGGCTGCGTAGTATTCCATTGTATATACATACCACATCATCTATTGATGGACATCTCTTTCCATGTTGAGCTATTGTGGACTTTTCTGCTATAAACATTGGGGTGCAGGTGTCCCTTTGGATCAATACATTTGTATCTTTGGGGTAAATACCCAGTAGTGCAATTGCTGGGTCGTGGGGTAGCTCTATTTTCAACTTTTTGAGGAACCTCCATACTGTTTTCCAGAGTGGCTTCACCAACTTGCATTCCCACCAACAGTGTAGGAGGGTTCCGCTTTCTCGGCATCCTCTCCAATAACTGTTGTTTCCACACTTGTTAATTTTAGCCATTCTGACTGGTGTGAGGGTGGTACCTCATTGTGGTTTTGATTCCCTGATGCTGAGTGATGTTGGGCACTTTTTCATATGTCTTTTGGCCATTTGGATGTCTTTGCAGAATGTCTGTTCATGTCTTCTGCCCATTTCTTAATTGGATTATTTGTTCTTTGGGTGTTGAATTTGATAAGTTCTTTATAGATTTTAGATACCAGCCCTTTATCTGATATGTCATTTGCAAATATCTTCTCCCATTCTGTCAGTTGTCCTTTGGTTTTGCTGTGCAAAAGCTTTTTATCTTGATAAAGTCCCAATAGTTCATTTTTGTCCTTGCTTCCCTTGCCTTTAGTGATATGTCTAGGAAGAAGTTGCTATCTATGTTCTCCTCAAGGATTTTGATGGATTCCTGCCTCACATTGAGATCTTTCATCCATTTTGAGTCTGTTTTTGTGTGTGGTGTAAGGAAATGGTCCAGTTTCATTCTTTTGCATGTGGCTGTCCATTTTTCCCAACACTGTTTGTTAAAGAGACTGTCATTTTTCCATTGGACATTCTTTCCTGCTTTGTCCAAGATTAGTTGGCCATAGAGTTGAGGGTCCATTTCTGAGCTCTCTATTCTGTTCCATTGATCTATGTGTCTGTTTTTGTGCCAGTACCATACTGTCTTGGTGATTACAGCTTGGTAATAAAGCTTGAAGCCTGGAATTGTGATGCCAACAGCTTTGGTTTTCTTTTTCAACATTCCTCTGGCTCTTCGGGGTCTTTTGTGGTTCCATACAAATTTTAGAATTATTCCACTTCTGTGAAAAAGTTGATGGTATTTTGATAGGGATTGCATTAAATGTGCAGATTGCTCTAGGTAGCATAGACATTTTCACAATATTTATTCTTCCAATCCATGAGCATGGGATGTTTTTCCATTTCTTTGTGTCTTCCTCAATTTCTTTCATAAGTATTCTACAGTTTTCTGAGCACAGATTCTTTGCCTCTTTGGTTAAATTTATTCCTAGGTATCTTATGGTTTTGGGTGCGATTGTAAATGGGATCGACTCCCACTGCTATTCAACATAGTACTAGAAGTCCTAGCCTCAGCAGTCAGACAACAAAAAGGAATAAAAGGCATCTGAATTGGCAAAGAAGAAGTCAAACTTTCACTCTTTGCAGATGATATGATACTTTATGTGGAGAACGCAAAAGACTCCGCCTCTTCTGTGTTTCTAAAGAAAATTAGAATTCAGGCATTATTTTGAACTTTCTGTGCTATTTTAGAAGATTTTAAATTCTCCCTTATG
Organism: Procyon lotor; assembly: GCA_028646535.1. Lineage (NCBI taxonomy): Eukaryota > Metazoa > Chordata > Mammalia > Carnivora > Procyonidae > Procyon > Procyon lotor. The sequence goes on from CM053615.1 coordinate 56,064,131, forward strand.
CGATGTACCCTACTCTAGTAGACATATTTTCCCATTCAGACTCATCCTCTGATCTTCATTCCTTTTCCGTGTCAGAATTAAGTGACTTTTTCTCATTGTGATATGAATGGAGTTATTTCATTTCTATTTAAGACGTGGTGGGAGCACCTGGGTGGCTCAGTCGTTAAGCGTCTGCCTTCGGCTCAGGTAGTGATCCCAGGGTCCTGGGATCGAGCCCCGCATCTGGCTCCCTGCTCAGCGGGGAGCCTGCTTCTCCCGCTACCATTCCCTCTGCTTGTGTTCCCCTCTCTCGCTGTGTTTCTCTCTGTCAAATAAATAAAATCTTTAAATAAAAAAAAAAAAGGAAAGAAAAATGATTTTAAAAAAATAAATAAATAAGGTGGAAGTGTGGTGAATTGAACGTTCCAGCATCTTCATATCTAGTGTTGACTTCATTAATGAACACGCTGACTAATACTAGTTATTAATGGGCACTCGAGTTTCTTTGGATGTTCTCCTCCATCTCTCTTCTTCCAACTTTCCATCAGTCACCACATACTGATGTTGCTTCTTCTCCACTAGCTCTTCGTGAATGCCTCTATCGAGAAATTTATTTCTCTGCATTTATCGTAATCAGTTCTTTACGTGTCTGTCTGAGACAGTGAGCTGCTTGAGGGCAGGAACCAAATCCTGTGCCCCAGAACTGAGTCTCTTGTTGATGTAGATGTTTGGTAAATATTTGCTGAATAAACGGATATAACTGAAGCCTTTGCCCCCCTGGGCACCCCTCGTTTGCTTGCCCAAGATCCTGTCTTTTCTTTTTCTCCTGGTACTTGGTTCGTGCTGACCGAAGAAGAGCCTGCCTCCCCAAGTCTGCACGAAAATCTAGCTCAAAGAGAATTAAGTGTCATTGCTGGCTCCAAAATCCTTCTGCCACTTTTGTACCTCCACTCACATCCTCTCTGTGGAGCCACAGAAAATTGGGAATTGATCTCCCTGCATAGCTTTCTTTTTTGATCACTCAGTGCATACGGGGGCTAGCCTCTGCAGCGTCCACAGTTTACTGCCCAATTGATTCTTACTCTTTCTTGTGTCTCCCTTAATCTTGCAATAGTTAAATTCTCCTGCTACTCACTGTTCATTTGTTCTTCTTGCCATCAGTGGGATAAGTTTGCCAGACGTGGAGAAGGCCTGTGTTGTCACAACAGCTCTGCTCGCCCCCCTGCTAGAGCCCAGCTCTGAGAAGGTGTCTTCTTGGACTTTGACTCCCTAGAGCCCGCGCATAGGCTGGCACTAAGAGGGTGTTAACTAAATGTTTGTAGCCTCAGAATATTCCAGAACGCTTCATTCTGTCATTTTTTGTACTGCCAGAGTTCACTTGCTTGTCATTCATCTTTATAAAATCAAATTTCTTGTGATTGTTTCTCTGCTGGCTAATTTTTAGAGAAAAAAGAGGGGAAAAAGCCCCTTGAGGTGATAGTCCTCTGGGTTTGGCTGGCATTCTGTGAGATGGACTTGTAACAAGGTGAGGTCTTCCATTTCTCAGGAACATGACTCAGTGGGAGGACTGGGATATTTCCCCTGGAACCCAGCCCTTTCCCTGCTTCAAAAGCTTGTCCAAGAGCCACCGGAAAGCATCCACCCATCTCCCATCCTTGTATCTTTCTTTTCCCAGCCAAATCTCACCTGAGGAATTTCAGAGCAGTATTATTTGAGGGCAGGTCACGGGGCATCTGTACAAGTGTGCCATTTGGGCCGGCGGGTTTCAGATGCTGGGGATCTGCTATGTTCTCCTGCGTGGCCTGCTGTAGACTTGTCTCCTCTGCGATCCTGTGTTTTTGTTTTTATAAAGCATCTTAAAATTTTGAATATTCTTTTTCTTTCCCACGAACCTCGCTTTGTTTTTCCCCCCCACGTGCTCTGAAAGGCTCTTTCACATCCCACTCGCTGTTATTTCCTATCTGTTCCGTTTTCATTTCTGTCTATTCTGATTTGCATGACTTTCAATTTTTCTGTCACCTTTTCTCTCTTCTCTCTGCTATGTATTTATTGTTGATGGGCCACTCAGATGTTCTTTCTCGTTCTTCTGACTTATATCACAGGACCCAAGGTCACCATTGGGTATAGATACCTGATGGGCAAGACTCAGATTTTGAGAGTCCGGCAAATCTTTGTTCAAGTCCAACCTCTGCCTCTTAGTAGCCGTATAACCAACTGCCTAAACTACCTCTTGGGTAAAATTGGGATGAGAGCCTAACTGCACACTGTAGTTGTGAGAATTAATTGCTGGCTGTTCAGTAAATTCCAAACCCACGTCCATAAGCACCATGACCACCCATGCTAAAATTTTAGTCTGATCCTGATTTTACAAAATATATTTTTATAGACTGTTGACAAAATGGATAGCTACCCGTCACTTAGATTTATCTTACAACCATGGCTGTACCTGATAATGTAATTTCTAAAACTTTGCACGTAAATAGAGTCACAGGTCAGAGAATTAAACTCCTAGACGGCAGGCGTGTGTCAGGGCTGGGTTAGGAACGTAAGGACCAGCCTGGTCTCTGCTCTTGGTTCCACTGTAAGGATTACTGGCTGATGAAGATGTGACCTGGGTGACCATCCAGTTTCCCCCTGACTTCACACCCCTTTGCTTCCGCCGCTGTATCTCTCAGTGTCGGCAAACCTGGCTCTCGGAAGCACAGAGTTTTTTTTCACTTTCTGTAAGCTCAGAATGAAGAGAATAGTCTTTTTTTTTTTTTTTAAAGATTTTATTTATTTGACAGAGAGAAACGCAACAAGAGAGGGAACACAAGCAGAGGGAATGGTAGCTGGAGAAGCAGGCTTCCCACCGAGCAGGGAGCCCGATGGGGGGCTGGTTCCCAGGACCCTGGGATCATGACCTGAGCCGAAGGCAGACGCTTAACGACTGAGCCACCCAGGTGCCCCAAGAGAGTAGTCTTAATGATGATTTTTAACCTCCGTGACGTGTCCCTTCACTACTAACAATCTGTTTGCCTTTCTAACCGGGGCACCAAAACGACCCTCTTCCTGTTCCTCGGGCTGTGCCTCGTGAATAAGCTGGAATGTTATATAGTTTAGCAAATGGGCTTTTTTAAGATCGATGGAATCATACACGCTCACGTCTTTGTCACTTTAGTGCCCAAAGTGCTAAAATGGTACATTATTCACAAACTCCCAAGTGAGAGAGAATGAGAGCTCTAGTGTGTGTTGGCACCGGAGAGGAAAGTGAAGCTCTAAGAAGACCCAAAAAGTTGTAACCTGGGCGTTATTACAAAATGTACCATAACGGTGGGGTTTGCCTATCTTGGTAAATAAACCTGTCCATCTGATTTTAACCAGGGGGGAAAAAGCGGAATCCATAATATGGTACACACGGCTGTTCCTTTTGCATTGCCATTTATGAAGGAAGGGCGCTGAGCCTCCCTTTCTTGGAAGGCTTTCCCTCCCCACTTCTTGCATTTCTGTTTCTTCAAGTTTCATGTAATATATATATACCGAAGTTAAAATTTAGAATTTGTTTTTTGAGATGGATGGAATGAAATGCAATAGACCCTAGAGACAAGAAGAACCTGTTAAATCAAAGAAAGACTCCCTTCCCTTGGAGAGGGTCTCCCTCAGAGATGAGTGCCGGTGTGAAGTTAGGGTGGGTGGAAGGTAGGGGAGATGAATTTACCTGGCTTATGATTTGAGTCGGAACAACGGACTTCTTTACACTTCTGCTGTAAAGGGATCGAAGCTGTCAGGGCCCTGTGTCTGAGGTGACCACCGGCCTCATGCTAGCCTTCAGGATTCACTGAGTTGGGTGCCGGGTCTCGGAGGGAGCTGGTGGCTGCTTTTTGAGAAACGGACCATTCCTTGGGACGTTCATTTTGGTCTCTGGGTGGATTTGTGGGCGGCCGAGAGCTCGCAGGCAGTGGGACCCGGCTTTGGCTTTATTGGTCCAGAATTTTGATCCCACAGAGCGAAGAGCAAACAAGAGGACAGGGGCTCCTGGGAGAGGCTGGCGGGGCAGTGCCCAACCTGCGGCTCAGGCCTGTGTTAACTAGAGGGGTGGAGGAGTGTGCCTTGTGCTTCTTCGTGCATGTGTTTTAAGCAGAAACTAGTCTTGAGAGCTTAAATAGGAAACAACTTGAACAATCCACGCGGTGGTAAACAAACCTGCTATTGAAAGGAAGAATGAGAAGTTGACAATTGCATTATTGTGATCCTGAGTGGGTTCATCAGCTAGGGTTGAGGAATAAAGAAACCAGAGATAAAAGACTTGAGTAAAATGAATTCGGTTGTGTCATTCCTTTCTTCCTTTGTCTTCAGTTTACACCTGGTAATGAACCCATGGAGGCTCGGAGGTATTGTTCAAGTTTCCTTTTGTTTTATTTTTGTGTGTGTGGCAGGTTTGTTTACAATTTCCAAAGGGGTTTTTTCTCCATCTTGAGGAATATGAATTGAGGAGGGGGAGGAGAACAAGAAGGGAAGGTATTTTAGTATTTTGAAGACAGGAGGTGGCCTCACAATAAGGGAGGCCACTCTGTTTTTGTTTTTCTTCTCCAAGAGGCCAACGGGATGGATGGTACTAGTTTCATCAAATACGGGTTTTACAGAATTCCTCTGTGTCCTGCCTCGGGGAATCGTGCTTTGGAAAATGAAGTGTCCATCAAATCAGGAGGAAGCTGGTACAGTTTCTATCCCCTTTCCCCCCTTGCTTTTTGAAAGGCTTAAAAAAAAAGAGCCCTTTGTTTTCTTTTCAAGGAAAGTTACACTGAAACTCATCTGAGGGGTATTCAGGACTTCATTCGTGTCATTCATAGGCAGCTGTAGGTTGTGCAGGACAATGTTGTCGAAAGCTTAGCCTCAACATTCAAAGCAGCGTGTTGGGGAAAAGGTTCAAGACCTTTCTCTCCTCTCTCTCATTTTTTAAGAAACCGAGATTTTCCCACCTCCCATCTAGATCAGATTTCTCCACCACATTTCTCCAGTGAAGCTTCTCAGGGTTAAGATTTATGGCTGTCATTTACGACATTTTCCTCCGGATTGCAAACTTGAAAATACCTTTCAGGGAAACTTATTTGGAATTTCATTTTAATGGGATTTATGAATAAATCTCCATCTTAATGCTGACTAAGCTTTAAACATCCATTCCAGGAGAACACTATTAGATTTTTATATTTTAAATTTTAAATCACTTGACTGTGAAGGCATAAAACATTTTTATATTTGTGAGTGCCATGTGCTTGAGCATTTCTGTTAAAGACCTTTTTGGGGGCGGGGGCTGGCTTGAATAATTCTGTGCTGCAGAGGAGGACATATGACGTCATCGACTTTCCTTTCTCGCTGCGGTGCCTGTGTACTTGCTGTGCGTTTATTTATCTCACCTGCAGGGATGGGTGGGCGCTCTGTGGCAGCCCGTGACCACACTGCCGTTTCCTTTAGACCACAGTTGACTTTCTTCCTTCACTTTGAAACCTGTCACCTCAGAGTTTTATTTTTAAATGCCATGAACCCTCAAAGTCAGATGAGAAGAAGCGACACTTCCTTCCTACCTGCCTTTCCCCAGATCTGTGTGGTAGGATGTAAATGAAGATGAAAGGTGGATTGTAGTCATCGTCTTTAAAAAAAAAAAAAAAAAAAAAACCACACACTCCAGATTAATGTCCAGAGTTTTCAGGGGTCAAAGCTCCACTGTGTTCTCTGTGTCCGGTGTCCTCTTCCCCGTCTGTCCACAGACTCTTCCTACTCCGAACCTCCAGATGTTCAGCAGCAGTTGAACCACTATCAGTCCGCCGCGCTGGCGAGGAACAACAGCCGTGTCAGCCCCGTGCCTCTCTCCGGGGCCGCCGGGGGTGCCGAGCAGAAAACCGAGGCTGTTCTGCACTGCGAATTCTGTGAATTCTCCTCTGGCTACATCCAGAGCATCAGACGCCATTACAGGGATAAGCATGGCGGGAAGAAGCTCTTCAAGTGCAAAGACTGCTCCTTTTACACAGGCTTTAAGTAAGTGGCGTGAAGAACTGCCTTGAGAAACAAGGTGGCTGCGCCTGCTCCACCCCTCACCACACGCTTCCTTCCGCTCTCCTACGTGGAGCACAGGGAAGCCCCTGCCCCCACAGGATCTTACAGGGATCGAGTCCAATCTTCACAAAAGGAGGCTAGTTCCAGAAGACTGCTTTAGGGCTTGTGCAGTGGGTCTGGGAATGAAGTGCTCGCTGTATCAGAACAAACAAGTTTAAATGTTAGAGCAAATGGGCAGCCAAGGAGTACGAGAGCGTGGTAAGGGATTTCTTGGGCCCAGTTTATGAAACGATGAGTGTTTTTTCCTGTGGAGGACTATCCTCCCTTTTTTAGATTTGTCTTTGCGGGGGGGAATAATCTATATTTTTGAAAGTGAAGTCAAAGCTGAGAGAACATCCAGCAATTGTGATTTCCCTGCTACCCTTATAGAAAATTCCTATTTCTTAAGATTATATTGTGGAGAGACACTCAAAGAATCAGGACTCCAGCACTGTGAAGACTAGAACGGAACAACTGTAGAGATTGTTCCAATGCAGAAAAAGATAATCCAAAGCCACCTTTGCCCCTGGTGTATAACGGAATCAGTGAGCTCAGGGAGCGAAGTGTTTCCTATTATGCGCTCTAGACGCCTGTGATTTAATCTCACCCTGTGCAGTGCTGTTTAGGTTAGTGGTTGTGAGTGCAGAGTGTGGAGCCTGACTGCCTGGGTTTGAACCTCAGCTTTGCCTCGGGCTGGCCGTGTGACTTTGGACAAGTCCCTAAGCTTCTCTGTGTCTCCTGGTCCTTATGTGCAAAATAAAGATAGTAATACTACCTCACTTATAGGACTCGGAGGAGGAATAGAGGAACCAGTATATCTAAAGTGCTCAGAATAGTGCCTGGCGTGAAGGAAACACTAGTAAGTATTATAATATCGTAGACAGCCATCATCATATAATATTAGATGGCTATATTGCAGGTGCAAAGCTATTATTATCTCCTCCTATTGCACGTAGTACCTGAGCCTTAGGCCACTCTAGTGCTTCAAGACAGGCTTCATGGCCAACAGAAAGCAATCGGAAGAAGAACGAGGTTCTTTTCCACCAACACTTTAGTTGCTGGGATTTGATGGGAAATGTGTTACATCTCTATTAATTTGGCTCAGTTGTTTTTCAGATAAATATGTATGTGACCTTAGAATTGAGAAAAGGCTAAAGACCCAGATAACAAGGGCCCACTGACAGGTGTACATGTTTCCCCAGAGAGAAGCACTTGAGTTAATAAGAAGGGGACCTTGCCCATTAGACTCTTGGTTTCATCCATTTTTATGAGACACTGAAGGCTTTGTAAATGGTGAAGTTTTGAAAAGGATAGAGGGGAAGGCAACAGCTGCCTTCCACCTTCAATCTGGTACAACCGCTTGAGTTCAGTTTACCTGTTCGTCAGCCACCATGATGTCCCAGCCAGCTTGCCGACTCCCCCCACCCCCCTCCCTGATCTGTGCAGTCACGGAGGCAGCTGGGAAATCCACTTGACTCTAGTCCTTCTGAGCACAGTGAGAAAGAGGTTCTTGTAGGGACTTGGGCTTTATGCTTTTCATAGGCAGCATCTCATCTTCGAGAATAAAGTATTTGGGGAAGTCCACTTCTTTGCAAAGTAAGCCCTGACCCCGGCCAAGTGGCAGAAATTTTCAAAAAGGAAGTTAGTCTTGCATGACAAGGTCCGGTATGTGGCTGAGTGACCAAGGAGCTTGTGGTCCGCAGACGTGATGAACGACTCTGGTTTGGGCCCTCAAGCAGGGGTTGTCACACGCAGGACCTAAGTGAAGTAGCCCACGGGGGATGTGTGAGCAACACGATCCCTTGTCAGCCTCATCACCTGTCTCCCCCACCTCTCTCCCAGATCTGCTTTTACTATGCACGTGGAAGCTGGGCATTCAGCGGTTCCCGAGGAGGGCCCCAAAGATCTTCGCTGTCCTCTCTGCCTCTATCACACCAAATACAAACGCAACATGATTGACCACATCGTGCTGCACCGAGGTAACCTTCCTAAATGTGGTTTTCTTGGGGCGGAGGGCTGCGGGTAGCATTTCGGTGGCCGCTTTGCCCTGGTCTCTGGTTCTTCAAAAGCCTTCTCTCCAGGCAGGAAATCACAGTGGATGACCACAGTGACAGCCCACGATAAAAAGCCCTTCCTGCCACAGGGATCTGCTGTTCCACGTGGTGGGAGGCAAAGGTGATGGGTTGAGCAGTGAACACCTCTGGGGCTTTCCAGTGTGAGGGTTTTCACATTCTGATTCCTCTGCCCTCACCACCTTGCTGAGGAAGGAGCGAATGAGAAACGGGACAGGCGAGTGGGGATCATTATAAAATGTGAGGAGCTATCTGGTGGCGAGTGATGCGTTGGCGGGAGACCAAAATGATGATTTCCAAAGCAGAGCGTGGAGTTTCCCATGAAATGGGTGGATCTTAAAAATAAAAGTGGTTTGATAGATATTGGAAATCCCAGAGGCTTTGGATTTCAGTTCTGGTTTTAAAGCCTTCTATATTGATAGGCTGTCCCATCTGTAAGAAGAGAGGACAGTCAAGCCTATGAAATGATGCGCCAAGGGGCCAAGGGTCTAGTGCCTTCTGTGGTGGTACATACTGGGAGTTCTGTACATGCGGCTTCCTGTTGATAAACAAGGATGGTTCTTTCAAGTCCTCTTTGGTTTTTCTTTCAGTTGAGTTTACTCTTGGCCAGTTAAAACACTGTTAAACAACAGGCTTCCTCTGCATTGGAAGGAAAAATATGTTTATGTAAAAACCACTTTGTCCAGAGAAGATTCAAGCCAGAGGTAGATGGAAAAAGATGACCAGAATGCTGGTTGTCAGCCTCTCGTGCTGTTTCTGTCCACTGATGTTTCATCTTTTCTTCGTGCCTTTCCTCCCTCCTCGTCCCCCTCTTCATTCCTCGGCCTCTAACCTTAGGAGGCTTTTCCATGTTTGCCACATGGCCCTCAGAAACAGTGAGCGTGTCTGCTGCTGTCCTGCTGAGATGTCACTCACCCTGACGTGCTGGATATTTTTGGAGCATTTTCAAAAGTGTCCAACATGTCCCCAGCCCCACTGTCTCGGGCCATTGCATTTTGTGACACTGTGCCCATCTCTGCTGCACACCCCGTGGAAGGCCCCATGTAGCGCCCTCAGATTTCCATCCTGCCCAGGCCACTCTGAGGAGACGTGAGGTCGCCGCTGGCTGGGACGTGCGCCTACAGGCTGAGAAGCAGCGTTGGAACACAGGGGCAGGAAATCTTGGCCAGAGTGGTCCCACCCAGGGCGCCACGTAGGTCACCTGGCTTCTGGTCCCCCAGCCCACGTGTCGTGCCTCCCCTCATAGGGTGGGGAGAGGCCATGAGTAGTGTTGCTGCTGAGCAGACAGAAACGATGAGAGACCTCACTTCTGTGGTCGATTCCCTCTGGCTGCCTGGTGGGTTCTGAGCTTTAGTGACTAATGAGCTCAGTGACTCTCCTTCCCTGCGCTGAGGCTTCAAGAAAGGCTCACGAGAGAGAGAGAGAGAGAGAGAGAGAGAGAGAGAGAGTGTGTGTGTGTGTGTGTGTGTGTGTGTGTGTGTGTGGAGGGGGGACACAGAGTAAATGCTAACGCGGAAAAAGGCCCTTGGAGTGCTAGACCTGACACCAAGTCACTGCTGCCCAACAACATCTTCAGGGCTAGTAGTAGTACCTGTGTTCCTGCTTCGCATGCGTGAAACGTGAAACAGAAAAATTGCGTTTTCTTGGATTCAGTGTAGTTACTTGTGGTCATCTTGCAAAGGATTTAAGGTCTCTTAAAGATACTTGTGCAGAACGGTAGGATTAAAACAAATGGGAAATCAGGGCAAATGCAGACCAAAGAGACAAGTTGCCGATCCCCTGGAGGTACAAGGACGTTCAGCGAGTTCGGGGTCCAGTGAGCGCCGTGAGGTGCCGTGTGTCGGTTGGCCGCAGACTGTGGCTCCGGGTCTGAGATCCCAGCCTCCCACGGAAGAGAAGAAAACGGAATCCGTTGGATTTGGGGTGTTGTTAGACTTCGGAAATTGTGTTCAGGAGATTGTCAGGAATCCTAGACACCAAAACCAGAGAGGAATTTCTCCGGTGGGGTCTCGGAAGGGGAGCATGTGCGATCCAGGTGTCTTGTCCCCACCGCAGATGCAGTGGGAAGGCGCACAGGGACGGTGAGAGCGGGCCAGCTGAGTCAGCTCCAGGCCTCCCATCCCGGGACCCTTCCGTCATACTGCCCGTCGCTGGTTACTTGCAGTCTGCTTATTTGTAGAGGTCATTTATGTTAAAAGAGCCGTCTAAATCTATAAATATCATCCTTATCAGGGTCGGAAAGTGTGCGATCTAGAACGAAGGGGCGTTTGAGGATTGGCAGTAATAAGGACAACATTACAACAACAAATTACTGTCCCCGAGTGTTGACAAGGACAGAGGCTGTACTGAGTCCACTATGTCATTTTATAGAATTCTTAGGAAGCCCTATGTGGTGTGGGTATTACTGTTATCCCCTGGTAAGTGTAAAAGGTTCAGAGAGACTGAGTGTGACTCAAGATCCAAATGACTAAAAAGTGACCCGGCTGGGTCTGAACCCAGGCTTGTCGCCCCACAGCCCATGTCTGTAACCACCAGCATTGCTGTCTCTCCCCTGGGAGGGTGGCTGCTGTCACCCTTTTGAGCGTTCTCACGGCTGGGGCAGCTGGGTGTGAGGACGGAACCACCTGTGGGGCTGGAGGTCGGAGCTGAGGATCATGGGACCACAGATGGCCGGGTGTCTCAGGACAGCCGTGTCTGCCATCTGTGTCCTGGCCTGGCTTTGGTGTCCATCTCAATCCAAAATGGCATCTCAGTGGGAAGCTGGTCCTGACGAGTCAGGAGACAGGGCTGGGTGTCTGCCTTGCAATTTTGAGTCGGGGCTGATCTCTAACAAGAGGCGGCGTTTCCTGCACCTGGGCTCTCCTTGCCCCAGGGATGAGCAAACATCTTTGGTTGCTAGGGCCTGCGGTAAGAGAGCTTTCTGAGGCCTGGGTTCGTGAAAATACTTGGGATGAAAAGGAAGAAAAACAACTTCTGAACTGGCCCTGGGACTGAGATACTGCTCGCAAGAAGAGTTGCCTTAGCTTTTAATCCCAACAGAATGATAAATAGGAAAGGGAGGGGAGTTCATTTCACTCATGGGAAATCTGAATGAGAAATGATCATGGGTTAATGTGGGCTGTGGCGATAGAGCATACTGTGTGTCCGTGCATTCAGCAAGCATTCCTTACTTGCCTGTTACGTGCAGCACTATGCTGGCTTCTTGGGCACGACAACGTACGTAAGGCCCAGGACCCACTCTCCTCAAGGAGATGAAGCATGTGCGTAAATCTCCGTAAGGTAGTGAGTGATGGTTATCTAGGAGATTCACGGTGGCAGGTGTATTTGTGTTGGGGGTAGAGAAGGGTGGTGTGGAGGGGTGGCTTTCAAACTGAGCCATGGTGACGTTTCAGCAGGCAAAGAAGTGTGAAGATGGAGCATTTCAGTTTCCTAGGTGGCTTACAACAACTATGTACTGTCACTGCTCTGGGGCCTAGAAGTCTGACACCAAGGGGACAGCAGGGCCATGCTCCCTCTGAAGGCTCTAGACAAGAATCTTTCCATGGCCTTCCCTCACTTTATGGTGGCTCCCAGCAGCCTTGTCTTAGAGCTGCGTCATTCTGGTCTCTGCATCTGTCCACACATGGCCGTCTTCCCTGTGCGTGTCGTCTCCTCCTCTTCTAAGAACACTACTCATTGAATTTAGGGCCCACCCCACACCACTGTGACCTCATCCTGACTAGCTACATACATCTGCAAAGACCTTTTATCCTAATAGGGTCCCATATCAAGGTTCTAGGTGCACATAAACTTTTGAGGGACACTGCTGGACCCACTACATGAGGGGGGAGGAGAAATTTAAACCATTCAGGTAGGTGGGAGCAAGACGTACTGACATAGTGGTATTCAAGCGTTCTGAGTGAGGCTGAAGGGAATATAGGGGGCAAGGCTGGTAAAGTGTGTTCTGGCCAAATTAGAGCTTGGATACCAGTATAGGAGTTCAAACTTTATTCAGTGGGCAGATGGGAAACCAGAATACCTAATGAATACCAATTTAGCAATGACTGAAGCCAAGGACTGGTAGACCCATTTGAGGAACTTAGATCAACATTTGGTGAGATTGGCCATGATTGGACCAGTTTGGAAAGGAAAAAATTTGGAGGTAGGGCCTTTGGTGGGTTTTCATTCAAAGCAACAAATATTCACTATAATGCTAGCATTGTTTTAAGCTCTAGGGATACAGCCATGAAGAGTCAGGCAAGGTCTGTGCACTGAAGGAACTTGAACTTTATGAGAAGAGAGACTGTGAATAGGGAATAAATAGTTTCATGAGTACATTTCCACGGACTTTATCGGTTTATCGCCATCATTGGAAGCACGATGCCTCGTGCATAAACACCTTTGCCTGTATCCTGCACAGCTATGGTGCACCTGGAAAACTGGGGACAGACAGGGATGAAATACTGTTTTGCCAGGTATTTTTATTTCTAAATCTGGAGCTGTGTAATCCCCGATGCTGGTCTCCAGTTGGCATATTAATTTAAAACTTCTGCTTCCCAGCCCATAACCCTTATACAGGCAAACGCTGAATTTAACTGAACCCTGCAGGTAGGCGCCTTTTGGGAACAAAACTAAACTCCCTTAATTTACCTGATTGGTATCGTTTTCTCAAGAAAAAAAAAACCTACAGTGAGATTGCCAGTCTTTCACTTTATTCCGTGAAATTCTACATTCCCTTCCATCCCCACTGTTGCCGGTTAGAATGAGAGGTGTGGTTCCCAGCTTTCTCCGATTTGACAGTGGTAGCCTGGCTCACGTCAGAATTAGTAACTTGTTACCAGGACCTTTTGTCCTCATGTTTTATGTGTCCATTCATGGTCCTGTTTGGGAATACTTGTTTTTCAGGAACTATTGTTCTTTTCCTAATGGCTTTCTAGTACTCCGCTTTTGTCACTTGTTTGGCCAAGAGTAATGGGTGGGGCTTACACCCAAAGAGGGTCTTAGCCCTGGAGCAGGATCATTTGTATATGGAGTTTGTTGGCCTGAGTGACTTCCAGATCTCTCCCAATGAAGCAAGTCTGCTTCATTCAGACTTGGCGCGTTGTGGGGAGGAAACCCAAGTGTGCTGTGGTCTGCATTTCAGGAAGAATTTTTACTTGGTGACTCTGGACTCCACAGTGATGTGGTTTTTCTCTGTCTTGAGCAGAAGTGACCCTCCGCCCTCCTGGTAGTTGCAATTCGGCAGATTTTTCCACTGCACTCTATGGGGTTTTGACAGCACACCCTTCTGGGCTCCCACAGGCTTCCGTGGGCCCTGCCTCCCGGGCTTCGTGTCCAGCTCCAGCACCAAGCGGCCTTTGAGGAGGAAGAGATGAGAGACACAATCTATCTTGTAGTCAAACTGGTGAAGTCACAATATTTTTGTAGCCAGCTCTAGAAGCTGAGTCACAATGAGTGTGATTCAAGCCTTGATTTCTTACCCAAGGTAATTTTGAGAGGTGTGAAGTCAAGAAAGACCCACAGTTGTCGCTGCCTCTGTAGGAAAAAAAAAAAAAAGTCCTGAGCCCTGGAGTCCTGTAGCCAAGACAGGGCTCCGTCCATACCTGGAAACATTCCAGTCTCTAACTTTATGTCCTTGACTTGCCTCAATAATGAATAACTTCATTCAGAAAGCACTGTCAGTGATTTGCCCGCCTTTCCAAGTCTTTCTTGTTTTTTATCTTGGTCGTGTTAGCCGTGTTTTCAGAAAGAAAAATTATCTTTTTTTCCCCCTAAAATGAATATCTTAATAAAAACCCAAGTAGACCAGAGACTTGGAATGTTGGTGCTGTCTTCCTCTGGAAAAGGGGAGTCTGACGGTTCAGAGTGAGTAGCAGGAAATTGCCTCTTATCTAATTCAGAAGATACTCGAAGTTCAGATGGAAATGGTTGCCTTAGCCATGCCTGGAGCTGTGGTACTCTTAAACGATTAGGAATCAGAGGCTTATCATAAACGGCATGCGGATCGGATGTTCCAGGAGAGTTCTTTTGGGGGTGAAGGAGGGGGGCGCCGGGGACCTCTGCTCCCAGGTCACAACTTTGTTCTGAACCAGAGGCGTGACTTTGAGGAAGGCGTCCAGCAGGCCAGTCCTCAGCTTTACCCCAGTAAGCTGAAGGTAGTAAAACTGACTTTGCAGAGTCTTTCGACAATAACAAGTTAACCGTGAGGGTAGAATGCCTAATAATGCTTGAAACAGAGTGAGCTCCTGGTCAATTGCCATGGTCATTTCCAGGAATCATTATTACTTAAAACCCCAGAGTATTTTGAGTGCTCATGACTTTGTGTAAGATTCGCTTAGACACACATAGTGAAATGGGAGGCTGCAAAGAAAACTAACCAAGGTGGTAGAGGAATTGAAAGGGAGGCCTATAAAAACCCCAGTCTGAAAGAAGCGATTCTTTACAGGAAAGAGCAGAGGCTGGCCGTGCAACAGTGTCCAAGGTGTTGGGGGCATCGTTACAGAGACTGTTGCACCAGCTGTGGTCCATCTCCACGGCTCGGCACGGGCCGGAGACTGAGAGTGCACACAGCAGAAATGACACAGAGCAGAGGGGGATACAGTCTCAAGGAAGGTGGCAGAAGAGTTCGTGTGAGCATTGCCTATGAGCTCCCAAGGCATTGGGGCCAGTCCCAGGGGGTTCAGCCTGTACCCCGGTCCCGGCTTGCATGTGTGTCTTACCCAGAGCAGGTCTTGCTGGCACTTGGTGTCATGTAGCAGTCATCAGCCGGAGTCAGGGGGCCTTGGTCTGGAGGCATCTTTGGTTGTCACCCCTGGGGAAGGGGGGGAACAGGGCAGAAGGTCAGTAGAGGCCGGGGATCCTTGTAAACATCCTACAGTGCAGAGTACGGCCCCTGGAGGAAAGCCTTACGTGGCCTCAGAATGTCAGTAGAGCTACCGTTGAGAAACCCCGGGCTCGAGGAGTAGAATGGCGTAGCCTGGGCTTTCTCAAGGCTCTGGCTGGCTTGTGCCAAAGCATTTTTTCCTCCGATTACACCGAACCATGGAACTGAATGGTTAGAAGACTGTTAAACATTTGCTATTCTAAGAAAATGTGTGGATTACATTATAATCATGTGTTTCTTAGCTGTCTGCTCTACTTTGGTTTAAAAATATTTATATTGCTAAATAAGCGCCTGACTCTTTGTATAGGGAAAATAACATATGCATTAGAGCTCTGGGGAGTATGTAGCACACACCCCCTTCCACGCTTCCTCTGGCCAGCTTTCTGCTAACCAATTAATCGCCGTATCTAGGACTCCCGAGGCAGGGACTGCCCTGCAGTGAGAATGTGGTGGCTGAGCCTATAGTGTGGCTTTGGGTGGGGAGGATTCCCCAAGGGCCAACCCCGGCCAACAACAAAGGGAGGGCTCTCGGAGAGAGCAGCCTCCGTGCACAAAACACTGATGTCTGGAAATGTTGCTACTCAGTGACTCTGAGAATAAATCACGCTTTCTTGACTTAATAATACATTGCTGTTTCTAAATAATATAAGTATATGTTGTGTGCGTCCATTTGTAAACTTCCAGAGTCTTCTGAAATCCAGACACAGCATGAAAACACGCGCTATATTTGATCCTTGCATAAATAGCACAGATTTTAATTTTATCCCAGTTATGGATATCTGGCGCGTGCGCCGATACTCTGGGCAGACTGGTGTGAAATTTAATTTGAGCAGTTAAACACAAGGGTGAGAGAGTGCAAAATAAACAAGCACACGCATTTCCAGCCCTACAGCATTTGGTATGTTAATGGGAAAAGCACCCAAATCCTCTCATTTTTTTCCCTTGTGACAATCAGATTACAGATTGTCTGTCTGAAAAGGCACAAATCCTCCCCATCTCCCACGCCACCCCCCACCTACCCCTTGAATGTTGCCCGCAGCCATTTACTTTGTGAGTTAGAGCTGGAGTTTTAGTGAATGAAAACCTACAGGTCCATTGTTTTTAGATTTGTTCTTAGTTAGAGATTCCCTGGGTTTCAGAAGGAAAACCGTCTCCTTGAGAACATCTCAGAAGGGGAAACAGGAGTGGATCTGGTAACCGTGGGACTTGAAGGGTTTGCTTTTCCACAGGCAGGGATGCAGATCACAGCTGGGCCAATTACAACATCTGTGATCTTTGGAAAGTTACTAAGAGCCCCGCTCCTTGCTTTACGGATTTGTTAAAACAGGAATACCTCCAGCCTAAGAGAGTTGCCAGGAAGGTGCACCATGGGGGCACACAGGTGCTTAGGAACTGTCCGTTCCCTTTCTACTCGGGGGCATCTCGAGCTGCAGCATGACTAGCACAAACTGAGGAAGTGGGAGGTGCCGGTGCGGACTGTCAGTAGTCATTACGGTGTGTAAAATGTGGCAGGCATTCTTGTCCCCTCCTTTAGCCACCTGCATTCAGGAATTAGCGAGCACCTTCCAGCCTGCCCACCTCGGTATAAAGATCACCTTGGGGAATAAGTACACCAAGAGGTTTTGGTCTTACACACACTTACCTGGACCAGAAGATGCTGTCTGGGGAACGGAGGGAGGGGCCACGTGCACGTGAGTTCATGGACACGGACCCGTGAGAGGTAGCAAAACCAGGTGAGTTTCTTCCTTTATTCCAAAGATGCGTGCTGACCATCAGTAAAAATTTCCATTCAATTTGTTTCCACAGAAGAACGAGTTGTCCCCATCGAAGTGTGCCGTTCCAAACTGTCCAAATACTTGCAGGGAGTAGTTTTCCGCTGTGATAAGTGTACCTTCACCTGCTCCAGTGACGAGAGCCTCCAGCAACACATAGAAAAGCACAATGAACTAAAACCTTACAAATGCCAGCTCTGCTACTATGAGACCAAGCACACAGAGGAACTGGACAGCCACCTTCGGGATGAACACAAGGTACCTGCCGTCCCCTGGCCCCCACCCCTCGGCACCGCTGTGGGGGCGGGGCTGGTGGGAAGACTGAGCTCAGGGTGGTTGCGGGCGCGTTTCCGTTTTTTCCTGTGATGAAAGAAATGAGAGGTCGTGTTAGAAAACTGAAACACAGAGGTGGGCATAAGGAAAATCACCCCGAATGCTGTCACCAGATCTACCTGCTTAGCACTTTTTATCTCTCCTCTGCCTACTTCCCCTTGTTTTACATAATTCTGTCAATACCACACGGGAACTATTATGTCATCCTTAAAAAGGTGTTTTGTTTTGTTTTTCTTAACAACCTAACAGGAATACTTTTCCATGGTATTTTAAATGTATCGTCATAGGAATTGACAAACTTTCTCTGTAAAGAACCAGATAGTCCATATTTTAGGCTTTACACGCCAGACGGCCTCAGGGGTAACCGCACAACTCTGCCCTTTGTAGCAAGAAAGCAGCTACAGACAAGACCTAAACAAAGGAGCCTGTCCCAGTGACCCTTCATTTACGGAAGTAGGCGGCAGGCTAAGGACCTGGAGGTACTTTTCTGGCTTTGCAAACCCCAAGTTATTAAGACTTGAGCCCGAATCCTCTGTGCCCAAGGGTTAGAATTTTTCTGCAGGGTGTAGGAGAGAGAAGGCTGCCCTCTCTCACCATCTACAATGAAATGGTTTTGTGGTCACTTCTCTGCTTGGGAATGCGTTCATTTTCTAATGTGTCTGCCCCAAAATGAAAGGAGAGAAAAAAAGCCTGAGTTTACCTCAGTGAAAAACTTTCATAGCCTTTCTTAGTCAAACTTCCTGGGCATCTCTGCCCCCAAACTCAAAGGGTAATCGCTTATCCATTTCAAACCAAGATTTCTACATTTATGCACATGGATCTTATTTACGTAACCACCTCAGATCTTTTTATTATAGTGTTCAAGCCTTTGGGCTGGTATTTTGGGAGAGAGCAAACCAGGAAGATAAATTCTCCCGTTGTTACACAGTTGCTATAAGTCACTGGTGAGAAGGTTAGAACCATACACGCATGGAACGTTGGGGCTTCAGGGTACCCATCCGGGCAATGGGTAGTTCCAGAAGAGGGCCCCCATTTAGAGCTTCTGGAACCAAACCTGAGTTTGAATCTTATCTCTTATACTTAATATACAACTTCAGCAAGTTAAATTTCTGTATTATAAATATCTTAAATTTCTGTATCTATTTCCTGATTTCTAAATGGGAGTCATTTTATCTGTCTCAGAAGTTGTGCGAGATTGAAGTCCTGGTATATCCCACACTTTGATAAGACCCAAGGTATTCCTCAGTCGACTTCTGAATTGAGCTATGGTACCTATCAGAAAGGCAGTTAGGTTCCCAAAAAACTAAAATATATTTAAAAATCACTAATTATACCTTTCATCTTAGATACGGTCTTTGATGTTATATTTTCACTCTGCCATGTTATGTTCTTTAATTTTACTCTTTCTCATGGTTGACCAGCTTATTAAGTCCAGTGAGCACCTAATTGAGGCTAAAGAATTGCCACTTCCAGCATGTGTAATGATGTTCATCGTCATCTCAGTTTTGTTAAGTTTGTGAGACTCCTACTTATTACTGATGGCAGCACTTTCTTTTTCCTGCTTTCTATTTCTTCGTTTCTAAATGATGGGTATAAAATGCATTTCGAATTTTTAAAATGACTATCCAAACACTATTTTTTTTAAAGATTGTATTTATTTATGTGAGAGAATAGAGCGAGAAAGAGCACAAGTAGGAAGTGAAAGGCAGAGGGAGAAGGAGAAGCAGGCTCCCTGCTGAGCAGAGAGTCCGACATGGGGCTCCATCCCAGGACCCCGGGATCATGACCTGAGCCAAAGGCAGACACTTAATTGAATGAGCCACCCAGGTGCCTCCAAACACTATTTTATAAACAAGGATAGCAGTGCTACTGAAACAGAAGTTTTGACTGGTAGGCAGTGACATACACTGGTTAAAAACCATTTATTGGGGTGATTTCAGCATTTATGAAAGGGTATAAGAGTGTCATTGTACAATGAGCTACAATGAAGTTTGCTAATAATCCAAATAAAAGTCAAGGACCAGGGCGCCTGGGTGACTCAGTCGGTTAAGCATCTGCTTTTGGTTCAGGTCATGACCTCAGGGTCCTGGAATCGAGCCTCGAGTCGGGCTTCCTGCTCAGTGGGGAGGGAGCTTCTCCCACTTCCCCTATTTCTGCTCTCTCCCCATCTCTCAAATAAAATCTTTTTTAAAAAATGTCAAGGACCATAAGGCAAGAATAGGAAATTAAATGTGTAAGAATTGGAAGAAAGAAATGAGACCACTTGCATTCACGAAGTGACCTTTGTATGTAGAAAATCCTAAGTAACCTGTATTTAAAAAAAAAAAAATGAGGATATTAGTGAGTATAACAAAGTTGCGGGATATAAGGTCAGTATGCAAAAATCAATTCCATGTCTACGTACTAGAAATGGAAATCTGAAAATTAGATTTGATTAATTTCATTTATGGTTAACATCAAGAAGAATAAAATATTTAAGAATAAATTTAACATAGGAACTGTGAAAGCCGTACACTGAAAATTACAAACTGTTTTTGAGAAAAATAGAAGAACTAAGTTAATGCAACGTAAACGTATTCCTGGATGAGAGGACCCAGTATTGGTAATTCTCCCCAGATCGATCTACAAATCTGATGGAATCTCTATCAAAACCTCTTTTCTCTGATAGAAGTTGACAAACTGATCCTATCATGTAAATGCAGAGGACCTAGAATAGCCTAAACAGTATGGGAAAAGAACAAAATTGGAGGACTTTCACCCTTCCTGACTTCAAAAGCTACTGTACTCCAGAGCAGTAGTGGTAGTGGCATAAGGATAGATGCATGGATTGGTGATGCAAAAGAAAAAGTCTAGAAGTTAGCCCTCATCTATGTGCTCAGTTGACTTTTTTTTTTTTTTTTTACCAATGAGAAGGATAGTTCTTCCACAAATAGTGCTTGAACAATTGGATATGCACATACAGAATAATGACCACTGACCCTTAATTCACTCCCAACACGAAATTTATATCAAAATGGATCATAAAACTCTGAAAAAGAATAGAAAATCTCCCTTAGGTTAAGAGAAATTTTCTTAGATACAATACAAAAGCTATAGACATTAAAAGAAGAAAAATGAGTAAATTAGATGTCATCAAACATAAATTTCTGCTCTTCAGAAACACTATTAAGAAAACAAAAAGGCAAGCAACAGATTAGAAGCAAATATTTACAAAGTAATTATCTAGCAAAGGTTTTTAACCAAAATATACAAAGAACTTTTACAACTCAATAGTAAGAAGATAAAAATTCAATTAAGAATGAGAAAAAATTGTGAATAGACGACTTACCTGTGAGGATACACAAATGGCAAGTCATCACATGAAAAGAGGCTCGGTAAGACTCATCTAAGGAAACGCAGAATAAAGCAACTGTAAGATGTCACTACCCACACGGGAGAACAGCTGAAATTAAGAAGACTGATAGTGCCGAAGTGTTGGCAAGGGTTTGGAGAAACTGGAAATCTCATACTGGTTGAACATTGGTGGGAATGTAAAATGGCATATTCACTTGGGACCATTTTGGCAATTTGTTTAAAAGTTAAACAGGCACTTACCAATGATCCAGTGAGTCTACTACCACATAAATTGGATGGAAAAACAAAATGGGGTACTACTTATCAATACAAATAAATGAGCCTACTGATACGTGGAACAACATGGATAAATCTCAAGAACACCATGTTAAGTAGACACGAAAGATCACGTATTATACGATTCCACATGCGTGAAATTTCTAGAAAAGGCAAAACTATGGAGACCAAGCAGGCTGGAGGTTGTGTGGGGCTGGAGGTTGGGAGATGGATTGCAGAGGTTATGAGGGAACTTCTCAAAGAGAAGAATTCTTAAACCAAATTGTGGTGAGGGTTACACAAATGCATACATTTACTAAGACTCACTGAACTATTTATTTAAAACAGATGACTTTTATGGTGAGTAAATTATACCTCATACCTAAAAGATTCAAGTTTCCCAGGACCTGACCCATATAGTAGATCCTCAAAAATGTTAATTTCCTGCAGGCTTTTTTTTTTTTTTTTTAATAAACTTGACCCCAGGAACAGATCGATCTACAGAATGCTGAAGATCCAGTTTATTGTGTAAATCACCAGAAATAAAGTGTGCAGATTTTAGCCATTGGTTCTAAATTAAGGTTTACTTCCCCCACACACACACCCCCGCCAGTAAAACTGTTGAGAGCATTGCTCATCATATTCTTCCACTAATAGTGTGAGGTGATTTTGTGTGGTGGAGAGAATCTATAGAGGAAACTAAGAGACACTGTAGGATGTGTCTTCCATCAAAGGATTTTGCTAAACAGAACTGGATCTCCAAAGCTAAACTTATGATTTCTACCTACAAAGCCTGGAGACCTCAAGAATGTCTCTAGCAAGTTGCCACACAGTATCATTCATGGACTGGGCGGAATCCTAGTCCTGCAGGAAGGATCCTTGAAGTCAAATAGACCCTTCTAGTTAAGACCCAGATTCTCACCTGTGCTGGATGCACGCTGCCCTGTTTATCCTCAGAAGCCTGGGTGCAGAAGAAGAGGGATGAGAGCAGCTCTCATTTTGTACGTCACAGAGCATCTTGTCTTCTTAGGCCTTTATCTTTGCACCAGTGGCCAAAGACTCGCTTGCAATCTCTTGGAATCTAAAGTACATAGTACAGGCGATTTAAAATTTTATTTTTCATCCTTTTGTTCCATTTTTTTTCAATCTCACTAACGCTTCTAGAGACAGACTGCTCTGGGCTTTCAATCCCTCCCTCCCTCCTCCTCTTTCACACGTGCTCGAGCGCGCGTGCACACACACACACTCTGAAGCCCTATATCAGTAGCACCATCTATTAGTAATGCTGGTGAAAGATGAAGACAACATTTTTAACAATCTTAAAGTCGTGAAGGGGGGAAAAAAAAAACCTTGCTCTTCTCACATTTAAAAAACACATTTTTTTTAAAGAAAGTTTCTAAGTATATGTGGTACCTTGTTAGTTTTCTTTATAGTTCTGAAGTCTCTTCGCTAGTTTAAGGAACATAAAAATATATTATCTCTAACTTGGTTTGCTCATAAAATTGTCATGTTCGTTATATTAAATTTAGAAAGATAGTCTATTCAGGCAATACACATTCACTAATTGAATTTACTTTGAAATGTTTTTAATTTTTTATACAAATGGAGCCTCAGGCGGCCGAACTCTAAGGAACTCGTATCTCTTACTCTTACTCTAAGGAACTCGTATCTCTTACTCTTACTATTTGCCAGTTTGGGGGAAGCAGCGGAACATTAAGCTCAGGAGACATCACCAACAGTTTAGTTTTGCCAATAAAATTGTTTAGTTTTCTGGACCCGTGAAATCCACAGTGGCAAAAGAATTCCAGAGAACATTTGTGTCCAGCAAAGGAAATGAGAAGAAAGAAAACAGAAGAACCTTCCCTCAATTCCAAATCATAAAACATACCTTTGGCCACACTTTTTTTGGACTGCGTTTAATTTTGAAACTGAGTGCCAGCCAGCAGCGTTATCTTGATGACTGAGGATTTCTGCAAGCGAGAGGTTTTGCCTGACAATGACATCACCTCGGTTCTGCTCTCCCTTATAGTAGTCCTGCTTCTTGGTTTGCCCACCACAGCCCCTGTTTCTTTCATGGATCTTGGACGTTTTTCAGAGGGATGTGCCTGGATGAACCTCGCATGGTAATTTTTAAGTAGACATTTGAAGATGTTCTTTGCCTGTAACTTTTGAAATTGTCCACTAAACTCTCCAAACTGAACTGCTCCTAAGCCTCCATGGGACTGTTCTTTCATCCTGCCGAAACTTACGCTTAACTCTTAACGAGTCTCCATCTTGCCATGGGATGCAACATATGGTAAAGTATCCGGTAGCTGTTTGCTAAATAAACCAATATACGAAATCACTTTTCAAATCAGAAATTTTAAGTATCCTGTTTGTTCCTATAAGATGTGGCAGCACCATCTACACCTTTGCCCTCTGGATTTCAAGGTCAGGAGGTTCACCACAGCTCCGTTGGCCAGCAGCAGAGTCCTTTGGCTTCCTTAATGATGCCTTTCTCTGGGCTTTCTTGAGTACTTGTCACTGCAGTTATCCTGAAATACTCAAAATGACTTGGTTTTGCCTGGGCTTCTGCTAAGTTAGGTCAGCAGAAGCATGTTTTCTGCTTCTGACTCAGTAATTACAAAAGAAAGTAGATATTCTGCTTGACCTCTGTGCTCTATACCCTCCTGGGCACTTTTCCAGCCTTTATTCTTCTTCTTGGAAAGGTTTTTAAAGAAAATTTCTCAAAAGATTCTACTCCTCTGTTCCATCAAATTTTGCAACATTCCAGTCCTAGTACTTTTTTCTGCTGCCTTCTTGTGTTCAGTTGGTATCCCATGGGTAATTTTTACATATCTTATACATAATTTTGCATTTCTACAGATGATTCGCATAATAATAATGGGGAAAACTGGGGCCTTGTCATCTAAGATGTGAGTAGTACTCACATCTCAAGTACTCAAGAAAGCCCAGAGAAAGGCATCATTAAAGCCAAAGGACTCTGCTGCTGGCCAGCGGAGCTGTGGCGAATCTCTTGCTTTATCACTTGGCTTCTTGCGCACTGCTTTCCTCACCTATAAATATGGAAAGTACCACGTATCTCTCCGAGTGGTCATAAAGGTTAAGTGATCCATGTGAAAACAACTGTACTAATTTCTAACACATAATAGATATTTGTTTGGTAAGAGCTGAAAATCTTTTAGAAAATGTTCAGTCTTATTAGCAAGCAAATTTTTATCATTGGGTACGACATTATGAAGTTCTTTATATTGTATGATCTCCCATGGTTTTTATGTTACCAGTAAATTCAAACAGCATTTATTGTGTGTCAAAGAGATGACCGATCTTATACTTTACACTGAGTCTAGAAAGCTAAATAGGAAGTAGTTGTTACCTTGGAAGAGTTTATAAGCAAGGAGGGGACACAAGCTTAAATAAAGAACCACAAGCCAGCATGTTAAGTGCTTGATAAAGGTACCTACAGAACAGGACGGCAGCATGGCGCATAGCGTATAGGGTGTCACGGCTTATCTCCCACCAAACTTTAATATACTTAGCTGACTATCCTTTCTCAAAGCTTTTATGAGAGCTCTGATCAAAATGCTCTGATCCTAGAATTCAAGATTTTTACCTGCACCTTGGACCGTCTTCCTATAAGAAATCGTGGAGACGATGCTTTGCTTTCTCCTGATTTCATTCCCATTCTGACTTTCAAAGATAGGCAAGGATCGCTGGGCCGACCACCTGACAGTGTAAGTCGGAGGTGGGCAAACCCTGGTCCATGGACCAGATCCGGCCCCTTGCCTGTTTTTCTGTGGCCCACCAGTTAAGAAGGGTTTTGACATTTTTAAATGGTTTAAAAAATCAGAAGAGTACTATATCATGACATGTGAAATAATTTCAAACTGCGACGTCCGTCAGTGCGGTGGTCTTGGAGCACAGGCGTGCTCATCCATTTCCATACTGTCTGTGGCTGCGTTCTCGCTGCAGCAGGTGAGTCGCTGTGACAGAAACCAGACGTTCCAGAAAGCCCAGAATACTTGCTTATCTGGCCCTCTGCAGAAAGTTTGCCCACCTGCGCTGTGAGGCCTTTAAAATCTTTGCAGCACTACACATGCTCGGCGTGGGCCTGAGATGGGCATTTCTGATGTAAGAGGCAGTTTCTCCGTGTTCCCTGGTGTCACTTTTTCTGCAAATAAAAATGTTCCCTCTGGCCTTTCTTTTTTAACACGAACAGGCGATATTAGGTGATGTGCTCAGCCTGACAGCGTGTCCCTTTTGAAGGTACAGATGTTAAGTGAGAAGCAGAGGGGAGCAATAGAAACATGGAGGGATTCTTCTTGATCACAGTCTCCCCCTTTAACGTCTGCTAAGTAACGTGAGGACAGGGGTGTCCGGTTTCCTGCTTTCGTTAGCCTGCACGTTCACACCAGTCTTTCCTGTAAGACTGGGTTTGCCGCCGTAGTATGCAAATGCACGTTCAGCCTGGTAGTACTTGTAAATCACGGAACGCTTCTCCCCGTAGAATAAGCCTCGAGTATGGAAATTCATTCGTGTGCTAGGGAAATGCATTCGCTTTGCTGCACGGCTACAAACCAACAAGCAAAAGGACACACACAGATGTGGAGCTTGACTGTCAAGTGCGAGCCCAGAAGGGTCGACAGCATCCACTCGCCCGCGTTAGTGGAGAAAGCTTCTTGCTGGTTGTTGGCACCTCGTCTCACATTCTTAGGGGCGAGTGGCCTTCCCAGGGGACTTTGCATTTGCAGGCGATCACAAATAACCTTCACGAGATATAAGGCTCTATATATAGTTTTATAGTCCGAGGGATTATGTATTTGAACAGTCCAACCTTCAGACACATGTAGGGTTACTTCTGCCTTCCAAAGGCTGCGAGGAGCCAGGTTCTAAATCTCAAACTCTTAGCTTTGCTGTTTCTCCCTCTCTTGTGGGCCTTTTGGGAAACAAGGTAATACATTTCCGTGCACGTCCAGAGAAAGAACTGACTTTCCCTCGGTGTGCCCTCTGCACCACATACCCACCAATCTCCAGGTCCAGAAAGTAACTTACTGGTGTGAACACTTGAGGAGCCAACCTGGACATCAACTGGAACTTGCATAAAAGTCCATGGCCTTTGACTTTGGTCCTGTCATTTCACATCTGGAAACATAGCCTATACAATTAAAGCTAAATGTGAAAGAAACTGTATAATTTACATACAGTAGGATTTATTGCTTTTAATAGTGGAAGGCCAGGAAGAGCCAAAGGTAAATTCATGGGAGGAGTCAGGTAAACTGTAATCTTATTTGATAAGCTACATAGTGATTAAAAATGATATTTATACAGAGAATATTTATACCATGTGAGGCATAAAAAAAAGGCAGGACACTCACTTGTGTGTTTAGATACAATTTCAGCAATTAAATACCCTGTGCACAGAGAGCAGGATTACAGACGTACGATACCTTGTTGACAGTCGTATGTGTAGGTAGTCGGCCTTGAAGCTTTTTCGGCTTTCCAGTTATTCTTTGAGACCTGTGTAGGAACAAAAGCTGTGTTGGGTTAAAAGGCAGGCCTGCAGCAGGTGCAGGTGAGCACAGCACCCGCTCGAGCAGACACGGCACTGGCCGTGGGGCCAGCTGTGAATGAGACCCACCGAGCTTGTCCGTCTGTCCTCATGGAGCCTGCAGCGCAGTGGGGGCGGCAGGCCGTGAACAATTAACCCCGAGTGGGGTGAGTTATAGAAGGGGAGGGGAGAGCATGTGGAAGCGCAGAGTAGGGATCATTAACCCACAAGGAGTTTAGGGAAGGTCCCCCAGGTGTAGTGACACGGGAGCAGGGCTGGAAGACAGGAGCGACCGCATGAGGGAGGCAGCAGACTTTCAGGCAGAGAAAGTGGCCCGTGCAGAGAAGGGCCCCAAGTCAAGAGCACGGTGTATGCTGGAAACGTAAGTTCAGGGTGGCGGCAGTGGGCTGTAGAGTGTGGGCCAGGGTAAGAAGATAGTGGGCCATTTCTCACTACACTGAGTAATTCAGATTTTATCCTGTCCTCGGGGCAAGCAAAAACTGACGTGAGTAGATTTACACACTTATTTTTTCTCTCAGACCACACCGGAGAATTGATGCAAGAAGGGGCAAGACGGTGGCTCCACGGTGTGTCAGAGGGAGACCTAGGGAGTGCGGTGCCACCTGAAACAAGTCAGAAAGACAAGCACCAAATGATTTCACTTACAGCTGGAATCTGAAAAACAAGCAAACAAACAAAAAAAGAGGAAACAGACCCATAAAGAACAGGCTGACGGTTGCCAGGGAGGAGGGTGGTAGGGGATGGGCAGCGTGGGTAAAAGGGAGAGGGAGATCCAGGCTTCAGGTCAGGGAATGAGTCAGTCGCAGGGAGGAGAGGAACCAGATGGGGACTACAGTCAATGGTACTATAATAGTGATGTTCAGGGCTTGGTAGTAGCTAGAGCACTCTGCTAGAGCAGAGTGATGCAGAGACCAATCACTAATGGCATGCCCGAAACTAATGTAACATTCTGTGTTAACTGTATCACCATTTTTATATCGCTTATCTTTTTAAAAATGAATATGATAAAGTCCTATCTTTGAGAAATAATTAAAATTCCAAATAATAGTTCAAAAAAATTTTTTAATACAGGAGGGAGCCCATGGGTAGCTTAGTCAGTTAAGTGTCTGACTCTTGGTTTCAGCTCAGGTCTTGATCTCGGGGTTGTGAGATCAAGCCCCACGTGGGGGCTTAGCGAGGAGTCTGCTAAAGTTTCTCTTTCCCTCTCCCTTCACTCCTTCCTGCACTCACTTGCTCAGTGTCTCTCAAATGAATAAATAAAATACATGCAGCAAGGAGTCTTCCTTTTGTATTAAGATTTATAGTGGATGGCTGATTGGGGATTTAAAATTTAGTAAGAACCCAACACTATAAAGAGTTTTTATTTTAAAATCTTCTAATTAAATAGCAGGACTTCTAGTTTTTGCTTTAAATCTTTTAATTACCTAACAAAGCTTTTAGAAATCTTCAGGACAGATAAATCCTGGGTTAGCCCTGGATGAACGTCATATCGTGGAAATGTCATATACTCTTTTAAAATTGTGCAGAATCCAAAATGTTTTCCAAGGAAGGGATGATGGTAATGGGAAAATGAAAAACCCAGAAGGAGGAAAAGAAAAAAATAACATTTGGTTTTGTGACAGATCTCCTTCTGTCACCATGAGCTCCTTGAGAAGCAGGGGCTCCCATACCTCGCATGGGGCGTGAGCGGGTGGAGGTACCCTTGTAGAAGGAAGGAACGAACAAATAAGTAAATAAATGAATGAATATGTACAGATTAAAGAAGGTGTTTGAACATTCTTTTTGACCTTTCTTGGTTTTGTTATTTTTGTGTCCTGGCAGGAGCCGCCCCTCACACCTCTTACACACACCTGCTGATGCCCCAGCTAGAGATGGGAAGTGGAGGAAGGTGGTCAGAAAAGGCTCCCTTCTATGTATTGGTCACTTAAGGATGTGTCACCTCACACATATTTCGAAGTTAGGTAAATTGTAACCTTGCCTCGTTTTCCTGAAAAACTGGCAACCCAGAAAACTTTTATTCAAATATTTGTCATAAATGCTATTTGGTTAAAATGTAGACTTTGTGGCTAAACATAACTTCATAAATATGCATTTACGATGCTTGTTATAAGCGTTTCCAAAAGCCAAAATTGGAAAAGGCCACATTCCCAGAAAGGAGAAGGAAACTGCATTTTGGGGAACTATTGTGTTTCAGGTAGTGCGCTGACCCATCCTTTTACAAATGGGGACACGGAGGATGGATGTTGATTAACTTACCCACAGTCACGTGGTTAATGGCAAACTCTGAACTTGAACTCAGATCTATCAGACTTCAAAGCCCATCCATGCTCCTTGTGCTCTTTCTTTTTGGTTTTATGTCCTAAAAACAAATTAAGAAAAGTCAATATGGGTCTGTAGGAGTGAGGCATAGTAGATAAATCCAGATAGGAAGGTGCCGGAAGCAAAAACTCTTGGAAGTGTTACTGTGAATTTTCAGGAGGGAGGAAAGAGAAATAAAGATTCTGAACTTGAGTCTTCCTCCTTGGCACTTTAGTCTATCAATTTTTAATTTAATTAGTTTTGCAAATGACCAAAATAAGATGTTGCCTTCCTGGGCACCTAGGGGGCTCAGTGGGTTGGGCCTCTGCCTTCGGCTCAGGTCATGATCTCAGGGTCCTGGGATGGAGCCCCACATCGGGCTCTCTGCTCGGTGGGGAGCCTGCTTCCCTCTCTCTCTCTGCCTGCCTCTCTGCCTGCTTGTGATCTCTGTGTCAAGTAAATAAAATTTAAAAAAAAAAAAAATGTTGCCTTCCCTGAGCTCTTAGCATTGAGGTCTACAGAAACATCTCTCCTCCTTCATGTTGACTTGTTCTCAGAGTCAAGTGTTAACTGATTTCATGGGCTGATTATAGGTAGATCAGTCCATTGTTTCTCTCATTTTAAAAGAGCTCTTACCCTGAGTTTTCTTCCTCCTTTTAAATGCTGCCTACCTTCTACAGGATGTTGTTGGGGCAATATTAAGTCTTTTCTCAGGACTGTTTTATTGGCCCTGGTACTCTGAGTCTCTTTCGCTCCCATTTGTCACAGTTGATGAGGATGTTCCCATCTGCCAGGCATATGGAATTGGTGGTGCTCAGCAAATCTTTGTTCCAGTCTGGTCCCAGAGGGTATTTTGGGATTATCTTGTAAATTCTCCCTTTCCTCTCCTGTGCCCTCAATATGCTCTATCTCTACTGTAGCAGCTATGAAAATCTACCTTGGAATCTAATTAATGATGTCTGCCTTCCCTTTTCAACTAAACTGTGAGCCTCTGGAGGTCAGGACTGGGTCTCGTTCATCTTTGTGGGTCCCTTTCCTGACCCCCAACAGGGGGAGCACAGAGGAATAAGGAATTCCTTCCACAAAGGAATAAGCCCATCGCCGATGACTGTTGGCTTGAGACATTATGCTGACCTGTCATTCCTAATAATTCTATGCACACAGCTGGAGAGGTTCTGAAAATAGATTAGTCAAGAAGGTGAATTTCGTGCTACTGCCAATGTGAGACCCCTAAACATAGCCTCATTATAAAGTTTTCCTAGTGTGGATTCCTATTTCCCTTGGGCATTATTTGGAACAAAACATGGATTCCCACATTATTCTAACCACGTTTTACATAAATAAAAATCAGCCATAGTTAACACTTAGAGGGCTTTTAGGGGTTACTCTAGATTTTTTTTCAGGTAATCCCAACCTTAAGTGATAGGTTATGGTCAGCTTCAAAAACAGTAATCCTCACAGTAACAGTGTTGTCTTCCATCTATAGAGGTGGGAGTCTACTAGTTATTTGGCCTAAGCTGGGCATCCCAGCCCCCCACCTCTCCAGGTTGATAAGATCATGGAGAAGGTTGTGACTCTCAAAATAGTTTTCAGGATACTTGCAAAGCCTCTTCACCTCCAGAGGTATTTGAAACTTGGGTAGTCTACAAAACTACCCAACTTTCACTCGATTTTGAATTCAACTCAGAAAGCGTTACTGGACACCTACTCTATACCCCAGACTTTGTGATACTTTGATTTCCTGAAGACTGGAGCTCGTATTTTTTACTGCATGTGGTAAGGAAGGTCCAGCGTTCCTTTAAAAGTGTTGGAACATGGGGGTAAAGGACAGATCCACCTCTGGAACAGTCCAAGGGAAGAAAAGAGCCTCTTGGGCACTGGTGTTGTTTGGTCCTGGTCCCAAAAACACAGTCTAGGGAAAGTGGTGGTGGAAAGATCTCTTCCCCCCAGAGAGAGCCCCGTTCAGTCTGTGGTTCATGATTCTTTGTTTGGACGTTTTTCAGGTGAGCCGTAATTTCGAGCTGGTTGGACGGGTTAACTTGGATCAGCTGGAACAGATGAAGGAAAAGATGGAGAGCTCCAGCAGTGAGGACGAGGACAAGGAAGAAGAAATGAGCAGCAAGGCTGATGACAGAGGTTAGTCTCAGCCCTGCCCTCGGAGGCCCAGATGGCATCTCGCACGTCCATGGTGAGACAGAAGGGAGGCAGAAGGTTGTTGGAGGAGAAACAGAAGGAATGATCCTTCTTAGTTAAATAGCAGAACAGACTGACTTACGAAACATGTCAGGGGCCATCTTCGTAAACTATCACCAACTATAGGAACTCCAAGGAAGACGGACATTTTCTAACTATATGTTTGTTAAAAAATACACGGGGGTGATTTGTTTTTAATAAGGAAAACTGGTGTCTAGGGACTCTTCACAGTAAGGCCAGGCAGACAGTGAGACAGAGGACAACTGTAAAGCTATGGGGGAGTGTGAATCAAGTTCCCATTGGGAACTTAGTAATATTGCTGCTGCCGAGGGTAAAATTGAAGTTGGGGGAGACGGGGAGCCTGCAACGGACTTGAGCCCTGAGCTTTTCTAGAAGTCCCTCTGCCTGGCCCTTTTCTTAACCCCTTGCTGCTCTTTTTGCCCTGTGAAGAGGGAGAAAGGCC
This sequence comes from Procyon lotor, assembly GCA_028646535.1. Taxonomy (NCBI): domain Eukaryota; kingdom Metazoa; phylum Chordata; class Mammalia; order Carnivora; family Procyonidae; genus Procyon; species Procyon lotor. Next base: position 56,095,350 of record CM053615.1, read on the forward strand.
AACAGTTCTCATTCAACGATGTGTTCACAGGGAAAGGTTTCGTGGGATTTTGTACTATTTTTCTGACTTCCTCCGAGTCTATAATTACTTTCAAAATAAAGTTTTTCAGAA
>CM053615.1:56095960-56118662 GCA_028646535.1 Procyon lotor
TGCCTGGCCCTTTTCTTAACCCCTTGCTGCTCTTTTTGCCCTGTGAAGAGGGAGAAAGGCCAACAGTTCTCATTCAACGATGTGTTCACAGGGAAAGGTTTCGTGGGATTTTGTACTATTTTTCTGACTTCCTCCGAGTCTATAATTACTTTCAAAATAAAGTTTTTCAGAAGTATATTTAGCTGTAGACATACACTTATATGGTCTAGAGTTGGTGTTCTGTATTATTCAACATAGCACACTGTGGAAATCCCAGGACAGCACATATAAGAACATGGGTTTGGGGTCCATTAGGTTAGTGATTGCAGGTCCATCAAAAACACGTGGATAACAAATGTGAAAAATAAACATTATAGAAACAAGAAGAATGATGTTAGTTACCAGCATCGAGCTTCCTTATGTGTCAGATCCAGCGTTGGTAGGTTTCATATAACCCTTTTTCTTTCATCTTCTGTAATGTAAAGGGTTCTGCAGGTGGCCTGCCTGGATTTGGCTCCCAGTTATGCTACTAAACTAGCTGCATGACTTTGGGTAGAGTGTTTTGTCCCGGATACATTCATCATCTAAAACAGTAATAATATCACCTACCTCTTAGAGTTGTGGAAGGCCCGGGTGAGATCGTGTACAAGACACCAGCCCAGCTCCTGGAAGTAACGGCCACATAAATGATAACCCTGCAATGTACATGGTATTATTAGCATTTTACAAATGGGGAAACAAGGGCCCAAAACTTTTAAGAGCTCAAAGGAAAGACAAGAAAAAGAAAAAAAAAAACCCATACCTTGGAGGCTGAATTTACATCTTTTGGCTCCAGAGGCAAGATCTCTTTGCACTACATCCCATGTCCCCAACCCCTTGGGCAGGGGACTGTTCTTCATCGTAGGGAACCTAACTGTGAAGCCCTTTTGGGCCTCACTCTGAGGTACACTTCTGCGGAGTATCTTTGTTTTTCCTCCCTGCTCCATCTGCAGGCCTACAAAAGCCTGTTTGGTGGCCATTTCCCTCAAACATCGTCCCTGTCCTTTTTTCTGACCTGCCCCACTTCTACTCCATTCCCGCCGTGACACCATAGCAGGAGACCACAGGTTTGCAATGTGAGGGGCCAGATGGGCCCCTCGACCCCCTAGTGAAGACACCAGCAGGGACTGCCAGCTTTTCAAAGCCCCCATACCCATGGTCAACCTGAAAAATGAACTGACGAAGAACACATCCTACCATCTAGGTGGATCGCCCTTGTAAAGTTACAACTTTTATTAGGAGAGGCCATAGTGATCCATTTCTTGCAAGGAAAATGGCTGTGATCTAAGGAAGCATGGTTCCCATTTTTTTTTTTTTCAACATTTTACAAGTATGTTCTTAGTGATGAATTCTTTAACGTCTGTGCACTGTTACCAGAGTTCTCTGGAAGAGGATGCTTTTGACAGAGGGTACAGAGGCTCCTTTTGCTTCGTGATGCTCTGTGCCCTGCTGTTCCTCTCCAGGAAATAAATTATTCCTCGTTGGATGCTATGACTTTTTTTAATCTCTGAAGCTGAGCACATATGATTTTAGAGGTTATAAGCACAGCAGAGGCAAAAACCCCCTTTAGTCCTCCCCTTCTCTGTGATTCCTTCAAAATGAAAGCATCGTAAATTAGAAAAATAGATGGCAGTTAGGGATGGGGGCACCAAACTCCCTTGCTTGCCCAGCTTGGCTGTGCCCTTCACATGGGCACTGGGGCATCAGACCAGGTCAGTTTTTGACCGGAAAGAATTTCATGGTGTCTGGTTGCTTCTCACCGGAAAATGTAGTATCCACATTCGTGAGCGCTAACCACGTAGGGAAAAAGTCTTGGGGTGGAGGAACATGTATTCCTCTCTCTGAGGTTAGGGGATTTACGTGAGTAACTTCTACTGATGCTAATGGGCTTTCCAAGCCTACACCCCCATCCCCCTCATGATTATTGAAAGAACAGCCTCCTTTGTCTCATCTCCTTTGAATCAATTTTCCACCATCTAGGTATATTCTTGCCAACAAGAAGAAATGGCACACAATAGCCTCAGGGTGTTTTTGCCAGACGGTCTGTCTTCTAGGAGTAGAGTGGGAGGTGGCTTTAGCACAGCTCTCGGGGGTGATGGAGAGCTATTTGATGTGTGACAGGTAATGACTGGCCTCCTCCTTTGAGGATGAAACAGCATGAGCCATTGGAAAGAATAGATGACTGGTTTCATGTTTCCTAAGGGTAAAGAAGCAAATGTGCCAGGAGCATGCCCCTCGTTGGCAGTGTAGACTTCATCAGGCACACTCGGTTTGAGGGGCTCATGTCCTTTAGCTCCCCCATTCCCCCTGCCCTCTCCAACACGGGTACCAGAGAGGAGACTGACCGCGGCCACGCCGCAGGTCCTGCCTAGGCAGCTCGGAGGGAATTTAAAAGAGAAGAAGCCAGGCATGAAGAAATCAAAATTAACCCAAGCAGAATCCTCCCCACCCCCTCTCATTATGCAGTTGGGAGGAGTCAGGAAGGCATTCTGTTGATTTCTTGCCCAAGATAATCCCTGCTAAGGAATTAATGCGCAGAGCAGATGGTGCTGTCTCATTTCCAATGAAAAGAATCAAGGAAGATAGTCTGTGCAATTATTTTTAATGGCTTGTGTGGTGATCTTCTTAATTTGTGAGAAAATGTTTCATCTTTTGTTAAAACTGGCCCCATTCACATAGCTTTTTGTGCTAAAGATTAAGGCAGCGCAGAGACACCTATCCTGTTAACATCATCCTGAGGATCTTATTAGATGGAGTATTTCAACCAGGAGACACCCTCCTGTACTGTCTTGTATGCACAGGCACAGAGTGATCAGCTACGTAGAGATGATGGACATTTCCCTGTCCACTGCCCTCATTTTGCAGCGTGGCCGCAGGCCTGCCTCGGTCCTGCCATTTATTCCCCACAGGAAGATGGGCCCTCTGTGGTATAATGAGAGACATATGGGCTTGGGACTCAGGAGAACACAAAGGCCATGTGAGCTCTCATCTTTGCGTTTGCCAGGAGGAGTGGTCTGTAAACAATTAGCCGGCCAATCCGCCATTTATCAGACCCCTAGCATGTGCCCAGTGCCATGGAGGAAATAAAAACCACAGTCAGTATTTGATGTTGACAACAGGCCGTCCAGAAACGTCTATATCCCCACATTCATGAATACCACTGACTGAGGGGTAGATGCCAGGCCACCGGCCAGTGTCCCTCACCAGCTCAGGACATGCTTTCACATACCGGCCTCCCTGTTGTCCAGGATTCCCGTTCACGCTAGGTTCTTCGCTTGCAGATCTCATTCGGGGCCCGTAGCCACCCCGTGAGGTGTTGATTATGACACCCATGACAGGTGAGCGCAAGTTGTGAGCCCCCCGGCCGTACTTGGAACCAGCCGAAACTCTGAGGTCCACTATGCAGAACCTGGTCCAGTGCGTCTGTGTTCTTTTTAGTGAGCAAACATAAACCTGTGTGGGATAGAAAACGAATAGTCACTAAGCTGGGAGTCACTGACAGAGCGTCCCCGAAGGGAGAGATGCAGTAGACCAACCTGCTGAGACACTCTTGCACAGAAGGGGTTCTTCGGGCCAGAAAGCCCCAGATTATTTGTGATGGGAGCAGCTGGGGCCGTGAGGAGACACGGGGAGGCTGGGGGCCTGGTAACCAGGTGTGGTTCTTGAGAACTAGCCAAGAAACACCCCTAGGTGAGAAGCCGGGAAGAGAAAGTAAGGAATCTGGAAATTGCCTTCACGGATGGTTTACAAGTGAAGGTAGGAGAGGAGGTTTCCTCATGAATGTGGACTTACCTCTTCTGCCCCCGCTCCCAGCACACAGGTAACACTTCTGCTTTCTCCTCACAGATCTGATGAGATTTTCCGACCGTGGGGCTGCTATTAACACTGAGAAGCGTTTTCCATGTGAATTTTGCGGACGGGCGTTTTCACAGGGCTCTGAGTGGGAGAGGCACGTGCTGAGACACGGCATGTAAGTTGAGCCAACCCATGCCATCGCTTGCCCAGGGAAGGGAGAAGTGGCAGGGAGAGCAGGTTCTTTTGGTTTTGTTGCTGTCATTGTTTGTGGGGGTTTTGGGGGGTTTTTTGGGTTTTTTTACTGCTGTCCCCCGACAATCCATAGACCCTTCCATCTGTGGCACACTTCTGGGCCCGGGAGGAGAGGCAGCTGTCAGGAACTAGGTTTTGTTCTCTTTTGTTGATTTTTTTAAATGGTCACCCAGACACAAGTCCAATGAGGAAAAAAATCCTCTTCGTGAATGACAAGTCCCACCCAAGTCCTCGGGTGGGAGTCTAGTACTCTTCTCCAGCCAGTGTCCCTTCAGCTTTCATTAGCATGACATTCTCTGATAGAGCGTGGACCGGGGTCAAAAGATCTGGCTTCTGTTCCTGCCTCTGTGATGACTCATTGCCCGAGTGGCCTTGAACATGCCCTCGCACCTCCTGGTGCCTTCAGTGCTCTGCCTCGGGGACAGAGCCAGCCTCTGCCTGCCTCCCAGGTAGGTGGGAGCATACCCGTAAAACTCTTCAACAAGATCCCTGAACATAAGGTCATCCTGTAGACAAGGCACCCTTAGCCCACGAGACAAATAGAGAACCTAGGAGTTAGTCCTCAAGGAGAAAATGCCCCAGAAACCCCAAGCATCTAAACTTCACAGAAGATAACTAAGCTTCTCAAGACATGGTTTTCATCTTCAGGTTTTTGCTCTTTGTTTCTCTGATTTGTTTCTGGATCTGTCCATTAAATCTTTACCTGAGTTCCTCTTTTTATTTAGTCTTATTACATATGGCCAGTGTCCAGACTTGAGTTCCACGGATGAGCTTGAGCAAAAGTAGCAACAGTTCTTGCTACTACCACTTGTGACCTGTGACCAATCCAGTAGATGAGGGAACATAATTATGTTACTGTGTCCACATTACACATGGTGTGATTAAAACATAGTATAATAATGGATACTTTTGTAGATTCATATCTTTAATAAGAGGCCAGAAAGACATGACCTAAGCATAACATGTAACAAATATAAATCACTGGCAGTTTAGTCCTACATCCGTGGCATTTATGCAAAGGAAACCCCAAGGTTTTTTAAGGATCAGGGAAATAAGGACACTTTTTGGTTTAATTAGGAAAAAAAATGCATACTCACCCCTCTCTCCCATCAATGTTTTTCCAGGGCGTTGAATGACACCAAGCAGGTGAGCAGAGAAGAAATCCACCTGAAAGAGAGTGTGGAGGACAGTATTAAGATGCCCTCTATAGAGGAAAAGGAAGATGACGAGGCAATCGGTATAGACTTTTCCCTAAAGAACGAAACAGTAGCCATTTGTGTAGTAGCTGCTGACAAATCTCTCCTGGAGAATGCAGAGGCCAAAAATGAATAAGCGTTTGGTGAAATTCCTAATCAAACCGTACTTGAACCGTGATGAGAAAGTGGGAGGGCCAGCTTGGGCTGAGAAGGGGGTGGACAGAAAAGAAGACAGAACAAAGCTGCTTTTTAGGACTGAACAATCTATTTTCAAAGCACTGGTACCTGTGTGAGTGAGTATGTAAATTAAAGTTATTTAAATGGTTGGAATATGTGGCTCCTTTTCCATCACTACACCTTTTCTTCCGGATCTTCATCATGGAAGTGTCATTTGTTGTGGAATATGGAAGCACGTCCCGTGCGCACGGTGTGCTCTGTGGCGGTCTTGGACAGGATGTGAAAACAGAAGCTCCATGACAGTAGAAGACTTCTCTTAGGGGAACAACTTTTTGACGCACATCTTTTGGTGCGTTTTTCTAGTTTTAATACCTTAAGCTTTTTCAAGACCTAACTGCAGCCGCTTTGGGAAAAAACAAACAAACAAAAAAACCACAAAAAAACAAAAACAGAAAACAAAAAACTGCTTTGCATAAAACAGTCACCTGTTTCCTAGTACCTCAAATTTAACCAAGGGAATTCTCTGCATTTGTCAGTACTACCTGTCGTCGTCGTGGTTAAATGTAGAGAGAACTGCTGGGCAAGACGGTGAATGGAGAAAAAAAAAAAGAGTTTTAAAGAAAGGAACACAAATTGTGCTTAAAATCCCCACGTGGGTTTTATTTCTTAAAATACTGTGATTTTTTTAATTATTTTAGTAAAAAACAAAACAAAAAAAAGAAACAGACTTTAATTATTAGATAACTGTTTGTGAATTGTCATCCTTTATTCCAGGTAAGCTGTTTATTAGTGTTAACTATAATTTAGAATTTGGTAGATTCATGTGAGCTAATTTTACGGTGACTGTGGAGTTTTGTTTGCCATATGTTTATTTTCTATCAATTTGAGTGTTACAAACACAGCACAATTCAGTTTTCACATAAATTGTTTTTTGTGTGCGTGTTGTTGTTTTAATTTGGGGGCAAGGGAGATTTAGTTTTTTTGTGAATAGGAATGTTTTTATTTTAAAACATGGAAATAACAAAGAAGTTAACTTTTTTTTCCCTTAATTTAACTAAAGAACCAAACTTTTTGGCACAGCTATGCAGCTTGTGGGCCAGACGAGGAAGTCCTCTTCACCCTTTTGTTGCTTGTCAAATTAACACATTATCCGTCTCACACAAATAATTTGTTAGGATGGGCTGGCTTTTGTGTGTGATTTTAAAATCTGTGTTCTGTTTTTGTTTGCATTGTTTGGGGGAGGGTTTTCATTTATTTTATGGGACAAGGGGATGTGCTAGAATCCCATCCCTTTGGTGAGAGTGGACAAGAAATACTTATATCCTACAAGGAGCCTGGAGAACTACTTTTTTTTTTTTTTTAATCTAGCTGCCAGCTGCTCTATTTCTCTATATTAGCTTTTTCAGGAGGGAGCAGCTTAGACTAAATCTAAGTCTACATTTATTATATGTTCTGATTGTGAACAAACGGTTTCATTCCAAAAAAGTAGAAAAGAACTTTCCTTGAAGCCTAGGTTATAGAGAAGCCTGTGTGTGTGTGCTTTGATGCGTGTGTGCTCATGTGCGTGTGTGTGAGTCCTTTGGTTTTCATGTTTTGTTTTGGTTTTGTTTTTTTGTTTTTGTTTTTGTTTTTTTACTTGGAAGGGTTGTGGGAGGGGGAGGGAAGAAAGGGACAGGGAATTGCTGAGATGACAGTGTCCCACACAGCTTCAAATAAAATCCATGGAAAGATACTGCATTTGTGGAATAAGTGCTTACTTGAAAAGCATGTTCTTCCTTTATTTTCTTGCTGTTAAGAAATTTTATTTGTAGGGAGTTTGTTTTAATTTAATTTTTTTTTTTTTTAGGGATGGGGGCCATCATGTGGAAACCAGAAAATGGGGAAAGTGTGATCTAGACAAAGATAACATTTTGTGTCCATATTTGTTTTTAATTGGCCTCATTTCAAATGTATTAAACAGTTCCATACCTGGATTGGGTGTTTGTAATGGTTACCAAAAAAAAAAAAAAACAAACAAAAAAGGAAAAAAAAAGAAAGAAAGAAAAAGGAAAAAAAAAGGAAAAAAAGAAAATAATTGTGACATGCTTTTATCACTACTTTATTTTTCAAATAACATGTAAATATTGTAATCCATTGGATTTTGTTTTGCTAACCTGTTAATAAAAATATGGGACCATTATCCTTTTAACAGGGCTAGAATGTCATTTTTTTCTGTTTTCAAACATATACCTGATATTTTGTGGCCGCACATTTTGGATGCATTATTATAATTCTGTTGACTGTAATGACATAGAATTTACAACATTTTTTTTTTGTTTAATTTATACAGAGGACATTTTTTTTTCAGAGCTTGAGAGAAGAAGATAAATAGCAAAATGAGAACCCATTGACTCCAATAATCAGTGTTTCCCAATACTTGATAGGAGAGAGGGAGATTCTGAGTTCTTGAAGCCAAGGGTTTTAAAAACAACAAAAACACACAAGTAGGTTATTCAAGTTGTTTGCAACATACATTTTTGTAATGAAATGTGAGAAATTAATAAAGAATTTTTTTCACATGTGTCTATGTGCATCTGTTGTAGATCATTTACAGATATGACCACAGATATGAAATGCAGGAATAATCACATAGCATTGCCTTTCAGTGCATGTACAGGAGAGCTAATTCAACCATTGAACCTACACCAGTGTGGAAAACAAAGATCACATTAAAGTGAGGTGTGAGTTGGGATTTTAAAAGTTAACATTTCTGCATCAGATATTTACCACCAATTGGAATTTTATTGAGGGAAGGTTTTTCCATCAAAAATGTAAATCAAAATGGTGCATGAAGGTTTAGAAAGAGGAAGTACTGTACTAGTGATTAAATGTCATCTGGGGACCCCAAATCCATGAGTAATTTTAAGCTGACTGCAAGACACAAACACTGCCACAAACTATCTTATTATTGTTAAAATGTGCTTTGAGCTACCCTGTTATAAACCAAAGGAAAATTTAATAGGTCATGAAAACCAGAGGAAGATTAAAATCAGCACTGACTTAAACTCAGAGCTGATTTATACTATCTGTCTTCACCAGGGTTAGAAGAAAGTTTCATGGATCTTTTAACCAGAGCACATTCTAAAAAGTTGGTCCTCACCCTTCCTTGTCCACTTTATCTCTCCCACAGAGGAAAAATTTTAAGACACGAGAGTATAAAACAAAATGGGAAATTAGATAAGTCAGAACCCAAAAGAAAGGAGGATTGAGTAGCAACATAATTATAGTAGAGGATTGGCAAAAATGCATCTCAAGAGGCCATTCATAAGCCATATATCTGGTTCAGAGCTTCCTGGTAGGCAAAGCAATGAAAGATCAATCAAGAATCACATTCTCAGTAAATGTATTACCAAATGCTCAAGAGATACTCAACCTTTTCTGAAACTACAGGTTGGGAAGTTTCTTCTTTGTGTTTTTGTAAAGAGAAGTGATGTAAAACTTGTCCATTGAAAAACAGCTCTTATGGCCGCCATCAAATATTTAATGAACAGTGTTTTTACTGAGTTGATGTCTAATCCATATTCCCATTTTGTTTTGTGGAAATGAAGTGGAATTTACTGATATGTTAGTCATGGTAGGGGCTGCAACAAGGCAACTCCTTGGAACCATAGAGGTATGCTTCCTTCTGGTGACTCAGGGGTCCATGCTCCCCCATCTGATACTGCCATCTCAACACATGAATCTTGGGATCATTGTTGAGAGCTTTGGGTGGTCTACTTACATGCCTCACCCAGGAAGTGGCACATCTCACGTTTAGTCTTGCTTTAAGGGCTGGTCACAAGGCCCCACCTAATCAGGAGGAAGCTGAGAAATGTGTGTTCTTGTCTACCCCATGTGCCCAAGAACTTAACAGAAGTTTCCTTTGGAAACAGTAGGGGGGACAGAAACTCTATTCTTCATAAAGCACAAGATGCTGGTCCCATCACCCATGCCCTTAACCGGTATTTTTGAGCAAATATTTGGCGCTAGCCACTGCATAATGACAAATGACCAACATGGCACCTTTCTCCTGATTGCTCAGGAATAGTGAGGCCAGAGGTACAACATGAGGAAAATGAGCAGCACAGGAGATGCTAGGGCTTGCTGGACCACTAGCTACCTCTGTGGGTATTGGTAACCCTGGGGAAAGATGGCCTTGATTGCGAATACCTTTTCTGTCTAAAAGCTCGTATCTGATTTAGTGAAAGCATACAAGAAATCAGTTCCCCATACACATTTGGAGGGTCTTTAGCCCTAGGTTTAACAAATATTACTATAGGAAGTGCTCTTCCCTTGCAACTCTCCCTATTTCAGGGCCAGGGGTAGGATAGGGGACAGCACTCGGTCACAGACACTGTAAGGCGCTTCGAGGTATTGTGCTCATTATTCCCTGAAAATGTCGGTTTTTTTCCAAACACCCTGCTCTGCACATGCCGTTCCCTCTGCCTTCAGTGAACTCCTTTTATTACCCGAAATTACCTGCCCTTTAAGACCTAGCCTCCATATAACTTCTGATGTGATGCCTTCCCTGACTCTACACTCACCCTACTCATCACCTATCCCCTGCCTTAATAAACATTTATTGAAGACTTCTCCTCCCCACCCCCACCCCAGCTCAGACTTTAAGTAGCTGAGACACATTGCTGTCAGATGCAACTAGCCTTTTTAAATTCAAATATATTCCTGTTGATACCAAGTGTTAGTTCTCATCTGATTTGGCATCAATGTTACATTTTCTTTCAGAGCCTGAGATTGCTTTTTTAAATATCTAAGTAAAAATATGCAGTTTAGTAGATGAAAAATGTCTTTGTCTGAAACTCTAGGCTCTCTGAAAGAACATCAGAACACTGAACACCAGCATCCCCCTCAAGAGGTCACATTGGCCACCCCCCTGCTACCTTGTTCCGATGCGAAGAGGAAAGGGATGAGGAAGGTCCACTAGGTCTGAAGAGGAGGCATCAGTGGTGCCTGATGGGGGTGTGAGAGAGGGGAAGCAGAAGCCAGAACTGGCAGAGATAGTGGCAGAGATGTGTGGCGGTAACAAGGGGGTAGAGTGTGTAAAGATGCAGAGTGGTGAAGGCAAGCCTCGAGGAGGAGGAGGGTAGCTCCAGAGGCAGGGTCAAGGGGAGACGTTTTCTTGGAATAGGACAGGTTTATCATCCTGAGGGAAGGAGCCACGGGTCGGAAGGGTAACTGGCAAGCAGACTCATCCGGGGATCCTGGCCACAAGAGAGCAATGGGCTTTGCAGATGGAGAGGGACTCTTTCTTTGTGAGGGGCAGGAGGGGGAGTAAGGAAGAGGAAAGGAATGTGTTCTCCATGTGCACCCACAGGTGGAAGATGCAGGTAGGGACTGGGTTGATGCTGGTGAATCTTGTCTTTGAGGTGGGATCCAAAGTGACAGGTGGGGGATGAGTTGGCAGAGAGGAGGAGACTTGGAGCTGCTACTCCACTCCACTGAGTGGAGGGGACAGGGAAGCAGAAAAGAATTGAACACAGTTACTATATTCTCCATAGACAGAAACAGCTTACTCCGAGGGTCTGGGGTAATAGAGCTTTCGCTAGAACTTCCCTCACAATGCCCACTTCCACCCCCACCCCCCATACACACCACAACCACCATCAACACCTAATAAAGAAAGGAAATGGGGAGACGGAGAGAGCCAGCTCTTGGAATCAGAAGGGATACTTCCTTTCTCCGCCTACTTAATTATCTGGCTTTTTGAATTAGCGGTGGAAAGCAAACTCGCCTTGTTTCTATTCACAGTCTCTCTCTCTCTTGAGTTTGCTCCCATTAATGAAACAGCTTAGTTTGGTTTAGCTAACTGCATGCATGACTTCCAAAACCCACATCACAATGCGGGAGGAATGCAGCCTCTAGCAGTCCTACAGCAGCTTAACCACACTGTTTAGAGAGAGGAGCAGGGCAGTGCCAGTGGCTCTGAAATCCATTTAAGATGTGTGAAAACACAAGATTGAAATTCTGACCTTTCCCCCAAGCTGAAAGAACCTACTCCAGGGGGCTGTTTGGATGACTGCAGCTGCAGGCCTGGGCCCATCCGTGGCTCCCCAGGACCCTGGCTGCCAGTGGCCTGTCCAGCTGGGAAGCCCTGCCTCTCTCTGTCCAACTGTCCCTGAAGGGGGCACCAACCTGAAGGTTGCTGGGCACCTTGGACGAGAAGATGCTGCTGAAAGAACAGCATTGAGGCCACAAGAGGAGGGAGGTCGTCAAAGGGCAAAGAGAAGAAACCCTTATCTAAACCCTGTGGGTCCTAGTCAACGTCACCCACTGCCTTTTCAGATTTGCATCAGAGAGGGGACACTACCCCATGGGCTTGCTGAGGCTAACCCAGATGTCAAAAGGTTTGAGGCATCCTGGGGCAGGAAGAAGGGCATGAACTTGGAATTAGTGACATACATGGTACCATGATTTCATATACAGCTGGCACTTAGCACAGTGCATTTCTCATAGTCTGTGCCCAACTGATGGGAGCCATCATCATCCTCGTCATCTGACCAACTCCTTAATGATCTGGAATCTTTGCTTCCCCCAGCTGTCGAGGACAACAAAGCCTCTTCCTTAAAGAGGCTTCGGATGAACGTAGGTGAGAGAGATTGGCCCCTGAATCTATGAGTTACTGATTTTTCTCCTGTCGGGCCTGACAAAAATGTAAAGGGTATGGTTTCTTTAGATGGGATGTGTCGTAACAGAAGATCTTTAGCTCACAGTACAGGCTTTGAGGTCAAACAGAGCCGAGTTTGAGTATCAGGTCCTTTTCTTATTTGTTTTGAAAGGTTTGACAAGTTTTCAGCCTTTCTGTGCCTTGGTGTTTACCTATGGTGAAGACAAGCAGTGTGTACTGTGAAAAATGCAAGGAGATGAGGCAGAGTCTGGAGTAGAGGTGGTCCCCATGATGAGAACTACTACCTCTTGAGAGCAGGAAGCTTCCTCAGCTTCCTGTGGTATTCCTACACCTCTGAGCACACCTGGCCCATTGGAAAGGGGCTCAATAAGAATTTATGGCCTGACTGACTGAGGTGTGAGGTAGCAGAACATCAGTGCCAATTTCTAAAAGGAGGCGTGGCCCAAGGGGACCTCTGAATTTTAATAGTAGCTCAGCTGGGTCAAGGCAGTGTTTACATCCTCAAAGCCTTTGGTATGTGCCTGAGTCTTCTTATTTTTTAATGCAATTCTTTTCAAGCTTTCTGAAAACAAAAGTATTCTTCTGTAAGCCTGTGTCCTACAATTGAGCAGCTCACTTCTCAGGGAGGTAGTGAGGGTAGATGGTAATACAAACCTCTGGGATGTGAGGGGTCTGTCTTAAAATGCTGGTTCCACTATTGACTAGAATTGGAACCATGGGAAAATCAGTCACCCCCTCTGAGTCTTCTTTTTCTTACCTGTGGAATAGGGTGTTCAAAATAAAGCACTGGTGGGGGACTAGAGCAAGATGGTGGAGTGGGATACCTAAATTTCATCTGGTCCCAGGAATTCAGCTAGATAGTTATCAAACCATTCTGAACACCTACCAACTCAACAGATCGAAGAAAATAGCAGTAAGTCTATGAACAGAAAAGTGACCACTTTCTGGAAGGTAGGACATGCAGAGAAATGAATCCAAGACGATATTTGGGAAGATAGACCATGGGGGGAGGGATCCTCTGTGAGCCAGCTCCTGGCAAGGGATAGAGCAATGGAGCACAAAATCAGAACTTTTAAAAATCTGCTCCAGTGGCTAAGTGGGGGGTGGAACCCTTCCTGGGACAGTGTGGTCTCAGAAACCTTGGGTCTGAGGTGCCCGAGTGTGGCAGAGCTCCCAAGTATCAGAATGGGGAAGCTGGCTGCAAAGACAGAGCTGAGGAGTGGGCTCTCAGCTTAGGGTTCCCATAAACCATGATCTGCAACACAGCTGGGCTACTGCTCTTCAAGAAGCAAGCGGCAGATCCAGGGAAACTCTCCTTGGAGTGGCACAGGAGCACGCTGCAGGAATCTGCTGGGTTTGGAGACACTGAACTAGGGCTGTGTGCCAGAGAGAGAAATGCTTGGTCACAGGCTGGGTGAGCACAGAGCACAGCTAGAGACCAGAGACAGGAGTGATTGCTTTTCTCTGAGGGAGCAGTGAGGAGGGGGGCCCTCAGCTCTTGGCTCACATAGGCTGGAGATTTAGAGGCCACCATTTTCATTCCCATCCTCCAAACTGTACGGAAAGTGTTCAGGGAACAAAAGCTACCAAGAGCAAACCCAAGCAGATTACTTAGGCTGGCCCCTGGCAAGGATGGCACGATTCCACCTTGGGCAAAGACATTTGACAATCACTGCAGCAGGCCCCTCCTACAGAAGATCAGCAAGAACATCCAGCCAAGACCAAGTTTACCCATCAATGAGAACTGCAAAACTCCAGCACTGGGGGAATATAGAACATAGAATTCATGGCTTTTTCCCATTATTCTTTAGTCTTTCAAAGTTAATTTTTAAATTTTCTTTTTCCATCTTTTATTTTTCTTCTTTCCTTTTCAATCAACTTCCTATCAATTCTTTTTTAAAAATTTTTTAAATTTTCATTTTACAGTCATATTCTATCCCTTCATTGTATCTAATCTTATTTTTGGTATATATAAGCTTTTCTTTCTTCAAAATTTTGGGATGCAGTTTCTTCTAACAGACCAAAATATACCTTAAATCTAGTGTATGGCTTTGTTCTATTCACCCACCTGATCACATTCTCTCCCTTTTAAAAAAATTTTTTTCTTCCTTCTTTTTTCAACCAACTTATCAATTCCTTTTATTAAAATCTTTCTTAAGTTTTATTTTTACAGCCATATTCCATCCCTTCACTGTATCTACCTATATTTTTTTTATATATATGTTTTTCTTTCTTTAAAATTTTGGGAGACAGTTTCTTCTAACAGACCAAAATACACCCAAAAATGTAGCATATGGCTCTATTCTATTCACCAGCCTGATGATATGCTTTTTTTTTTCCTTTCCTTTCCCCCAGTTTTAGGTATCTTCTGATTTGTTTAGTGTATTTTTTTCTGAGGTCCTTGTTACCCTTTTATCATTTTGTTCTATCATTCCTCTATTCTTCTCTGGACAAAATGACAAAATTGAAAAACTCACCTCAAAGCGAAGAACAAGAGGGAGTATCAACTGCCAGGGACCTAATCAACATGGACATCAGATGTCAGAACTAGAGTTCAGAATGACGATTATAAAGATACTAGCTGGGCTTGAAAAGAGCATAGAAGTTACTAGAGAATTACTTTCTGGAGAAATAAAATCTAACCAAATTGAAATGAAAAAAAGACTATTAATGAGATGCAATAAAAAATGGAGGCTCTTGCTGCTGGGATAAATGTGGCAGAAGAGATCATTAGTGATATAGAAGACCAAATGATGGAGAATAAAGAAGCTGAGAAAAAGAGAGATAAACAACTACTGGACCATGAGGAGAGAATTCAAGAGATAAGTGATACCATAAGACAAAACAATAATAGAATAATTGGGATCCCAGAAGAAGAAAGAGAGGGGCAGAAAGTACATTGGAGCAAATTATATAAGAAAGTCTCCCTAATTTGGGGACAGAAACACGTGTCAAAATTCAAGAGGCACAGAGAACCCCCCCTCAAAATCAATTTAAAAAAGTCAACACCCCATCATCTAATATAAAAACTTACAAGTCTCAGAGACAAAAAGGAAATCCTGAAAGCAGCTCAGAACAAGAGGTCTATAACCTACAATGGTAGAAATATTAGATTGGCAGCAGACCTATCCACAGAGACCTGGCAGACCAGAAAGGACTGGCATGATATAATCAGGGCACTAAATGAAAAATTTAGTTTTTTTACATATTAATTTTTACATATAAAAATATGTAGCCAAGAATACTATATTCAGCTAGACTGTCATTGAAAATAGAAGAAATAAAAAGTTTCCAGGACAAACAAAAACTAAAAGAATTTGCAAACACCAAACCAGCCCTACAAGAAATATTGAAAGGGGTCCTCTGAGCAAAGAGAAAGCCTAAAAGTAACATAGACCAGAAAGGAACAGAGACAATATATATTAACAGTCACCTTACAGGCAATAGAATGGCACTAAATTCATATTTTCTATAGTTACCCTGAATGTAAATGGGCTAAATGCCCCAATCAAAAGACACAAGGTATCAGATTGGATTAAAAAACAAACAAAAACAAAAAAAACACAAGACCCATCAAATATTTTGTCTCCTAAAGACTCATTTTAGACCCAAAGACACCTTCAGATTGAAAGTGAGGGGGTAGAAAACAATTTACCATGCAAATGGACATCAAAAGAAAGCTGGGGTGGCAATCTTTGTATCAGACAAATTAGATTTTAAACCAATGACTATAATAGGAGATGAAGAAAGAAACTATATCATAAAGGGTCTATCCAAGAAGAAGACCTAACAGTTTTAAATATTTATGCCCCTAACATGGGAGAAGCCAATTATATAAGCCAATTAATAAAATAAAAAAGAAACACATCAACAATAATACAATAATCATAGGGGACTTTAACACCCCCCCTCACTGAAATGGACAGATTATCTAAGTAAAAAAATCACTAGGGAAATAAGGGCTTTAAATGACACACTGGACCAGATGGACTCCACAGATATATTTAGAACATTCCATCCCAAAGCAACAGAATACAAATTCTTCTCTAGTGCACGTGGAACATTCTCCAGAATAGATCACACCCTGGGTCACAAATGAGGTCTCAACTGGTACCAAAAGATTGGGATCATTCCCTGCATATTTTCAAACCACAATGCTTTGAAACTGGAACTCAATCACAAAAGGAAAGTTGGAATGAACACAACTACATGGAGACTAAAGAGATCCTTCTAAGGAATGAATGGATGGGTCAACTAGGAAATTAAAGAAGAATTTAAAAAGTCATGGAAACAAAAATGAAAACACAACTGTTCAAAATCTTTGAGATGCCGCAAAGGCAGTCCTAAGAGGAAAGTATATAGCAATACAAGCCTTTCTCAAGAAACAAGAAAAGTCTCAAATATACAACATAACCCCACACTTAAAGGAATTGGAGAAAGAACAGTGAATAAAGTATAAACCCAGCAGGAGAAGAGAAATAATAAAGATCAGAGCAGAAATCAATGAAATAGAAACCGAAAGAACAGAACAGAACAAGGAAAGTAGAAGCTGGATCTTTGAAAGAATTAATAAGATTGATAAACCCCTGACCAGACTTACCAAAAAGAAAAGAGAAAAGGACCCAAATTAATAAAATCATGAAATGAAAGAGGAGAGATCACAACCAACACCAAAGAAACACAATTATAAGAACATATTATGAGCAACTATATGCCAACAAATTAGGCTATCTGGAAGAAACAGATGCATTCCTAGAGACATATAACCTATCAAAACTGAACCAGGAAGAAAAAGAAAACCTGAACAGTCTCATAAACAGCAAGAAAATTGAAGCAGTAATAAAAAATCTCCCAACAAACAAGAGCCCAGGACCAGATGGCTTTCCAGGGCAATTCTACCAAACATTTAAAGAAGAATTAACACCTATTCTTCTGAAACTGTTCCAAAAAATAGAAATGGAAGGAAAACTTCCAAACTCATTTTATGAGGCCAGCATTACCTTGATCCCAAAACCAGACAAAGACCTACCAAAAAGGAGAATTACAGACCAATATCACTGATGAACATGGGTGTAAAAATTCTCACCAAAATACTAGCCAATAGGATCCAACAGTACATTAAAAGGATTATTCACCACAATCAAGTGGAATTTATTCCTGGGCCGCAAGGTTGGTTCAACACCCACAAGTCAATCAATATGATACACTACATTAATAAAGGAAAGAAGAACCATATGATACTCTCAGTAGATGCTGAAAAAGCACAAAGTATAGCATCCTTTCTTGATCAAAACTCTTCACAGTGTAGGCATAGAGGGTACATACCTCAATATCATCAAAGCCATCTATGAAAAACCACCGTGATTATCATCCTCAATGGGGAAAAACAGAGCTTTTCCCTTAAAGTCAGGAACACAGCAGGGATGTCCACTATCACCACGGCTATTCAACATAGTATTAGAAGTCCTAGCCTCAGCAATCAGACAACAAAAAGAAATAAAAGGCACCCAAGTTGGCAAAGAAGTAGTCAAACTCTCACTCTTTGCAGATGATATACTTTACGTGGAAAGCCCAAAGGCTCCACCCCAAAACTGCTAAACTCATACAGGAATTCAGTAAAGTGTCAGGATATAAAATCAATACTAGTTGCAATTCTATACACCAACAGTAAGACAGAAGAAAGAGAAATTAAGGAGTCGATCCCATTTACAATTCCACCCAAAACCATAAGATACCTAGGAATAAATTTAACCAAAGAGGCAAAGAATCTGTACTCAGAAAAACATAGAATACTCATGAAAGAAATTGAAGAAGACACAAAGAAATGGAAAAATGTTCCATGCTCATAGATTGGAAGAATAAGTATTGTGAAAATGTCTATGCTACTTAGAGCAATCTACACATTTAATGCAATCCCTATCAAAATACCGTCAACTTTTTTTCACAGAAATGGAACAAATAATCCTAAAATTTGTATGGAACCACAAAAGACCCCGAAGAGCCAGATGAATGTTGAGAAAGAAAAGGCAAAGCTGGTGGCATCACAGTTCCAGCTTCAAGCTCTATTGCAAATCTGTAATCATCAAAACAGTATGGCACTGGCACAAAAGCAGACACATACATCAATAGAACAGAATAGAGAGCCCAACAGAGACCCTCAACTCTATGGTCAACTAATCTTTGACAAAGCAGGAAAGAATGTCCAATGGAAAAAAAGACAGTCTCTTCAACAAATGGTGTTGGCAAAACTGGACAGCCACCTGCAGAAGAATGAAACTGGACCATTTCCTTACATCACACACAAAAATAGACTCAAAATGGATGAAAGACCACAATGTGAGACAGGAATCCATCAAAATCTTTGAGGAGAACACAGGCAGCAACCTCTTCCACCTCAGCCACAACAACCTTCTTCCTAGACACATCACCAAAGGCAAGGGAAAGGCAAAAATGAACTATTGGGACTTTATCAAGATAGAAAGGTTTTGCTCAGCAAAGGACAGTCAACAAAACCAAAAGACAACTGAAAGAATGGTAGAAGATATTTCCAAATGACATATCAGATAAAGGGCTAGTATCCAAAATTTATAAAGAACTTATCAAACTCAACACCCAAAGAACAAATAATCTGATCAAGAAATGGGCAGAAGACATAAACAGACATTTCTGCAAAAAAGACATCCAAATGGCCGACAGACACGTGAAAAAGTGCTCAACATTACTCAGCATCTGGGAAGTACAAATCAAAATCACAGCGTAATACCACTTCACACCAGTCAGAATGGCTAAAATTAACAACTCAGGAAATGACATGTGTTGGGGAGAAAGGGGAATCCTCCTACGCTGTTGGTGGGAATGCAAGCTGGTGCAGCCACTCTAGAAAACAGTATGGAGGTTCCTCAAAAAGTTGAAAATAGAGTTACTCTATGACCCAACAATTGCACTACTGGGTATTTACCCCAAAGATACAAACACAGTGATCCAAAGGGGCACATGCACTCAAATATTTATAGCAGCAATGTCCACAATAGCCAAACTACGGAAAGAGCCCAGGTGTCCATCAACAGATGAATGGATAGAGAATATGTGGTATATATATACAATGGAATATTATGTAGTCATCAAAAAGATGAAATCTTGCCATTTGCAATGATGTGGATGGAGCTAAAGAAGGTATTATGCTAAGTAAAATAAGTCAAAGACTATCCTATGATCTCACTGATATGTGGAATTTGAGAAACAAGGCAGAGGATCATAGGGGAAGAGAGGGGAAAAATGAAACAAGATGAAACCAGAGAGGGAGACAAACCATAAAGGACTCTTCATGTCAGGAAACTGAGGGTTGCTGGAGTGGGAGGGATGGGGTGGCTGGGTGATGGACATTGGGGAGGGCATGTGTTATGGTGAGTGCTGTGAATTGTGTAAGACTAATGAATCATAGACCTGTACCCCTGAAACCTATCAGACATTATATGTTAATAAATAAAAATAAAAATAAATAAATAAAGCATTGCCTCCCCTACCTCAAAGAATGGGCTTCTGAAAACTGCCAGAGTAGAACTGTGGTTTGGAGAAATAAAGACCTCCCAGAGAACTGGGGAGAAGAAGTGCCCACATGAGCCACAAACCTATGAAAAGTCTTATGAATATATATTAACTTTTTCTAAAAGAGTAAAAAAAAGACACAAAATGTCAGTGACATTTAACACATATTAAAACACTAATAGCAAGTGCTATCCAATTAATTTCTATTTACCATCCCTTGCTTATAAGAAGATTTTCAAGAGCTCCTTCCCCTTAAGTTTTGAGAAGGATGCTGAAAATTCACATAGCGGTTCAGAGACAGCTGAAGGGGAATCCGTTGTTTGGCTAGTTTGTTCTCATGTTCAGTTCTCCATACATACGTGCATTGTCTTCTCCTAGTTTCCCTGGGCATTGTTCTCTCTGTTCCCCAGAGACCCAGGCTCAAGGCACCTCAAAGAACAAACCCCAGGGGCCATCTGTGTGCACAAGGTGTGCTCCTCCCCAGGGGTACCCAGCCACCCGAGAGGAAGCCTGGCCCTGGCTCCTCCCTCTCATCAGCTCCTCACCTTTGGTCCCCAGGCCCAGCAGTCCACAGCCCAACACCCCTTGAATCCATTTGCCACTTGAATCCAAGTGCTAGAGCTTAGCTGTCCTTATTTATCAAGACCGCTACGACCACTTCCTGTCTGGGTCCTTCCCGTCTAACAAGGCCGAACCAAGCACCCGGAATGGGAGGCAAATCCCACTGTCACCTCCTTTCTTAATACCTCTCAACCCCCTCTAGCTCCGTCCGCCAGGCCTCTGCCCCACAGATGCTAGTCACAACCAACACTGTGTAGTCAGTTTCCCGGGTACTCCTCATGCTGTCAGTGGAAGCTCCATGCCTTTCCACATGCAGCTCCAATTGCTTGGAACACCTCTCGCCACCTCCAAACTAACTCCTCTTGCCCTTGCATACTCAGCTCAGATTAAACCACTTTGGGCTTCAGGGTTTTCGTCCCATTGAATGAGAATAACGGTACCTACCTTACAGGTTTCGGGAAGGAATAAATGAGTCAATCCATAGAAGGCATGAAGATCCCTACCTGGCAGTTTGACAAATGTTATTATGTATCCTTTCCGGGTAGCCTTGACCCTGAACCACACTCCTCAGGTTATGTGTTTCCATATTGCCCCACACTTCCCTCCTCATGACACTTAACAGATGGAACTCAAGCTGAATCAATGGAGTTAACATTCCTTGAGATCCTACATGGGGTCGTATTTATCCCTATCATTGCTCAGAGTAGGGCAAGCAGCCTGTCAAGGATATACTCAATGTCAGTTCAATGAATAAATGTTCAGGCCAAGAGGCCTTTTTACCATGGCCTGAAAGTCACCCCAGACGACTTACAGAAACCCCTTCTCACTAGGGATTCTGAAAAATACCCTGCCCATACTTGTGCTCCTGCCCCCACTCTCCCTAACCACAGACAACCCCGTCAATGCACTGTGTTGGTGGCGTGAAAGGTGATACTCTTTCACTTAAAGAAAAAAAAAAGGGGGGGGGAACCAAGAAGAGGAAAATGACTTAGTCATCACTGTCAACCTTGGCAAATAAACATTGCTATTACGTACTCCAGAACTCAAGGAGCAGCACATAATTAGGCACAGGATCAATCAGCGGCGAGATGCAGGATGGGTGAGCCCGGAGGGTGAGTGGCTCATTTGCACTGCACAAGAGGTGGGATGCTGATTTTCATGCAAACGCTGTCTCTAAGATTCCCAATTAAATAAGCGCATTAATATTTTTAAGGGCCACCCCAGATGAAATGCTTTTGCTGAGAAAAGCAAGAATATTGTGTGGCTGTGTTTGAGGGGCAGCAGATTTATTAGGACTTTACCTGTTTTCTGATTATAAAAGTAATATTTTCATTGTAAGTACCTTTGAAAATGCAGAAAACAAGAAGAAAATAAAAATCTCTAAAAATCATATACTTATGGTCCTATCATCCATTCGATTCATCTATTTCCATTCAGCAACTCACTCAGCAAATGGTCTCATTAGTCCCATGGCTTTAAATGCCATCTCTATGTTCATGATTCTCAAATTAATATTTCCTGCCCCATCCACTCCAACCAGCCCCAGACCTAGAGGTCAAAGAGACAGAGCCTTGTGGATATTTCATAGCGTCAGAATCTGCTCAGATGGGCCACAGTAAACCTCTTAAAAAAAATTTTTTTTAAGATTTTATTAATTCATTTGAGACAGAGAGCATGAGCAGAGGAGAGAGGCAGGGGGAGAAGCCGACTCCCTCCCATCCCCTAGCTGGGAGCCCAATGTGGGGTTCGATCACGCGACCCTGGGATCATGACCTAAACTGAAGGTAGATGCTTAACCGCTTGAGCCACCCAGGCACCCCTCATAGTAAACCTCTTGATCTCTACTCTTTCCATGAAAAACTGTTTCTGCCTCTCACCTGCTTCATATTAGTAAATGCCAACCTTATCCACTTGGGTGCTTCAGCCAAAAACTAGAAATCACGCTGAGGAAGGAACAGGTAGGGCTAGGTAGGGAGAGAGAGGCACAGGGGCCACAGTATCAGGCTCACCAAATTCCAAAAATGCGGAGGTGGAAGGAAACCAGAGATAAGGAAACAAATCAGACCATCCCGGCCTCGGTGTCCGGGGTGGGGTCTTGTTATAATAGGTACTTGTGACCGACAAAAAAATTACCCGACCCTAAAAAGCAAGCAAGTAAGCCATTAAAGGTGTTAAGTCACTAATCCTTGCTCAGTAGTGCTATCCATAGAGATGTTTAAAGGACTTAAGTTCCCTGGTTAGCTTTCACTGAAAGACCAACTCTAAAAGCCCCCAGTAGCAATCCTGCCAGGACCCCTCTCACTCCAGAGAGCCTTTTCTGTATCCACGAGGAATAAAACTCCATTGCTTTACTTAGCCGTTCTGTCCACAAGATTCAGTCCTCGACTCTGAGAGACATATTCTCCCACTTCAACAACCTACTCTTCACACCCAGTTAACCCATCAGAAGGTCTTAATTCTAAAAGAACACAGCAGTCTCCTGAGTACCTTCTCTCCC
>CM053615.1:56119162-56149309 GCA_028646535.1 Procyon lotor
TTCATATCAGAGAAATCATATAATTGTCTTTCTCTGACTGACTTATTTCACTTAGCATAATACCCTCCGGTTCCATCCACGTCGTTGCAAATGGCAAGATTTTCTTTCTCTTGATGGCTGCATAGTATTCCATCACATATATATATACACCACATCTTCTTTATCCTTTCATCTGTTGATGGACATCTAGGTTCTTTCCATAGTTTGGCTATTGTGGACATTGCTGCTATAAACATTTGGGTACACGTGCCCCTTTGGATCACGACATTTGTATCTTTAGGGTAAATACCCAGTAGTGCGATTGCTGGGTCATAGGGTAGCTCTATTTTCAACTTTTTGATGAACCTCCATACTGTTTTCTAGAGTGACTGTACCAGCTTGCATTCCCACCAACAGTGTAGGAGGGTTCCCCTTTCTCCACATCCTCGCCAACATCTGTTGTTTCCTAACTTGCTAATTTTAGCCATTCTGACTGGTGTGAGGAGGTATCTCACTGGGGTAGAGTCTTATTGATCTTTTATTTTCCCTCTGCTGTCTATTGTTATATAGTAGGTTTACAGTCATTGTCAACAGGATGAAAAAAAATTTAAAAAAACCTGCTAGGACCTCCATGCGTGTACCAGGAAGTTTCCAGCTCAGGTGCAACACTCGCTTTCTTCCTTTGCAACACTTTTTGAATCTGTCGCTGTGTGCCCCAGTGGACAAGGGAGTGATCAGATGGAATATGCTCCTGGCAAGGAGACCAGTTGTCCTACAGGTGCAAGTGACGGACACAGCAGAGGAAATGCGTCTTAATTGGTAGCGTGAAAAACATTTCCCAGGTGCTGGGCTGGGTTGTAAGTGCCATCTGTCCTGCCACAGAGGATTAAAGGGAAGAATACCTTTCTCTGAATTCCGGGGACCGTGTAGGCATCAAGATGAGCTGTTGATATTAACTTGTCTGTGCTCCACCTGGATAATTGCGGGCGAGGGAATCTGTCTAGGGTTTCCATTTTGAAATCAAATGGATGATGCAGTGGCAGGTCTCTTGTTCCCAGGTGTTTGGTTGCATTTGTTAAAGGGTTTTCTGGGGAGAACAAGAATTAAACATTTTTTGGTCTGTCCTGGGAGGTTTTATGTCAATATACTCCACACTATTTGATGTTTGATCTCCCAGTGGCAGGAGAAATGAAATGTACTTCTTCATTCTTGCCCTGTCTTTTCTTAAATAGCCTTTTTCATTAATTTTATTCATCCTACTATTGCTGAGCTCCATGACAGAGCCAAGTGCTCTACTGAGTCCTGTGGTCACCAAGGAAGATATGACCTTGCTTCTAAGTTCAGGAAATTCACTGTCTTGGATGTTAAGAAACAAAACAGATGAACACGGGAAGGGAAGGAAAAATAAAATAAGATGAAAATGAAGAGGGAGGCAAATCATAAGATTCTCTTAACTATAAGAAACAAACTGAGGGTTGCTGGAGGGGGAGGGGTGGGGATATGGGGTAACTGGGTGCACATTAAGGAGGACACTTGAAGTAATGAGCACTGCTGTTATATGCAACTTCTACTTCTGATACCGATAATACAGCATATGCTAATTAAATTGAATTTAAATTTAAAAAATTTTTTGGAAAAGGGTCCCTATGAGATTGGCTATAGGGCACTGAGAAATAGAGGGTTGTTCTCTACTGAGACCATGCCCTAGCTGGCCATAGAGTCTTGGGGCTGCTGGAGGCCTTCTGTGTTAGAAAGGATTTGCCAGGCTATGTTGTGGTAACAACTTCCAGATCTTAGTAGCCAATAACAAAGAGTTTATGTCATGTGCATGCTACTGGTCCACTGTGGGTCAGCTGAGAGCTCTGTTCAAATCTCCTTACGTAGGACTCGGTAACCTCTAATTCACATTTTGCTGGTCACTATAGCAGAGGAAAAAAAGGTCACTGGGTGTCAGGAAGAGATTCAGGAAATGTAAATCATCCCTGTTCCCAAAAGGAGGGATAATCAGAAATACTTAGAGGACAGAAGAACTAATATACGGAAATCTGTGTGTGTATATATATAAATGTAGATGTATATATAGGCGTGTATGTATATTTGTGTATATGCATATGCATCTCAATATATATATATCTCTTTATATAAATAAATATGTGTGTGTGTATATATAGGGAAGAATAAGAGAGAGAGAGAGAGAGGTGTATATATATGGATAGATATAAGAGGGAGAGAGATCTCTGTTGGCATTATAAGCTAAAAGATCCCTTTCAGCTACTTTGGCCAATAAATCCTTTCCTGCCTAAGGTAGTTTGCTTTTGGTTTCTCACATAGACAACTCAGCGAGTCCTGAAAAACACAGGGATTGCATAAGGTGCTCAGGTCAACCCACATCTGAGTTTTAGTTCTTCACCTCATGGAGGGCTGGGGGCTCCAGTTGCAAACAGCACAGCAGCCCCATGAGAGAACAAGGCACCTGAGGACTTCAGAAATGCTGGACCCAGTGGCATTTTCACTGCACGGTCTGGATGATTCTGAACACGCACAAGTTTGACAACCTCTGCTTTAGACAATACCCAATTCTTTGCATCTCAAGAATCTCCTGACTCTGTTACTTCATTAGAGCAATATTCTAAAAACTTCATGTCCATCCTCCATCACACTGAACCTGTGAAATTGTGCCTTTTAAACAAATTTAATCATATATCCTTGGATTTCAGTGACTGTCAGCTTCTTGAAAGAAGGGCTAAACGATTTATCTCATTGTTTTTCCTAAATTAAGGGAATTCCTTTCCTGAGGCAAAGGCTAGCACCCAAGGTTGGGCTGATGCTTTTCCCTGAGAGTCGCAGATGAAGAGTCAGTGAATAATGAAAACGCACACACAGACATCACAGCTAAGTTGTTTCAGTTTGTGTTTTGGTGGGAGGGGGTATCATACACTTTCACAATCAGGATGTTAATTACCCTTTGCCTAATCTGTGTGTGAACTTCATGCCTTACACTGCATGAAGTAAATAAAACTCAATGAAGTTTTATTTATTTATGAAGCAGCCTCATCTTTAGTATTAGGAATAAAAATAATACTATCCATTTATTATGTAACTTCTCTGTCCAGCTCTATGCTGGGTGTTCACATGCTTGATCCAATTCTGTTTTCGGAACACTTCTGTGATAAGTATGGTCTTTCCCATTTTAGACATGAAGAAACCGAGGCACCAGAGAGTTTGAATAATTTGCCTGCAGCTTCTGGAAGTCAGGATAGGAATCTAGGTGTTTCCTATCCAACACACTTACCTCTCTGCCTCTCCAATTCCCCAATTCCCTAGCTCTGAAATCCACTCACTGCGCACCTTTGGGGGCGTGAGTTTCTAGTCCTTGTAGCTTCTGCAGTGGAAGGTGAGCTTCTGGCGAGGAAGTTGGGGAAGGAGGGGATGGCTGTTAGGAGGGTGGTCAGCAGTAGCTGCCCCTCCACGTCACATGGGACAAGGCTGAAGATACTCGGAAGTGTTTACTCCAGAGGGAAGAATGACAAAGAGGGTGTGGCTGTCCTCTTCCACATCTTCAGTCTGTCCTACAAGCACGTTAACAGTAAGCCTAGGACCATGGTGGCGATTCCAACGAGCATCTTCTAACACCCGTGGTGAAGAGAATAGGCTTGAACAGAGGGGAGGTAACTCAAGGTGTTCAGACAGACAGAAAGGGGGCAGGCCATGGGGAAGGGGGAGCATTCTGTGGTCAGACACTGCACATCTCAGCTCTGTGACACAAGACAGATCATGTGAACTTCTAGCTTCTCTTCATTAAAAATTAAGCCCAAGGATACCTGGGTGGCTCATTCTGTTAAGCATCTGACTCTTGGTCTTGGCTCAGGTTATGAGATCGAGCCCCACATCAGGATCTGCATTCAGCAAGGAGTCCGCTTGAGATTCTTTCCTTCTCCCTCTGCGCCCCTGCCCACACTTGTGCTGTCTCTCTTTCTCTCTCAAATAAATAAATCTTTTTTAAAAATTAAGCCCAATAATACCTATTCTACAGGATTAGAGGTAATACATGTTCAGAACAAGCAATGTAAAGAATAATACTACAAATATTGCCATGGGGCGGACCTACCTCTCTATTAGCACAGCCAGTTAGCATTCAAGAACCAAACAGGAAGAGTGCAATGTTCTAATGCATTACCTCTGGAGATCCCGCGGGGTAAAATGTCTTTATTAAACCACAACTTCCCAAAACATGAACAATTTTCTTGGTGATTCCAGGACACTTTCGAGAGCTGATGGCCGGGGGGTGGTAGGTGGTGGGTGGTGTGTGGAGTCTTTTTACAGGAACTTTTTTCTTTGTGTGTGTTGTGGGAGGGAGTGAAGAGGTTTCCCCTATTATGTAAACCTTATCTCCGATAAGGGATCAAGTTACTCTTGGACATAACCGTGGTGAGCCTGTTATCTAGCTTTGATCTCTATAAAATTCTCACCACTGAATTTAACAGTTGATTGATTGTTCATTCCACATACTATAATTGCTTCATTAGAGGCTTCAGATGGTTCATTGTGTTGGCAACTTCCTATAAAACTGTCTGCACAATCAGGGCCAGACACATGCCACTTGAGTCATCAGAAACTGAAGCATTTGTTTGTTTGTGTGTTTGTTTATTTCCAAAAGGCAGCCTATTATTACACGGGACTTAATCCTAAGGCCAGGTGGGGTGCCCCCCCGATGGGGAGCAGCCTGTGGGCAAACAGTGTCCCTCTCTGCATGATTTCAGCCATTGAGGGGCAGCCGCCACCATTCACTTAGCGACGACTCCCCGATTCCTAGCTCCAGCCCCTGCTTCTCTCCTGAGAAGCTTCTGCTTCTGCTTCTCTCACATTGAGATAGACACACACCTCCAGACACTGGATCCCTGTCACTTGGATCACCCCACAGGTGTCATCTACTCAACATCTGCACTACTGACTGCATCCTGCCCCCATAAGCCCACACCCTGGGCCTATCTCCTCTCCAGCTCCGCATTCCAGGGAGCCGAGCCATCGTCCATGCGGGACCACAAGTAGGTGTCTACTCATGGTCTACATGGCCACCTTTCCCTTGTGCTCTTCCCAAGCGCCAAGCCCTGTGAACTACTTCAACTCCATTTTTCTCAGTGGGTCCTCCCGCATTTTCACAGTCACGTCCTTGGCCTAAGCTACCACTCTTTCTTCCATGGAGCTTAGGAAGGCAGAACCACCATGTACAGGCCCTTCCAAAACTTTCTGACATCCTTAGCACAAATCTGAAGAGACTGTGTTACATCAGATGACACTTTCTGTCAGCACTGTGTATTCCTTCCTCTCTTTCCTTTAAAAAATCCCTTATTTCTCATAACCCTCTCTATGATGATGTTGGCACCGAGTCTTTCTCATTCATCTTGGATTAACCTCTGGATTAGCAGGCTTCTGGCCATGGAGAGGGAGCCAGGGACCTACCCACTGACTTGCGCTGGTGAAGAGCAAGTGGGCGGTATTCCCGTGAGCCGGCTCTACACCTCCTGTGCCAAGGTGACCTCAAGGGGGAAGAGAGGGACACTTTGCATATCAAGTGGGCAAAACATAACAAATCAGCCCACTCTGAGAGTGGAATACAAGGCCCCTCACAAATGTGCCTCTCTGGCTTCAGCGCCCCCAAATCCTACCTCTTCTCCCACTTCTAACACTGTGCACTGTGTGCTCACTCAACAGGATTGTTCTCTCCCACAAGCATGCCCCATGAATACCTCACACCCCTGCTTTCACATATGTTGTTCCTCTGCCAAGAGGGCCTTTTCCCTCCTTCCTCACCTGTAGAAATTCTATCTACACTCAAGATGTCGGCTCGGTTCACCTCTTGTGTCTTAGCTTGGGCTGCCAGAAAATACTACCATGGACTGGGTGACTTCATAGATATTTGTTCCTCATAGTTCCCAAGACTGGGAAGCCCAAACTCAAAGTGCGGGCATGGTGGGGCTCTGGCGAGGACTCCTCCTGGCTTACCTCGTCACTGCCTCCTCACAGGATGGAAGGGGAGAGAGCCAGCAAGTTCTCTGGGGTCTCTTGTTATTAGGGCATGAATCACATCACGGGGGCCCCTCATGCTTCATTTAACTCTAACTGCCTCCCACAGGCCCCACCTACAAATACCATCACAGTGGGGTTTAGGTCTTCAGCATATGACTTTGGAGGGACACACAACATCCTTCTATCCTAACTTCATGCTCTACTATGTACAATCCTTTGAATGCTGTGAAAATCACACCCTTGCTATGGGCTTCATGCTCTTTATTTCACTGAATTCCCACTGCTATCCTAAAATGTGGTGCTTTTGTCTCCACTTTAAAAGTGAAGACCAAGTTTCCAGGTGGATAGACCACTTTCCCAAAGTCACACAACCACCAAGTGGTGGCCAAGAGCCTGGAATCGGGAGCTCCTGACCCCACAGCCAGGGTTCATCCACTCTCCCCTACCACCGAGACCAGGAGTTCATGACTGGTTTCTGGAGAGGCCCAGGTAGACGCTATTTCAGGCTTTATGGTCCGTACATTCCCTGTCACAACTACTCAGCTCTGCCATTGTACGCAAAAGCAGCCACAGGCAATAAATAAGTGAATGAACGTGGCTGTGTGCCAATAAAACTTTATTTATGGACTCTAGACTTTGAATTTCATATAGCTTTCATATGTCATGAAATAGTCTTCTTTTGATATTCCCGCCAACCATTTAGAAACATAAAAACCATTCTGGGCTCACAGGCTGTACAGAAACGCACAGTTTGAAGATCTCTGTTCGGAACAACGAAAGCGAATGTGAATAGTGATTATTTTTTGAACCACATCTCTCCTCTTCAACGTCTCTTCATCCCCTCAAACAGGGACCCATACACTTTTGCCATCTTTCCAATGGCCCTCTTAACATTTCCCCCTCAGGGTCTTTTCACTTGTCATTCCCTCCGCCTGGAATGTGTGCCCCACATACGCATCAGGGCTCCCTCCGCACCTTCCCCACTATTCAGAGTAGCCTTCCCTGCGAGGCCAGCTGGCTGCTCTGTCTGCGGCATCCCTCTCTGTCACTCCTTGTCTCCTTTACCCCACTTCATCTTTCTCCTTAGCCCCTACCATCATCTAACCAAGCATACATTTTCTCCATTTATCCTATTTATTGCCTCGCCCCTGTTAGAATGTTAGCTTCCCTGAGGCAGGAACCTCTGTTTTGCTCACTGCTGTAAATGCAGAAGCTAGAAGGGTGTGGTAGCCCACAGGAAGAGCCAATAAACATTTCATTAATCCATTCATGCATCCAAGCCATTCACAAACATCCAACATGGAGTAGATTCTCAAAAAAGCTTGCACGAATAGATTGATGAAGTATATATCAAGTTTCTTCAGAGATCTTACATTTTGGGTTTGTAGAAAATCTCTCTCATTTTCCATGGAGTCCGTACAGGGCAGAAACAGGCCCTGGCCTTATTTCTCTGGCCTCCCCCTTAAGCAATGATCTGTGCTGAGATTTCTTTGAGGTGTGAACTCCTGACCCTGACGCTTCTGGAATGCGGAGCTGGAGGCTCTCAGGGAGAAGGCAGGACGTGACTGGATCCTAGGCATCAGCCTCAGACAAGAGCAGCAGATGGACCTGGGGACAGCTTGGTGAGGGAGGCACAGAATTCTGGCAGAAAAGGGAAAAGGTGTGTGCCAGGGCTCCTGGGCGGGCTGGCAGAGGAGATCGGGCTTCTTGTTAAGTTAATTGAGGTAATTTTTGCTGCCACCTTTTGGATAGTAACAAAATTCTCCTCTACCAGCCGCTGATCATACCTCTACCTCCTGCCACATTCCATTGTAAAGAGACAGTGCTCTAAATTTAGCTACATTTATTTAGCTATTCCTTAAAACTTTGTCACTTAAAAAATAATTATAGGATTTCTCTGACACACTGTAATACATGGAGTGCGCCAAATTACAGGTATAATTTGGAGATCCAGCTGGGATCACCAAATAAAATTGACAGCAGCAGACTAATTCCAGAATAATCCATCGGGCAGCTGGAGAGACTTTGTTCCTTAGGCCCCTCTCCTTCATCTGCATATTGAGCCAAAAGGTCAAAGGAACCGGAAGAATCTAAAAGAAGGGGTCTCTAGGCCAAGGAAAGGAGCTCAGGGATGGCCAGGCTTTCCTCTGCTTATCAGGGCCCAGAGGATCACTCAGTCCCCAGAAATTCAGATGTGCTCACCCTGAGTGCAGAGAAAGTTAGGATGAGTGACCCTCTGTCTTTCTACCCAGGCAAGGGCCTGACATAGATGACCTCTACGTGGGGAGGGCTTTTTTTTTTTTCTTCTTTAAAAAAACAAAAAACAAAAAAACAAATTCTTTTGAGTTTTCTATAATTGTTAACTGCAAAAACCAAAGTTAGTCTCCTGGGGGAAAAAAAAATGATGCCCAGGAAGAAAAGAATGGGTCCCTCTGGGAAGTGATAACCCCACTCAGCAGAAGCCACTGGACATAAAAGCCACAGGAGATGAATAATTCTGTTTCTGACTCATCCTGCAAATAGCACTGAGCCCCTGCTGAGCTCCCACTTTGGTACAGAGTCCCCCTGCCCCCACCCCCCAGCAAAGGGCGATCCATTCAATCTGAAACCTCTGGACTCCACAGAAGAAGGGCTCAGGAGGGGCAGAGAGGGCCCAGGGAGTAATGCCTAGGAGAGCAGTTGGGTCTAGAGACAAGGAAGTGGAAAGGATGGTACCACCCTGCTGGTGATCAGTGAGATCTGTGGCTTTTCCCCCCAAGTCAGACTCCTTTGGTTCATCATGGCTTGCTTTGGGGTAGGAGGAAAGAGCTCTCTGGCCAGGTATATTTCCTGGGGTTCTGGGTAGAGGCTAGGGTCCAGGGCTCCAACTAGCCTTTCTGAAGTTCCCCCAGGCGCACTTCATGGCCCAGAGTGCCCTCAGCATTAAGACGGCCGGCTAGGCCAGTTGGAAGGAATCTTCTGGATTTTCTAATCCATGCTTTGTGTTTGGCAGGGTGGCTGACTCAAGCCCAGAGCAGTTAAGAGACATGTCAGGCCACAGAGCGAGGTGGTAGCCACATCTGAAAAGAAGGCAGCTCTCTGCGTCTACCCATACCCATTTTCTTTTTTTTTTTAGTTTTATTTATTTCAGCTACCTTTACGCCCAGCGTGGAGCTGGAACTCACAACCCCAAGGTCCAGAATTGCATCCTCTTCCAGCTGAGCCAGCTGGGCACAGGGCTACCTTTTTACAGCAAGTCCCAGGCTCTCAGAAAGAGCACTGACATTGGGGCCAGCTATCCTTAGGTGTGAATCCAGACCCTGCCCCCCCGGGCTCAGGCAGGTCTTCCAAAGCTGCTGTTTCCTCATCTGTAAGAGTGGGGATGTCCTCCCTACCGAGCCTCCTACACAGTCCATGTATAAGGATCAAATGATCCAGCTCTATAAGCTGTAAAGCGCTAAGCAAACACTGCTTGCTGTCATAGTTGCTCATCCCTGGCTCCGATCCCAAAGGGACCCGACCTGCTGACTTCAGCCAGAAGCAGAACAGCACGATGCGGCAGAGGTATGGCGGCTGGGTGCTGCTGTGGCCAGAGCAGGAGAAGGCGGGAAGCAGGGCCCTGTGCCATTCTGCGGTCCGTCCCTCCCTCTGCCCCTCCTTGTCTCTCCCAGATGGGGCACGGGTGAGGGAGAGTCACAAAGCTGTACGCTTTCTGGAGCAGCTCTGAGGCCCTGGCTGGACAGGAGCCAGGAGGCAGATCTTGGGCACTTGACCAGTTCTTTCCTGCTGGTGTGAACATCCCAACAGTCAGCCTTTTCCTCCTGACTTTCCGAGGGTTGAGGACACGCAGAGGACCCTGTCCCCAGCTATCTGACTCCTATGAAACCTAAGGCTTCTGTGGATTCTACCCTGTATCCTGGGAGGCTAACAGCCACCCCAGCCACCTTGGAGGGTCCCAGACGGAGATGGCTGATGGTTGATGACTAGCCCACAGATTCCTCAGCCCTGACCACTGCTTCCACAGTCCGTGACCAGAACACCAGCCCTGCTCGGGGGAGGGAGGCTGAATTGCAGAAATTCCAGGACTCTGCGGGCTCACAAGCCCTGCTAGTCTCTGAGGAAGCAGAGGAGCCTTGGGCTGCCCCTGCAGATGACCTTCTAACTGGCGACCAGCTCTGAGCCCGAGGTGCTGCACTAACTAGACACAAAATTAATACCCACTGAGCACCAACTACGTGCAAGACCACACAGGTCCTCCAATACCTACTGAGTGAGACTTGACCCCTCCTGTTTCATGAATGAGAATCCAGAAAGGTGGTGAAACTTGCCCAAGGTCATGCGGCTAACAGCAACATTCATAATAGCCACCATGAGCGCTTTCAATAAGCCAAACATTTTATGCACATTTCCTCCCCAGGACCTCACAATAACCCTGTCGTGCTCGTTGCTCTCCCTGTCTCCCAGAAGAGAGAGCCGGCATGGACGTCCCTGAGGCCCTGCCCCACCACACAGAAAGCAGGCGAGTGGTAGATCTGGAGTCCAGCCCAGACCCCACGGGCGGCCTCCCGCTCCCGTGGGCTGCTGCTGCAGGGAGACCCCTAGCTCCTGATGCTAAGCCCCGTATTCACGCCACGCCACCAGCCATTCAGGATTCTCACTGCAGAATCACCAGGGGAGCTTCTACAAGCTGGATTCTCAGACCCCCGCCCCAAAAGCCTGGTTCCACAGATGTGGGAAGTCCCCGTGAGGCCGTGTCTGCGACCCACGCCCCCAGGCACGACGTTCCCATTGCTGCCTGCCTGTCAGGGTCTCTAACTGCGAGATCTGGCCGGTCTCCGTCTTCCATCCTCAACTTCTGTCCTCACCACAACCGGCGCTGTCCTTGCCTGTGTCCCTGACAGCCCCCCCTGTTGAATCTGGGGGCCTCCCCTCCATCGGCCTCGCAGAGGCAGTCAGCACCAGGGACCACGCCTCCTCTGTGAAGCTTTCTCTATAACATCCTTTCTCCTACCACTCTGGCCTCCCCTTCTTGGCCTCTTTTTTACTTCTCTGCCCCCTTCTATCCCTTTAATCTTGCTGTTCCCAGAACTCTGTGCTCAACAGCCTTCTTTTGTCATCTTCCTTGCCCTGGGTGACCTCGTCCACCTCATGGCTGCAGGGACCCCCCTTTGTGGTGATGAAGCTGCTCAGAGCTTTCCTAGAGCCCCCAGCCCGTGGAGGCCCACGTGCATCTGGATGGTCCACCTGGCTGTGCGAGGGGCCCCCGGCAGGGCTGTAAGGGAATACAGCATCTTCGCCTGCTCCTCCTGGTGCACCTTCTCTGTGAAGGATCATTCACAGGTCAGTGAAGGCAGAAAAAAAATGGTGTTTGGAGTGAGGGTACATCCCTAACTCCTCCTATGTCCTATTATTACCAAGGTCTAGAGATTCTAGCTTCTAAATATCTCAGGAGCACCTCAGCTCCCCATCCACGTGGCCACCATCCCATTCTTCTTGTCTTCAGTGCCCTCGTAAATAATTCCCGTATCTCCCTAACCAGGCTCGCAACCACCCAACCCACTCTCCAGCCAGAAGCCAATCAATCGGGCTGTCCCACTTCCTTACTGAAAACCATTAAGGATTATCCATTACCTCCAGCGAAAAATCTGAGCCTTTGTTCTCCCCCCAAAGCACTTCCTGAGGGCTTTCCTTTCCAGCCACATCTACAACTCCCCACCAAATAGCCCTATCTACACTCGGGCACTTAGGCCTGTGCACAGTTCTGGGGTGTTTTGATTTCTTTGCAGATGCTATTCCTTCTGGAAGACTAGCTCCTTCTCCATGTTCATCCTCCCTAAGGAGGCACCTCCTCCAAAAGCCCTCCCTGACCACTGGCTTAACTCCAACCTGAGCTATCACAGTTGGCCTGCCCCTCCACCAGACAAGCAACATTCCATCTCCTGCACCTTCCACTCTCCAGGGCCCAGGATGGGACCAGGGGCTCTTAATGAAGGCCTGCAGACTAGTAATGATAAAAATAAGAACCACACCACCCATAGAGGATGAGACCGTGACGCTACGCCCATTCATCATATCACTGAACCTGCACAACAACCCTAGACAGTACCTATTTTTTATTCCCATTTTACAGACAAAGAAACTGAGGTGTGGGAATATTAAAGCATTTGCCCAGGGTCACATGTTTAGCCAGTGACAGAGTGGAGACCAGAGCCCTTAGCCCAAGTGAATGAACGAATCCACGACTGAGGAAACCATGATTTCAAGACGCAGAGTGATAGAGCCTCTGCTCAGAATTTAGACAAGACCACGTCCCGGAAGTTAGCCGTGTAACCTTGAGTACGTCCCTGGGAAATGAACTCTGAATTCACCATGGCAGAGAGAAGACCATTAGCTCTTTAAAACTAATCAGCCATTCACAACTCTGAGGGCCTGAAGTACCCATATTCCTAAGAGAAGCCAGGTGAGCAGGCTCTTCCTCACCCGTCCCCTTGCCTGCCCCAGCCCTGTCCTCGTCCTCCGGCCTGTCCACTGAACAATTCCCAGCACCACATGACTTTCTTGAGCGCCACAAACCCCGAGGCTCCCTTCAATTACCCCCAATTCCAAACTATGCCGGGAACACACGAGGGCAGAAAAGTCTTGAAATCTGTGTGAGGGAGAGGTTGGGAAAGTTGAAGAGAGCAATTTTTGTTTCACATCATTCCTTTGTATAATGTTGTATCCTTCTGACAAGTCCGCATAATACAGCTTAACTTCACCAATTGCCGCCTTAAGAGAAAACAGTGAAGACCTATCTTTAATGTCAAATGAACAATGGGCAACCTTCCAGAGGAGGAAAGTGACTTGCTTTGAAGGAGCTGGAGAAGAAAAGTGCACAATGTTCCAGCTTAACGTGAGGGGGGAAGTAAGTCAGCAGCTGTGTGTTGGCACGTCAGCTTCCCGGCTGCAAGTGAGGGCGGCCTCCACCAGCCTCATCTGTCTGTCGAACCACAGGCAGGGGAGGAAGCCTCCTAGCATGGGTGAGTCTAGACAGAGGGTGTTTATTCCTGGGGAAAGTCGAGCTAGCTCCCCTCAGCCCAGGTGTGTCTGTGCGTACAGGCATAGAAATAGAAATTTCCCTTCATAGACGATGGATACTGGAAGCATACGGGGAACCCCTGGGGATTTTAGCCCCTGGTTCTCCTTCCTCTGCCAGAGCATTTTGTTTGCACCTGATTCTCCTCACATGTGGCCGCTCTCCAGGAGGCATTGAGATGAGGGTATATCCTGACCAACCTTGGCACAAAGGCTTGGCTGACCAAACAGTATTTAAGTGATTTAAATTCTCGAGGCTTTCCTCATGAGATGGAGAGCATCTCAGGGTGCCTTTCCACATTCAAATTCCATACCTGATACTTCAGCCACAGCAAGCTTCCTATTATTTCCTGGTGCAATCATACGATCTGCTGTATGCCTCAGTGCCTTTGCACATGCTGCTGTTTTAGGTCTGAAGTGCCCCTGGAAAGACTTACTCATTCTTCAAGGCTCAGATCAAATATTTCCTCCTTTAGGAGTTCCATCTGAGCTCCTCGGTGAGTTTGCACCCCCTCCTTTGGGCTCCAGGCTACCTCTATCAGAGCATACATTACCTTGTATGAAATTTATCAGTGTACATGACCTCTTCCCTATCAGGTGATGTCTGTTGCAGGAGCAGAGACTTTCAATCATATATACATGCACGTATGCATATGAATTCACATATCTATTCATAATCATGCCCTGGACCTAGCTCAGTGCTTGGTACATAGTTTCTACTCAATAAATGCGTATTAGATTAGAGAGTAAAATTCAGGCTCTCAATCCCAGCTGCAAATCAGAATTACCTGAGGAATTCAAGACAACAAAATAAAACAAAACAACCACAGCATCCACAACTGACTTGTTAGAAATGCAAAAATCTCAGGTCCAGGTCAGACCAACTGAATCAGAAATCTGGGGTGGGTCTCACCCATTTGTGCTTTATAAGCCCTCCACATGATTGAGATGTAAGTTAAGTTTCCTTTGTCTAGACACTCAAGACTAAATAACATGCTTCATCATCCCCAATACACATGAAACCCAGTGGTAAAGAAAGACAAAGATAAGTACAGTTAAAAGCTCCTTCTTGGAAAAAAAAAAAAAAAGAGAGAGAAGGGGAAGCAACTTAGTGTAATCACTAGTGTACAGCATGTACACAACAGCATGAATGGGTGGGGATAAAATAGGAAGGACAGGGGGATAACCAAGAAGCCTTTGCCCCGTGATGGAGGATGTTCCTTGGCCAGCCAGTCCAGCCTGGTCCTATCATCTGGCAGAAACTCCTTCATCTATTGACCCTGTGGCCACAGCTAAGAGGGACACTGGGCAGCTGTCCTTTCTCAGGGCTGCTCACTTTCTCTTAGTGTGTTCATGGGTCTGGGATGGCCCTTGGAGTTGATCACTTAGTTACAGATTATCATGTGTCAGGCTTTGTGTTTTTCAGGCATGAGAAGTTTCTAGAACCTTAAGAAGCTCTTGGTTGGTTTGTATCCAGTCAAACCCAAAGTCAGAATTATGAATCCTTGAATCTAGACCCACCGTCTGAAGGTTTCTGTCCCTCAGCAGCAGGCATTCTTGTCCTGTCTATTTTGCTAACGATGCACCGAGTTGGAGTGTGTGTTGGGGGGGGGGGCGGGATGGTAACACTAAAATTCCTTTGGCTTCTCTCCACATCCCAGAAGATGGCTTTTTATGCTGTAAAGATATTAGGAAATGTTGGAATATCATGCTACCTCCAGGTTCCCATCTTTTCTCTCCCTCTGTGTTTTCACCCCCCCCCCCCATTACTTCACTTCTGCCAAGGTTAGCATGAATAGAGAATTTAGCTTTTCCTACTCACAGCACTCCTCCCAGCCATGCTGGACAACTGATGGAGACAGCGTGGACTCCCCTCAGAAAGGCTGTTTCCACCCCGCTCAGCTTGCTTTAGCCTTACCGGCTATTACTGAAGTCCACAAGAAGTGGCCAATCTTCTCCAATATAATTGTATTTTCTGTCCCAGAACATAGTTTGAGTGTCAAGATAATACATTGGACAATTCATCCCAACTGCCATGGAAGACCTGACTGGGATTTCTGACTTTTCAGACAACAGAGGAGTTCTTGGTGCTCTGCACACCACTGTGATTCAGCCAGTCCCCCATTTTAGGGTATCACATATCAAACCCCACTTCCAGAAACCAATGTCATTATTATTTAGTACTTATTTCATTATGAGTGGAAGAAACCCAACTTTAAGTGGCTTAAGCATAAAGGGGGAATATATTGGCACACCTGAATGAAAAACCCAAGATGTCTGCTGCCTTTAGATGTGGTTATACCTAAAGCATGGAATTAAGCCATTGGTCCGCTCTCTCTTGTTCCCTTAAAATCTCAGCTCTGTCTTCCTTTGTATTGAGTTCACTCTCTACTGCTAGTCCCAGGTTGCTATTTAACCAACAAAAAAGAAAGCACCACTTTTGTACTGGTTCCAGGAGAAGTGCCATTGCTGACTCTCACTAGCCCAACGTTGTCACAGGCCCATCCTTAAACCAATCACTGGGGCTAGAAAGGACGTACTACAATGACTGACAATCTGCCCAAACTTGGAGTCAAGAAGTGAAAACAGGCCCAACCTAAAACACGCAGTCTGAATGTGGGAAAGATGTTTTCCCAAGGGAAAAGAGTGGTTCTGTTAGCAGAAGAAGGGATGGCAAACAACAAGGGCAAACAACAGTTCACTTTAAGGACCATGACTGTTTGTGCTGGCTATTGTGTTCCCAGAGCTCAGTACAATGCCTGCCACATAAGGCATGCTCTTTCAGTATTTGTTGAATGAACGAATGAATAAATAAATGAATTTGGACACTATCTTTATATTCCATTTCCTCCTGGGGGAGCTCAATGGAAGATGAGTTCTTCAAGAGCTTCCAGGAGTTTTAGTGGCTAGCCTAATTTTAATGATCCCTGGATTTGCTCAGCTGGAGAAACAATCCTCTTCTCCCCATAGGGTTCCCTTTTCCCAACATGGTCTCAGAAGGAAATCTGGCAATATTCCACCAAACTTAAAAATACAACAGATATTTCTCTGAAGCAGCAGAGTGGTACACTGATTCTTTTTAAAATGCATTTATTCTGCAACCATTTACTGAGCACCTATTACATGCCACACACTATGCTAGGTACTAGAATATAGGTATAAAAATTCATAACCTCTTGCTTTAAGAAGCTCAAGCCTAGTGGAGACATCAAGTGATCAATAAACTGGAGGCAGCCTATAGAGTAAAAGATTATGGGCTTTGGATCTGACCTGGATTTGAAATCTGGCTCCACCACTTAATTATCATATAACATCAGGAGAGTTATTCACTTCTTCAAGCCTCTTTTTTCCTTATCAGTTAAGTTAGCTACAATAATATCACCAACTTCACAGAGGTGTCATGTGAATTAAATGATAATACATGTGTACAAAATGTAGCCAGAGTCTGGAACAAACAAGAGTGCTTCTAGTTGAGGCAATAGAAGTCCCAAGAGAGAGCAACTCATCCTGGAGAATTCAGAGGTCTGATGGCAGAGGTAAGATTTGAGCAGGTTCTTAAGGATGAACTGGAGATCACAAAACAGAGGGCCTAAGGGGAATGCATTCTGAGAGACAGAAGGGTTTATTCAAAGCTTTGAAAACCCAAAGAAAATTGGTCATTTATAGAGCAGCAAATATTTCCTGATGCCCTGTATATTGCTGGGATAGTCATGGTAGTGGAAAGATGAAATACTGACATTCAGAGAAAGAATAAGGATCCTGGAACTTCTTTGTCTGTTGGGAAATTAGGGCACCTATCCTTCCCAATTACTGCAAATCTTGGTGTCTCGGGTAAGTGGGTGTCAGGATAGCCATCATCTCCTGTACACACATTAAAATGATGCCTTTCAGATGGATGGAGAAGTTGAGGGTCCATTTACAGTTCCTTCCAAATGACTTGCGGTGATTCACAATATTTATTATTCAGAATCTGCATGAAGCAGGGACAGTGAGTTGGCCGAAGTTGGGGGAGGAGGGGATGGCTTGACTCCTGGAGGGAAGTCAAGGTTGGGGGGTTTAATGAGATAATAGCCACACAGCACTTTGATAGCCCTGAGGTGCCATGCTGTGCCTCCTGTTCGGGGACTGTGAGATCTGGTGAGATGCTGTTTCTAAGTAAAGATGCCAGAGTATAGGAATGCTAGACAGACAGAACAAAGTGGGAGAAAGACTTGCTCCTTAAGTAGTTTCCCTCATCAGCATCGAGGCTAGAACCAGCCATCACAGCAAGCACAAAGAAATGCCAAATTGCCAATTCGGGGACTTGGGTCCAGACACTCGGTCAGACATGGCATCCTTCACCAGAAAGGAGCCCACCCCTTCCCACCCCAAGACAAATGCTAGGCTCACATCAAACAGACTGACAGGGCTCCTGAGCCTTCTGGTCCTGACCCCTTCTCTCTAGCCCAGCTCATGTCCCTCGTCCCCACCTAATTCAGATTGCCAGTTGTGACAGAAGGAAAGAGGGCCAGCTTCCAGAATTCCAAATTTCTGACTAGCTGCTAACTGATGCCAGAGGTCCCTCATGGGTGCATACCATACAGAGAACACATGCTTTGCCACCAGGATGGGTGGAGGAAGGTTGGGCTGGGCTATGTGAGGTAATGTTCTCATCTCTTACCCTGCTGCGTGCATCCTTTTTCTAGATCATTCCCTCATCCCTGCCTGGCATTACAAAGACACAGGAGAAGCTCCAGTCCCATGAAACTCTAGACGCTCAACTGTGTGCCCTTTGAGCCAGATTTTCCCATCATGTTCCACATGAATCCTTTTAGATCCATATCAGGGCAACTGGCTAGCTCTTCATCCAACCTATTCATGTGTCCTGGGGAGAAACTCAAAAGGATGAAACAGTTAAATATTCACAAGGAAGGGAGAAGTTTAATTCTCTTTATCCCCTCACCCAAAGTTTGCCCCCTTTCACCATGACCCAGTTTTATGTCCCTGATGACTCAATTTTAACAGATCCATTTTAGAATTTCTTCTCCTTACACATTTCTATCAGAATTAAACTAACTGCTGCAACAAATGAACTCCAAACTTTCAGAGGCCTGACTTTGTAAAAAGCTTGCTTTTTATTCATGATCAATATATATTTTTTCTGCCATTATGGGAGCACATCAAGGAGCAGGGACAGGCGGTGGTATCACCTAATACGTCCCCAGTGTCAAGGCATTAGGAGATAGGTTTTGGGGTGGTGATTAGGTCATGAGAGAAGAGCCCCCAAGAACAAGATTAGTGCCCCAATAAGAGACACAAGAGGGATGACCTGATTCTCCACCATGTGAGGACATTGCAAGAAGGAATCTATCTGCATCCCAGGAGGTGAGCTCTCACTAGGAATTGCATTGGCCGGCACTTTGATCTTGGACTTCCCAGCCTCCAGAAGCATGAGAAAAAGATTTCTGTCATTTAAGCCACCCAGCCTAAGGTATTTTTGTTATAGCAGCCTAAAGTGACTAAGACAGAGGGATCATGTTTCCTTCAGAAATTCAAGGTTGTCACCTTGAATAGCTCTGTCATATTCATCAGGTGGCTTTCAAGGTCATCCTGGGTGTCAACATTCACTTTACAAAGAGGGAGGGGCATGAAGGGTTAGAGATGAGAGACCATGGCAGGCCAGGCCTTGAAGGGGTATGGCTCATGCCATTCACATCCCATGGACTAGAATGTAGTCACATAGCCCCAGGTAATCACAACAAAGGCAATTCATTGTTGTGGTTTTGCCCCAGCAGCAGGAGCAAGAGTTAAGAAATTGGATGAAGAGCTAGCCAGTTGCCCTGATATGGATCTGCAAGGATCCATATGGAACATTACTGAGACTCTGGCTCAAAGGGTACACAGTTGAGGTGTTGTAAGGAAAGCAGCTGCACTTGAAGATCTGAGTTAAACCAGTGGTAACCGGTGAAGATATAAGGAAGATGAGATGTTAGTTCCAGGTCTCGGAAGCCGCTTGCAGGAACCTTATGAGCTTGGGAGTTGGACACAGGGCTGAGGTCCTAGAAGCCCAGGGCAATGGGAAGACACCACATGGGATAGTTTCAAGCAGAAACAAGAAGCACAGCCACAGAGACAGTGGGACAAGCTTAAGGCTCAATAAAGGAACTGGTTGAAGAGGACATCCTTGCATATTCTAAGTCTTTAAGAAAGATGATGGACACATGGGAGGAGAAGAGGTCTGTGTGTAGGTACAAAAATCCTCTATGTGTGAAGGGAAATGGCACTGGAGTTGGTAACTAATGTCTCTGAGGTTAGGCAAAGAGCAGTGGGATTGCCTTAAAGAAGGAGATGCAGAAGAAAAGAGTCAGAGGATGATCTGGACAGGTGAGTAGGAAGGTAGGGGGATCCTAATGCCATTGATGGTCCTGAGGTGGAAGGTGTGAAAAGGTGAGCAGCCTTCGCTTGAGGAGGCTGTGGAGCAGGGCAGCTGCCCCAGGTCTAGGTTCAGGTGAGGCTGTGGAGGCTCTTACAGAGGCCTAGCACAGAGCTCCAATGGGAGAATGGCCTGGCAAGGGGCCAGGACTGAGCTGGGTGGGACTTGGAGGAAGGGGGAGAGCACAGGGCCCCAGGTAGACCTTGGGCTGAGGTTTTATTCATTTTATTCATTTAAGAGAGAGAGAGATAAAGATACCCACAGAGAGCACGAGTGAGCACAAGGGAGCACAAGCAAGCACAAGCTGGGAGGAGAGGGACAGGCAGGCTCCCTGATGAGCAAGGAGCCCGAAGTGGGACTTGATCTCCAGACTCTGGGATCATGACCTGAGCCAAAGGCAGGTGCTTAACTGCCTGCGCCACCCAGGCACCCAATAATGAATATTTTTAAAAAGACCCAAAACTCAAAGAAACAAATCATTTTGCTGCTCTTTTCCTTACTCACATTAGGCTTATCCAAGCTGGTGAATGTTTTAGCTCAGGTTGCAAATGCAAACCAAAACTCAAAGAAACAAATCATTTTGCTGCTCTTTTCCTTACTCACATTAGGCTTATCCAAGCTGGTGAATGTTTTAGCTCAAGTTGCAAATACCGACAGAGAAGTAGAAAGCAACTTTCACTGGGGGAAGGAAAAGGATGGATTCTACTTTAAAGGTTAAATTTCGATCTGGGAGCTGTAACAGCACTGTCAAATAATTATTATTATTATTTTTACAAATCTATTTCCCTTTAAAACAAGTTGGGAAATTTCTGACTTAGTTTAAATGAGACCTCAATTCTCCCAGACCTGATCAGCCACCTGAGGCAGGGTCTCCTGCTGGAAAAGTGCTGTGCTGAGTCATTAAAATGGCAGTTCCCACTGAGAGAAATAACGGAGCTAGATTCTCCGGGACAGAGCTGGTGAGCAGTAGGGGGAGGGAGGGAGGGAAGCTAATTTTTCCAGGCAGATCTGAACGCTTCTTTTTCTTAGGCACTCTTAGTCAATATTTATCTAGCTATTCATGGAATTATAACTAATCATTTATCTCTTTTCCTTTTCATTGTATTTCTCTGCCTCTTTGTGGTATGCTGAGCTTGAGCAACAGAAGGAAGTTCTGGCCTCTCCATTGCACGTCTGAAGACGTCAGAAGTTAAACTTCTGGCTGAGGCATGATCAAATTGTGAAACTCAGTTGGTGCAAGACCTATGAAAAATAAGCCTTATCCATCCCCCTCCTTCTGTGTGTAGATCTATAGAGAGTTAAGCTTTAGGAGGTATGATTTGTTTTTCTAGAGTCTTTTGTTTTTGTTTTTGCCACAATAGCATTTTGGGGTGTTACTAGCCCAGTCGTTCTCTGACTTTGGACATCAGAATAGTTTCCCTGGGAGAAGAAATGTTGTTTGCCATCGTGAAGTGCAGGCGGATGAACCACAGATGTCATCTTGACAGTAAAAGGTCTCAACTTGCATTTCTGTAAGAAGCCTGGAGGAGCCAAGGCCTTCCACCAAGCCTTTCTGATGGGGGGGAACCCCCGAAGTGCCTGATCACAGTCCCTAGAGGACAAGAAGCCAGAGCACAAGAAGTTAAAGGTCAAGGTCCCCGGGAAACACTGTAAAAGGCAATTTATGCACAGATGTTTTCTCGGGAAGGAAGTGAAAGGAGACGGGTTGGGTGAGTGGAAGGGAGAGTCAAACTGGGATGCAGCTCCAGTGGACCCTGGGGGAACTCTGAGGGGACTCTTCAGTGAGGTCCAAGACAGATGACAGGACTGGGGCCCTTTGTCCAACACTAACCAGTGATCACATGGAGGCTTTCCCAGGGAGAAGCTACCTTGGGAGAGGCCGCTCCCTTTAGCTAAGGACACTTTCCATAGACGGCAGGCAACATTGCCAGCAGCTGGGGGGAATCCTACTGGCACATCCCAGCACCCGCTCTGGGACCACTCCTTCTGTTCATGACGTTGACTGCTGAAGCCTTTCTTGGATGCTGAGAGACTCTTCTCTGTCATTTGCATATAGATTTTTAGTTGCATGATCTTTCCTCATCTATTGTCTAGTTTCATAAAGCATAATAACATGCTAGATGGGAAAGGAATATGATCTAATTCAACAGCCTCATTTTATATATGGAGAAATGGAGGCCAAGA
Source organism: Procyon lotor (assembly GCA_028646535.1). Classification (NCBI taxonomy): domain Eukaryota; kingdom Metazoa; phylum Chordata; class Mammalia; order Carnivora; family Procyonidae; genus Procyon; species Procyon lotor. The sequence continues at coordinate 56,140,818 of CM053615.1, forward strand.
GAGTAGAAATAATTTACTGGAGGTCCAGTAGTTGTAGCCGAGCTGGGGCTGGAATCCAGGTCTCTTGACTTCCATGCTCCCAAGCTCTCCTCCCACTCTCCATGCCCGCTGCCTCCACTGGATTCCCACAGCGCCCACAGCAGGAGAAGCATCACAGATGATGATACAGATACGGATAGAGATATAAGAAGATGAAGGGACAACAAAGCTCACGCAGCAAGAAAGTGGAAAGATTCCCAGCCAAGTCCATTTGATGACAGAGCTGGTTCTCTGTCTACCCCAGCACACCAAGGGCCTCTCCCAAGGGGCCCCATCTCTATTCAGTTCAGCTCAAGGATCTTTTCTTTGAGCACATGGACATTGTGCTAGGTCCTGGTGATATAAAGATTAATCAGCTACTATATCAATTTCCAATGAGTTTGCTGCACTTAAGTGGGAAAAAAAGAACAAAACTACAAATCAGTTCACTGTCACTCAGGAAATGTTCTGTTAGAACTAACCAATGTGGGCCACCTGGATGGTTCAGTCGGTTAACTGTCTGCCTTCAGCTCAGGTCATGATCTCAGGGTCCTGGGATTGAGCCCGAGTGGGGCTCCTTGCTCAGTGAGGAGCCTGAACTCTCTCAAATAAATAAACAAAATCTTAACAACGACAAAAACAACAACAAAAGAACCAAACCAAGCTATCAAGGTACACCGGATGACCCAAACTCAGCCTCGGGGTTTCCTGGAAGAAATACACCTGAAGGTGTTCGCATGTGAATAAGAGACCCAATACCTCGTTTTCCTCACACCTCTCCACCGGCTCTTCCTTGCATTCCCTAGCTGAGGTGGTGGCTCCACCATCTACTCAGTGACAGAGCTGGGGATCTATATGAGGGGGCCAGAGCTTGGCTTTCTTCTTCCTTCACCCTACCCACAACAAGCCATCTGCTGCTGAGGATTCATTAAGCAGTCTCCACCCCCACTCCCGCCAACCCTCACCTTTGACTTAATTTATATATCATGACTTCTTAACTTGATGAGTAAAACCACCTTCTATCTGGTCTCTCTGCCCCCAGTTTTGCTCTGCTCTTTCCTTTCTTCCTCAGCCATCTTAATACTGGGCAAATAGTGTCTCTGCCACTCCCTGTCAAAAATCCTAATGGGACCCCACACAGCTTTCTCCTAACGTGAAGGCCTTGACATTTCTATGGTTTCGGATACTGTTCGTTTGCCTGGAAAGCCCTTAACTGAGTCCCCTTTTTACATTGCAAACTCCCGCTCATTCTTTAGTACTCTCCTCAGACACCACTTTCTCCAGGAAGCCTTCCCTGATGTCCCCATCACACCTTGTGTTTGACCCAGTTGAGCCTAGTTTCCTCTTTCCCACTAAGCTGTGAGCTCCTGGAAGGCAGGAGGTTGTGTGTGGGGGTGGGTTGGGGAATGCTTATTTGATGTGCATTCCAAGCCACCTGCAAGTGGAAGCGGACTGGTAGTAGTGGAAGAAAGGCAATTTGGGGTAGCAGGAATAGCTTGCATGAAGGCATGATGGCATGCAATGATGGTGCGCTTAGGGTTATAGGCCCAAAAGCATCATGATAATGTCAAGCAGGAGGCAGTAAACTTTTCCTATCATGGCCAGAGAGTACCTATTTTAGGCTTTTTGGGCCAAGAGGCAAAATTGAAGACACTGTGTTGGTACTTGTATAACCATTTACATATAATGTTCAGAAATGCAAAAACTATTTTTAGCTTTTGCTCTGATCTTGAGGGTCGGATCTGGCCCATGGGCTGTCATTTGCCAGCTTTTGCCACAAAGGATGAGGAGATGAGATAAACAGTGAAGGAAGGGGCTGGAGAAGTAAGCAGTTGCCTGACTGTGGAGAACTAAAATGGCAGGTATAAGACCTTGGATTTGACTCCATCATCGATGGCAAGCCCTCAAAAGGTTTCAGGCAGCGGAGTGAGCTGATTGGATCTGTATTTTATAAACGTTCAGCTGGCTGGAATGAAGGAGCTCCTTATCTTGGCAGGCAAAACTGCACCAACCCTGTCACCAACTTCTGACTCCAACGCAAGGCATCTCAGATGGATCCCAACACCATCTCTTCTCCTGGATGAAGCATTCCTGGGAAGAGCTCCCAAGACTATAATCTCTCTTATCTTCCTACATGGACTCAGGGTCTTGGGTTGGGAGAACATGTGGAAAGGATCCCTTTCCTCTGCCGAAGGAGATCTGCCCAAGGAGAATGAATCAAATCGTTTATCACCAATGGGGCAAGGCCCGCAAAGAACATTTCCTGTGGATCTGCAGATCCAGTTCTGCCTGGATCTCCTCATGACAATGGTTAGGTACCTGACCTTGACTTCACATCAGTCCCAACTCCCACACTTAGTTCGAAAACAGGTCTTAAATCACTCAGGAGCCAAGCCAAGCCAGGCTGAAAGAGGAAACAGCTTTGGCCAGGTCTGTGTTCCAGCACAGTCTACGGACATCAAAACAAAGACAGGCTAACATCTAATGAAATCACTCTGAAACAACGAAAGCAAGATGTTGACATCCTCTTCAGGGTTTGGCCCAAATTAAGACAGTAATGTCCATGGATAAGATAGGCAACTGAGTCAGAAGCCTTTCCAGGGGGCGGTCTTAGTAGCTAAATCAGATGATGGCAATTACTGGATATTACAAATTTGTGAGCTAAATGGTTCTCTGCTTTGGGATGTCTGTTCTGACACTTTGTGAGGCCACCCCGAGAATGATTAACTTAACGAAGGCCTCTAGGGTAGCTACACCCACTTTTATTGCCTATAGTAACTTTCCTCTACACACTTCCCTCTAAGAAAGCAGCCTTGAACCTGACTCTACTGACTGGTTGAGGTCTGGTAAGCATACTTCACCATTGTCTTTCTGCTTCTGCATTCGTATTCAACTTCCTATAAAGGAAATGCATTTTAGTGCTGGTGTGAGATCCAATCTGTTAGCTCCAAACTACAAGGGGACCAAATTAGTCACTCCAATGCTGAGTCATCATCAACTCAGTCCCTCCCGTCCCCCCTCGTTTGATTCAGGTAAAGTGGCTTCCTTAGGGTTCTGCAAAGATCCTCTGCAGATTATGTCACCAAGGAAGGACAGAGGTCAGACTTGGCCAATGTTTTCTGAAGAGCTTTTGGTTTTATGAGTTCTGTTCAGAATTGGACTTTAGAAATGTGGCTAATATGTATTAAATAACTTGAGATTGGCCAACTTTAAAAAGTTTCAAATTATCTTAAGAAAGCCATCATCAGAAGTGTCTATAATTTTCCCAGAATAACTTATCCAAGGTTCTGATGGTCAAATATTTTAGATGAACCATAACAAGTTGCTGGGTCTTTTAAGGGTCTTATAGCCCAGACCCTTCTATTTTCACATCTAATATCAAACTTTTAAATAGGTATCCTGGCGGGGAATGTGATCGAGAATTTGAATTAAATGGAATCTGGGTAAAATGCTGTGACTATAGCAGATTATCCCACTGAACCCTTGGCTACTTGGTGACCTGCAGAGCGTTTATTTATTTTATGCTGCAGCAAGACTCCTTCTGTGCATCTTTAAGGAGAAGACCTTGTCTGACAGGTTACATTTAGTTGGTGAGTCTTTCTCAGAATCATAGGGCTCTGGGAGCTAGAGGTATTATAGGACATTTGTAAAGGATTATTTCTGGATTGCTAAACCACTTAGTGACCTATTTTGAGGTTATCCGGGTAAGACTAGGGTACTATATCCTAAGAGGAAGAGGAAGCTTCAGGGGTAAAGATAACCCAGACCTCCCACACACACCACTGTCACCAGTCTCTCTCAAACCTTTTGAGAACTGGTGAAGGAGGCCTATGACTAGGTATTAGAATTCTGCCTTCACAAGATTCTGCTAAGTCCTTATTTTATAGCCAGAGGTCAGCTTTGAGGGCCTGGGTGTGTATTATAGTAGGGTAAAAATGAAGAGAAAAGTCTACAACTCTCGCCATCAAAGGCCTATATAAACGAGAGAACAGGTCCCTAACCCACAAATCAGAACTTCTGGCCTGAAGATAGGCAACCATTCATAAGTTTGGGGAATCCGTGCAGTGGGTCATGGGGCGCAGTGACTCATGGGGACCTGTGCTGGTTCACACATCCCCCTGCTTGTGCGCCCACTGGCCAGTAGAAGCAAGGAGCCAACACATAGGAAATACATGGGTGATGATAATCACTGTACCCGCTATGCCAGGCTGAGCCCACCGTCCAATGTCGCCCTGATTATAGGAGAGAGATTGTTTTCAGTATGTAAATTCGACGCCAGAACTCACCCGATGAAGGGAAATTCTGAACGCCACTTGCTGGGAGAAGGCTGTCAACTAGAGGAAGTGCAGAAGTCTGAGAAAACCCCCAAAGTGGAGATTGTGGCTTCTGACTGGCAGAAACAACTGTGTTGGGCTCTATGGGGCAGTTTTCCTAACCAGATCTCTGGACGATCCAATATATCATAGAATCACCGTGACTTTTCCTGGGCTCATTTCCTGCCCTTTGAACACATGCAAGGGCCTGAGACTCTCTCACCTGAGTTAGGGAACGGTCCTTGGTAGTAGGCTCTTTCGTACTTTCTGCATCACCCCACATTTTGCAGCAGTACTAGTGCCCCTTGGTGCCTTAGTTTGGAATCCCAACTTGAACGAAGGTCATAACCAAGAGCTCTGGTAGACGAAGGCAATGACTATGGCTCACAGACAGGCCAGGGCAGGATGGGCCATTGTGGGAGTGTAGCCATCATTCAGCCTGGCAACTTTGCCTTCCCCCTGAATGAATGCCGCCAACACCCAATCTGTTTCTAGATCTTGCAAGACAAAAATCTAGTCACTGCCTGAGGGCCCCTCCAGCGACACCATGGGATGCTCATTGACTCTGAAGGGCGCTGTATCACCTCCTGGTATAGGAAAGAAGCTAAACTTCAGAGCTGGCCAGGTTCACCCAAGTGGTCCTGAGTTTGGAATGGAGGGAGTGGACACACCTCTGACACAGCAGGAAGATGAGAAGGCAGGTGGAGAGCAGGGCAATTCTAGTGCTTTACAATGATGGCAAGCTGTGTCAGGTGTTTAGTATGGGGCAGGCATTATCTAAGCATCTAGGACGAAGTCATGGAGCCTCCCAACAATCAGACAAGGTAGGTACTCTTTTTGTTCCTACTTTATAAATAAGGAAAGTGAGGCACAGAGAAATGAAGGAATTTGATGCAGATAGTGAGGGGTCCGTTGGGGAGCCAACCCTGGCTCGTGGCTCTTGCACCCTACTGCTACACGATCCAACCCCTGCGAGGACTCTATTTTGCCTCTATCATAGAATCTTTCCAGGTATTCTAGAGCTTTACTAACCCTACTCTACAAGAAGTCGAGTTTCAGAGAAGTTAAGTAATTTGTCCAAAAAGCACAGGGTTAGCCAGTACCCAAGCAGGGATTTTAATCCCCGCACAAAATAAAGCCCAAATTCCTCCCCTCTCCCCCCAACCCTCACCCATCATACAGCTCACTCAATAGGTTCATTTTCCAGAAGTTCTGAAACCAATGAGGATGAGAGAGAGAAAGGGGGGAGTGGGAGAGCAACTGAGAAGGGAGAAGAAAAAATGGCTACTTAAGGAACAATTAAATTAATGAAATATTTATTTTTCAGACATGTTCTGGATCTGGAGTTATATTGCATGAGGTTCGGGACATAAAAATATATTATGTGTTACTTGTTTGCAAATAAAATGTCTGTGCCTCGTTCTCTTAATGACATAAAAGCCTAGAAAGGGATTGAAACAAACTGGGACAATTTAAAAATAAACAAAAAAAAATAACCCCCTTAGGGGATGCAAAAAACCCCAAAACATGTTTTCTCCTCATTTAAAAAAGGGTCGTGGTTTCTCTTTTTTGGTTGTCAAGGGCTCTGCGGCAATCACAGATCATTTGCAGTTGACCATTTGGGAGAAAGTATTTTGGCCCCACCGTGCAGCCTCCCTGCCTCACCCACAAAGGGTGGCACGCTCCGGGGAGCGGCTGCCATTCATCAGACGGGCTCTGCTTTTAGACTCAGCTTTTAGAGCCACCCCACGGGGAAGGGCGATTGTTCCCCATGGTCTCAAGGGAAGACATCAGTTTGGCGGTGACAGTCCCCAAATCGCATGCATAATTGTTCTGAGGGAAGTATTATAGGACCAACAAAAAGAAATCTGTGCTGTATTATTTTGCAGGTTCCAACTGGTTGGATATAAAACAAAACAAAAAAGAAATTACATACTCGATGCGAAATTAGAGCTTTTAACATTTCTGTTTCTTTTAGACATTTTAATCTATTCCTCCATGAGGATTGCTAATGGTTGTCTAAAAAGCTTTTGCCACTTTCCTACTGCATGTTAAGATGCCTATTTTCTTTAGCGGGTCCTTCCAACAAAACCATGTTCATTTTGTTCTTAGGATTTATTTCCAAGGATACAGTTCTTACAGTAATTTAGGAATTATCCAAAGAATTATTAAAGGATTTGAGAGTCTTAATATAGCAGTATTAATTTACTAAGGGATCCTTCAGGAAATTTTTTTGAAGGTCTGGTGGTGAGAAAAATCTTAGAAAAAATATCAGAGCCATAGGCTTTGAAATAATAATAATGAGAAGAAGATAATAAAAATAATAAGAGAGATGGAGAAATGTAACTGTTCTAAAAAGAAGTTTTTTAGGGACATATACAAATGCCTATGTGTGTAGATTACGCTTACATCAGGCAAATTCCCTTGATAGTGTTGGGCTAATATTTTCCCCCAAATACATTATATTTCCCATCATCATGAAGATATACGTGATGTATATATAAGCCGAGCCACAAGGAAGGGTGATGGGCTTGTTCACAACCACTTTTTCTATTTACAGTTCTACTCCGAAAGCTAATCCAGTCCTCTGATCCTAGGGCTAATAATAAGAACTATTTGGGTTTGAAAAGTCATATTTAATATCCCAAAACCAGTCCTTTAAGTATTTCCTTGTGCTAGCTACTGCTGAACAGGCCAGATGGTTTTAATTAGACAACCCACTCTGAGCCTCCAAGAGTACACAGAAGCACAACGCAAGACTCTGCCAAGTCTTCTGACCCCTTCCTTGCGCACACTCGTGCGTTCTCATCCATAACGGATGAGGTGCTTCGCCATCCCTCCTCTAGCACCCAGTAATGAGCAGGACACAGAAATCTTCTCCACAGAGCACTTCTATAACCCATGGGGAAGTGTTGCGAAAGCCACGTATGTGCGAGCTGGCGTGCAGAAGGCGAGCTCCGGTGCGAGAGGGGATTCATAACTCACCCTCGGAGGGGCGGCTCTGCTACCCGGCCGGCCTTCTCTTTCACGGAGCACTGGGGGTAGTTTATAGAGATAGCATCCAGGGTGGAGCTGAACTGTGGGAAGGGAGAGGGTGGCTACCTTTCCCTTGATACCAAAGGAGAGGAAAGAAGGACCCCTTGGAGGTGGGCAATAGAAAGAGAACCAAAGGGAGGGGAGATGTCTGAACTTGGGGTTCCAAGCCGAATGCTGCTTCATGTATGTGCCAACCCCCTTTGTTCATTACACAAGGAGCAGATTGCTCACAAATGCTGTCGGACGTGTGAATTCTATAGAGGAATTCAGAGAAGAGGACAGAGAGCTAATGTCCTTGTTCTATTCTCATGAAATCCATACAAGTGGCCATCTCAACCCCTCAGATCTGCAGGCTTAAAAATGAGTTGAAAAGTTGGAAATGGTGTTCTGCTTTCTCGAAAATGAATGGCAGAGTACTGACCCTAAATTCCTTCCCAGTTAACTCAAGAGGAGGATCTATTTTAGTGATCCACTTTAGTGAAAGTGTTAGAGTTTAAAAAAAAAAAGCATACCATTATAAATTTGTTTAAACCCGTAGAATGCACAACACAGAGAGGGAATTCCAATATAAATCATGGACTCCGAGTGGGAATGATGTGTCAGTGTAGGTCTATTAAATACACCACCGTAGTGGGGAATGTTGATAGTGGCCATGCACCTGTAGGAAAAAATCTCTGTATTTTCTGCTCACTTTTGCTGTGAACCTAACACCGCTCTAAAAGTAAGTTCTATTTTTTTTGCCCCAAAAATGTTTATTTTATTTTTTCAGTGTTACAAGATTTATTGTTCATGCACCACACCCAGTGCTCCATGCAATACGTCCCCTCCTCAATACCCACCACCAGGCTCACCCAGCCCCCCACCCCCACCACTCCGAAACCCTCAGTTTGTTGCTCAGAGTCCACAGTCTCTCATGGTTCATCTCCCCCTCTGATTTCCCCCCATTCTCCCTTCCCTTCCTTCTCACAATGCCCTCCATGTTTTTCTTTATGCTCAGCACATAAGTGAGACCATAAGGTAATTGGCTCTCTCTGCTTGACTTATTTCACTCCGCATAATCTCTTCCAGTCCCATCCATGTTGATACAAAAGTTGGATATTCATCCTTTCTAAGGGAGGCATAATA
>CM053615.1:56149809-56197242 GCA_028646535.1 Procyon lotor
AAAAAAAAAAAAAAAAAAAACTAGATCCTAATATAGGGAAAGTATAAAGTGGGGATTTTGTTCCTTTTTTACCCAGTGCTCTATCCCTATGAAATCAGACAAGTTTTAATTTTTCTTTTATGTGTATTTTCCACACTGTAAGTTTTTTTGAGCAAAAATTAAAAAAAAGTATTTTTTCTTAAATAAAAAAAAAATAAAAGTAAGTTCTATTTTTTTAGAAAGCAGCCTCTAGGGGCGCCTGGGTGACTCAGTCGTTAAGCATCTGCCTTCAGCTCAGGTCCTGATCCCGGGGTCCTGGGATTGACCCCCACATCAGGCTCCCTCCTCAGCAGGAAGCCTGCTTCTCCCTCTCCCATTCCCCCTGCTTGGGTTCCCTCTCTTGCTGTCTTTCTGTCGAATAAACGAAATCTTTTTAAAAATCAATAAAAGAATACAAAGCAGCCTCTACCTTTACCCTAATTGACTTTGTTTCATACTATTTCTCATAGCATTTATATTATGAATGGCTAATGTTTTTATTATTTATTATCTGATTTATTTTTCTCTCTCTCACTACAATATAAGAGATGGACTTTGTCTTTTTTTACCATTGTATTTCCAGCACTTGAAAGATGTTTGGTACTTAGTAGGTGCTCAATAAATATTTTTTGAACAAACAGACAAATGATAGCAAGACCGTAAATATATGCGATCCCAAATGAATGATCTTTGGTAGAATTCAATAATTTGGTAGGCATATGACCAGAAGCAAATCACTTCCCATCTCCGGACTCATTTTCCAAGTTGTCCAATAAAGAGTTTTGCCTAAATCAGCAGTGAGCAATCCTTGGTCTGAAGAATACATGTGGCCCACCTAGTTACACATATGATCTAATTTGTGTGTTAATTTATGATAAGCAATATCATCTTTGATCTAATTAAAGAATGAAGTTAGAAACTAAAAAGCTGCTTCCTTGTTGCAGTTTCTCCAATATGCACAGAAATTAACATCTTAGTGATTAGAAAGCAGTGCCAAATTTTTCATTGGCATTTTTCTATTTAATAAGCAGCTAACTTGAGTTATTAAAATATACATTTCTCCACAGGAATCATTAAAACTATTTTTTTCTCATTCTGACTGACAGAAAAACTGTGCATACCTTTTTTCCCCTCAGTTGGTCCTGGTGCAAAAATAAGAAGGTTGCTGATACTTGGTAGACTCTCTCTTTTTGGAGATAAATGACTAAGGTTTATCAGAGTAGACTTGGAGGTGGTATGCAGCCAATAAATCTCAATTAGTCTACAGTAAGTCTGTACTATCGTTACAAATCAGGGGCTCATAACTAAATCCCCTGGACCAATTGTGCCTCCTACATTTCGTTAACTGTAAGGTAATAATGACACACCTATTCCTCTTTAGGGTGATAGGAAGAGGGGTAAAGGAGGCAGCTGGCAGGAACTTTCTTCTTTATTTTAACTCTATATTTGAAGACTCTTGCTCTGTGAACTTTCTTCACGGATTCTGAACTTCATGTGTAATTAAATCTCCAAAGACTAGGAGGATGATTGGCAAGTGACCACTCTAGAAAATATGATTGATTGAATAATGCATTTTCAATTGTTCTCCCTGCTTCCACACTGTTCCTCTTCCAAGTCACACTAAACACAGCCATTATGATATTCTACCTAAACCTAGATCTGATCATGTTGCTTTCCTGCCCAGATACTCATGAAGTCTCCCCAACACGTGAAAAATCCAACCTGGGATTTTAGCATGGCCTTTGATGCTTCTGCCATCTTTGTAGAATGAATGCTCTCCTCAAACTTCATGAGGCTCTGAATGGATCCTAGATATTCCTCCTCCCCTGTGTCTCTACCCTTCCTCCAAACTGAACTTCCTCTCTGTCTCCCACCCTGTCAATACTCTGGAAATTCATTGCAGTGCCTTCCTTTTCTGGAACTCTTCCTATAGACCTATAATCATACATTCACTTAGGTGTTACTTATCTCTCAGATGGACAGTGACTCATTTTGCCTTATAATAGATGTAATTATTTGTATCTTATTACCCTTTCAAGACTATAGGCTTCCTAAAGCCTGGAACAAAGTCTCATTCATCTGATTCCCAAACTACATTCTTTCCACTGCTCCAAACTGCTTCTTTCCTTAGGAGGAGCAGCTCAGCCACTTGGCAGGAGTGTGTCTCCCCGAATTGGAAACATTCCACCGGTGCTGTAACTTCTCTTTAATCTATAGGTGGCCCTTAAGTCTGTCTCCTGTCACCCACTAAAGAAAGACCTCGACCATCCCACCTACCACCGTGAGGCCAGCACATGGTAGGAATGCCCTGTAAAGACTATCTACACCAGCCTATCCCCCTAGCGAAGCAAATGCATTTGCAAACCAGAAAGGGCTGGAGGGGATCTCCTTCTCCTTGGCAATTGTATAGATTGTATGGCTGCTGTAAATAATACTATGAACTGGGTAACTTATAACAAAAGAAATTTGTCCTCTCACAGTTCAGAGACCAAAAGTCTAAAATCAAGGTGTCTTCACACTCTCTCCGAAGGCTGGAGGGGAGTCCCTCCTTGCACGTCTTCCTAACTTCAGGTGGTTACAAGCAATCCTTAGTGTTCATTGGCTCATAACTGCATCACTCCTACCCTTGATCCTCACATGGTGCTCTCCCTGCATGTCTCCTGCCTCTGTGTCTCTTTTCCTTTATAAGCACACCAGTCATACCAGATTAAACCCAACCATCTCAACTTGATTACATCTGCACAAGCCCATCTTCCAAATAAGCTCACATTCATAATTTCTGGGGGTCAGGACTTGAGCATAACTTTTGGGGGGACACAATTCAACCTACAACAGCATCCAACCCCTCACCCCCTTGTACAGCTCACTACTCACAGAAAATTACACATATCATTGCTCGTGGTCCTGCGGGTGAGCTTCAGTCTCCCACTCTTCACCTTCCCGTCCAGAGACAACATGAACACTAAAACCTTTGAAGAAGAAACGATTCCTTTTTAAAAAGTGGAGCTATCATTTTTACATTATTATCTTTAATTGTGGCAAACCATATATAACATAAAATTCACCATCTCCACCACTTGCAGCTGCACAGTTCAGGGGCCTTGGGTATATTGACGTGTCTGTGCAACTATCACCACCATCAACATCCGGAACTCTTTGTCTCGTAAAACCGAACCCATGAAATAACTTGCCGTTCCCCTCCCCCTTGATGGTGCTGTTAAACACAGAATCGATTACAAATGAGCAATCCTTGAGTTGCTTTATTTAAAGATTTTATTTATTTATTTGACAGAGAGATCACAAGTAGGCAGAGAGGCAGGCAGAGAGAGAGGAGGAAACAGGCTCCCCGCTAAGCAGAGAGCCCGATGTGGGGCTCAATCCCAGGACCCCGAGATCATGATCTGAGCCGAAGGCAGAGGCTTTAAGCCACTGAGCCACCCAGGTGCCTCTTCTTGAGTTGCTTTAACCCAAGGTGTTGATTATATATAATATACACAATACAGGGATTATACACACACACACACACACACACACACACACACACACACACACACACACACACACGGTGATTAGATTAGAAGTAAAATAATAGCCTGGTGCAATTGAGAAGAGTTTTATACTGCTTGTCCCAGAATGTGACCCAATTCCCTCATTTGACTGACGAAATTATTGCCTAAGCAAAAGTGACTAGGGCCCCTTGGGGATGTTTGTGGTAAGCCCTCATGGGAAGGTCTCACTGGCCCCATTTGAAAGTGCATTCAAATCAACGCTACAGCATTTGTGTATGGCTCTTATCTGTGCCAGACCTTACTCTAAACATCAGGACATGGAAATAATACATTCCCAGTTTCAAGAGCTCAAGTCCTTAGGAGATAGAGATAGTTAATACCAGGAATATGTTATTTTTCTTTTTTTAAATACAGATTTTCTATCTTTAAATATTTTTTTTTAAGGGTGCTGCATGTCAACTGTACTTCAATAAAAAAAAAAGGATGTTAAAATCTTCCTTTGGGCAACTTCCTCTTCTTTACTCCTCTGTGTCACCAGTCCCAGACCCCTGATATTGTACTTTTTAAATATTTTTCATCGAGGAGCATCTTTGCAAGGAAGGATAAGGCATTTGCGGGCATTAAGGAGACACTGGAGCCTGGTGGTGGGTATTGAGGAGGGCACGTACTGCATGGAGCACTGGGTGTGGTGCAAAACAATAAATCTTGTAACACTGAAAAAAATAAATAAATAAAATTAAAATTAAAAAAAAAAAAAGGAGACACTGGAAAACACAGATCTAAAGTTCAAGAGAGGTTTGTGTTGGAAGAAAGGTTTGAGACAGTTAGCTGGAATTGGTCAGAGGACTGCTAGTGGAATTTTCCCCCACAAGTGTCCCGTCTAGGGCTTCTGAAGATTTTCCTGGCCTGAGAGAGTGCACACACCTTCACAAAAGTATACTGCCCAGAAGACTGTAGTATACTGTTTTCCAGGAAGCTCTTAGACATCCAGAGTCTTCTTTTTCTCTGCCTATTCTTAGCTGATGATATTCTGTACTCGGTCCTTTTTTGGTGATCACTTTATACTGTCTTCCTGGTCCATCTAATATAATCCCGTAGCTGAAATTACTTTATATAATCTGATGAGTTCAAAATGTAAGTTATACCAACATAGACTTCATTCTTCAACCGTAAAACCACAGATTCCAATTCCTAGGGGCATTTCCACTTAGAATTTCTACGGGCATATTCCTTGAGCAGGTCTAAAAGTTACCTGTCACCCACTGCCAAATCTGTCCACCCCATGCTGTGCGCTCTGTGTGTGTGTGTGTGTGTGTGTTATCTTGGTGAATTGCACTAGCATCCATGCCTTCCCCCACCCTCCTTTATCAGTGAGACATGGAGGGAGAACGACATAACTCAGAGCTTCATGATTCTCGATGCTTTTGGAATTAGATCCTCTTAAATTCAGGGATATGGGGACACCTGGGTGGCTCAGTGGGTTAAAGCCTCTGCCTTCAGCTCAGGTCATGATCTCAGAGTCCTGGGATCGAGCCCTGCATCGGGCTCTCTGCTCGCCAGGGAGCCTGCTTCTCTCTCTCTCTCTCTCTCTCTCTCTCTGCCTGCCTCTCTGCCTACTTGTGATCTCTCTCTCCCTGTCAAATAAATAAATAAAATCTTTAAAAAAAAAAATTCAGGGATATGTAGAACACATTAAAGATTAACAACACACTCTCCAATTCCCATGCCCTTAATGTTGTGTTCCCCAATTGCAGTAGTGCATCAGAAATTAGGTAAGATTGAGATATGTGTGGACTACCATTCCAAGAATAGGTACACTAGGAAAAACAAAACAGATCAATATTCTATACTCCTCTACTCCAAAGCCAGGATTTTCAGAGCTGTTTACTAGTGAGGCAGTGACTTTTAGTCCTTAATTTGATTAATGGGTTTTAGCGACTATCTATAGCTAATGGGAAGACCAAGAAAAAATGTCTTTATATAGCTTGTGGGATTTTGTCAGTTTGATCACTTATACTTTTCAGTGTTGGATAAAAGAAAGCAAGCAGGACAAGAATTACATGGAAGGGCTGATTTATTTGGATGATGCATTTGTTTCTGGTAAGGTCTTGGTGGAATGTACCACTGGAGGGCCTGGACTTTTGAAGGAAGGTTTATCTAATGTTGCTCTTTGATATTATTCTGTTTGATCCCACTCAATGATGTTGAGTACTAAGTGTCACAAGAATTATCTTAGGTGATTGACTCTACCCATCCAACTACAGGAATTTAAAGATGTTCCTGGAGTTCCGTGGAGATTCTGAAAAATGATTCCAGAATTATGAAACCATAAATGAGTTTATTCAGAGCTATCACGCCAAATACCCAGAAGCAATGAGGTCCAGGGCCCTGGCCTCTGTATCATCAGATAGGAAGCCTACAGGCAGGCCTTCAGGCCCCTGGTGGATCATTTGAGCTTCGTGGATCCAAGGTTTCCTTTTAGGATAATAAAAATATTTTTTATTTTTTAAAAAAATATATTTATATATAAATATAAATAATAAATAAATATATTTATTTAATATAATAAATATATTTATTATAAATAAAATATAATATTTTTATATTAAAAATAAATATATAAAAATATTTTATATTTTATTTTAGGAACTAAATACAACATTATGAATATACTAAGTGCCTCTTAAATGCTTTCTTTAAAATGGTTAATTTTATGATGTATAAATATCACCCCAGTCACGTTTAGAAAGGCCCGTCAGTTGATAGTGGTTGAACTCTCCTGTTCCAACAACTTGCTAGTTCTTTTGCAGTAAATCCCCGATGCATTACCATGTGTTTGTTATAAGATGCTACAAATCCAGGCCTGCCTACTCCTATCACCTCTCTTTGCCCCTCATGGCTGCTGGCTGTATGCTAGTCACACAGTCTTTTGGGTTCTTAAACACAGCAAGTTTGTATTCTTTTCTCTCTCTTTCTCTCTCTTTTTAAAGGTTTTAATCATTTATTTGAGACAGAGAGTGCACACAATTGGGGGATGGGGGAGGAGCTGAGGGAAAGCAGACTCCACACTGAGCACAAAGCCCAAATAGAGGCTCAATCTCAGGACCCTGAAATCATGACCGGAGCTGAAATCAAGAATCAGACGTTCAACTGACTGAGCAACCCAGGCACCCCTCAGCAAGTTTGTTTTTACCTCAGTGTTTTTGCATGAGCTCTTTCCTCTTCCCAGGATGCCCATCCCTTGCACAGGACCATCATTTTCCAATCACTCAGGTCTCAGCTTAAAGCCACTTCCTCAGAGAGTGTCCCCTGGTGATCACATCTAAATCTGTCTCTCCTTAGGCTTGGGTTTGTTTCCTCTTGAGCACTTACACCATATGAAATTATTTTTCGTTCACTTTTTACTCATTTCTGAGTAAATGATTTTACTCTCATTTTACTCATATCTGTTTCTCTCCACTAGAAAGTACATTTCATGTGAAGAGGAATTTTGTAGATTCTACTCATTTCTCCACCCTCACTGCCTGACACATGAAGGCATCAAAGATTCTTTGCTGCACTGGGGAGCCTGGGTGGCTCAACTGGTTAAGAGTCCGACTCTCGATTTTGGCTCAGGTCATGATCTCAGGGTCCTGAGATCAACTTCCACATCAGAGTCCATGCTCATTGTGGAGTCCACTTAAGATTCTCTCTCTCCCTCTTCCTCTGCCCCTCCCCCCTCCCTCCCCCTCTCTCCCTCTCTAAAAAAAAATAAAAATAAAAAAGATGCTTTGCTGCATAAAGGATTAGAAGGAAGGAAGAAGGGCGGGAAGGAGGGATTGGGGAAAAGAAGGGGGGAAGGAGGGAGAGAAGAAGGGAAGGAGGGAGCAATGAATGATCCAATGAAGAAAGACTCTTAGGTCCCATCTAGGTAGAGGTGGCCCAGACTTCTATGATAGAGTAACAAAGTCTGCATTGAGTGTAGAACAGCACTGGTGTGTTATAAAAACAATGGTGTGCTGATATAAGTTTAATAACTAGTTCTCAGAGGTGGGGGTTGGGGTGGGAGGTGATATCCTGACTTGGGGCATTTATCGGTTTACATGGTTTAAACATTTTCATTGTGGCTGACTTCAAGCAATCAACTGGTTGTGATCTGGCTCATGAAATCCCCGAAAATTTACTAATCAGCCCTGATGAGCTGGTACAAGCCAATTCCAGCACACAACCAGAGAGAAACACAGTGTATCTGCCGCCCCTGAGATAGTCCTATACTTTCCTTTTATGGAGAGAGAACCTGAAACTTGGAGAAGAAAAACCACTGGATCAAGATTACACAGCAAGTACACAGCGGAGTCCAGTTCCTTGTTTAAAGACTGTTTTTCTTTGTAAAGACCTTCAGATGCTGTCAAAAGAAAGCACCAAGAGGCACACCACAAGTTTCTGCCTTGAGAGGGCTTATTGAAAGAGCTGTGAGGCTGTGTAGCTAAAGCTTCTGGCAAGGACCCAAGCAGGTTGACAAACTCCTTGCTTGCCAGAAGTTTGGCCAGCCAGAGGGATTTTCAACACTTGCATTTTGCTGGGGAAGGCTCCGCAGTACACTGGGGGCTCCCCTGCCACCCCAACTGCAGTTACTTCTTTGGGCCACACAGACCTCAGCAAGAGGGCTAAGGAACTGACCAGCTATAACTTCAACTTTTATACCTCTAGGAGTAAAATTGAGGGACATTCTTAAAAACTGGTTTTTGTTATTCAAGACAATTTAATTCGGAATTCAAAAGAACACCTAGGGAACATGAACACACACACACACACACACACACACACACACACACACACACAAAGAAACACCAGAGTTCACCCCCCACCCCACCACTACATCCCTGATCAAGCTACGCCCCCTTCTATTGTAACACTGAACATGGTGTTCGTTTCCCAGGGATACTCGTGTGGTAGACTGTTGGCTCTTCAACCACAGAAACCTTTTCTAACTCTCTGTTTCTTCCCTCAGTTTGAACTCTCAGAATCTCCTGGATAGCTAGACCAGAACCTGGTTGACTGACTTGTGGAACTGAGAAATGTGGAACTTTGTGAGCAAGCAGAAGGACACCACAGGTGGGAGGCCCGGGCTGTAGCCCCTGCTCTCTGACCTGAACGCTAGAGACAGAGACAAATATTTCCTCTCTTAGAGCCTCAGTGCTCTCCTCTGTAAGATGAAGCCATGGGACTGCAGAATCACCAAGGCCTCTCCTTGTCGCTCAAAATCTTGGAGCATAGAACAGTTTTCAGATTGCTTATTACATTCCCTAGCATGAAGGCAGTGAGCTGTTTCTGAATGCAGCCCTGTCCTCATTTGTGGAATGGAGTTAAGTAGCTCGGAGTGGCTAAAAGCACACGGTCTGTGGAGCCAGGTTGAATCCTACTTTTAACCCTGCTCCTCTCCATGCTAGCTGTGTAACATTTAGCAAATTACTTCGCATCTCTGGGCTTTGCATCCCTTGTTTGTGAAGAGACCCTGAACCTCTTTATGGGGTTTTGTGAGGAGTGAGTGAGGAAAGACAAGTGAAGTGCCCAGCATCTAGTAGGTAGTACGCAAATATTCATTTCTTGGCTGCTTTCCTTTATTCCTCCACGTCCAATTTAAGAATATACAAAAGCAAGGGGCGCCTGGGTGGCTCAGTGGGTTAAAGCCTCTGCCTTTGGCTCAGGTCATGATCTCGGGGTCCTGGGATCGAGCCCCGCATGGGACTCTCTGCTCAGCGGGGAGCCTGCTTCTCCCTTTCTCTCTGCCTGCCTCTCTGCCTACTTGTGATCTCTCTCTGTCAAATAAATAAATCAAATCTTTAAAAAAAAAAAAAGAATATACAAAAGCAAAAGGGATACTATCACTGAAATATTTTGGAGTAACTCCATCTAACATTTGGGTTGGATTTGTATAAGATAAAAGATCACAGAAACTCCCCCGGATGTGGCATGGAAGCTTGCTATAGTGAGAAAACCATGCTCTTCTTCCCTTGGCTGCTGAAATCAATTTCTCCATTAGCTAGTTTATTAGTGCCTCTTTCACCCAGCAAGGTTTATCTGTAAAATGGAAAGGTTCATAGATTAAGAAGAAGGAGGAGAAGAAGGAGGAAGGGGTAGGTGACAAGGAAGAGAAGGAAGAGGAGGAAGAGGAGAAAGAGGAGGAGGAACCAAGTGGAGAGACAGTGGGGCATGGCTGCATCTGACCCCCTCTGACTGAAGGTTAATGTGTGGGGAAATGTGCCAAGGAGGAAGGATCTAAGCCGATGACATCCCTTGAGTGGACTCTGGTTACTTATGCTTGTACTTCAAGGTCGGCACTTAGAGATTTCATCTAGAATCAGAGTTTTTTTTCCTTTTTAAGGTTCTGTGAATTTCATGTGATTTTAAAATTATTAGACCATTCACCATGATGAAGCATAGGAAAATACGAGAAGAAAAAACCATTGTATTTGCTTACAATATTATATTTGCTTATCATTCTTACTCTGCATTCAGATAGCGTTACACAGACATCAGTGGGATTACATTTGATGTCATGTTTAATGTCTCGCCTAGCCGCACTCAGTTAGGAACAATAGTTTCTCTATCAGTATAAATCAACATTGCCATCCATTGTTCGGTGACTTACCATGATGTCATAGGGGTGTAGAAATAATTATTTAACCAGTCTGCATGATAGGACATTTTGGTGTTTTCATGACTGTGCAGGCCCACAGGAGCACTTTGAAAGAAGTTAGACTGCTCCTGCAAAGACAGATCTTATCCACGTGGAGAGTCTCCAGCTGTAGTGAGCCCTGGAACTCTGCTCTTCCAAGGGTCCCGCCCTCTAACTCTGGAGTGAGAGAAGGGTGAGGGGAGTTTCTGCAGCTGCCAAAAATTCTGCGAGAATTTTCTCCCTTTTTTTTTTTTCTTCAGATTTTTAAATTAATTTTTATTTATTTGACAGAGACGGAGAGAGATCACAAGCAGGCAGAGAGGCAGGCAGAGAGAGAGGGGGAAGCAGGCTCGCCGCTGAGCAGAGAGCCTGATGCGGGGCTTGATCCCAGGACCCTGAGATCATGACCTGAGCTGAAGGCAGAGGCTTTAACCCACTGAGCCACCCAGGTGCCCTGAATTTTCTCCTTTTCAGTGCCACAGACCAGGACTTGGCCAAATCCAGCCCATCACCTGTTTTTCTATGGCCTGGGAGAATGGGTTTTACAGGTTTTTTTTTTTTTTAATGGCTGAAAAAAATCAAAAGAATAATACTTTGTGACACATATGAGCTATGGGATTCAAATGTCTGCATCCATAAATAAAATTGTTTTTCACCTTGTATTACCAAAGTTACCAAAGTCTTACAGGGACAGGGCCATGCTTACTCATTTATGTGATGCCTACGGTTGCTTTGGGGCCAGGATGGTCGAGTTGAGTATTTGCAATGAATATCTTATTGCCTCTGGTGCCTCATATACGACCTTGGCATATACTGGCACAATCTGCCAATGCCTGTCCATGTCTGCCAATGTCGGCAAGTTGCATTAGATCTCCAAGGCACTGTGCTCGCTTCGGCAGCACACAGACTAGATCTCCAAGGCACTTCATTCATTTCCCCACTCAACAAACATGTTCTTCATGCTGACGACATGCCAGGCTCCGTGACAACTCTGGGGCTTCCTGATAATGTTTATGATGTGGGACAAAATTCTGTGGTTTTCACTCAGTAAATGACTACTGATAAGAAAAGGAAATGCAAAGTCCACCAGGAAGAAATCCGTAAGGTCCCTTGCTATAAATGCAAACAAATGACTTCTCCCTGAAGTTAAATTTACCAGCAATGGCCACAATCGCCAAATTGTGGAAAGAACCAAAATGCCCTTCAACAGATGAATGGATAAAGAAGATATGGTCCATATATAAAATGGAATATTATGCCTCCATTAGAAAGGACGAATATCCAACTTTTGTATCAACATGGACGGGACTGGAAGAGATTATGCGGAGTGAAATAAGTGAAGTGGAGAGAGCCAATTATGGTCTCACGTGCTGAGCATAAAGAAAAACATGAAGGGCATTGTGAGAAGGAAGGGAAGGGGACATGGGGGAAAATCAGAGGGGGAGATGAACCATGAGACACTGTGGACTCTGAGCAACAAACTGAGGGTTTTGAAGGGGAGAGAGTGGGGGGTTGGGCGAGCCTGGTGGTGGGTATTGAGGGCACATATTGCATGGAGCTGAAAAAATAAAATAAACATATTTGGGGAAAAAATTTAAAAAAAAAATAAATTTAGAGTCTCAATAAACTTCAAATGCAGTAACTTCTTGTATGCAACTCTGAAGAGAAAAGGGTGTATCTTGTGCCAGGACCCTCTCCTCTCTTAGCCTTTCACCCAATCCAATCTGCCAGAGGAGCTTTTCCTGAAAATACAATTGTAAGATGTCATGACTCAAAGGGACTGCTTCATTTGAAGGAGAGGAGCTAGAGCACACCTCTTTTTCGTCCAAGTTTCAGATCTTTGTGACTTTCTGATTCAGCAATCACTAATTGAGCTCCTGCTGTTGTGCACATCTGTGGCTTGGGGTGTGCTGTGTCTGGGAGGAAATCCTGATACTGCTTCAAAGCCTAAAGTTTCTAAAACTCTGATTCTCTATGTCTAAACAGGGCTCCTCGGTGGACAACAGCTCAGGCTGACTTTCTAAGAGAGAGAGACAGATCTTTTCTAGATTTCTCAGGCCTTATAAACCAAGGATCCTTTGAGGCCATGAATGCATCTTTATAATTATTAATATAGTAGTCATAACAGCTAATATTTATTAAATATTTGTGTTCTAAGCTCTGCATTATGTTATATGCATCTTTGCATTTAATCCTTCTAAGAGCCCCCAAGATAAGTATTATCCGTTCATTGTCCAATGAAGAAACCAAGGTTCAAGGAGCCTAACTAATAAGTAACTTGTTTAAAGATGCTCAATTAGCTGGAGATATACAAGAACCAGAAGTCAAAACTCTCCAGCTCTGAAGTCCTTGTTCTTAATACTATAGCATATTATAGTTTTATTACCCTCTTTCCTTTGAATGCATACACTCCTGATTCCTTCGAATCGCCTCTGCCTTCTGCAATTTGATTCAATTTAATCCAATTGATACTTAGGTTTCAACCCAAGGTTCTAATAAACAGCACATCTCCGATTGCTTTGAACAATTTTCTGTTAAGCCTTTTCATGTTTGTGTCTTGCCTAACAGTTGGTCTGCAATAGACACACAGAAGATCTCAACTCAGTGATGATCTAGCATCCCACACCCACTACACCATGCTCCTTAACTTCAGGGGCTCCCTTGGCTTCTCTTTCTGCAGAGCTTAGTCCACTGCAGGTGTACTAGACTAGAAAATCATGGTAATGGTGACATCCTTGAGCCCCTCCTAAGGGCTCCTGGACCCACCTCAGACCCTGCTGAGGGCTCAGCCTTAGGCCGCCATGTTTTGCGATGTGATCCTCTCTCTTTTATTTATTTATTTTTTGTAGGGGGCTTAACAACAGAAGTTTATTCCTCACAGTTCAGAAGGCTGGCCAATTCCATTCCTGGTGAAAAGCCTCTTTTTGGTTTTCCTGCTGTACCCCCCACACCGCACCTTTGCTAAGTCATTACTTAGTCATATTCTAAGTCATTGGGAGCTTAGAATAGGGTTCAGGTGTGACAGGAAGGTGGGGAGGGAGTAGAGGGAGAAAGATTAAGAGGAATACACTGGAGATAAAGGTAAAACTTAGAATGACAAGACCTAAATTGAATTGTTGATCCAAAAGATTGGATGGAGAGAGGGAAACAGCATAGCATCAAAATGTAGTTGAAAGGCCTGCTTGTCTGTGAGTGAGAAAAATCGGAGAGGGCCCACAGAAGGAGGTCTGGGGAAGCCCCATGGGGAAGGAGAAAACCACTATTTACAAGGCCCTAGAAGAGGTGGGTACAGAGCACTCAGGCTCATTTACAGGGGACAGTGGAGTACATCAGAAAGAAGGACTCGGGGCGCCTGGGTGGCTCAGGCATTAAGCGTCTGCCTTCGGCTCAGGTCATGATCCCAGGGGCCTGGGATCGAGCCCCGCATCGGGTTCTCTGCTCGGCAGGAAGCCTGCTTCTCCTGCTACCATTCCCTCTACTTGTGTTCCCTCTCTCGCTGTGTTTCTCTCTGTCAAATAAATAAAATCTTTAAAAAAAAAAAAAAAGAAAGAAAGAAGGACTCGTCATCTAATGAGAGACTCGTTAGATGGATCTGGAGCACTCCAAGCCTCTGTTTCCTCCTCTGTCAAAGAGCTTCTAGTAATAGTTGCTTGGGGGGTTGCTATAACAATCAAGAGAAAGAAAGGGCTTGCACACTGTGTACATCTGTTTCTTGCCTTTTTTTTTTTTTTCTTGAGGGAACAATCCTGAGACAAATTCTGATTCAGATGAGGAACACCCAGTCTCTTTTCTTAATGGTATTTTAAGAAAGGATACTTTTGCCTTTCATCCAATTGCATGTGATTCCCACAAATGCTTCCATTCCCAAGCACTCAGTGGTTTGGTTTTAGTGTCTAATATCTGCATCATAAGAACTGTGATGTCTATGATCTTAGACTATTGTTCTATGGACTCCAGAAAAATGTGCAGGTTGGTGCTTTTGAAGAACCTTCACTCAGACTTAGAGACAATTGACACTTCATATATACTTGATAATAGCATTAAACTAGAAGTGTGAAATTGAAACCATGAGAAAGAGGTATGCTATCTTGCAGTTTAGTACAGTTATTGTAGGTAGACTTCAGATTTGACTCTGAGTTTCCTGGCAGCCAAGGTGAAAAGGTAAGTTTATTGGATTACTTAATTCTCACTACATGGGAAAAGGTATACCAATTCTTTTTTCTTTTCTAAAGATTTTATTTATTTATTTATTTATTTATTTATTTATTTATTTATTTGAGAGAGAGCACAAGCAGAGAGAGCAGCAGAGAGAGAGGGCAAAGTAGACCCCCTGCTGAACAAAGAGCCCGATGTTGGCCTCTATCCCAGGACCCTGGGATCATGACCTGAGCCAAAGTCAGATCCTTAACTGACTGAGCTCCCTAGGTGCCCCAGGCTTACCAATTCTTAAGACAAATTCTAAAACAAATTTGTCTTAATGAATAATGTGACATCTTCAAAAGTAATTTTACAGCAAATGCAGAAATATTTTGAAGATGGCTGCTTCTCAAATCTGCCCTCAAATCTTTCCTCAAGGGGAAGATTTTAAAGAATGATTTCAAGCCCTTTGATCATTAAGAAGCTAATATCATTATCAAGGAAAATATGGCCCAGTAGCTTTTACCGGTTCAGTTCCCTATAAGGACAGAACTCAGACTATGGTACAGAACCAAGAGTGTAGTGCCATCATTAATTAGCCATATCCTACCCTGGATACACATGTGAAAGGTGGGCCTGGAAATACCATTTTCTCCGAAGTTCCTCCTAGTAATGCTGATGGGAAGCCACATTTAAAAACCTCTGGTAAACTATCTTAACAAAGGAGTTAAGCAACACTCCCAGGGAGGTCAGATCCTCCCAAAAGAACGGTGAAGCATTTACTGTTGGTAGCTAACCTTTTAAAAAATATAAACTTACCCTTGCTTGCCCAGATAATTCGAACGTGCCACCACCTGCATTTGATGAGCCTTGGTGCCCCTTCTTTTCATGGTTTTTCAAACACAAGATGTTTGGGCAGTTATGAACTTAGAATACCAGCACTGGAGCAGTCATGTTCCTTCATCCTTGAGCACTTCATTCATGCTGCTACCCCATCTGATATCTCCTTTCCCTGCTCATCTGACTCCACTCCATCCATTCCCATTCCCCACCTTGCCAACTCCTTTTCATCCTTGTGACCTCCATTTTATTTTTTTAAAAAGACTTATTTGAGAGAGAGGAGGGGGTGGGGCAGAGGGACAGAGAGCCTCAAGCGGGCTCCCTGCTGAGCATGGAGCCCAACACAGGGCTTGATCCCACGACCCTGAGATCATAACCTGAGCTGAAATCAAGAGCTGGATGCTCAACCGACTGAGCCAGCCACCCAGCTGCCCCGTGACTTCCATTTAAATGTCATTTCATACATACAAGGAAGGCTTCCCTGGACACATACCCGGACAAGGCCTGCCTACCATTGGCTCCTTCCTGACCCTCCTAAGGACTTGTAACCTCCTGTCCAGAGATATCTTCTCCACTCTACTGTAAGCTTTTCCAGGGCAGACCCTGTTTGGTCTTCTTCACCTTGTGTCTCTGCTGCCCGGCCATAAAGCCTGGTGCATCATGGATGTCTAATAAGTATTTGTGGAGTGGATGAATGAATATCTGGCCTGCCATATTGTATACATGCAGAAACTGGGGACCAGAGAGACACTAACTCGAGGTTCAGCTGAACATCAGTCACAGAGTCAGTACTAGAAATAATGAAGATGATAAAAACGCACTGTCCCTTTGTTAAGTCTCTGGCACTGTGCTGAGTGCTGTTGATCCGTTATCTAGGTCAATCCTCATCAGATGACTATGAGGTAGTTCCTACAACCAGGTGCCATCCTGGATTCCATCCCACACTCTCTCATCTGATCCCTCATCAAACTCCTCCAGCCCTACAAAATACATTTGCATCTGGCGTCTTCTTTTTACCTCCACCATAGACAAAGCCTCTGTAATTGATTGTCCAAACTGCTGCATCAAGCAGCCACAAACAGATCTCCTGGCTTCCGTTCTTGGCTGCTCCAGAACTCGTCTCCAGCAGCAGCCAGAAAGGGGCTGCCATTGCCAGGGAGGCCACGCTCTTCTGCTTAAATTCCTCTGGTTTCCATCACACAGGATTGGGACAGAAGCTCCTGACTGTGGCCTGTGAGACCCAAGAGGATCTGGCCCCTGCTAGCTTTCTGACCAACTCTACAACTTTCCCACCACCTGCTTCTCTCACCACACCAGGCTCCAGCGCCCTGATTTCACCAAACATGTGCTTGCTTCTAAGCCTGTGTCCAGACTGTGCCCTCCACCGGCAGCTCTCCTTGTACCTTCTTGCTGCCTGACTTCAGACCTCACCAAGATGTCATCTGTTCTGAAGAGCCATCCCTAACCTTCTCCAACCTAAAGGAACCCTTTACTCATCACATTACACTGCTGTCTTTGTTTATAGCACTCATCACTATATAACATTTTTCTTTTTTTTTTTCTTTTTATATAACATTTTTCTTATCTAATTTTTTTATTGGCCATCTGCCTCCACTGTCAAATTGCCCCCCTGAGTTATTATCAGCCCCCAAGATCTCATCTATACCATTCACCACTCTACTTCCATACCTAGAACTGCACTTGTTCGTGGCTTATTACAAACTTTCTGAATTAATGAACCAACACCCATTTTTCAGATGTGAAGACTGCAGCTCAGAGAAATCCAGGAAGTTACTTAAGATCATACGTTTATAAAGGGGCCGCACCTAGATTCAAGCATAGCAGCTTCCCTCCAGAAACTTCACTCAACCCTAAAATCTAGATTCTACAGCTTTGAGCCCAGCGTCCAGTTCTCTCTACCATTCTGGATTCTTGGAAGGGAAGTCCTATGTGGTTTTTCCCTCTAAGGTGGCCGAGATTCCCAGATGAATCGGGCTTTGAGAAACCATCCCCCTTACCATGGACTTTGAGAGGCATGGGGCCAAGGCTCCAGCAACTAATCCCTGCTGCCCAGCCCAGATGTGAAAACACTTTGATGGTCCCCACTGTGCCATTCAGGGAAACAGCCCTCATATAACCCCATCCCTGGGCCTTGGATGGTAGGACAATTTCCATTCTCCCTGCCATAGAGCCTCTGCGGAGATGGTGATATGTATAAATAAGACATGACTCTACCTGAGGTTGCAGGGGCGCTCTCTCTCTAGAACATTCAGAGAGGTGAGAGTGTGGGAGTGTGAGAGGCCTAGAGGTCACCAAAACAGAGAGGTGAAGTGCAGGGGTGAGTGAGGGCCGTCCTGGGATGAACTTTGAGTTCCAGAATCCAGGCTCCATTTCTGCTGTCCTGGGACTCTGTGAGGTCAGAGCAGGGGACAAGGAGAATGCTGGTTCCACCAAACACTGCATTTCTTAGCTCAAGAAAGCCATTTCACAAAGCCTTAGCTCACTCATTTGCAAAATAGTGATAGCAATCCCCACTGCACAGCCCCAGATGGTGGTTCGTATTCTAGTCACTCAGGTGATAAAGCCGGTAGGGAAGAGACAGGAAGGAAAGTTATTGCTGGGGATATATTTGAAGGGGAAGAGAAGATGAGGTGGCAGGAATTTGAATAATAATATCCCATCCCCTGGGATTGCACTCTTGCTTTACAATGTACTTTCACATCTATAACTCTGTGACGACTCACAGCCTTCTAATACGCACATTACTATTATTATAATTACCCCTAACTCACACACACAATATCCTCCAAAGAGAAGATCCTGAGTCTGATATATAGAATCATGTAGTAGGAGGTAGCCATAAAGAGAAGATATTTGTAGTTAGAAGATCTGTATTTAAATTTGCATTCTACCATTTCAATTCTTGTTAAAGTCTCTGAATATCAGCTCCCTCCTCTGTAAAATGGGGATAATAATTTCTCCCAGAGCTGTGATCTTATGGGTGAAATGCTTTAAGATGAATGCCACAGCTCTATAAAGTAATGTAACTTGTCCCACTGCGGGATGGCACTGGCTTCCCATCTCACCTTTTTATGAAGAGAACTGATTCTTTTGGAAAGTGCGGTACCTCCTGGCTGCTTTTCGGGATCGGGGGGAAGGTTCTAGCATAATCTGACTTAGGCTGCTAGTCTTGGGGCAGTTTGGCATAATTGCAGCCTTGAGAAGACATGAATGTGAGACGTCAGAGGCCTCGTAGCTATTCGCAGAGGGCCCTGAGTCCCATGTGACCCATGTGTCAGCTTTTGTCCACTTTTGGAGATGTCTGGGAAGACTAGGGCCACAGTCCAGAAAGCATCGAGAAGGACAGCTTTGCCACAAAACCAAAGGGCCTGGGCCTCTGCTGTTGCAGAGACCAGGGTTGCCTCTGTGAGCTGATTCTGCTCATTGTCAGACAGAATCACTTCTCATCCTCCCATTTCCTATCTGCCCCCGAAGCTAAAGGTGCTGTCTACTAGCCCCGCAGCGACTGCTCTGTGCTCAGCCTCAGGCCCAGTGCACAGTTGCCCCTGACCTCCTCAAGCTGGCAACCCTTTTTTGTGCTGTTTAACAGCAGGGAGAGGAGCTGTGGCCTGCTCTGCCCTGGGGAGTGTCTGCAGCAAGAGCAGGCACTGAATTGATTTTCAAGATTAACTGTCATCCCCAGCTGGGAACCAGCACTCACAGGAACTGAGCAATCTTTCTGGGTTTTCTCCTGCTTCAGAAATCACTTTCTCTGCCAGGTATCTGGGAAGGCAAAGGATCGGTGGATCCTAGGAGCTCTTTTTCTGGCCACTGAAAGATAAAGCCCTCCAATGGTGAGCAGGAAGAGACACTGAGAGAAACTCCAGTAGGAAGGGCTCCCCCTGTGCACGTGAGTTTCACCTTCTTTGCTGTGTGGTCCTAGACAGATTGCTTAACCTCTCTGACATTTCAGATCTTCACTGCCCCCCCCCCAAAACAAACTATTTCTCACTTATCTTATCACATACTTGTGAAAATTAGAGAAAATAGAGACGCACAAAAGTGCCTGGCCCAAGAAGGCCCTCGATAACATGAATGGCGACCATTTTACAATTCCCACCTCACCCAGTGCTTTTCCCCCAAACTGGGGGAAATTTTCAACAGGAACTCCACCAAATAATAAGGGAGGTCAAAGAGGAAATGAACAAGTAAATATCTTGTTTGAATTAGGAAACTATGAAATTTTCATAGTCCAACTTTCTGCTGGTTTCAGACCTTGGTGGCTGAGATCCACCCTCCCCACCAAGCTCACCTGTCCATCTCACTTCTACGTAATCCCCAGGTCATTCTAGGTCTCCAAAACAGATCTAGAGATTTAGCTGATCCTGTTTCTTGGACCAGTACCAAAGCTCCACCTTGCGAATTTCAACTCATTCCCCTTGGGGTCTTGCACACCCCAGGAATGCTCCCTCTGGCACAAGATCCCTGGTACCCCTGTTACCTGCAGGACTCTGAGGTCTAACTGTTGAGACTCAACAAAGGTCTGGGCTATTAGCCATGCCGGCATGGGATGTCACGGTGTGCTCACTCCTGTGAAAACCAGCTTCCCAGACCCCACTCATAACCCACCCTTCAGCGCATCTCACCTAAACCATGATCACACCAGATGCTCGCTAAAGATGCAAAGTCCTAGGCTGCATCTGTGCTGACCCATGGAGAATCTCTTAAGGGTGAGGCTAGGAATCTGCCCATACAAAAGGCACCCAACTTGTTATCATGCCCATGAAAGTTTGAGAACCACTCAAGTGCAGGAACAGGAAGGACTTTCAAAATTTCACAGTCCTCTCCACTTTTATCTAAGAGGAAGAAGGTGTAAACATCTGAGTGAGGCAATCTGGCAGGCAGAAACCTGCTATCTGTGAAGTGCCCCACATGTTTAAGGAATCGTGAGGAGGAATCTTAGGGCAAAAGACGAGTTCCACATTCAGTCGATCTTTATGTATCATTTCATGTAAGGCAGTGCTGGCCAACTGAATGTTGAATTTATGTCTGTACGATGGAGAAAGGGGATAAAGGCACTTGATTTTTATTTGGATGATGCCAAAATGAATTAAGTTTTGTGATACTACAGATGACTTGATATTCACAGAGAAAGGATTTGTGTACACACACACACACACACACACACACACACACACACACACTGGCTACCAGAAAAAAAGACATAGTCTTTCAGACTTATGGCAAAAAGAAAGAAAAGATAGAATATTGAGGGCCTACTACATGCCTAGCATTTTTATAAAATTATCTCATACAATCCTCCCAATTTCTTTAGGTAGGTATTATTAGTTCTATCTCCAGATAAAAAGTGTGGCACAGAGTTGAATAATTTCCCCTTCTTTCCTTTTGCTATTAAGTGGCATGGTCCATCGTCAAACTGGAATCTGGCTGAGTTAAAACCTGTACCCTTGGTCTTTATCCTTTGCTTCTTTCTTAATTTATAGTTGTGTGCCTCTTCATATTTAACAAAGTATGCCTAAGGAGATCAGGGTCTATGAGGGAGTATAAAAGAAATGGATGAATATCTATATTAGGAGGTTGACCTGGATTTGTAGAGAAAGATGGTGTAGCAGGGGTTCCAAGGAGGTGGCATTTGCATCTCATTGCAGAGATTTGGGATTGGCCTGGAAGCACAGGAAAGACTGCTCTAGGGGAGAGAGAGCGAAAGGGCGTATCAGCTGGCAGGAACAGTATGAGTAATTGTGTGGAGGTGGAAATAGCAAAGAATCTAGAATGACTGGAGCAGCAGCTAAAGCCTCAGGAAGGAAGAAAGCATGGGCTTATCATATGGCAATGGGGTGTAAGTTTATACTTCTTCAGCACTGCCCTGCAGCCCTCCACACTGGAGGCAAAGGAACAACACTGCGACTGTTTAGGTAGAAATGGCCAAATGGCAACACATCATGGTTGGCTGGCAGTTCCTCCTATTGGAACAGCTGACTCTGGAGCCCTGATTGGACTATAAAGCAAGGAGAATGGCAGGAGGAGGTTGGGATGGATCATGAGAACATGACCGGCTGGTGACTTCAAGACTAGAGGCTCACGAGGTATTTAGCAATTTGTATGCCTCTAACTGCAAGGAATAGAAAACTCTAATCAAGTAGGCTTAAATAGCAAGGGAATATCTGAGTTAACACACATAATGAGAAGTCCAAGGGTAGGGCATCACTAGATGAGGACTGTGAGGGCTTTGACTCTGCTTCTCTTACAACCTGTGGACCCTGCCCTTCTCCAAATATCGGCTCGGCTTCTGACTAGTAGCTAAATAACCAAAGGAATTGCAGAGGTTAGCTTCACAGAGGACAATACCCAGAGGAAAATGAGGATTGTGTCTTTCTTGCATCTCTTATCAGAAAGAAGAAAAACTCTCCTCCAAAGCCCCCCAACAGACTTCTTCTCATGTCCCATCAGCTAGAATTAGGTCACTTGCCTGTGCCTAAACCAAACACAGCAGAGGGTAGGAATTCTCATGACTGACATCATCTGGATTGAAATAGGTGCTGGGGACTCGACTAAGCAGGAAGGAACCCACATATTCCTTCTAAACCCCCGGATGTTTCTCACACATCCCCTCTCCTCCACTCTCCAGGCATGTGCTGTTTCCTTTTCCATGTTAATAAGAAAACAGAGGCTCTGGGAGGTAGTCACTGCCCGGGGTCCCACATCTCTGCTGTGCTCCAAAGCCCCTGCTCTTTGTATTATTCTACACTGCAGACTCAGAGTAAAGTGAAAGACAGAAGCTATGCTCAGAAAGGGGATTTCAGTTAGACACCTTACATGTGGCAACATTTCTTTTGAAGTGGTACATGCTTGGTTGGCTTCAGTGAAGACCTCTAAGACTGAGGACTGTGAGAGTAACAGTTGAAAACATCATCAAAACAGACTCCTCAAACAGGTAGGCTTCCCTGAGGAATAACCCTGGAGATAGCCAATCAGAGTGAGGAGGGCAGCTCAGGTTCCAGATGCTGAGGGGTCCCCATGACATACCCCAAAAATTGAACAGTAGGTGAGGGAGGCTGGGTGAGGAGCCAGCCGGCCCGATTAGGTTGGCTCAGACACCGATATTCTTTCCCTCCTCCTCTTACATCACACCAAATATGGAGAAGGATACTCGCCTACCATCTGTCCCAGAAGAGATATAGCTCTAAACTTCATCCTCTGGAAGGTGGGAACCAAATGGGGTTTTTGTTTTTTCCTGGGCATTCACAGACTGGGAAATCTGTGGGCCAGAAGCAATAGGAGTGGTCATCTAGTCGTTTGGAAGTGGAGAAAAATTGGGATCCAGAGAAGTCACGTGACATGTTCTGGGGTGGTAGCAGAGCTAGACTTGGTGAGTCTTTCATCACCCAGACCCATGCCCTTCCTACTGTACTCTGTTGCCTTCCATTGACTAGTTGACAATCAAATCCGAAGGCAGATGTCATCTTTCCTGAGAGAATCCCAAGCTCACTGCAGTTGATGTCCCAGTTTGGATGAGCATTCTCCCAAAGTCCCTACTGTATTGACAGTCAATACTTCCCAGGGCTGATAATGGCAGAACATTCACCATCTCTCCACGTTAGCATTTATAGAGCAGGATCTGCATGGAGTGCATTTCACCCTACAGTTACTTCCTGTTTTGTGCCAACAGTGTGCCCTCACCTCTAGGAACTAAATATACTTTTGTTCATTAGACATTGAATTTCCACTGCATGTTAACAACACAAGGCTAAGCCATGAGTGTTTATTAGGGTTGAAAACATGAAGTCAGAAGGATCCTGGAATGACAGCTGCTCTTTATTTAGGGGCAAAGGTGACCATAATTCCTAAATGACAATGAACTGCATTTTGAACTCATAGTCAGTCAAAAGAATGGAAAGATTGGAAGGATTACCACTCTCCATCTTGGATTCTAAAACTTGGAAAATTATAGGCGATGCTCTGCCATCCTACACTCATCCCAAGCAGTTGAGCTCCTACCTAGCTTGACTTTGAATCCTAGTGGATCTTGGCGATCAAAGATGAGCCTGTATTGTAAAAATTACCAGAACTAGCCTCCAGGACAGTTGTACAAGAGGCTGGTACCTAGTCAGTAGGAAAAAGCAAATAGAATTAGTAACATCCTATCACTCATTTAAGAAGACTTGAAAAATGCTGCCAGGGATATCTGATGTTGAGTTCAATGGAGAATGACAGTAGAAGGACGTGGGCATAGTTTGGTTCTTCTCTTCTCCCACAGGAACACTGACGATGTCTAATACTCCTGAAGTCACTTCTTCAGTCAGTGCCCTGTGTAAGGGTTAATTATAACTGTCTACTCCCCACCCCCTCTCCTCACAGCTTGTCATACTTTAAGAGTGTTGATTCAAGTTGCATCTATCCTTTACTTTACTTTCCCAAAGCACCCCCAGGGTCTGGACTAGGATGAGACAACCAGGCAACTAGACCACAAAGTATAGGAAGCAGTCACTCTGAGTGTCATTAAATTCTAGGTGTCTGGCATGACTAATCCTATCCCTTACGTAGTCACTCTCACGAACAACAGGAGATGAGTTGTGAGTATTTGTTTGCATAGTGCTCACTTTATTACTGGGAATCCTCAGATGTCTCCCCAGCACCTATAGGACATAGTCCAAACTACTGAATGTGACCTACATCGCTCTTTCTTTGTGAGCTGGCTCCTGTCCCCATCCCTGCTTCAGAGACCTACACTCTATGTCTTATAGGACTCTCCAGCAATCCTCAATTCCTTTAGGTCTTTCCTCCCAGGGAGTCTAAAACAGACATGGTATGCACTGGAAGGTTGCCAAATGAATAGATATGTGAGGCCTGAAGCACCATGAATATGCTGATGCTGAGTGATGGAAGAAATGGAAAACCCAAGGAAGAGGTGTGACAGTGGCTTAAGAGGTATGGCTCTGATGTGACCTTGTCTTCATCAGGAGCTGTGCACATGGACAACTGGTTTTTCTCTGAGCCTTGGTTACCTCCTTTAAGAAGAAGAAAAAAGAAAGAAAGAAAAGAAAACAGAAAAAATGCACCTATTTCATTGGTTGCTATGCAGATTAGGAAAAAAAAAAGTTCACGTAAATCCTTAGCACAGTGGTTGACACCTATAAGTGCTCAATAAGTGGCCGTTAATGTTCTTACAAATTGGAAACAAAATCCAATCTTAGAGAAGTATTTATAAATCAACTGACTGCAACTGAATTTCAGAAGGTGACAGTGACATACAGGTAGCACTTAGATTCAGCCAGTCATCCTGAGAAGTCCAAGTTCTCTCTCTAACAGGTGCCTGCCAAGATCAGGATAGAGACACCTTTCCAGACCACAGACTTGTTCTGGAAGGTACCACAGAAGAGTAAAGGTACAGAGTCTGGGTTTCCATGTATCAGTAGCAAGACCCCACACCAGAATTTGTTACCTCATTACTTAGTGTCTGAGCCTTGAAGAAAACATGTAAATTATGCAGAAAGGCACCATATTGTTGGAGGCAAATGAGACCTTCATTATCCCTGTGTGAGCATGGCTTAGCCAACAGAGCGGAGAGAAACAGTAAACCCATCAAGGTCTGGCAGCACAGATGGGCGCTCAAAAAGGTTCCAGGGACCCTCAGAGGAGGGCCAAATGCTGCCGTTATTCAAGCAGTTAACACATGGCTAGGCACGTGGTGTGTCCCTAATGATTCTGCTTCTCTGCAGTCTTCTCTAGAGGAGTCTGTTCATCTGCCCACAATCCTCACCACCATGCCCTTAAAACACACAGCCTGCAACCCAGGGGGTTAGTATTCTCCCAGTCACCCACTACCATTCACAGGAATTTCCATTCCCATGTGATTTAAAAATGCTCCTGTCTCCATGGTCACAATATTAGGTATGCTATTATCTCCAACTCCCACCCCTTTTACACACTGACTATATTCAAATTCATCCCTTGTGTTCAGTGGGTACCATGGCATCCAGTGCCTGGCATGAAGTAGATACTCACTCAACATTTGCTGAATGTTGGCATTGATTCAGAGCCTTACTCTTCACCCCCAATCACTATTGCTGTCTCAGATGCCCTCAAGATCTGTTGAAGGATTCTTCTCCTTCCAGAGTCTAGCTTTACCTATTTCCATAGGCTTGTCTTCCAGTCCAGGAACTCGGATTTATGGCCTGCCATCATCTACCTCTAAAGTCTTAACCTCAAAAATTCATCCATCAATCAATATTTTAAATTAATTAAACCATCTTTAAAATCAATCTTTTATTTTTTTCTTGTATTCCATTCTACACGAACTTGATCCAAACCATCACTGCTCTTCTCAAGTCCCGTGTTACATCTGTTCTCTCATTACCCCAATTATCTCTCACTTCATCCAGTAACGGTCACCACATATAAATCCCCCCCAGATCCCTTCCCATTCACTTCCAAAATTAAATATACTTTCATCTATTATTATTATTTCCTCTCTTGTGGTCCTTTAGGAAGGAAAGCTTCTTTGAAAGCGAATCCCTCTACTCTTGCGTTCTATCATAATCTTCCTGAAACAGTATACACTTAAACAACCTGACTTTTTCTTCTATCACTCCATCTTTAAAGTTACCTCCTATTTGTCAAACTCAATGAACTTTTAGTTCTTAACCTTAGCTGATTAACCTGAAGCATTTGAGAAGGTTGATCACATCTTCTTCTTAGGACCCTCTTCTTCTTCTTCTGATCTAGCACTCACCTTGGGTTTTTCTCTTTCCTTTATTCTCATCCTTGCTGGTAGATCCCCCTGGATCCTTTACCTCTATTCTCTCTTTAAATTTTGATGTTCCTGGGGCTTTGTCCTGGATCCAGCCAAGACCTCTCCCTTGAGATTCATCCCCCTGGATCCTTTACCTCTATTCTCTCTTTAAATTTTGATGTTTCTGGGGCTTTGTCCTGGATCCAGCCAAGACCTCTCCCTTGACATTCCAGACCTCATATACCCAACTATACATAGAAACCTCTACCTGGATGTCTCTCCAGACCTCAACACACTCAAGACTCTGGGCAGTCTCTTCCCCATCACATCCACTCTATTCCTGAATTCTCCCTCTCACTTAGTGGTACCATTGTCCATCTAGGTGAGACTCAGACATGTGGGTGACTATGTCACAATCTGGGCTAGTGTTTTTCCTTCTCTTACTGAGACTGGGTAAAGAAACACTGGCCTGCCATGAGACTGACTGCAGTAGTCAGCTGTAAAGTGGCTGACCATCAGGTCAGCTTTAATTTAAACTTAAAAGATAATTTTAGCCTGGATAGAAGGGAGGCTGTTACTAAGAATTTGGCTGGGATGTAGAGACGTCTAGGGTTTTGTAGAGAGAAAGAAACAGAAACTGAGAAGTGATCCTTGGCATCTAACCAGCAGGAGGCCCATGGCATTGACCAACATCACTGAAAGCTATTGTTCTAAGAAGTTCTATCCAGTTTGGAAGATATAGCTTGTTTTTAAAATATTTTATTTATTTGAAAGAGAGCATGAGTGGGGGGGGGGATGTCAGAGGGAGAGGGAGAAGCAGACTTCACACTGAGTGGGGATCCTGGTGTGGGGCTCGATTCCAGGACCCCAAGATCATGACCTGAGCCAAAGGCAGATGTTTAACCGACTGAGCCACTCAGGCGCCCTGGAAGATATATTTTGAATGCCTCAGTATTGACCTCTCAGGTTAGGGAAAACCAAATTCTGGTCAGCTTCTCCACACCCTCCCACCAATCGTGTCCACTTACCAGATATGAGTTGTGAAAAGCAAAGAAAACTTTCTGTTTATACATGAAGCTCAAAAGTAACTAGAACCAAGGAGATCAGCAAGAAAGTCATATGCTAGCAAGATCAACCTTTCAGACTCTACTTTTGTATCTCTGAATAGCTGATTTAACTGTTCTGCCTTTGTCCTGTTGCAGATATTTCTACAAGGATTCAACAGGATTTATGTAGCATTATTAATTTAGAGATGAAAATAGCATTATTATTTTAGTACTCCATATCAGTCATAGGTCATTCACTTCTTCAAGTGAGCAATGATGCATATAAAGCACCACATCAACTTTCAATGCGGCCCAGTTTGAGGATTCTGAGAGCAGCCTCCGCGTGTTGATAGAACTCTATGAGTTCCAGCTGACTGAACTTCCTCATGGTCTGAGTGATCCGAACATCAGACGGTAATGCACATTTACCAGAGTGCAGGTTATCATGACTATTTCTGCTGTGATGACATGGTAGGAGAATTATGTATCAAACAGAGCACATATTTTTTACTTTGCTTTAAGCAAATAGCCAGCTGAACAGATTATGCAAATGAAGTGTCCCCAAACACATCTCCAAGTAAAATGGGTAGGCCTGTATATAATAGCCGAGGAGGTACAACTCTCATTTCACATATGCAAGGTTACAAGTGCTATCACATTTTTAAGATGTCTTTTAACCAACGATCATAGTAAGTCTCTGCTTCTCCAGGCTATGGAGAATTCAACTTCAATCTTCCTCTCAGAGGGCATTTTATGTAGTGCTACGGAATGTAGGATCCTCTCTTGCCCAAAATCATTAGCTAGCAGTTCACACTGTTAGCTTAAGACACCTATTGTCCAAATGCACGTGGTCCCTTTGGGTCCATTGCTTCTGCTGCTTCTGGGGCAAACTAATATTCATCAGGTCTGGAAATCATGCAGCCATTCTCCTCTGAGGCCTACCCAGATCAAAGTACTGCTGCCCGTTCTCATGAAACCCACCCCTCTTTTTCTTTCCCTCATTTCCATAAATCCCTTCTTTGGTCTCTCTTTCAGGGTTTCATTGATAATAGTACCTCCCTGACCCTTCCCTCAAGGAAACAGGGCATAGCCTCCTCAGTGGATTTAGACTTTGGAAAACAAAAGCCAGGAAGGAAAGTCTCCTGCAAGCCACCCCTGCTTTCTCTTCTATCCCAAACCTCTGCTGAGGCAAGAAAACACAGTTTCTTCCCTGCGTAAATGAAGGGAAAGAAGAGAACACACAGGAGAAAAGTATCATTTTGCATCTCCAAAGCTGACTTCACCATTTAGTTTCCATTGCTGTGTACTCAGTGTGACAGGTCAGTTACCACAGGACAAGTAAGATGAGATCCTTTGGGGACCAGCTCTTGGACAGCGTCATGGTGGGCTGTTACCGCTACTGGTGAACCTACTCCTGTAGACTGGCAATGAAAGTGACATCTTGCCTTCTGTTCTGAGGCAAGACCTGTGTCTTAGAGGAGAATTTTTTCAAGTATATTATTTCACCAGAGATCTGACAGCCCCACTGTGAGAAAAGCTGTGTTATCCCCACATCACTGATGGAAAGACTGAGGCTCCAAGAAGTAAAGCCATCTCCAAGTGTGAGGTGGAGATGGGATGTGAACCCATGTCTGTCTGACTCCTGGATTCCCTGCTTCTTATGTTCCCTGCATATTTACCCCCTTTTGTCTCCCCCATACTTAACAGGGCTACTCATAGCCCAGAAAGCCAGGCAGTCATCACTCCGCCATGTGAGGTGAAGTAACACATCTTCTCTAAGCCTCCTGAGTGCTGCTACTTCACCTGGAGCATCCTTTCACCACCCAAGTCC
Source organism: Procyon lotor (assembly GCA_028646535.1). Lineage (NCBI taxonomy): Eukaryota > Metazoa > Chordata > Mammalia > Carnivora > Procyonidae > Procyon > Procyon lotor. Next base: position 56,178,602 of record CM053615.1, read on the forward strand.
AGCTCAATGCCCTTCCCTCTTGATTCCCCTTCCAGAGGCTGTGAGCTCTGTCTCCCTGCATATCTAATTTGACCAACCATCCCTCCATAGTGATCTCCTTTGTATTTTGGCATTTATACACATATCTCATGTCTTCCATGACATTGCTGACTCTGGAGTGGCATCACTATGTCTGATTCATTGCTACCCTCCTAACACATAAGGCCTGACCCCAAGGAGATACAAAAGCAATACCTGTGAAACAGAAGGGTAAACTGGAGATGAATGAATATAGGAAGAAAGGAAGGAATGAGTGAATGAATTAATGGATTGAGCTGCAAATGAAAACCCATGGATGATGGTGAGAACCCCAAGCAGCCATTACAGACAGTGGTGAGCTAGTATTCACTACAAAACCTGAGAGAAGAAACACACTGAGATTGAGATGGTGCCAAAGTGCAAATATGATTCAAGGTCTGTGAAGTGGGAGAAACATTCCCCAGGCCCCAATAATTCCATATCTCACTCTGGATTCACTTTATGGGTACTGGTTTCTGGGACTATTCATGTTTAGAAGGCCCTAAACCCTCTTTCAGATCATTAATAAACAGCCACAATGCAATAATGCTACAACAGAGAATAATTTTGGTGCATTCACACCGTGCCAGGCATTTTTTCCAAGTATCTCATTTAATTCTCCTAACAATATGAGACATGTACTGTTATTTATCCCATTTTACAGATGGGAAAACTGTACAGGCTTAGAAAAGTAATGTTTAAGGTCACTCAGCTAATGAATGGCAGAGTCAGAAGGCAAACCCATGTCATCTGATTTCAGAGCCATCCCTCCTAAGCTCTCTCCCATCTAGCTCTCCAGCAACATGGCACCGTGGCTGGCTATGACAGCTTCCATTCATGGAGCACTTGCTATGTGATGCTCCGAACACTCTCTGGACAATGAATTCACAGCAATCTCATGGCCAAGGCATTGTTTTGATCCCCATTTCATAAACAAAGATCCTAAGGCTTGCATGACTGAGTGACACTACTAGAAAGTGACAAAGCTGGAATTCGAATGTAAGTTAATTTATTCCAAAGCCCATGTTCTTTACCATAATTATTATATCCCAGAGGAAGCACTCATAGTTTTTTCTTTTGTTTGGTAGGGGCTCATGGGGTCCTAGGAAGAGCTCTGTATTTGAAATTGGATTATTTATGTTCTCATCTTGGTTCTTCCACTTGGGTTTGTACCTTGGCCAAGACATTTAACATTTCTGGGCCTCAGTTCATCATCCATAAAATGGCGCCAATCATACCCCTTGTAGAGTTATTATGAAGGTTAAATGTGGAGTCAGTGCTGATGAACACACTGTGCAAACCTCTATTTCTGTGAAGTAGAAGGGGGTCAATAGATATGATTGTACTTGTCCTGGAAATGGATAAAAGGTGTCTCACAGAGATGAAGTGTCTGGTCTAACGATCTCACAGAGAGTCCGTTCATTAGGCCAGGAACAAAGCCCAGATGTCCCTAGGCAGTAGTCCATGTGCCTTTTGCTAGGTGGCCAAGGATCATTATTTGCAAGGATGAGATTCTGCCAGCCCCACACTGCTTCTTTGGTTTCAATGTGCATCATCTTTTCCCCTCCCACACCACCCAGCTCTTTTGAGGCCCCTTGACATTCAGGGTAGAAGTCTTTTTCCATCCTTCCTTAGCTTAACAGTTGAATTAAGTGGTCTTGTTCTGTGAAAGGGGTCCACCCAGAATGAGCAGTTTGGAAAGAAGGCAGCATGAGCCAGGTCAGGCTTGCTTGTCAAGTGCTTGAGATCCTCAGCTAATGAACACCATTTTGGAACTGCTCGGGATTAAGCCATTAGCTGTGCGATCTTCACCTGACCCTTTTTGGACCAAAATTCATTCATTCCAATTTTATGCTTAACTAGGAAGGTTTTACAACTCCTTTCTCCCCTGGTATCATTTCTCTTCAATCTCCGGGACCCATTATGCAGCAATTTTGCTTTCCCCAATTTCATTTTCACTTTCAAAGTGAATGTCATTTGTCAGGCAAACCACATATTCTTTGGATCCCTATCTGTTAAATTATTTCTGAACTTGACTTTTTGGGGCCCCATTCTGGCTGACCTAAATTCTTCTCTGTCTTCTACCATTTCTCCCTTCTCTCTGAAGGCAGCCATTTGAGGCTTCATTGCCTAAAGAGGCTGTTTCTGGAAGCACTTATCTGTTACCCCAGTTGGATAGTTATCATTCCTATCTAAATTAGCTACTGTAATCTTTTATCTGAACTCCAGGCAGAACCAAGCCTTTGTGTGAGAACTCCCCATCAGGTTTCAGACCCATCTGCAGCATCATTCTCAGATGATTTTCTTTGGAACTAAGATTCAAGACCTCGATGTTTCGAATGCAATGTTCGTCTCTATAGCCACTTTTCAAAAGGACATCCCACTCTTGCAGGGATGGTGCCTAGAGTCCCAATTAGACCATCTCTTGCCCCTAAGACCATCTCAGAGGAGGTACCCTGCAAGGACCCTTGGTCTTTTCTGTCCTAGTGTTGCCAACTGCAGAAAGAATGTATGATGGTGGGGAGGGGGATGTGAAGGGGAACAGTTAGAGTGGCAGAGAGTGACTTCATACAATTCTCCTTCCGAGCAGCAGCAAAGAGATTTTGCAGTGAAACCATGACTGTTAACACATGTCAAAACTGGTCTTATGAGGGAATGGGCGGCTCTGCCCTACCTCAGGTGGCAGGGACCATGGATAGAGTGTTGGGCTGGGTTTGAAATGCCCTAATTCCAGAGGACCTGACCACATGCAAATTGCACAGAGAATAACCAAGCTTGTGAAGAGGCCAAACCGTGTGAAGGATGGTTAAAAGAACTGAAATGTTTAGCCTGGAAAGGAGAGCCTTTTGTGGGGATAAGCAGGGTGGAAAATTCTATCTCAGACTCCTGTTTTACAAATTAGAAACCTGAGACTTGGAGAGCACAGACCCGGGGAATAAGCAGAGTGAACTTTTTAAAGAATAAATGAGATCATTTTCCTTTGCTGCTTAAAACCTGCCAAAGACTCCTGCTGCTGTTAATAAAAGGGCCAACCCCAAGCCATGGCCTCCAAGACCCCACATGATGGTGCCCCCTGTACAAGAGAGAGGAGCAGCTAAACTGGTACAATGAAGAGATTCCCCCCCTTCCCAAACCATGGCTTAAACAAGGTAGGAGCTTATTTCTTTACCTTGCTATAAATGATACCACAAATTGCAGACCAGACCACAATTCAATAGGGACCAGTTAGCAGCAACTGTCAGCTGATACTTCAGGAACATACCCATGAATGAAAAAGAGAGCCCTACTTGCTTTGTCTACATGATGAAGAGAAACAAGAGGAGACTGGACCAGAAATTGGAGGGTGGCCAATAGCTCAAGTGAAGATGAAGCACATCTTAAAGGAACGAAGTATAATGCTGATGCTAATGTGCTCTGTGCCAGAGTTAAGCCCATGAAGACCGCTAAAGTTTACTGCAAATTAAAGAGTTTGAATGATGAAAAAAGTCAGAGATGAGTCGTCAAGGGCAGGCAGAGACGTTCTGTCATCCTTAGCATAGAGCTTCTGTGTCTGGGTGCAGGATGGCACTAGGAGCTGTCACCTTTCAGTGTCTGCTTCAGCAGTGGTTCTTCAGAGAACCAGTCCCTGCCCACCCTCTCTGAAGGAGCTGGCCCATCATATAACTGATCTCAGCCCAGCACACTGCTTGCTTCTTTCAGAGCACTGACTATAGTTTATACTTATTTATTCACGTGGCTTATTTTTGTCTATCCTTCCTCTTCATCCCCATCCCATGGGACTAGAATCTCCATGAAGCTAGGAGAGGGATCTTGTATGTCCAGCTCACTCCCATATTAGCTCTCTATCCCTGCCTAATGAAGTACCCTACAAAATAGTAGACTAAAATGATAAACATTTATTATCCACCATGTCTGTGGGTGAGGAATTCTGAAGCAGCTTTAATAGGTGGCTCTGGATCGAAGTCTTTCAGGACATTGCAATCAAGCCGTCAGATGATCTGCAGCTATCTGAAGGCTTTGCTAGGGCTGAAGGATTTATTCCAAAATGGCTCGCTCATGTAGTGCTGATTGTTGGTAGGAGGCCTCAGTTTTTCCCACATGGGTCTCTCCGGCTGTTTGAGGATCCTTACAAGATGGCAGCTGGCTTCCCCCAATGTGAGCAATCCAAGAGAAAGCAAAGCAGAAGCCTCTATGTCTTTTTGACTTAATCATGGAAGTCCAGACAGTCATTTCTACAATGTTCTAATGGTTACATCGGTCAGCCCAATTCAGTGTGGGAGGGGACCACACAGGAGTGTGACTGTCAGAAAACAGGGATCAAAAAAGCTGGTTACCATAACTCTATCCCTCAGACAATGCAGAACTGACATATGGTAGGTACTTAATGTACGTTTGTTCAGTGAATGAAAGAAGGAAGGAAGAGAGCCCAAGTAAATTCAGAATTATCAAGATTAGAGTAACTGAACTCAGTCTTGACATCAAGTCTTCAGACTCCTGCTAATTGTTCTTTTCCTACACCACAAGGCCTTCTGTAGGACTTGGCCAACCATGCCCTCTTTTTCCTAGTACTCTGACACACAGCCCTATCTCTTCCAGCCAATGTCAGCCTGTAATTGACCCTGGTGATGGTCTTTCCAGTAAAGCCACTGGATACCTGGCAAAGAGCAGGAATCCTGGGAGGCTGAGGGGATGTGAGGGTCTGTGAGATTCATAAGCAGTATTTGGCAGTCTAAGGGCCATGGTTTAGAAACTTCAATTCAAAGAAGAATCAACCAGGGAGTTGGTGACAGTCTAGAGTAGAACACATAATTCTGCATCTGGGAGGGCTGGTGGGATATTCTCATTGCCCATGGTTACAGGACAAGCACTCCTATTCTTTGGGTTCCTTTGCACCACTGAGGGTCCAAAGTGAGTGAGAGGGTGGGCTTAGGGAGGGGAAACCCAGCCTCAGAGCTGGGTTTCCAGAGGGTCCAAAGTGAGTGAGAGGGTGGGCTTAGGGAGGGGAAACCCAGCCTCAGAGCTGCCAGGGTAAGAAGATTCAGACAAGCTTAGGACAAGCTATCACTCCCCAGCCAGCAAGAGGACAAGAGGTTCCTTAGTAATTTATTTGTATGTAACACATGTTGGGTAGTTGTGGTTGTTGTTTTTTTCCCCCCTGCAGGGCCTGTGTGTGTGTGTGTGTGTGTGTGTGTGTGTGTGTGTGTGTGGTGTGTTAGCTTCTTCTGGTATCCAACTGGGAGTTTGATTCATTTAACTTGTTCAGCGTCAGTTGCAATAAACCAGGTGGTTTTGCATTGCTCATGCAAATCACTTTCTCCCCACACATGGCTACAGTCCCAGCTGCCAAAATGTTGTCATGTTCTTGTCTCTAGAGCCTTAATAATAAGAAAAAATACAGTCTGTAGCATGTATGTGTTCAACAGTCTCCCTAGTTATCTCTGAGCCTGTGTGGCCACTGCTAGCCCTGTCAATGGGCCAGTTCAAGCCAGGAGAAGAGGTATACAGATGCCCATGGGCTGAAGGGCCAGCGCTCTGGCTCCTTGGGTCACAGATTTTGCTGACCTATTCAGAGTGTTCCTTATTAGAGCCAACAAAACCTTGGGTATGGAGGCTGAAATCCCAAATTCCAGCCTTTGTATTACTGACTAGATTTGGGCTCCACTTAATAGGGCCCTCATGCTCTAATTCTTGTGGGGAATTAGGTGAGACAATCAACATCAAGATTCCCAATTGGTTTTAGTTCATGGTCCAGAAACAGATAAAGCACACAGGGATAAACATGAAAGGTTACTCATGGGCAAAGATAATCTTTAGAGGGTTTTGGTCACTTCAGTCTCTGCCCATCACTCTTTGGCTAAGGGATCAATGTCTCATGGTAAACTGACTGACTGAGGGTCACTCAAATTAGTGGCTCTCCTAGAAATGTATGTGGACTCATTCATGGTCTTGTGTCATGCTTTGGCTAATGAGATGGAAGCAGAAGTGACATGCCACCTCCAAGCAGAATCTTCAGGAGTCAGTGTATAACTGCCTTGCTCTTTCCTTCTATGATAGTGATCAGCAACATTATAGATCATCCTAAATACCAAAGTAAAGACTGTATGGCATTGGAGAGGGTATGTGCTGTTAAGTGCTGTGAAATGTGTAAGCCTGACGATTCACAGACATGTACCCTGGGGCAAATAATACATTATATGTTAATTAAAAAAATTAAAAAAAAAAAAAAGACCGTATGGAGCAGAGTCACAGCCAACCCACAATGGCCATATAGGATGAGCAAGGAATGAGCTTCTTTTGTTTTAAGAGATTTGGGGATCATTTGTTACTGCAGCAAAACTTTTCCCATTCTGATCATGCCATGGCACACCCGATGGGACCCTTTGATCTCGAGAAATAATCTGATTAGTTGGAGAGTGCCAGATAAATGTTAGCCACTCACTTAAACAAGCACCAGTGGAATATAAATCCTTTGATTTTTCTATCAGTTTGTCCTCTAGCGGTTCACCTTTTCTCCAAGCTTGTAAAGAGATGACTGAAAATGCCAATTATCATACCCATACAAAAATGAAAGTAATTGGGGATTCGTTACCTTGGCATGGCCTAGTATAATCTGACTAATGTATCTGCCAAAGCCTGTGTCAGGCACTCTCACACCTATTCTCTCCACTGAGCCATCCCAATGAACCTGTGATAAACACAGGCCTTGGGAAGGAGCTTACAGATGTGCACATAGTTTGTAGGTGGCATAGATGGAACTTGAATATGGATCCAAAGCCCATGTGTTTTCTATCCTGCCATACTGTAGCACATCCTATTCCCACCACAAAACCTAAAGCATCTGGCCATGGGTAGACAAGAAGCACTGACTTCTTGAAGCATTGGGAGGGACACAGAATTCTAACTGGTCAAGGGGCCAGGGCTTCAATTCAAAGAAGAATCAGCCAGGGAGATGGTGACAGTCTAGAGTGGAACACATAATTCTGCATATGGGAGGGCTGGTGGGATATTCTCTGTCCCTCTGACCTCTCCCTCAATTTCTTTTTCCTTTTAGTTCTGGAGGCCAAGTAGCACTGTAGTTGAGAGCATAGATTTTTTGGAGCTCTGCTGCTCATGAGCTGTGTGACCTTGACCAACATACTGCACCTCCAATTCAGCTCCAATTTCCTCATTAGCAAAAATGAGGATAAAAGCATGTACCTTATAGGATGCTTATAAGGATTAAATGAGATGGTGTCTGCAAAGTACTCAGCGTGGGGTCTGGCGAATTGGAAATACTTGGTAAACAGTAGCTAATAAATGTGATGGCCCAAAGCAGCCATTCATATTAAGGTATAATGGATTATTTTTCCAACAAATGCTTTCTCTAGGAGCTAACTTTATAAATAGCCTCGAGACACAATGGGACCATAGTCCTAGCCTCAGAGGCAGGGGACATCTTGTCAGTTTGCTTTCCTCTCCCATGCTTATATTTATGCCTACACTTTATTCCCATTGCTAGTTTCTCTGCTTCTAAAGAGCTCTGGACTTGGCATCAAGCAGGCTGTTCCACTTGGGATTGACACCTGGGTTGTTCAGTCAGTTAAGTATCTGCTATCGGTTCAGGTCATGATCCCAGGGTCCCAGAATCAAGTCCCCCCATGGGACTCCTTGCTCAGTGGGGAGCCTATTTCTCCTCCTGCCTGCTGCTCCCCCTTCTCTCTCTCTCTCTCTCTCTCTCTCTCTCTCTCTCTCTCTCAGAGCCTCTTTTAGAAGTTCCATCACAAATCTCAGGAACCTCAAAATCAGTTCCTCACCTGCAAAATGTAAATGCCAATATCCACTTTACAGGGTTTATAGGAGGATTCAAGAAAATCCCATCAAGGAAAACTTATCACACTGTTCCTAGTAACAGACATTTCATTAACGGAACAATACAAGTCTCCTTACCTCAGAAGGGAAGTACCCTGTAGATAATGGTGAAGCGCTCAGCTGTGTTCTGAGGGACATACATACTTTTATTTTTTTTACGATTAGCATTTTTTTAACTGTGGTAAGAACAAGGAATGTGAGATACACCCTCAACAAATCTGTAGGTACACAATTATAGTAACGCAAACTACAGGCACAAGGTTGTACAACAGATTCTAGAACTCAGCCATCTTGCATAACCAAATACCAACTCCCCATTTCCTCCTCTCCCCCATCCTCTTCAGCTCCTGACAACCACCATCCTACTTTCTGCTTCTGTATGTTTGACTGTTTTTATATGCATCATACAAGTGATGTCATACAATGTTCATCTTTCTGTGAGTAGCTTCTTTCTCTCAGCATAGTGACTTCAAGGGTCATCAATGTTTTGAATATGGCAGGATTTCTTTCTTTTGTGATGCTGAATAACGTATAGTCTTTTGATAGTGATGACAGAGAAATTAGCATTTCAATATTTAATAATTTTAACTTAAAATTGTTTGTATAATTTATGCTAACTATAAAACAGGAAAATTCAAATAAACCCCAAAAGGGGAGAAAAGAAAACCACCCATAATTCTGACAGCAGAGATCCTTAGATACCTTTCAAACATTTTTTAGGCATGCATTATTGTTTTTGGGTAATCATAATGTATATTTCTTTATAACCTACTTTTTGCCCTTAACTATGTTTTAGATCCATCTTTCCACATTGGTTAAGTATCTATAACCAACTGCTGCTTACTACAACAGCTGTATAGTATTCCCTTATATGGCTGTAGCTTGGACTAAAGGTGATTTCCAATTTTTTGCTATTGCAAGCAAAAATGTGATCCTCAATGCTGAAATAATCATAAGGCAAAGCATTATTAGCTCTGCTGGCTAATTTCTGTCCCCACTCCTGACTCCCTTGCTTGTCCCTATTATAAATAATTAAAACGTTTTCCAGTTAAACCTATCTAATTACATATTAATGGTTCCTAAGTCAAAAGATCATTGCTGAGATTAATTACAACAGAGACATTTGTTCACAAAAAAACCCAGTCCTTATTTTGTATCAGCAACAACACATTAATCTCCAGACTGAACTTCATAGACCATAATGATCTTTTACAACAAACAGATGTCAAGCAGGGCCTTCTTTGGCAAGGTGGGAATTACATTATTACTTAATAATCCAGACAGAGAAATGAGTTCCAAAATAAAGGAATCTGCTTATGAAAGTAGTTTCTAAATTATAAGTGATGTTGCAAAGTGGACAGGCCAAGAGATGGAGTCAAATAAAATGAGGTTAACACTGGCACTGATCTTTATTTACTGTGTGCTCTTGAGCAATTTACTTAACTTCTCTGAGCCCCAGCTTCAATACTTAACCTCTACTTCAGGTGTTACCCCTCCTTGACTGTTAAGACATAGAGAATAGCTAGAGTGAAGGCTCTCTACCACTTAAGAAGAAACTGTTGCTTGGTCCAATTCTATATTTGATAACTCGGACCAAAAGAGTTCTCCATTAATAGGGTGGCCAAAGAATTTACATCCACACTGGGACACTTTTGAGACTTAACTGGGGCACTATAAATAGTTAGCAAGGACAGCAGGTGCAAACTTGAGCTCCCCCAGGCAGACTGGCAACCCTACTATTAACCAGATAATCACCAGTCTACATGAAGCAAGTGGGAAAATCAGGTCATTTCATTTCAAAGTTGTCTCAGTTGTTCCCCATGCGATCAAAAAAAATTAATCCACTCACAGACTGAGTGTACACACAGTTTATTTGGCCTGTCCAGAATGACCCTTTTGGAACCTTCTCTTTGAATTGTCAGTTCTGTTATCAGTCTTCTTAGAGTTAAGAAAACTTCTTTATTATGGGGAACCCACAAATCTTATTATGCAATTTTATATGATTTTTGGTATAGTTTTCCACTTATTTGACATTTTTTTCACCTTCATAATATGCCAAGCCCCAGCTTAAAACTATGGGAACTAGGGAGATGGCTGAACCATAGTTTCTGCTTTCAAGAAACCCACAGGTAAGCCAGGGAGACTAACACAGAAGCCATTCATAAAATTGTACCATATGAAAAATTCCAACATGGAGGTGTGTGCAAAGCACTATGGGACATGGAGAGAAGGTGATTAATTCTCCTCTATAAGGCAGACGTGGTACCATCTGAGATATCTTAAAGATATTTCCTAAGTAAGTGTGAGGAGTTACTTGTAGATGCAAGTTTAAGAAAGCTGGAGTGTGCAATGCATGAGGAACTGCTCAAGATAGTGTGGCTGGAGGCTTCTGTGAAGTAGAGTAGAAGTGGTTGGCCTGCAAACTCCTCTCTCTGGGTATTCTACAACCTTATTCAGCTGTGGAAATCTAAACCGAGCAGTATTCCAGCTCCTGTTGCCTCTCTAAGAAAACTTCCAATGGCCCCAGAACTTCTCAGAAAGCTCCAACACATTGTATTTGAATTTATCTAACAGTGATGCTACTGTCTCTCAATTTCTTAAATTGAGAGAGAGAGAGAGAGAGAGAGAGAGAGAGAGAGTGTGTGTGTGTGTGTGAAAGTGATGCCAAATGCCTACTAAATGCTACCAGATTTTTGCCACCATTTTGTATCAATGAGAGCTTTGTGAATAGATTCCACACTGATTTTTAAGATACCTATATAAGTGATTGACTTTTAGAAGACTGTTTCCTTATAGCACTCAAAACTGGCCTATTCATATCAGGAACCAATGTGAGACTGAGACTCACCCTATACTGAGTTTACATCTTTTTAAGTGGGGTTTTTTGGTTATCATTTCTGCAGGGTAGGAAAAAAATCAATGTGATTCTAAATAATTCTGACCTCTTTAGAGGCAACAAATGTTTCATTTGAGTCAAAACAATCCCTATGCTTTAAAAAAAAAAAAAAAAAAAAAAGCAAGTGAGAAGAAAATGCAAAATGCACAGTCCAGCCATATGGAAGTGGGATGGCTCAAAGGCAGCTCTGTCTCAGAGGAGCCCATTACTCACCAACCCAGGGAGTGCTCTCATGGAGAGTCGAGCAGGTATGTCCAGATCATTGGATTTGAGGGTGGAGGGAAGGGGTGAGAAGGTGTCCCAGAGTCTTACAAATGGGCCTCCATTAAGTCTCTTGCTTATAAGTGACAGAAACTCAATTCAAACTGGGCTCAAGGAAAGCAATTTTAAAGGATTTATTGGATTTCTTAGTCTAAAAAGTCTGGGGTAGGACTGATTAGTCCTGAAGTATATTACTGAAAGGTTACCTCTTCCTACCTCAGCCTTGCTTTCTTATTTGCTATCTTCATTCTCAAGCATGCCCTCCCATCATGCATACAAAATGGTTGCTCACTGCAAGATTGTTGCCCTGGTTCATAGTTTTACAGTTCAGCAACCCTGATGGAAAGAGAGGTTCTCTTTGCCACAGAAGTTCCAGTGGAAATCTAGGACTGACTCTCACTCAACTGACATGGGTCATGTGTCAATACCTGACCCAATCATCACAGGCAAGAGGTGAAGTAAGCCTAGTGAGGTAACTTATTGTTATTATCCAGGCTGATCATCCTGGATCTTAGACAAGGGGGATGGAGGTCAGAGAAGCAGGGAATCCTATCTGGGCCTGGTGGGCTGAGAGATGGTGGTTCCCCAGTGCTATGGCAACGCCTGTCTTTTTCTTTCCTTAACCTGTTTTCTTCCTACCTGCACATTCTAATTAATGTTTCCAGCATTCTTTTTTTTTTTTTTTTTAAAGATTTTATTTATTTGACAGCGAGAAACACAGCGAGAGAGGGAACACAAGCAGAGGGAACGGTAGCGGGTGAAGCAGGCTTCCTGCCGAGCAAGGAGCCCGATGCGGGGCTCGATCCCAGGACTCTGGGATCTGACCTGGGCCGAAGGCAGCCGCCTAACGACTGAGCCACCCAGGCGCCCCTGTTTCCAGCATTCTTTACAGTGGATGTGTCCATGTGACTCAGTTCTAGCTAACTGAAGGTGAGAAGTAATAGGTAACCCTTCCGGGCCCATTAAAATCATTTGGCCAGGGGCGCCTGGGTGGCTCAGTCGTTAAGCGTCTGCCTTCGGCCCAGGTCAGATCCCAGGGTCCTAGGATCGAGCCCCGCATCGGGCTCCCTGCTCCGCGGGAAGCCTGCTTCTCCCGCTACCATTCCCTCTGCTTGTGTTCCCTCTCTCACCGTGTTTCTCGCTGTCAAATAAATAAAATCTTTAAAAAAAATAAAATAAAATCATTTGGCCAACTCTGGAAGCTGTGAATAGAAGACAGTGGATGTGCAAAATGGAAGGTGCCTAGTCTCTAAATCTCTACCACGTAGAGAAAAGCTGTACCCCAAACAGGAAAACACATTGTGGATATTCTATCATGCTTAAAACATTAGGGATTCGTTTGTTACAGCAGCTCATATTAACCAATAAAGATGCAAATATCACAAAAAGGGGGATTCACAAACTGAGTAGGCAGAAACAGTTCATGTCTACTACAAAGCTTTTTTGTGCTCAGTGCTGGAAATTTCAGACAACTTGATAGGTCTAATCAGTCAGTAACCATGGCCAAGGAGTCAGAAGACATGGGTTCAAGGCCTGACTCCACCACTGATAACTATCTGGCCCTCAACCTCTCACTTCTTTCGAACCCTTAGCTTCTTCATCTGTAAAATGGCAATCACAATATCTGCTGGACCACCCAGCTGTGGGAATCAAATGCAATTATGTGAGTTAGAGCGAGATGTAGACTATAAAGTACTGGCTAGCCTTTATACAAACTGAAAACCACGGTGAGTTACCCCATTGGCTAGAGTGAAGCATTAATGAATCCACTGGGCCTCACAGAAAAATATTTTTTTCCCATTCAGAACCATAAGGATTAGCACCAGGGGAAAAACCTTGAGTCAAGTATACATCCTGTTCTAGAACAGAGACCAGCGCTGCTGGGTGGCCAGGCCTGCTATAAGGCAAGGTCAAAGCCTCCCTCCTTCCCCCCTTCTCTTCTTCCTTCCTCTCTACTCACACGAATCCAATCCACTACTCAGAAGAGTGCTTGTTTCTGTTTTCCAAAGCTGGCCAGTCCTCGGGTCTCCTCTCTCTTGGACTAGTAAAATGCAGACCAGTCCACCTTCCTCAGGGCTGCTCTGTGATCCTTCCAAAACGTAATTGTATCATGTCTCTGGGCCCAGAAACCTGTGTTTTTAATCCTGAATCCAAGATGCACGAAGCCCCTTCTGGTGTGGCTCACCATCAGCTCTCAACCTACACTTTCTAAACTTATCTCCAGTTCAGACCTTCTTTCCATTCCCTGGGTGCTCCTGCTATTTTCAAGACTCATCTCTGCCTGGTAGCAGAGGTGCAGCTGACAAATGAAGAGGTCGACTGGAAGAGTCTCTAGAGAAGCAAGAGCTGGGAACCTGAGGTTGGGAGGTAAGGAGGCAATACAGGTAGAGAAGAGAAGGGAGGGAGGGAAGTGGAAGGAAAGAGGGAGAGGAAGGGAGGGAAGAGAGTTTCAAGGAGACTGGTGTTTGGGGTGGGACTGTGAGCTGCAGGAAGAAACCACAAGGCAGAAGAAAAGTAAGCAGAAGTTGGTGTGGGGCAGAAGCAGAGGAGGGAAATGACTCAGAGCAGAAGGAAAGAGAAAGTGACAAGAGGGAGGGATGGGTCACCAGCGTCAAGTGCCCAGGGGAGGTCAGAGGGATGGGAGTGAGAAGGAGGAAGTCAATGGATTTAGGCATGAGTGAGCCATAGAGTGTTCTCAGTGGAACAGCTGGGGTGGGAACCCATCTGTGGTGGGGTCAGGGATGAGGAAGAGGTGAGGAAAAGGAGGCAGTGGGAGGAGCGAAGCATTGGAGAAGAAAGGCTTGAAGTAACCTGAGCCAGCTCCCTAAGAGGTGACCCGTTCTGCCTGGCCCCTGTGGTGAGGGGCTGCTCTCCATGACACCAGCAGAGACTTCAGCGGCCACCACCTGTTCCCGATGGCCCCGCCAGGCTGCGATAGTGTGAGCCGGTTTCCACCACAGCTTGAAAGCAACGGAACAACAGGTGCTGAAATCCCATCTACTTGCGAGCTCCCCACTTCACTCACCTGGCTCACAAACACCTTCCACCCCCTGCTCTTGGGGGCCACGCCCCACAACCTGCTAACAAAGAAGCCGTGCCTAGGGATGACCATGGATAGGATGCACGCTGAACACAAGAGTCAAGGGAATCAAAACACGCTTCCTCTAAGTAAGCAAGGCCCATCTCAGCCTCGGTTTCTTCCTGCATCAAATGACAACAGTTCTTATTCCAGAGGACAGATGTGAGGATCAGATCAGAAGCCGGATGTTCAACCTCAAGGGAAATCGTGAAGCTCTGCACGAGGGTTCATTATTAACAGAGTCCTGATGGTGGAAATGCACATTTACCAAGAGCTTGTCAAGCATTTCACCCTGCATTCCTCTCTTTTCCTCTCAACGCACATCCGCGGCAACAAAAATCCCACCGGCTCAACCTCGCAAACATACCGTGAATCTCAGCACCTCACTGCTATCTCTGCAGCCAAAGCGGCATCAGCGCTCTCTTGGGAAGTTGCAAGAGAGCCATGCAGTTGGTCCCAGACCTTACACCCCTGCCTCCCCTTCCTACTGCCTCTCCTCTCTCAGAGCAGCTGGAGCAGCCTTTTTCCAAATGCAGCTCTATCATGTCAGCCTCTCCTCAGAAGCCTACGGTGGCTTCTCGCTGTGTGTACAAAACAGTCCGCAGTCCCTGCTGTGCCCTGCCTCCCGCCGGCCAGCGGCTTCTAGCTGCACCCTGAGCACGCCACACTTGTTCCCACTTCAGGGCGTCTGCTCTGAGCTATGACTCACTCCCTTATTTAATTCAGATCTTTGCTCCAACAGCAGCTTCCCGGGGAGGTCTCCGGACTCTTCTCTTACAAAGGGCCCCCTTCCAGCACCCAGTCCTAACCCCGCTTCTGCTCTACCTGGTGCATCTGCCTTGGTAAAAGCCTGTTCCCGTGGTTTGGTTACAACCCACCCACTCCCACCCCCAGTCACTTGCAAGTTTTGTTAGGACAGTGTCTTGTCTCTGTCTTGTGATCCTCAACACCTAGAAATAGTGTCTAACAGAAGATAGGCCCTGGATGCATATCTGTTGCAGGAAAGAATGAATGAAGGAATGAATGTTCTTCCCACCTCTGTCTTAGTCAGCAGTGTCCTCAGTTCTGTCCAGCCCACTCGGCACAGCCCAGCTCCACATCCAAACAGATGGCTTCTGCTAAACCCCTGACGCTGGCAACCTTGACTCCTTGAAAGGGAAGGGAAGGGGCAAGTTGCTTAATTTGATCCATGGAACAGTTTTTACCAGTATCAGTTTAACCTTTTGAGTGGCAGTGAAAGGTGTGATCTTTTACTCAGCATCTTTTTCTTTTTTAGGACTCCATTTGTTAGAGTAGCGTTAGGTTCCCAGCAAAGGCAAGAGTAAGGGGCGCAGATAACCCCTAGTTCCCTGCTCCTGCACACATGCATGGCCTCCCCCATCAGCAGCAGCCCCCAGCCAGAGTGGGACACTTGTCACAGTCGATGAACTTATGCGGACACATTATAATCACCCAAAGTCCATCGTTTACCTCAGGGTTCATTCTTGGTGGGGTTCGTTCTGTGAGTTAGGACAGATGCAGAATGACATCCGTCCACCATAATGGCCTAATACACCGTACTTCCATCGTCCCCAAAAACTGGCCAGCCACTATTCACCCCATCCCACTGGACCCCTGGTAAGCCCCGGTCTTTCCCTTTTCTACAGTTTTGCCTTCTCCACTCTCGTAAGAAGTGGAAACATTCTTGTAAAACGGTCCAACAACACGTTTCTATAGACAGTAAGTGATTAATACTCCTCCCCTTCGCCTGCACTCTTCCAATCCCACTGCCCATCCCGCACCAGAAACGACCGTCGATGGTTTGATGTGTTTCCTTCAGGACCTTTTCTACGTATTGACACACACATAAGTCTCCCTTTCTAAAAATGGTATCACACTGTGCATTATGCTACAATGTACTCTTTGACTTAGCAATACATCTTCTGGATCTTTCCATGTCAGTTCACCTAGGTTGTCTGCATCTTTTTTTAGTGGCTGCCAGGTATTCCCTGGTATGGATATAACTGTACTGTATTTAATGTGCTGTGAAACACATAGGCCAGGTCCTGTTTTTGCTTATGCCAAACACAACTACAGCCAACATCCCTGTACATACAGTATAGTACACGTATATATTTCTGTAGAAGAGATGCCTAAAAGATAGAAGGCCATTCTCAATGACAGGCGTGAACATTTAAAAATGGAAATACTTGTACCATAGAGTAATCTTTTATTAAGAGAACAATAACACCATTTGTGAAAGATGGAACATAAAATATGATCAGGGAGGAAGAATTACCATTTAATCAGGGCTGTGGAATGCCTGACCACTCCACAGGGGGGGTATTATTCCTCTCCGATGGAAGTGAGGAAGCCGGGGCTCAGGGAGGTGAGCTGCCATGCCCAAAGTCCCCCAAGGACGGAGTGGCAGAGCTGAGACCCATGCACAGTCCTGTTTCCCAAGCGCCTTGTCTTTCCCACACACCGTGGGGTTTTCCCTGCTCAATAGAAAGGAACAAATTTTGCTTGTGAAACTTGCTGACCTGCAAGCACACATTCCAAGTTGCTGGTCTTCCCACCTAGAAACCAGCCTCCTGCTTTATTTTGCTCATTGCAGGAACCGAAAGGACCATCCAAAGAGTCTGTGCCTTCACAGAAAATCCCCTCCAGGTCCTTCCCTGGGAGGGAGGAGAAAGGCTCTTTTGTGAGGTTCTCTCGACCTAGGGGAACCCATTCACAGCTGTTCCAGCTTTGATGGGTCCATGCCTGGGGCTTCTTGTAGCACCGGCCAGTCCTGGAGAGGGTGGAACACTGAGGAAACAGATCCCTCACAACCGTGTGTGGAGCCAAAGGAAGCACTTTCTTGGTAACAAAGGAGGCTCCAAGATGTCTTGATAACTTTGCTCTCAAATGGCAAAAGCAAGCCAGAAAAGGCAAGGGGGCCAAACATGCATCCATGAGGACGTCCAGTGTCAGGAATCTGGGGACCAGAGTAGTGTAAAGGGAAAAGCTGAGAAGTGGCCGAATATGCAGGAGAAGAGGTCATGAGTCAGAGGGTCGTAGCAGGACAGGGCTCAAAGGAGTCTGGAAGGTCTGCCAGTCTAGCTGCACAGCCAAGCCCTGGGCATCTCCTGCAGCTTCCCTGCCGAGAATCAGACCCCCAGCTCTTGGCCAGCTCACCTTCACGGAGCACATCAGTGCCCCGAACACCAAGGTCCATCCGCGCACGTCTCTGCCTGTCAGAGAGCTCTTCCTTCTAGCATTTGGAAACCTGCCTCCCCTTTCCTTCCACCCACTGGTCCTACGTTTACTCCCCCAAGACCCCAGAGAACGAGTCCAGTCCTGCTTCCCAGAGACGGCTTCCAGCCCTGAGAAATGCCCAAATTCCCTAGCGGCTGCGAAACCTTCACAGCAGGTCTGAAGGGGGCTGCGGGATAGAAGCTTTCTCTTCCTAACAAACAGGTCTAGCCTTTCTGGTTAGGAGAGCTGTCTGGACAAAGAAAACCAATCCCGCTTGTCTTTTGAATCTGCAGCCGGATGGGAAGGGAACAATAGCCCTGGGAGAAGTGGGGGGAGGACCTGACTCTTCACATCTTAATGAAGGTGTGAACTTTGAAGCTTTATTATGAGCACTTGAAAGCCTACCCCTGGTTAAGCTCCTTTCAGCGGCTCACAGTCGCCCTGGATAATGAGGCCGCAGCTGTGTGGGAAGCGCTGGGGCAGGAGAAGGGGAGGACCAGGGTTATCTGGAGGCAGGAGCCTTGCCGGTCCTGGCAGGAAAGCCACCCTTGGCTGCAGGCTCTGCCCCGTGACAGGCCCTGGTGGCTTTCAGGGACAAGGACTCTCTGTCCAAGCCTACGAAGAGCAGTAACCCTATTAAGAAAAGGAAAAAGAGGGGCGACTGGGTGACTCAGTGGGTTAAAGGCTCTGCCTTCGGCTGAGGTCATGATCCCAGGGTCCTGGGATCGAGCCCCACATTGTGCTCTCTGCTCAGCGGGGAGCCTGCTTCCCCCGTTTCTGCCTGCCTCTCTCCCTACTTGTGATCTCCCACTCTCTATCAAATAAATAAATAAAATCTTTAAAAAAAAAAAAAAGAAAGAAAGAAAGAAAAGAAAAAATGTATTGAAGAGTCCTTTAAAAAACAATCCCCCAAAATCTTCCTAGGTCATAAAAATAATGACTCACACCTGGATAGTCTCTCCTGTCACCACACCGTCTTGATTCACACATAAGACTCTGTGAGGCACAAGGGACTGTGGCTCCGAGAAGTTGGTGCCCGGGCATGAGGTCACTTGGCCTGTCCACGGCAGCCCACCCCAGATCTTCTCCCACCTCCAATCCACACGTTCCCTGGAAGCCTTCAAGTCAAGGCTCAAGCTGTCTGCTAAAGGTCAGATTATGAGCGGTATGCTAACATGACAAAATAATAGTCTAACGTCAATCAAGTGCTTCCTATGTCTCCAGCCCTGGACTTCACCCACCTACAGCCATTACCTTATTTAATCCCCATCACAACCAAAC
>CM053615.1:56197742-56254608 GCA_028646535.1 Procyon lotor
TTTTTTTTTTTTTTTTTTTGTTCTCAGGACTCCTTTAACACTCTTAAATATTATTGAGATTATTGAGTCTTACCACACACACACACACACACACACATCCACACACAAAGGTAACTATGTTAACTCAGTAAGGTGATAGATGCTCTTACTGATGATTTCACAATGTATATGTGTATGTATATCAAACCATTACATGATATAATATATCATGATAGAAGTATATACGATTCTATTTGTCAATTATTCCTCTGTAAAGTCAAAAAAATTATTAAGGACCCCAAAGTGTTCTGTTTCTGTAGATTATATTTATCAAGATTTACTATACTAGAAATTAAAACTGTTTTTAAATGTCAGTTTATGTTAAAATAATAAACAATAATAAGCCCATACTGATTAACGTATAGCATATATTTATAAAAACAACTATATTTTCTAAAACTAAAGAATTTAGTGAGAATGATAGCCTCGTCTTACATTTTTGCAAATCACTTTAATGTCTGTCTCTTACGAGACAAAAGCTGGCTTCCCATTTCTGCTTCTGCAGTCAATCTGTTGTAATACATTGTTTTGGTGGAAATATATGAAGAAAAATACAGCCTCACACAGATATGTGCTTGGGAAAGCGAAAAATATTTTAAGAGTTTTTTCAGGTAATTGTTGTTATTCTTCATTGGTACTTCACCAAAACTCAATACAGAGTAGCCTCTTAAAGATGAATTGTAATGTGGAATCTGAGAGCAAGTCAGAGAACTTTTCATAATCAGTTACATTAAAATCTATTGGTCTCTCTTGGGTTTTGAATGGTTCTTTCACACATGCATGTTTTGTAACATCATGCATTGGTCATTTGGAAAATAATGGTTTGTTGAGTTATGTAGATCTTCCAGATGTTGACACATTTCATTATAATAGCCTCTGGAAAACCTCACTGTATCTCAGGAGAGAATGAAAATGGAAAAAAGACAATATCTTAGCATTATTATGAAAACAGTTTTGACCTTGAAGATCCCCTGAAAGGGTCTCAGGGACCTGCAGAGAGTCACAGACCACTTTGCAGAACTACCGCTCTGGCATAAGGGACAGTGAAGACCACTGAGAAACCGAGGTACGGGTGGGTGGCTGAACTCCAAGCCTCCGAAGGCAGGAAATACAGGGAAGCTGAAACTGAGACTGAAGGCCGATCCCTTTGCTGGGGAAAAACAGAGGAAGAGTGCTTGGACAGGTGTTCAAAGGTCATTCCACATGAGTAGCAAATGATATTTGAGAAGCTGCGGAGGGGCCCAGCGGGCAGGATTCAGTCACTAGATCCTGGCTGGAGAGTGCATTTAAGCCCCACCGAGGGTACTGATCCAGCTCCTCAGCTAGACGGTGTTTGGGACTGGAAGGGAATGCCAGCTACATAGAGCGGGCTCAGCAGAGGCCAGGAATGAAGTGCTCAGGAGGGATGCCAATGAAAGTGAACCTATGTGAAAAGAACACTTCCAAGTCCAACTTTGTCTATCTCTTTGGGGTTGGAGTCAAAATAGGAAGAGCCTAGGGGTGACTGGCTGGCTCCTTCAGTTAAGCAACTGACTCTTGATTTCAGCTCAGGTCTTAATCTCAGAGTCCTGAGTGTGAGCCCTGCATTGGGCTCTGTACTGGGTATGGAGCCTACTTAAAAAAAAAAAAAATAGAAACAAAAAATAAGAAGAGTCTAGAGAAAATAGGACCAAGAGCTATGGGATGATATGAAAGGAAGAGAGAAAGGATGCTTGGGAGCCAGTAGGCACCCAGCTTGCCCTGTCATTTTTGCAATCCTTTGTGCCACAACACAACCCTTCCCAGATAGGGTCTCTTGTCTTCATTCTCTGTCAAATCCTCTGTCAGGCTCTCATCACCTTCTTTAACTGATTTCTCTGCTTTCAGGACCAGCCCTCCAACCTATGCCCAACTGTGAGTCAGAGCTATCTTTCTACAATACACATTCGGTCATGTCCTCCCCCTTCTAAAAACCCTTAAACATTCAATCTGATCATCTGCAGGGTCAAGTCCAAATTCCTTAGGTTAGCACAGAAATCAGGCACCACCTGGCCTCTGCTGTCCTTCACGCTCATTCCTTCCTGTTTGACCACTGACTGAACCCTTCTGTTCAGCCATCAGCACCACCCCTCAAAAACACCAGCTTCCTCCTCACTTTTTGCCTTTATACACATTCTCTCCAGGCTGTGGAGGTCCTTGTCCTCTAACACCCAGCTCAGTTACCACCCCCACCAAATACCTTCCCAATTTCCTTGCCAACCCATGATGTATCTATAGTGTATCCTCTGAGATTTGGGGGTTATTTGTTAATGAGGCCTACCCTAGCCTGACTAGCCCGACTAAGTGTGATTAGAAATGGCCAGACTGCCCTGACTCTGAGTCTTAACAAGGCTGACCCAGTCGGTACCCAGCAAAGGAGTATGCCCTCCAGTATAGTCTCTGGTGGCTGGAAGGCCTGCTTTTGTCATACTGAATCTGTCTGCTTACCTGGTTTATTCCTGAATTTCTAAAATATGAAGGTTTTGTTTGTTTTCCTAAATGATCTTCTCTGGCTTTTATTTCCCATGCCTTAGTTCTCCAGAGCCACTGTCCATTTAACCAAGAAATAGGAAAGGAAAGCAAAAGCCATAGAATCCAGGGTGCCTGCCACATCTGTCTCCTCTCTGTTTCCAAGACGGCTGGGGGACTGGGGTTAAAAGTGTCAGAGGAAGAGGAACAACAGCCAAACACAAACATTGGGAGAAAGCAGGGTTTGAGATTTGAATGCTAACTCTGATATATCCTGGCTGTGTGACTTTTGGCTAGTTACTTAAATTTTCTGAGCCCGTTTCTTCATCTGTAAAATATGGATGGTAATGCTTACTTCCGAGGCAAGATCATGTATAGAATGTTCCCAATACAGTACCTGGCATACGGGAGCGTACAACCAACAGCATCTAGTATGAGTGTAGCACAAAAAAACACAGCATATAAATTTCATGTTGGCCACATACTCTAACCACTAGGGGTCACTCAAGAACCCTCTTCACTCCATCCCCAAGGTAGAGACTCTAATCTTTGTTAAACCGAGAACTCAGAAGGACATCATGCTAAGAGATGAAGTCTTCAGGGGGGACAAATGGAAGAAGTTAATGCTTCTGTGTCAAGAACTGATTCTCAGATTTCTTGTTCTTGGTAGCTTTTCTCTTCTCCTTTCCATGGCTGTTCTAGTCAGGTGGACCAGGGGCAATGGTGTGCTAAAAAGCCTAGCCAACTGCTAATTTTCAGGAATTCTGCAAGCTGGTTACCAAACAGCCATTAGTAAATGTTAAATTATATAAATTTGCAAGTAAATAATATTAAAAACAAAGATAGTACTCAAAAATCATTACTTCCTAATTATTTTATCACATTTTACTATTAGCTATACTCTTGAATTATTTATGTCTATCATTATCTTTACAGTGGAAATACTAACTAATGTGCTACCACACACTCTTCCCAACTCAACATTCAGTGATGTCATGTTGGTAGTTTGAAATCTACCAAGGAGGGGTATTTGCACTACATAAATTGGCAAACACTACAGATCTGGGCTTGACTTACTGTTTTGTTGATAGTCAGGGTAGAGGTCAACAAACTACAGTCCAGGAGCCAAAACCAGCCCACTGCCTGTTTTGTACAGCCTATGGTGACCTTATAGGCCAGTATGGTCTGTTGCAAAAATCAAGCTACACATCCCCCTCTGCCCTATGTCCCCCTCTGCTCCCAGCACCTGCCTCCCTGGCTGGAGGCCACACCTCGCCACTGCCCAGATCCATGCTGGTTGCCCTGACACACTGGCAACTCTGCTGTTGGAAACTGCTGAGCACTGAGCTGTAGAATATCAGTCTAGGAGCTGGTGGCTCGGGGAACCACTCCGTCTCTTGTCAGCTCCCCGAGTTAAGAAGACTGGGCTCTCTAGGAGAAGAGATGGGTGCATCAGGATCTGGGTGTCACTGGGACAGACAGTAAGACTGACCTTGGCAGTCATCATGAGCTGCTGCCCTTCTTTTGGGCATAGTCCTTGTGAAAAAGCATGGCTCCTGTGTTGGAGGACAGTCTCTGCCTGGGAGAAATGTGGTGCTAGGAGTGATAATAGCTGATTTGTCAAGCCGGAGACCAGCTCAGTCTAGCAGGCAAAAATGCAATTATTTGAGTACCATAAGATTGTGAGTACCATAAGATTGAGGCATGTAGGTAACTGGCTGGATCCAAAAATATGGAGTGAAGGGGTGAGAAAACAAAAAGAAAAGCTATAAGGGAGCATGAATACTGAATTGTCCATGAAGTTCTGCTCTACATCAGTTGGACCAGGCCCAAATATTCAAAGATGAACATCATCTCAGAAGGAAGATTCCTTTATCCTCTTTGGGGGTTAGCACATTATACTAGAATTTGGCCAAATCCTGGCTTGCCTCATCTCCCACGATTAATTTTAATGGCCTCCCAGAAAGATTTTCATACCACACTTCTTTGACAGAAATGTGCAAAGTTTCCCAGCGAGAAGTAGAAGTGGATGCCCTCCTTCCAGCGGAGGGTGTGTTGGGAGGGCGGGGGAGATTGGATGGATCCACATTCCCCAGGGCAAACCCTAGGAGACTCAAGAGGTAAGAATCTATCCTATCACCTCTCAGATAAGGAGTACTTCACTTTGGGTTTGTAATATATTTTGGATTACACCACGCCTGCCCATGTATTATCACGCTTACCCAACTTGGCACGAGCACAGCTTCTAAGAGTACGGGTTCAAATCCTCCCTCTGTCACTGAACCTGAGACCCCATACAAACCAGTCCATATTTTAAACCTCTTTTTCCTCATCCATAAACTGGGATTCATGATAGCTCCCTGAACGGGCAGCTGTGAGGATGAAGTGAAAACACTTGTGAAGCCTGAGAAGATACACCCGACCCCTACTAAATGGTACCCATGTGTGCTGGAGCCAGCAGGCTCACCACAGCCAATGATTACAGATTCTGAAAACTGGCCAGCCAGTGATTGAGACATTAGTAGCCTGAAATCATTCACTGTGTTAATATTTACACCACAGAAATTAGGGATTGCCACATTTCGTGGCTTTTGGGGGGCGGGAGGAGATCCAGTTTTCCAACACATCATTGTTTTTATTATTTCTCTTCTCTTCCTTATATACTGGAAAAGTCCCTGTGAGACAGTATCATTACCCACAGTTCACAGATAAGAAAGTGAGATTTAGGTTAAATGACCTGCCCAAAGTCAACAGGTCATAAATATCCCCTTTTTTGGTCTACAAATCTAGGGCAACCTTCGCTCTACCACAGCAGTGTTAAGTCTAATTTTGAGGACACCCAGAGCCTATCTTGGCTTCTGGTACTCTTTTTCCAGCCATTTCAGAGGATGTGATCTGTCAGGGCCCAGACCTCCCTGTAGACAACTTGGTTTTAACTTCACATCAGAAAGCCAAAGCTCTGTGCCTACTACAGATAGATCCTACCTCGCCTACAAGGTTTCCCATTTGTTAATTTTACTGTGTATTTATCACTGCATTTCGACAGGCACTTAACTCTCTATATAGCATCCTTATGCTAAGTGGCTTCAAGGGCTCCAGAAACATTATGTCATTGTCCTTTTACTTCCTAATAGAGAGGGTTGGAGACTAGAGCCCTTATTTCACAATGGAGAAAAGTGACTTGTCCAAGGTCGCCTGAAAAATTGGAGGCAGTGGCAGCCAGCAGTCCTTGCTCTCCTGCCTAGGCTGCTCCACCCACAAGCAAAGAGCAGATTAGCAGCTGCAGCCTCTCTCCTGAAGGAAGAGAAAATGTCAAGGGCTATCAAGACTCTAGCTGCAGGGCACAAATTCATTACCACCTAGGGTTAAGGGTAAAAAAAAAAAGAAAATCCTCTGTATGATATACTACTGTCCCATTACGAGCATCACCCAGGTTTGAAGCAGTTGACATTATCCACAGTCAAGATTCTAAACCCATTCTGGATGAGGATATGGTCTCCATTTGCTGGACGTGGGATGATACTGAAGTAGATCCAGGGGAAAAAAAAATACCATGGAGAAAGATGGGTTTATGCTGCCAGATTATTTGAGCTGACATTATTACTATCATGCCCAGTGATTAAGAAGAAAATAAAGGCAGAGTCCCACTTGCCTAATTTGATTTTCTGAGAAGCTCTGTGTTGATTACCAACGTCTGCTTGCAGTTGGGGGCAAAGAAGAGGTATCCAACCAGCTAGAAGCTGGGAAATCACACACAGGAGCCCGAGGTCTGTGTAAATGAAATTTAATAATAAATGGGATGTGCTCCCAGGTAAAGAGGTAAATAACAGGCAGAGAAAGAGGAGGTTCAGATTATATAGGTGGGAAGGGGATTCCGGCCAACCTGACATATTTGGAGAAATGGTCCGTGTTGAGAGAGGAAGACAGGCTCAGGGCAAGAGTAAAGTGAAGGAGGCAGAGGAATGAAAAAGACAGTGAATCAGATATGATATTATGGTGTTGGTCTCAGGAGAGGTGATTATAAGTACTGTTGCAGGCAGTGTACAAGAAGGCTTCAGTGTATATAGAGAAAAATGTAGCCAAATAGGAAGGACCCCAGAACCAAGTAGAGAAAGATTGTAAGATGGGGGCTAGCTTAGCATCTGCTTATAAGCCACTGGCCAGGAAAGAAGGGGGCAAGCTCAGAGTATGACCTTTCCCAGCACATTAGGAAAGAACTCACTCAGCCAGGGAGCAGTACTGGCTGAGAAGCTGACTCCAGGGGTGGCCATGCCATTGCTTAAGGGTACTGACAACACACGCAACCTCCCATCGAATGACCCAAGCAGAACACTACATACTGACGAAGCGGTGCTAATACGAGGGAAAAATGATAGGCTTAAGGTCAGAAGACCAGGCTCTGTCCCTCCTCAACTGTAAAAGGGGATAACAATATGGTTCGTACTTGGGAGTGGAAAGATTGTGAGGGAAGAAGGCAATTTAAAATAAGGGGAAGGAGGTAGCCCTTTAAAGATTAAAACTGTAAAGTCAGCATTTACAGATCAAAACAGAAACAGGCGAAGTTACATTAAAGTGACAGAAGAAGTACCCATGCTGAGCAAGATTTTGCAACCAAAGGGGGCTTGGTGAAACATGGAAGCACAACAAGAAGAAGGATTGCGGGGCAGTGCCCCTTCCAGGCATTTCCTATGGTGTCTTACCACACCTAGAGAATCATGGTCTCACGGACAAGAACACACCTACTGTGGCCATACTAAGATGATGCTCTTAAATATTCCAAACACCCAGCTCTATGCCTTAGCTCCACATTCAACAGCCCGTCTTCAACTTGGCTTATTCTGCTGGGGAACCACTCTGCTAACTTAAATTATTTTATCTATCTATCTATCTATCTATCTATCTATCTATCTATTTGAGAGAGAGTGAGGGCACGAGCAGGGGGGAGGGGCAGAGGCAGAGGGAGAAGCGGGCTCCTTGCTCAGGAAGATCTCAGGACCCTGGGATCATGACCTGAGCTGAAGGCAGATTTTTAACCAACGGAGCCACCCAGGTGCCCCCACTCTGCTAATTTAGTCTCCCCTGTGTCAGGCCTACAAGAATGTGCTGGCATTACTTGGAAAGCAAGACCACTGTGTTCACTGAGCTTTTCCCAGGTGAGCAGATGAAGGAGGAACCCTGCTGCCTGACCAGTGCTCTCCCTCACAGCAATGAGGTTCTGTTCTGCCAGGAACCTGTGGGGCTCCAAAGGTACAGAGCTGTACCAGACAGGGTCCTTGCCTTTGAAGAACCAGTTGATAGAGAAGCCAGGCATACCAATAACAGAATATGGTAAATGGCCAATAGAGACCTGGAGATAAAGGATGCTGTGCCTCTGTGACCCTCAACTGTAAAAGGGATAATGGCATAAATGAGTTGATATATGTAAAGCATTCAAAATAGTGCCAGGAATGTAGCAAGCGCTCAATAAATGGTAGCCATGAGCAATTACTGGGCACAGTAGCACGTGTCACCACTCCACTGTACATGCGATGCAGCCTCTTGACTTTGGAAATTTTTATTCCTTAATGCCAAGTTTACAGCTGTAATGTGCTTTCTCATTATTAATATTATATGATTACCAGGATATAAACACTATGCAACATGCAAAAGAAACAAAAAACCCAGCTTTGTTCAAGACTGAAATAATAACTTATAAAGTAGGGAACAGAAAGATCTAACACATTCACAGGTTATTTTAATACTTTCCAAATAAATGTCAAGGAAGGCAGTGTTTATAAATAGCATTCAAAACAGCCCCCTCCACTTTCTTGGTGAATGTGCACCAGCTTGTCAATGTCCCCATTGTGCAGGGCCCAGAGCTGGATATAATTAAATCCTATTACCAGGAAAACTTGCAGCATAGTTGGTCTGACACATTTAATGATCTGTTAACTCAATCTGCAAACATAATTGGAATAACTCTGTGCCTGGGAGAAAGGGGATGAATGTGATGGTACAGCGCCATGTCTGCCCTTAAAGGGCTTATAATCCGATGGATGGGCTAGACATGGGAATGCCTAAATGTGATCCTGGGCAGAAATAAATGAACACTAGGTAAACATTCAGCAGCTGGAAGCACCAACCTCTGAACTCTTCAAAGGCAAGGTTTTGTCCGTACCCCTTCATCTGCAGAGAAAAGATGACCCAGCACAATTACTGGGACTCTCAACTCTGAAGTCAGCTCACCCAGGTATAAATCTCAGCCACAGGCTCTTGCCAACTGTATGGTCTCAGTTTCATGAGCTGGTTAACTTCTCTAAACCTCAGTTTCCTCATCTGTAATGATAATTATAATAACTACCTCATGGGGATATCTCATTGGGTTAGTATCTCTCTTATCTCAATAATAGTAACTAACTCATTGGATGAAGGTTGAGATAATGGGCATAAAACACACATCACAATGCCTGCCACCTAATATATTAGTATTAAAATTATTCTGCTCACTTCACCTAGCATAGAGCTAATTCATAGCAGGTGGCACAGGAAATGTTTGCAGAATGGAAAATGCAAGAATAAAATAAATAAAGAGTAAATAAAGTATTTAATTAATGAGATAAATTATTGTGTGGGAATAAAGGTAGAAAAGTAATTCTTCTCACTGGGGGAAATAAGGAAGTTTCTTAGATGATACAGCATTTGAGAGAGGCCTAAAATCAGACTAATAAGGAGCCTGAGCCTGAATGGCATATGTGGAACAGGGTAGCTAAGCATGGAATGAGGTTGGAGTCTTGGGAACAATCTACCTACTGTGGAGCTTCTTTCTGGGGAAAGAAGGGCCGGTGGAAATTTTAGTAGGAAACCCCTACAGGAAACCACTATAATACCTGTTTTCAAAAGTGCCATTCTGGCTATACACAAAGAATGAAGTCATGGGAGAAAAGAGTAGAAGCTGGGAGAACAATGGTGAAGCCAACACAAGAGCTCAGGCGACAGACATGGGAGTCTGACCTAGGGCATTGGCGGTGGGAATGGGCATGAGGTGAAGGCTTATGAAAATGGATGGGATGCGAGGGGCAAAGGGGAGGGAGCAGCGGAAGAAGATTTTAAGGTTTCT
This sequence comes from Procyon lotor, assembly GCA_028646535.1. Classification (NCBI taxonomy): domain Eukaryota; kingdom Metazoa; phylum Chordata; class Mammalia; order Carnivora; family Procyonidae; genus Procyon; species Procyon lotor. Next base: position 56,207,365 of record CM053615.1, read on the forward strand.
CACCTGGCTGATTAACATAGCCATTATTATAGAGGAAGATTATTATTAAACCATGAGAGAAAATGGTGCATAACGGTCAGTTATTTCTTCTGAATCATATAATCCTAGATTATCATGGTGGAGGAGACCAGCCCCCCAACATTCACCATCTGCTGCATCAATTTCACTCATCTGTGTCCTAATTCTAAAGCAGCTTCAGGACATCTCTTACTCTTAGAAAGGCTGAACTCATACTGAATTAAAACCTGCTTTCCCAAAATTTTCAATCTTTGGTTTCAGTTTGGCTTCTGGAAACACAGATCAAATTTGGACCCTCAATTTGATTTAGCTGGCTAAATAAGCATTCCACCCTCATTTTTCTAATTTGTCCATTGAAATAGCATGAGGCATTTCATCAAATACTTTGCTGAAATCCAAATACACTACACTGTTTGCCTCCCTCTACTATTCTATTAAACCTGCCACAAGATGTAGAGAGGGTCTAGTTGCGTGAATGCTCACAAACTAGACACTAATGACCGTCAGTTTTTGTCTAGGTGCCCAAGAATTATTTATTTAATAATGTGCCCTAGAATTTTCCTCCAGGTCTCCAAACTGACCACCCAAGTTCAACTGTAAGGGAAAAACTCCTCTGGGATCTCCCAGTGCCCCCATCACTTGAAGGAAAAGCATACGATACTTCTGTGACCTTGAGCCCACCAACCCAGATTTACCCAGCAGATTTGTGTTTGCTGGTCCTTCTCGGGACACATTCTCGTTGTTTCCCATCCCTCAGATTTCAGTTTCGATATCCCTTCCCGATGGAGGCCTTGCCTGACCACCTGACCTAGATTCCCTACTTAGATTCCCCACTCCCAACACTTTCCCATTACCCTGTTTTCTTGTTTGTATAGGATTTAAAAACCATTTGCAATGATTTTGTTTAGTTGTTTGGTTGCCTGCTGGGGATCGGGATGTTGCCTTGTGACGTGTGGTAATCCTAGAACCAAGAATACCGCTTAGCACAGAGCCTGTGCTCTATAAGCTGAATACATAGTGTGAATGGCCGGTCACTGCCTTAGAATTCTAACTGCCCAGCCTCTAACCCTTTCAGCTTTCACAATCCCCAGGATCACGTTGTTGCTTTCTCCCAAGGTCCCTGTCACATCCACTTTGCCAAGCAATTTTTCCTAGTTGGTCAGAATTAGGTCCAGAACAGAAGTTCCCCAAATCTCTTCCGCTTCTGGCTGAAAAATGAAATTAGCGGCCTAGTCAAGCAAGGCAAAATGGATCAGATGCCCCGCATGAGGCCAAAGGAGGCTCCCAGCAGTTACTGCGTGCACACTGCTCCTCGCGTGGGGAGGGCTCATCCCCCAATGTCTCCTACTACCGTGCACAGCCCCCAACTTTGAGAAGAAGGGTGGGTCTGCTCTGGCCTGGTCACAGCAACTTCATGCTGACTGACTGATAGCCACCTCTTCCCTGACTGGCTCTTGATTCTCGGCTTTCCTGACGGACGTTAAACAGAACTCTGACAGCAGCTCTAACGGCGAAGTGGCAGTCCACGTATATGTGTCATTAGTGGTGTGGGTCGGAAACCACTCAAACTCCTGCAGAAGTGGAGTGACTGAAGCTCAACCGTGAGTCTCATGGGACTATTGTCCCTGTCTCTGTCTCTCCCCTGTCTCTGGGGCCGCATGCTCTTACATCTCTCCTTCCTTCTACAGGGCTGGGTCATGTCCCCCTTACTCAACGACTGGCTTCCTTTCCTTGGTTATGGTTTATGCGTCCTCCCAAAACTCTGACTCACGTGTGCCGTAGGTTTGCTCTGTCACACTGCACACTTCATCTCAAGTCTGTATGACCTTCCAGCTCAAATGCCCACCGCTGATGGACTAGCCTGTCTCGAGCCTGTTGATTCAACTACTCAAGAGAAAAACATCTGAAAGGTCACCAGACAGCCAGTGAATTCTCTTTTTATTTCAGGGGTTTATCTTTTTATCTTTGATGCAAACAGGCCTGGGTTGAGAGGTCATGACATGGTTCACAGAGATGCTCCTCACGAGGGTGGTGAGTGGGATTTCCCAAGGTGAGGGGTATAGGCAAGGGAGGGATCTCAAAAACATTCTCACATCCTTGCTGCCAGCTATCAGGTTTCTCTGAGAACACAAAGCTAAATATATGACAGATATATTTATTATATATGATAAATATATATGATAAACATAATCCCTGTTCTGGAGGTTCTCATGGCCTAAAGGGGAAGAGAGTCCTATAAAAATAATATCAAACGGGAAAGTAAGGAAAAACATGAATTCTAGATTTAAAAAACAAAAAAAACAAACACTGCCTAAGAAAGGAAATATAATCGTGGTATATTATTCGATTCAGCAGGGAGAGATATGTAATCAGAATCATGTAAACTCTGTCAATTTAATAAGAAAGGAAGAGGCAACTATTTTGTGAGGATGAAGAAAATAAGAAGTGGGGTAGTATTTGTATAAGAAAATCAAATCCTCATCCACTACAAAAGGAGGTCAACAGATAATTCCAATAAATTGCAGCATGGTTGTATAAGCACATTGTTTAGAAATATGGAGATGAATTTCAAAAGACAACATGGAGCTGGGTTGTGGACAATGGGGAGGGTATGTGCTATTAAGTGCTGTGAAATGTGTAAGCCCGAAGATTCACAGACATGTACCCTGGGGCAAATAATACATTATATGTTAATAAAAATTAATAAAAAAATAAAAAGACAACATGGAGAACTGGATTGGCTATCTCTGGGGAACAGAGTAATAGGGCAGAGGTCAGCCGGTTTTCGGTAATAAGCCTTAAAATATTATTTAAATTTTTGATCTAGGTATGTGTATCATGCTTTGACATAAAACTGAATTTTAAAGTTACTACAATACAGGTTATGTAATTATTATGAAACCTATCTTGGAAGAATGCAGAAGATGAGATGCATTTATTCTTAATGTTATAATGTCTGTAATTAGTGAAGCTGTGAAAAGGTTTCGCTAGGATAAGTGCGCAGGTCTATGGAAACACACTAGCAATCCCCAACATATGGCTGAGGCATGTTCCAAAGGCTTATATATATTTTCTTAGCACCTTTGTTGGAACATTCTCTGATCAGCCCACCTGGGGCAGAAAGCAGAACTTCCAGAATTCCAGCACTGGCTGCCACTCAGGCTGTGGAGGAAAGGGTAAGCGACAACACATACCTGAGGGAGAGGAATTGGGAGCCTAGGAGAAATCCAAGAGAGAGAGGTTAAGGAGAGAGGAGAAACCAAGAAAAGAGACCCAAGAGGCAGCATGCATGCAAGGACGGGGGTGTCTGTGAGACCTCCAGTCCACTCTAGGACTTCCCAGTTTCCCCCTTGTAACTGGTCATTTATCTGCCTCCTCCTCCATCTGTAAGATCCTAGCCAGCGAGGCCCACACTCAGTCTCCTGCATCTGACAGGGACCCCTGTCCGTGCTTCCTAAACAGCAGCAAGTTCTTGAGCATTTATCCCTGATAGACACTGTTCTAATATATGAGATGGGTGAACATATAATACAGAGGCTGTCTCCGTATACAAACGCATTTAGTCTTGACACACACCCAGGGAGGTAGGCATTGTTCATTTCATTCAAGAGAGGAGGAAACTAAAGCCCTCAGAAGTTCAGGAACTCTAAAGGAAACACATTAAGCTCATCTGAAATCCTAGCTCTTTTTTTTCTTCTTTGTTTCCACTTTTAATTGCAGTACAGTTGACAATGTTACATTAATTTCAGGTACATAACATAGCTATATGTTACACTGTGCTCACCACAAATGCAGCTACCAACTGTCACCATACATTGCTATAACAATACCCCTGATATAGGAAACCCTAGCTCTTAATCAAATATGAGCCCTATTTTTGAGAAACTGCCACACCAATATAGCTCCTTTTTCTAGTTCTAAAAATGCAATGGAGGGCAAATAGGAAAAAAAAAAGTGAGCTAATATTTATTAAGCTCTTTTTTTTATGTGCCAAGCACTTTGCACGTGCTATCTAATTGAAACCTTACAACGATCACTTTAGGCAAGTGTTATTTATTTCCGTTTTGCTCATGAAGAAAATCAAATAGCTGCAGAAGCAAAATTTGAGCCCAGTTCTATCTGATAACCACGTTTTTCAAGGTAGCCAGCCTCCTGCATATCCTAGTGGCAAGTCAGGCCAACCTAGTCAAACCAACGTTGGGTGAGCTCAATGCTAGTAATACTGGCTTGGAAGAGCCAATATTTGGGGAACTCTTCTTACCCATTATTCAGTTTCTGCACATCAGTGGAAGGATCACCTCAGCATTTAAGATGTTTCTTCTGAATGTTATGCAGTTATGGGCAGCGAGGACCATCTCTGAACCCGTGGAACTCTGGTGTTCTGCAGGCTGGATGAGGCATGAGCTGCCAAAAAAAAGCAGTACAGTGGGCATTTCTTGGTTCGCGGAAACATGTTAAGCTAATGGTTGGAAATTTTTCAAGATGGCACCTGTTAGTGCTTGTCTGTGCTAGAATCTGGTATTGAATGATGTCTTACATACTTAGCTATTTTAAATTTCATATATCAATATTTCATGGTGTTCCACAAATAGCCCAATTCAAGACAAAGGTAATGTCAGCCCCACTGCCTCTCCTGTCCGTCTCTGCCCACAGCTCAGGATACATAGTAGTTCAGAAATGAAGATACTGACTCATAAATTTTCTTTTTTAGAGGTGGAAAAAAAAATCATTGTTATGTCCACATTTCTATGCCCAGCTCTTCCACAATGAGTCCTATCCCATACCACGTGCTCAAGGACCTCACTCCTCTCCAACTAATGCCTGTTTTTCAGGTGCTCTTTTCAGAAAAACTCTCCAAAGGTGCTGTCCAGGCTCGCTGTCACCTTTTCATCTTCCTTTCTCTTAAAGTCACTCTAATCAGATTTTAGATCCCAACATTCTGCTAGAAGAGCTCTTGCAAGGTCACCAATGATGCCCACATTGCAAAATCCCAGTCCATTCTTAGTTCTCCTTCCCAAAATCTCAGCTTATTTTACTCCCTCTTTCTCAAAACATTTTCTTCACCTGGTTTCTAGGACATCATTCTCTTGTGGTTCTCTCTCTGCCTCACTATCACTCATCTTCAGCGTCCTTCACTTGCTGATTCTTGTGCCCCAGAGCTCGGTTCTTGGGGTCATTTGCTTTTGTATCTATTTCACTCCCTGGATGATATTCTCACCCTACTCTGTGTCCTAAATGCCACCAATGCTCTCCCCCTGCTATATGAAGGTAAAACACTCCTATAAAAACCTCTGTAAGCCAAAATGGCATAGAGCAAAGAAGCAATGACCATTAATCTATATGGAAAAACATTTTTTAAAAGATTTTTATATTACGTGATCTCTACACCCCATGTGAGGCTCCGACTCACAACCCAGAGGTCAAGAGTTGTGTGCTCTTCCGACGGAGCCAGCCAGGTGCCCGGGTATGGAAAAAATGTTTAACGTTCTCAGACCCCCAAAATAACCTCTCTGAGGCTTTTCTGATACTTTAGGACACGTTTCGCTCACGGGTGCACAAAATAAATCAAGATAAGGCACCGATGTTCACAAAGACAGTTGACAGTTCGAAGCTTTGGTGACTGTGTGCTGCGATGCTACATGTCTTCCCGGGGACAGAGCTTGTCGGGGCTGCTCCGGCTGCTCAGGGCGCACTGCCTCCAAATCAACGCTCTGCCACACAAACACTGAACACTACGCTTGCTTTCCGTTTTCCTTAAAAGTAAAAATATTCAGATTTCTGTGGAAACAGGTGCTAATGTAGGTCTTCTGTAACAGGGAAATGGCCTGGCGTGAGCTTTCCAAAAGTGGGGGGGATGCCTGTGCCTGTTCTGTGTCTACTTTGTTTTATATTTGCTGTCTCCCTGTACTAACGCTTTGCCTTTTCCATTCGCTGCCTTATCCCGAGCACCTAGAACAGTGCCTGACTCAAAGGAGGCCTATAAATTCTTGTCGAACAAATGAAGGACCTCAGCACAAGAAGGAAAACAGAAGCATGAGTGCAGGGCAGGGCGTGATCCCCTGGAGAGGAAGAGCCAGTCAGGGCAGCCTCTTCGGACAACATGAGATGATGAGCTTTCTAGGACAAGTTTGAGAACTACCGTCTGATAACAAAGTAGGAATCCTGCCCGTCGAAGCTTGAACTTCACTGCTGTTCAAGTATCACCACCCACAGGCATTATTTCCTTGGTAAAAGAGTCAAGTGTGACTCCCATCCAAACTTCTTTCACGTGAAAGAGATCCTGACTTTGGGGCTTCTTCCCAGCACCCAACAGAAAGGAAGGCCGATGGCTGAGAGCTCAGGGCAACTTTCCGGTCCCTGGTTCAGCCCACATTAGAAGATGAGCAAGAAAGAACGTTTCCTCACACAAAGGATGCATTTGGCCAAACCCGACCTGCAGGAGGCTTAATGTTGCTGGGACTGTTTTGTTCTTCCACTGGAATGGAGGCAACCATAGCACTTTGAGAGAAAGGAGTCCCGCCCCGATGCAGAAGGGACACTGCCCCGGCTCTGAGAGACAGCAGGTTAATTTCAGCAGCAGCCACTAGAGGTCTATTCACAGCCAGAAATCAGGAGAGCCCTCATTCCTGCAGCCAGTTCAGGTCAGGGCTCCTAGGGAGTCTCCTGCCCTAGGGTCTGCCCCCGAGTCTGCTGAGCTCACATCTCAGCTTCCAGTCCCTCTGCTGTGGCCTTTTTATCACCTCATGGTGGGTCCCCTTCCCCCCAAAACCATGGGAGGACAACCCTTGGATGTGCTGGCTGGGGGGAGCCCCTGGTGAGCAGGTGGACAAATGAGGGGCTGGCTCCTGATAAGCAAACATTTCTACGTTCGGTAGTAACAATGCAATTACCCAGAGCAGGGCTTCTTCCCACTTTGCACAAGAAATAGTTTCCTAAAGATCTACCTAGGAATAGAGATGCAAAAGAAATGAGTGCTTACAACCTGAAGGAACCTTGCCAGACTCCTGAGCAGTGAACACATAACTCCAAATAATCTGTATGGTAGAAGAATGCGGTTCTCAGGTTGGTCTGTACGTGAGCAACAAGTATCAGCCTTGTGTGTGCTAGAGTCCAGTTCCACTTTTCCTGTAGATCTGCTCTATTTTTTTATTGAGGTAAAATTTTTCAGAACCTGAAATTCACCATTTTAACTGTCTTACCAGCACATTCGTGGTGTTGCATAACCATCACCACTAACTCCAGAACATTTTCATCATCCCAAAAAGAAATTGTACTCATTAAGCAATGGTTCCCTCCTCCTCCCTCCTTCGGGTGCCAGCCATCATTCATCTGCTTTCTGTCTCTATGAATGTATCTATCCGGGTATTTTATACAATTGGCATCATACAATGCATGGCTTTTTGTGTCTGGCTTCTTTCACTTAACATAACGTTTCAGGTTCTGCCACGATGTGGCAGGTGTCAGTGTTTCATTCCTTTTATAGCTAAATAATAGTCCATTGTATGGACATACCACACATTGTTTATCGCTCACCAGTTGATGGGCATTTGGGTTGTCCCCACCTCTTATCTATTATGAATAAGGCTGCTTTGGACATTTCTGTACAAGGCTTTGTTTGAACATCTATTTTCAGTTTTCTTGACTATATACTAGAGTGTGATTGTTCATTTTTGAAAAAATGATTGTTCATTTTTGCACTGAGCACCTGGTGTCTACCAGACATAGAGTACAATAAGACATGGCCGCTCCCTCCCACCAAGTAAACTCCCTCCATGCTCTTTGTTGTTCATTTGTTCAGCAAAGGTACACCAAGCAAGTACATCCATGAACAAAAGGCACTAAAGTCCCAACTCATATGAGGCTCCCAGTCAAGTGAGGAGATAGGAACGAAAGCAAAACAAAAAAACAGATGAGCAGATAATTTCAGATGAGGGTTGACAGCTATTTTAAGTAGCATAAATATTCAGCTGTGTACTGGGTAATTCTCAATTGCCACAAAAACACTTGATAATGAGCGTCTAAAGTTGGACTCCTCATCTTTATCCCTTTCTCTTCCTACTTAACCGGGTTACCTTCCTGGTTTCCGTAATTTTGCTATTGATCTATCTAACCAGTGATTGAAGCCACCATTCTGGAGGTGTCCCTTCTCCCAGATCCCTACATTTTTTTTTTTTAAGATTTTATTTATTTGACAGAGAGACACAGTGAGAGAGGGAACAAAGTAGGAGGAGTCAGAGAAGGAGAAGCGGGCTTCCCACCGAGCAGGAAGTTCAATGTGGGGCTCGATCCTGGGACCCTGGGATCATGACCTGAGCCGAAGGCAGATGCTTAACGACTGAGCCACCCAGGTGCCCCCAGATCCCCACATCTAAGTGGTCCCAAGTCTTCTGCATTTCCCCTTTCACATCTTAAGTCAGTCTTCCTTGTTCTGTTACTCTTCCCTCTGCCTGGTTCAGACAACTATCATTGCTGGATTCAATCAAGTCTTCATGCCAGAATTATCTTTCTACCATGCAAAGCCAATCCTGCTGTCCTCCAGTGTAAAATCTTCACTAGTTTCCGATTCTACACAGGGTCAAGTCCAAACTTCAGTCTAGCATAAAAGGATTTCCACCAGCCAGGCCCTGCCTACCCCTCCAGCCATCTTTCCTGCATATCACCTTCTCTCCTGCAGAAATAAAATCCTTTGCTGTCTTCAAATCATACCATAGTTGCATGTTGTTCTTCTCCCTCTGACTTGACCTCCCCTTCTCACTCACCTCATCCTCTTAGAAGGCTCCTCCTCCTTCTCCCCAAGGCCACCACACTGAATTAAATTCAGTGCTGTCTTCTCCAAGCTTAAACTGATTAGCAATTGCTTTTCCTAATCTGCAAGGTTTCATTTTCTCATAGGAGAGGCCCATGTCTGGTTACTTCTATGTCCCTAGGGCTGAGCACTTTCTACAAGGTATACATTTTAGTCCCTCTGAACCTCAAGTTCCCTTTTGCAAAAAGGAGTCAATACTACCCACTTTACATGGCTCTTGTGAGGACTAAATGAACAACACTTTATAAAACAAATAAACAGCAAACAAACAAATAAAAAAATTGCCCAGAGCCTGGCTCACAGAAAGCACTCAAACCTTGTCACTATTTTTGCCCATCACATCACATCAAGAATTTTTTCCACCATCCGACTGCTGCCTCAAACAGCCTCTCCCTAAGGCCTTTCTATTCCCAGCAGTGAAAATACTATGCAGATCACTTAGGCTCTAAACTCCTCTCTCCTCCACTTCTGCCTGTGTTCATTTGTTCATAGGGACCTGCTGAATTTTCCTTTCACAATGTTTTTAGCAACAATACCTCCCTGTCCACTTCCAAAGTCAACCTACCCTCGTTTAAAAACTGATGACCTCAAGTTTGAGTTATTTTGTATGATCTCCACTGGTCTCCCCACTCCCACTCCTGCCCTCTCCAAGCCTTCTTTCCCCCAACCCCCACCTTCTCCAAGACTCCCTATACTGCAGTAACCTTCTGAAAAGGCACAATTGCCAAAGGTTCCCATTTTTTTTTAATATTTTATTTATTTATTTGACAGAGAGATCACAAGTAGGCAGAGAGGCAGGCAGAGAGAGAGGGGGAAGCAGGCTCCCCGCTGAGCAGAGAGCCCAATGCGGGGCTCGATCCCAGGACTCTGAGATCATGACCTGAGCCGAAAGCAGAGGCTTTAACCCACTGAGCCACCCAGGTTCACTGAGCGTCCCCAAAGGTTCCCATTCTATCCATGCACACACAGGGGTGAAACGTGAACTGCTTAATCATATTAAAAACAGTCCAAAAACCATATCAGGAAAGTGTTGTTGATGATTTCCTGAAGCTGGAAGACTTCTGTTCCTCTATGCCTCTGTCCTGTTCAACTTCTGGTCAATGTTATGAGTGAATTACAGAGAAGAGATATTAACCAAACTATAAGTGACAAAAAAGTCAGAGGGATTGCAAATATGATAGGTATTTTTTCTAACTTTCTAGCATGTGAAGTGAAAATGAATTAGCTATTGTAAGACTCCATGAGTTTTCTATTAAGATTCCAAAAATCAATTACATCCACACCAGGCCAGGGTGCTCTTGCTTAAAAATGGCTCATGTGAACAGATGGGGTAAAACTGCTGAAATAAAAGGTGAGTCACAATAGCTTGATGTTGCAAACTCCCATTGTTTTTAGCTTCAAGCACAGGATATTGGGAATGTATGGAACCATATTTGAAGAGGAACTATGAACCAACTGCACAGTATCCTTGAAGGAGCAATCAAAATAAAGAGGGGTAAAAATACCAGTGGGAAATAGACATCACCATTTATTTCCAAATTGTAGATGGAGCCTCAGATGAATCTACGTCACATCACTATACTAAAGGCCAATTTTGTCCAATGTCAGTAAAAAACAATAACCTAAAAGACAAATAATGTGAAGGATCGGTTTGGCCAAAATGACGTCTTGGTCTTGCCTGTAAACCTCCACAGCTGCTTCTACATTTGGGTAAAGTTAAATATTTGTTGTTGTCGTTGTTGTTGTTGTTGTTTTTCATTTAACTGAAAAAGTGGAAATCAACCCTGCTGTCCGTCAGACTGTGATAAATCGTGTTTCTAACCAAACAGAGGCAGGGCCATACTGGAGTTGAAAAAACTATTTCTGAGAGATCGTTGCTTTCTTACTCAGCCCTGTGTTGCTCTTTCTAATTCCTGACCAAGGATTTCTGAGATACCAAGCTGCCGACTTACCCTCAGTTCCTAATAGCATCCGATACAAAACTGGCTCCTGTCTCTCTAGTCTTTCCTTAGAATCACCCAAATCCTTTAATAAACCCCTCCAACTTCTCGTATCAAGGTACCATGTGTTCTCCTGCACTGCAGCAAGCTAAATAAACCTATGCTTGTTTAACTATAGATATGTTCTTGGAGGTATCTGACTGGTGGACTTTGATACAACAAATATTTGTTGAGCACCTTTTAAGTGTTAGATACAACAGTAGGTGGTGGAGGAAAGCAAAGAGTTGATTATCGATGAGCAAGTAGAGGAAACTGGGTCAATGCCAGAGCTACTGATGATAAGAAGGAAAAAAAAGAAATCAGGACATAAGCCAGAGTAGCAGAGGTTGGACTGACTGTGTATCGGGGTCCCTGGCCTGCCCCTATCTCCCACCGTGGGTCCCTGCTGAACAGACACAGTCAGACTCTATACCAGGTGGCACAGGATAAGGGTGGGCACCAGCCCCCCACAGGGCCTGGCTTCTAGACTAGGAGCCCAGGACTTGTGTGTCCTTGCTCAAAGAAGATGAGTTAGGCCAATTATATTCCTATTTCAGGATGTTGAGCTAAAATTCACATAGGCCAGTTCCAGCTGGCAACGAAGTCAAAAGAATTATCAAGAATTACCCCATTGTATAGGGAACTGGGTAGCCATTATGGACCATCTGCTACTGAAGCCAGGAAGAAACTGATCAGTAGACAGGTGAGACTAGAGGTCATGAGCAGAGGGCAGCAAGGTTGTCTTAAGTGAGGCCTTGAAGTCATCAAGAGATAAAGCAGCCTTTTCATGTGATGATATCCCCATTCAAGTCCCCATGAAGCCTGGAGGAACTTAGGTTCCTGTCTTGGATTCTCATGAGCCTTTCTTTGCAATTGATGCCCCTCTTGTTAAGCTAGCTTTATTACTACAATTAGAGCACGAACCAGGACAGGAAAGAAGGAACAGGGGATCCTTAAACAATATCCCAAGCCTAGTAACCTAGAAAGCAAAAAGGCAAATGAAGGGAATCAGAGTTCACACAGTGGCTTCTGAGCTCAGCTTGGGACCAAAGAAAGGAATATATGAGGAAGGGGTGGGTTTGTGTGTGTGTGTGTGTGTGTGTGTGTGTGTGTGTGTTTAAAGAGATATATGTATGTAAAGAGATTTATGTATGTATGTAAAGAGATTTATTGGAAGGGATTGGCTCACGTGATTAGAGGTTGGTAAGTCCCAAGATCTGCAGGGCGGGCTGCCAAGCTGGAGACCCAGGAAAAGGCCATGTTTCAGTTCCAGTCCAAAGGCAGGAAGAAAGCCAATGTCCCAGTTCACAGGCACTTGGGCTCAGAGAGTCTTCTCTTATTCAAGGGAGGGTCAGCCTTTTCATTCTCTTTTAGGCTTCAGCTGATTAGAGGAGGCCCACTCACATAGGGAAGGCAAACTCCTTTATTGTCTGCCAATTCAGATATTACGCTCATCTAGAAACATTCTCACAGACGTAGCCAGAATAACGTTTGGCCAGCTATCTAGGCTGTCTGTGGCCCAGTCAGGTTGACACATAAAACTAATCAAGGGGTGGGGGAAGGGGGGAGCGATGGAATTTCTCTTGCTCGGTTTCTTTAGGAAAATTTTACGGTTAATGGGCAAATAGGTTTTTGGTTTTTGGTTTTTTTGTTTCTTAATGACTTAGGAAATTGTCTCAACTTTGCATGGGCTCAGCCCTCATCTCTTGCTTGGAAGGAAAGAGGAAAGAACAGAAAGAATGGGATGAAATCCATCCATTCTGGTTCAGCACATGATTCTCCTCGTGGCACAGTGAATACTGCCGTTACTGCTGGGGTGCTGGGCTTCCACTGACTCATTCAGATACAAAGAGGGGGGTGGGAAGACCACTAGCTCTGGAGCTGCCAGGCCCTGAAAATTCTAAACCACATGAATCTGGGTCCTTGGTTATTCCTAGATGCGGTCATTGCTAACCCTGAAATTGCTGTTTTGCATAAGACTAAATGTCTTCATAAACAGATGTTTTGCTATTTCAAAAACTCAGACTCTGGCCTCCCAGCTTAGGAAACTACTATTAATTCGCCTCTGGTAAGATGCTCACACTCTTTGTGCTTGGGACAAAAGGACTGTGGCACGCTCCTGCCACCTGGTGGCAATATATGGAAAATTGCACAATAGTTTTAACCCTGAAGTTGGGATTTGGGCAAAACACAAGACAGGAAGGACATGCTTTGAGACTTGCATTAGTGAAAACGATTTATAGGTCAATAGAACAAAAAGCCTGGGAGGGAACTTAGTGATTACTGAGTCCAACTACCCCAATTTTCAGATGACAACAAGGCAGAGAGATACTTTATGACTCACTCAAAGATAGATAGGCAATGAGGGACCAGAGCCACCTCACTGTCTCAAATCAAGTGTCATTTCCCTTCCAACCCAACTCTCGAAAAAGAACTATCTTTTTATTTGAAGCAACTGAAGACTTGAATAAGTGGCAGAATGGTGAGCAATTAAATATATAAAGCAAGCAAAGGGGACAAATTTCTATTGCAAAATCTCTTTTCTAAACAGCACCAGTCTTTGTAAAGAGACTATCTTTTTCAGAAGTGACAAAATTGTGCCAGGGTTGAATTCTGAGCTTGCTTTTGATGGGGGAGACACAGAGTGGCTCAGTCAGTTGAGCATCCCACTCTTGGTTTTGGCTTGGGTTGTGATCTCAGGGTCTTGGGGTCAAGCCCCTGGTCTGGCTCCACACTCTGCATGGTATCTGCTTGGGATTCTCTCTCCCTGTCCCTCTGCCCCTCTCACTCATGCATTCTCTCTCTCTCTCTCTCTGTAGAATAAGTAAATAAATCTTTATAATCAATAAATGAACAGAGATGGATGTGTATCAGCAAAAGCAAGTGAGTGTTTGCTTCTCTACAGGAATGGGGTATCATTTTTTTGTTTATGCCTTTGTTTATCAAATTTGTATTAAATATCGCTGCGTTGTATGAGGTGCTATGCTAGGTGCTGGGGATACAATGAGGAGAAAAATGGATGAGACTCCTGCTCTTGTGGAGCTCACAGTCCAGTCGAGGAAGACAAACAAGTTAACACTCTAGCACTGTGCAAGGTAGTAACAAGGATGCTGCACCTATGGTTAGGGCAGAGCAGGGATCTAGGACTACAGGGGTTGCTGTCAACAGAAACAGAAGCAGCTACATCTGCTGGTCCTGGAGAGGTAGCAGGGTCTAATGAGGGAGCCAGATTCCAGACAATGCTCAGTGCCATGTGAGCCAAGAGGAAGGGTAAAATGGTGGCCCTGTTAAAACTAACAAGGCAAGTGAGAGAGGCCATCAGGTAGAAGATCCCTCTGCTCTAGTATGCCGCCTTCGCTAGGGAGAACTCGGCTCTGGAATGCCAAGTACTGGATGTGATTGTCACCAGAAACAGGAGGAAAGGCAGAGGGAGGCAGTAACAGAGGCTGGACTGCTGAGCCCCAGGTTTCAGAAGACTTGTCTCAGGGACCGGCATTAGGCTGAACCAACAGGCAGTGGGGCAGCCAGCACAGATGGCTTCTGGGGTGAGGGTGCTAGCAGGCTCCAGATGGAAACTCTGACCATAATGCTAATTCATGCTTCTGTGGTTTTCTGTTCAGACAAATGTGGGCTTCTCATGGGTTTAGGTTAAAGCCACTGGCTGTGTGGGGCCAAGGCCCTAACTCCTTGATTTGCTTTAATTTCCAATTCCCTGATTGTAGAATTTAAAGGAAGAGATGATCAAGAGTCCCGGCTACTGGGAAGACACTGTGGTGCTTCAGAGAACAGTCCGGAAAAACACTAGTAGGTCCCCCTGAGAGCTGAGCTATATCCCAGCCTGGGAAACTCATTCTGTCCTCCTCGTAAAGCAGCACCAGTGTGTAGGCTCTAGGGTAGGCAGTGAGCCCACACCCCTTAACATGTCCTATCCACTGTCTCTGGGGCAAGAACACCGACCCTTCCCTGAGGAAAGCTGGCTTGCAGCAAAGAAAGATGGAAGACAGAGCTTGGTTGATTCATGGTGCCATGTCTTGTCTACCTGTTGGATTGGGTCCCTCTTGAGGAACCCTCTACACCCCGAATCTGCTCTGGGACACTGAGCTGGGGGCTTTGAAGTGAACTTTGGATCAGTTGGCAAAAGATTTGTTCCTACCAGGGCTTGGTCACAGACCGCTCCTATGACTCCAAGATAGTTCTCACTCACTGACTCAATCTCCTCAGCTACTCCTGGGATAATTTTTAACACCAGGGAGAAAACTAGTGTCAGGGACAAAAATAAAAATGTTATGCTAGATATTAAATGTCGTCCAGGAGACAGTAAATTTAATGGCCCCAAAGTGGTTTCAAGCCTTCGAGAGAATTTTACTTCTTGAGCATGGGAGAAGCTAAGTGCAGCCTTCTATTTCTGTTCTGCATTCGCAAAGTCATAAATAGTTAACTGTGTGAGTCCTTTTTTAAAACCTCCCAGGAGCATCTAAAAATAGCCTCTGGGGGCTCAATGCATATTTCCAAAGGTCCTGCTCTTAATCTTTCAATATTGGTGGTGACGATTTACTGTTTCCGTCACCCACGGACCTGCACAGACAAGAGAAGCTAGGCTGGAAGGCAGAGGGAGGTAGCTTATCGGAAGGCTCTCTTGGGAGTTCAAAGCTAGCATCGATTCGCTAATGCACACCGCGATGAGAGATGTCACCGCTCCCTGACTTGGTTTCCCTGCTAGTAAAAGGGGAACGGTGGGGAAGACTCTGTCTCTCCTGGGGTGCAGCAAGAATCTACCCTTGAGTGGGGAGTTTCAA
Source organism: Procyon lotor (assembly GCA_028646535.1). Classification (NCBI taxonomy): domain Eukaryota; kingdom Metazoa; phylum Chordata; class Mammalia; order Carnivora; family Procyonidae; genus Procyon; species Procyon lotor. The sequence goes on from CM053615.1 coordinate 56,222,964, forward strand.
CAGCTTCAGCAAAGTGGGGCCTGCCAGCAGCCAAGTGTTATTATGACAGGTCAAGTCCACACTCATTATGTGCCTTTGCACTGCATGTCACCCCTGCCATTTCCTATCTTCAGACCAGAGTGGGGCTCTCCTGCCAGATTTCCAGCCCAGTGGCATGACCCGAGGCTGACTGTCCATCACGCGCTTGATGGACAAGGGCAGGAACAGCCAAGCCCGACAGAGCCGCCTGCCTTTTCTTTGCAGCCAGGCCTCTGTTTTCTTTCTGCTTCATCACAACGGCTAAACACCGCCTCTCTCCAGCTCTCAGCCCGGCTCCTTCAGGAAGGCACCCCTTGCAAACAGACCACCAGCCCGGAGCACTCCCGTCGCCCCAGAAGGAACAGTAGGGCAGCGCATACCAGGCGGCCTCTGTGCCCTCCGTCTTCTCTCCCAACACTCCCGACAATGCATGGTGATTAGCTGCGTGCCGGGTCCCCTGACACCCCTTAACCTGGAAAATCAGGCAGACTTTTCGCGACAGCAATCAGCTCCCAGACACATCGAACCGTAATGTGATTACGCCATTTACCAAAATGCAAAGAGAGATACTTGAGGCGTTTCTGATTAGGGCTGACATTATCCCTCTAATGGGCCACCGCATTAATCAGAGCTGTTGCTATGACTATGGCGATGGTGGAGAAATAACCCCAGCGTGATTCTGGGCCTACCAAACGCCGCCAAGGAAGAGGTCAGCTTTTGTCAGGGACACAGCAGAACTGCTTCTTCCTGCTCGAGAAGGGCTTTCTATTGAAATTGTACCAGCAGCCAGAAAGAGGGGCCTCTGTTTTCTTTCACAACGTTGGGGTTTTCTGGTTGCATTGCTCAAGATGACTTGATAGCATTGTCCTAGGAGGGACTAGGAGGAGTGGGGGTGGGGGGGCATGGAGGCTGATTTGTGGGGCTGTCAGAGCCTTCTGTTTTCCAGAACTGTGTCTTAATTGCTGGTGGCCCCCTGGGAATCATGTGGGGCATGAGAACCTGCAGGCGGGGGAGGGATGATCCGTGCAAAAACCCAGCTTTTCCCATGGTGTAAACACTCTGGGCTCATGCTGCTCTCTCTTCCAGAGCCTCTGAAGCATTTGGCAGAGGCAAGTCCCTACCACACACCCTGTGACAAGGCAGATGGAAAAACAGGCGGGAATGCAATGGATCTGACAGGCCCGTATGGAAAACCCCTCAGCCTCTGCTCTGTGCTGCAGGGAACCCAGGAGCGGCAGGGCTGGGCAGAGGAGACGGCAGTGGGTGCTGGGAACAGAGCCGTTGGAGGCTTGCTCTGGCTAGTTGGTCGCAAACTGTTCCGTGGACCTAAGTCAACCTTCTCCTACGTGCAGACACACACTGGAAGGGGAGCCTGCAAGGTCAGCAACATGGCGTGGCCCCTTCCCATAGTATCACAGGCCCAGAGCACTGGAACAGATCAGGAAATATGGTTTCCAGTCCAACTCCTTCTAGAATTTTCTCTGAGCCTTGGTTTTCCCGTCTTCAGAGTGAGGGCAATGAAATCTACTCGGCTGCCTTCACAGGGGAGTAAAATTCAAATTGCTTCATTTGGGGGAAAGTGTTATGTAAACTCTAGAGCACAGATCTTCAAGCTTGGCCACATTCTGGAGCCACCTATGGAGTTTTTTCAAGTTCCGATGCCTGGGCCCCAGTATCTGACATTCCAGTTTTACTGGTCTCGGGGGCGGCCAGGGCACGGAGACTTTGCAGAACTCCCGCATGCAGCCAAGGTTGAGAACCACTGCCTTCAGGTGCTGTGGGGAGCAGTACCCCCTTGGAGCCTCATTTCCAAAGCTAACCTATATTTTTTTAATGAGGATGACAATTTTTATAATAAAAGGCTTCATGAGGTTAAAAGCAGAAAATACATAAGAGCGCATAAGGTGGTGTATCCCAGATTCCTAATTAATGCTGAAGGCTCTCATTAGAGGCCACTGCAGGGGAAAAGGCCTTGTCCCCAGGGCTGAGACCCCAGCCAGCACCTCACACCTTAGCTGTGTGACAGCAGGCAAGTTACTGAATAACAGGGAACATCTGCAACACCCAGAGCCTTCCGCAGGCTTGATCTAGCTTAATTATAGCCATCACCTAGTGAGGCAGGCTCAGACTGTTTCACCACCCTCTGAAGCAACATCATAGGTGAATCAGGCAGTCAGTGGTGGAGCTGAGATTTTAGTCCAAATTTGTCTTGTTCCGAAACTGGAGTTCTTTCTACGACCTTCTTGGTTAGAACTGACCCGAGTCAATTTTGTCATTCACCATGTACATGCATGAGGTCTTCAGGCCACAGGTCTCCGTATGTTATAATGAAAGCAGGTGTCAGATAGAATTCTGCCACACAGACTCTCATTTATTAGCAAGCAGGGGCACACACAGGCCTGTGGCTTGCTGTGTGAATCAATGATATCCAGAATCGTTGTCCTTTTAGGTGCCCCAGCAAAGCCTTGCATGAAAGCCTTGCTCAAGGCAGAGGTGACATTTTTAGCCCCAGGATTCAGCTAACCTTGTCATTGGGTCATGAAAGAAAAATTCTCTGCTAATCAGCCCCACAAACACAGGATCCATTTGGAGTCCTAAGCTCATGGCACTGCTCTGTTTAACTAACATGGCAAGACCGATCAGAAGGCCACCAGGACATTTCAGCCCAGGGTTGGCAGAGGCCTTTCCCAATGGTGGTGAGGAAGGAGGAGAGGGCTTAGATCATTCATTGAGCCAAGCAAATGTGTGGGGCACTGGACGAGTTTCCTAGGGCTGCTGTCTCTAGTACCACAAATTCGGTGGCTTTGAATAGCAGAGATTCCTCACCGTTCTGAAATCCAGCAGTCCAAGACCCAGGTTTCAGCAGGGCCATGCTCCTGTTGAAGACTCTGGGGAAGGGTCCTCCCTTGCCCATCTCATAGTGTCTGGTGGATGCCAGCAATCTTCGCTGTTCCCAGGCTTGTAGCTGCATCACTGCGATCTCTATTTCCGCGGCCAAGTGCCTGTCTTCTCTCTGTGCTTTTGTATCTCTGTGTGTCCTTTCTTCTTCTTTTTAGGACATCCATCATAGGGAATTAGAGACTCACCCTAATGCCCTGTGACCTCCACTTAACTAATTTCCTCTGCAAAGGCCCCATTTTCAAATAAGGTCCTATTCTGAGGTTCCAAGTGGACACATCCTGGGGGACACTATTCAGCTCAGCACAGGCCAAGTGCTGAGAGAAGACAAAGGTGAGTAAAACCGCCCTGTGTGTGGGTTGCTCGCGCTCCAGGGAGGGAGAATGGCAGGTGGCTGAGGGCTCTGAGAGCAGTAAGCACGCAGCTGGTGCAGCACGAAGGAGGCATCTTCCCCAGCTTCACAGGGCCGTGGAGGTGACCGCCGAAGACCTGGTGGGAGGCCCAAGGGTCTGGTCACAGAGGCAGGAGGACTAGTTCATGGAGACAGGAATGTGGGTTCTGACATGGGTGAGAGGTGGCCGATGAAGCCAGACTGTTGGGCAGGGGCAGGTCAGGAACAGCCTCCTGTGCCAGTCTGAGCCAGTTGGAATCGAATCCTCCGTAGCTCAGGAAGCCAGCGGCATATTTTAAGCGAGGGAGAAATGCAGTAGTATTTGCATGTTAGAATAATCACGCCGAGGCAAGGGAAAGGTTAAGATGGAAATGGGAATTCGACAGAAGAAAGGACAAGGTTCTGCCTCTGGCAGCAACTGCGGGGTATGGAGAAAAGAGAACTGGTTTAATAGTTATTCCGAAGACGAAATCGGCAGAACTTGCTGATCAATGGAATGTTGGGTATAAAAAAGACGGAGTTGGTAATGGCATCCCAGGTGTTCCGTTTGGGTTTTTTGTTTTGTGTTTATTTCAGTTCTTGAGGTCATCCACAAACTATTTGGGAATGGACCAAGGACTGTATCCTGGAGAACTTCCACATTTAAGGAGTGGGAGAAAAAACCCAGCTAGGAAGGGATTCAGAGAATAAAAGAGTCGAGTGACAGGAAAGCCAGACCACACTTGGGGAGCATCAACAGAGGGCCCCTGGGACCTAGCCAGAGCTGGTGCCTGCCGGGCAGGACTCGCCAAGAGGGGCACTGGGGAAGAAAGGACGCTCAGAGGTTTGGAGACCCAGGTGGGAGGGTGCAGTGCACACTAGGACCAAAGAGCTTCATATTGGAAGACTTGACCAAGTCTTGGTGTCCCCAAGAACAATGGCATCAGGGCAATTCATTCATTTGCTTAGTTCACTAGGGTGACCTGGTTTGCCCAGGACTGTTCCAGTTTTAACACTGAACACCTACCATCCCAATAAGCCCTTCTTTCCCAGGAAAACCAGGATGGTGGGCCACCCTAGGTAACAGACATTTCCTATGCATCTGCCACATGCCTCAAACTGCTTTGGATGGTATAGAGGTTACTAACCCTGGAGCAGGTGTTTCCTTGCCCTGCAGCCGAGAGTGGAAATAATGGTTTAGAAGTGCTTAAAATCAGGGGCATCTGGGTGGCTCAGTCAGTTAACAATTGGACTCTTGTTTTGGCTCAGGTCATGATCTCAGAGTTGTGAGATTAAACCCTGCACCGGGCTCTATGCTGGGCGTACAGCCTGCTTGAGATCTCTCTCTCTCTCTATCTCTCCTCCCTCAACTCCACGCCCCCTCCCCTGCTGGCCTGCATGTTTGCACACATGCACACTCTCTCTCTCCCTCAAAAAAGGAAGAGGTACTTAAAATCTGTCCAAGGGTAGGTTGAGATTCCTCTCTCTTACTGCCAAGGGCAAGTTAAAGGTAGGTGGCTTGAATATAACTTAGGCCAGAGATGGAAAAATATTCTCGGCAAAATAAGGCTGTGGGGTGAGTTCATAAGAAAGGGTGTTAATAGGAGAAATATTAATTTCTTGAATAAACTTGAGGACAGAAATTATGCTGATTCTGTGTTTTTAATGCAATAAAAGCAGTGACGGTTTTCAAGATAGCTACATTAAAATGAGGAGTAACTTCTCTTATAAAGCTGGGGACAGCCAGGGTCAGAAGGAAGTGAAGAAGTCCACACAGGATAAAATGTGCTTGCTTTTAGATACTCCAGGTGAGGACCAGTGACAATTCAGAAAGGAAAACTGTCAAATCTTGCCTTCAGTCCCCTATATGAGCTTCCTGGTGCTGCCACAGCAAATGACCACAGTCCAAGGGGCTGAAAAGAGCAGCAAGTCATTCTTTCCCAGTTCTGGAGGCCACGAGCTCAAAACGGGGGGTCAGCAGAGCTGCACTCCTTCTGGTCCTGGTGGGGTGGAGGTAAGATTCTATTCCTTGCCTCTTTTAGTTTCTGGTGGCTCTTGGTGAATCATTTGGGGGTCCTTGGTTTGCAGGTGCATAGATCTCTGCCTCCATACTGATATGGCCTTCTCCCTGTGTTCCTTTCTGAGTCCTCCTCGTCTGTCACTGGGTTTAGGGCCCACCCAGGCAATCCAGATGATTACATCTCAAGATCCTTAAATTATAACTCCATTGCCAAGAACCCTTTTTCCACATAAGGTCACATTCACAGGTTCCCAGAATTAGGACTTGGACATATCTTTTGGGGGACAACACCCACAACACCCCCCTTCACCCTCATTAATATAACCCAAGTTCATTTTCCCCACCTGTGTGCTGAGAGGGGCAAGGAGAGCCCCCCAACCCTGACAAAGAGCCCACCCTTCTTCGGCCCCAGCTGTACATGAGAATAAAAGCCATCAACAGGGCCTCCGTGTATGGTTGTCCAGTTTATGAACTGCACAAAAGCCCTTGGCTAAGGGGTCGTTGGGGAGGATACTGAAATACAGCCCAAACCATATGCTTTCTCAGCACTACACCCACTGGGAGAATGGAACACCTTTCTCTCCCACGAAGATACTCCTCAGGTCCTAAGCTCACTTAAGGGGGCTCCTTTTTCTGATTTGAATAAAGGTGCCATATAGGCCAGAGAAGAACCTGGCCATTGAAACACATTACTTCGACTATGTTTGCCAATGGCCAATTAGAAGTGATGGTACCATCTAATTTCTAGAATCTTTCAGGACCATGCAAAATCTGCCGGGCATTATGAGAGATTGAAAAGAAACTGGTGACGTTTTTCAGAAGCTGTGTCACAAAGGATTTGAAGGGGGAAATTGCAACAGGTTGTGAGTTAAAGGGAGATAGTCACAAGAAGCACAGGAAGGGAGAGGGTGATCTGGGAAGGTTTCCAGGCCAGAACAGACCCCATATAAGGATACTGTTAGCCTCACCCACTGTGGGTTAGCCACACCCACCCCGAGGCCTCATCCCTTCTGTGATAGGAGAGGGCAACGTAGCTAGGTTGAGACCCGTTCCCCAAGCCCACCTCTGCCTGCCCCATGTTCTGTAAGATTCTGAAGTAATCACCAGAACACCCTGCAGTAAAGACCTGCTTGAACATCCACTGGGAACCCAGGCACCTTTGTTTTGAAGAAAGCTGAGTGCTGTGGTATCTGAGGCAGAGAGAGAAGAGCAGTGATGTCTTCATTGTGGCCGACGGTGTGTCTAGCAGAGGGTTCCCACAGGCAATGGACCACCTGGACGAAGGGCAACACCAGTCCCTCCTCAGTCTGCCCGGAGACCAGCCAGACCCTCGTCCGGTAGAAGGGACAGGAAAAAGGAGCCTCTCCTTCCAGTGACACTGCCATCCCTTAATGCATACAACCCCAAAACCTTTCTTTTTTATTTAAGATTTTATTTATTTATTTGAGACAGAGAAAGAGAGAGCGGGGGGGTGGGGGCGGGAAGGGGCAGAGAGAAAGGAGGGAGCAGACTCCCTGCTAAGCAGGAAGCTGGATGCAGGGCTCCATCCCAGGACCCCGAGATCATGACCTGAGCCAAAGGCAGACGCTTCACCGACTGAGCCACCCAGGAGCCCCACCCCGAGGCCTTTCTATAGCCACAATCTTACTGGATCCTCACCGCAATGTCCTATGAGAAGCCCATTTTACAGGTCTGGAGAATGAGCCTCAGAGAGGGGATAGTCTTGCTCAGAGGCCAGACTCCCTACTTGCGACAGCGTTTTGCCATTCAGAGTAGTGATTTTCCATTCCCAGTCCTTCTGTGTCAGAAATGCTGAGAATCTTAAAGCTAGGTTCTAATCTAGACTCTCCCTTGCAGAGGTCTTGGGGCATGCCACTTAACTCTGCAGCAGTGTTTACTCTGTAAATAAAAAAAAAGTAACAATTATCTTCCCCATGATGTCACTGTGGAATAGCCAATAAAAAATGATTAAAAAGCAATTGCCAACAATTGAAATCAAATACATAAGAGAGTAAATAGCTGTATTCTACTAACTTCCATGGGAATTTAGATATAATTAAAAAAAAAAAAAAAAAGACCGATCCCTGGATATCCATGCAAGTTAGAGGAAGTCATTAGTGAGATGGAAAGAAAAGTGGATTTTCTTGATGGTTTTATTAATAAGAAAAAGAGTAGATGTGTATTGTTTGTCAAAAAAAATGAGATTTTCAGGAGCATATGGCAAATTAATCATTAAGACTCTCTTATGGCTCAGCCCCACTTAATATGTTCTCTGTGGTGTATGTACAACAAACTTGCAAAATTACATTATGGTGGCTATTAAATGATTCATCAGGGTCACTTCCCCAATAGATTTAGAATCTGGTGCTTATTCATGCTTCCCCCTCAGTAAGGTTTATTATCTTAATTGTGTTTGCCAGTGGCTAATTAAAGGTGATGGTACAAGCTAATTGCTAAAATTTTTCAGAACCACGCAAAGTATTTGTTTTGAGAGGAGAGGGAAATTACAGTTCCATCTTTGGCAGCGGAAGGGATGCACTGTGATTTTAACAAATGGTGTGGTTGCTGCTCCTTAAAAGTTCAGCATCGGTTTCGTGCGCAAAGCGATTATCGCTCCCCCTGTCCAGGAGCACTCAGGATATAGCTAGGCTCACGCTCTGTGGCTTGACATTCTCCTCGGCTGGGTTTGGTCCATGAGGATTTTTTCTCTCTCATAACCCTTCACATAGTAAGAGGGGAAAACCATGGGTCTGGCAAACTGGACTAGGCTCATGGGGAATGTCACAGGCAGGGTAGAGCAGAGCAGATGAGATCCAGATGATGAGAAAAAGTACAATCTGGAGGTAAAGGGCACACTTCAAACAGTAGAGGAACGTTATTTGGCAGGAGGGCACAAAGACAAGAGACCCGGGAGAGGCAATGCATAGAAATTCAGGTTGGCAGCCTTGAGAAATCTGGCACCAATAACCAAGTCTCGGACCCTAGAATGGGGGTCAGGGTTGAGACTGGTCGCTAAGGAGGAAGGACCCTCAGGATTGAGACTGGTCCCTAAGGCAGTGGAAGAGGAGAATCAAGGCTGGGTCTCAAACACAAAGAGTCCCCTGGCAGCAAGGGGGCTGGTGTCGAATGCTACAGGATGGGAGGGGAATAACTCATTCTTGATCCACATAGCTACTCCTACAGCAACCTTCACTGTCATGACACCTGTTGGGTTGAGCCACAGCCGGTGCTCTCAGCATCATTCCCACCCCTAGTACGCCTTCCCCTGAAGAGGTGGCTGGAAATCAACATTTCAACTCCATGGCTCACTTGCAGTTAGGGTTTGCCATACAAATTAGGTTCTGCCAATTACATGCCCTCAGCCAGATGTGAGTGGAGGAAGTGAAGCGGAAACCATTTTCCTGCTGTATTTACTATTTCTCTGGACAAGAAAGATCACGAATGTAGAGGACTGGGGCAGCCGGAAGAACGTACCTCTCACTTCTCCACTGCAAAGTCTGGGGATGACCTAGCTCCTCGCTACCGCACCCTGCAGTCCACCCTCACATCACACCCAGGGGCCAGGCTTCCCATGGGCTGAGAATGATCTCCTTTGATTGACTGATTGATTGATTGATTGATATAGAGAGATTTTATTTACTTTAGAGAGTGAGTGCACGTCTGTGAACTGGTGGATGGGCAGAGGAGGGGGAGAGAGAATCTCAAGCAGACTCCCCGCTGAGCTTGGGGGCCGGCCAGGGCCTCTATCTCACGACCCTGAGATCACAAGCTGAGCCGAAACCAAGACTCTATGCTCAACTGACCGCACCACCCAGGCGGCCCATATCTCATTTTATTTAATTCTCACAATGAAGCAGGTCTTATTATTAGCCCCGTTTCACATCTGAGGATATTGCAGCTCAAAGAGATTGCCATGTCCCCAAAGTCGTATGGGTAATAATGGGTGGGCTCTGCGGCCTGGTTTATTGTGCATGTACTACGCGTCATGTGCCAAGCCAAGACCTCCACATCAGTTATTTCACACACTCCCCACTATAAAGGCAATGCCAATACCGAGAACTCAGCAGGGGCAGGCATGGCTTAGAAGGATCTCATTAGGAAAGCTTCATTGTTGGCTTTCTTTTGGATGCTGTTGTCACATCTATAATAATCAAGATTGCCAGATAAAATAGAGAACACCCAGTTAAATTTGAATTTCAGATAAACGATGAATAATTTCTCTAGTGTAAGTATGCCCCAGGCAATATTTGAACACACTTAGACTAAAAAATTATTTGTTGTTTATCTGAAATTCAGATTTACCTGGGGGTCCCATGTTTATTTGTCAAATCTAACAAGTCTAACAGCAATGAACAAACCTCTACCAAAGAGACAGGAGGGATGCCGTCGAAAGCCATGATGTAAAAAGAATTTCTAAATGTTGTCTAAGATGTTAGAGCCTGCCGTTCTTAGGAGATAGATAAGAACAGCAACAATGGTTGTTTTGTTGAATACCTTTCTCCTTGGCAGGCACCTTACTTTCACGGAATAAGTCACTCTGACCCCACAATAAGCCAATGGCACAGGCGCTAGTGTTCTTGCCATCAGACAGACAACTGGGACAGACAGAAACTTGCCCAATGGGATTCCAGTCTTCGTGGTCAGTGTCCAATACCACAAGTTAAACCACTACCCATTGTCATAGACAGCAAGGCTCAGTTTGCCAAATTATACAGGGAATATTTGATTTAGGGCTATATAAACATCCTAGATTTCCTTTTCACTTGTTTGTTTCCAGTTACCACCAATCTAGGCCCCGTTTTTCTCCCTAAAAGACCCCATGCCCATTCTCCCCTGGTCTGATAGCAATCTAATCAGAGCTTGTATATTTTTTCTTTTAAAGATTTTTATTTCCTTATTTTTTTGAGAGAGAAGTGGTGTGGGAGAGAGAAGTGGGGAGGAGGGGAAGAGGGAGAAGGAGAAGCAGACTCCCGGCTGAGCAGGGAGACCGACGTGGGACTGATTCCCAAGACGCTGGGATTAGGACCAGAGCCAAAGGCAGACACTCAGCTGACTGAGTCACCCAGGTGCCCGAGCGTCTGTATTTTTAAACTATAATTTTCTTATTTAAAAAGTACTGCAGGGACGCCTAGGTGGCTCAGTCAATTGGGCGGCTGCCTTTGGCTCAGGTCATGATCCCAGCATCCTGGGATCGAGTCCCACGTTGGGCTCCTTGCTTGGCAGGGACCCTGCTTCTCCCTCTGCCTCTGCCTGCACGTGTGCATGCTCTCTCTCGCTCTCTCTGACAAATAAATAAATAAAATCTTTTAAAAAGAGAGGTTTTTTTATTTTATTTTTTTTAAAAACAAATAAATAGGGGCGCCTGGGTGGCTCAGTGGGTTAAAGCCTCTGCCTTCATGATCTCAGGGTCCTGGGATCGAGCCCCGCATCAAGCTCTCTGCTCAGCAGGGAGCCTGCTTCCTCCTCTCTCTCTGCCTGCCTCTCTGCCTACTTGTGATCTCTCTCTGTCAAATAAATAAATAAAATCTTTTAAATAAATAAATAAATAAATAAATAAATAATAAAAACAAACAAATAAATAAAAAAATACTGCAGGGGTGCCTGGGTGGCTCAGTAAGTTAAGCATCTAACTCTTGATTTCTGCTCAGGTCATGATCTCAGGGTCATGAGATGAGCTCCATGTTGGGCTCACACTCAGAACTAAGTTTGCTTAAGAGTCTATCTCTCCCTGTCCCTCTGTCTCTCTCCCTGCCTGCTCTGATATGCATGCACCTCTCTCTCTCTCTCTCTCTCTCTCTCTCTAAAATAAATAAATAATAAAAAGTACTGCATGCTAACCTTATAAAATTTTGGAATACAAAAGATCACGAAAACCACAGAAAGTATAAAGAAACTTAAAATCACCTTAATTTCCATTTTTTTTTTTAAGATTTTATTTATTTGACTCTGGGATCATGACCTGGGCCGAAGGCAGACGCTTAATGACTGAGCCATCCAGGTGCCCCTTAATTTCCATTTTTTAACATCCTGTATAGTCTTCAAGTCTTCCTGTAGATGCGTATGTTTCTTTTCGCTTGCTTTCTAGACAATATCTGAATTATACCATACACACTGTGTTGTGGCTTCAGTTACCAATATATTGTGTACATAAGTCTTCTCCACAAGTGGTCTTTGAGAACACTATGGGCCGAATTCTATCCTCCCAACATTCGTATGTTGAAGCCTTAAGCCCCCAGTGTGACTGGGTTTGGAGTAAGGCAGTAATTAGGGCTAAATGAGATCATAAAGTGGGGCCCTAGTCCAATGGGATTAGTGCCCTTATAAGAAGAGACATGGGAGAGCTAGCTGGCTCTCTCTGCTTCATAAGGACACAGCAAGAAGGCATCTGGCTACAACTGAGGAAGAGGCCCCCAAAAATCAACCCTGCTCGGTCTTCCTAGATCTGGGACTTCTGGCCTCTAGGACCGTTGAAGGAGAACATGAATTTCTATTGTCTAAGCCACCCAGTCTGTGGTATTTCTTAAGGGCAGCCCAAGGTGACAAATACAAGGAACATGAGTTTTTAAGAACTAGAAAACTTTGGGGCACCTGGGTGGCTCAGTCGCTAGGCGGCTGCCTTGGGCTCAGGTCATGATCCCAGGGTCCTGGGATCGAGGCCCACATCGGGCTCCCTGCTCCGCAGGAAGCCTGCTTCTCCCGCTACCAATCCCTCTGCTTGTGTTCCCTCTCTCGCTGTATTTCTCTCTGTCAAATAAATAAAATCTTTATAAAAAAAAAAAAAAACTAGAAAACTTCATCTGATGCATACACCGAAATTTACTCAACAAATTCCCCACTGCTAACTCTGTAACTTTCTGCCAAGTCTGCACTTTCATGATGAACGCCTCCTATCCATAACCTTTCCGGACTTGTTACCTGAGGACAGATTTCTAGAGGCAGAAATCTGGTAGGTGTAGTCCACTGTCCTGGTTTGCCCTAGACCATCCTGGGTTTTGCACTGAAAACCTCAAACCCCAGGAAGCCCTCAGTCCTGGTAAACCAAGACAGTTGGTCACAGTATCCCTTAGTCAAAGGCAATATGTATTCCACGGCCTTCCTACACATGCTGCTGGACCACCCACACATGCGCTAATTTCCATACCCAGCACACCAGAGGTTTCCCTTCTAAAGTATAGTACCTTATCTGTCATTGACATCTACATGCTTCAGCATAGATAGTGACAAATATGAGGTGTAAATTAAAAATAATCTATACCCTAGAAGAAGTTCATTAATATGTGAAGTACCCTAATCAAGAATCCACATTCCAGAGGTGTCTGGTTAGCATTTGAAAGACCCTAATCAGGAGCCCCCACTCCAACTCCAGCTACAAGCACCGTGACAAGTGCTTGCTTTAAATACCACTATCTGAAGCAGCATATTGAGCTTGTTAATTAGCATAAGGGATATTAGAAATAATGTTTCATTGGCAAAGTGAGAGCTATTCAAGCATTCTGCCTTGCATTAGCGGAATATTTTGAAAAATCTGGTCTCAAAACCCTGCAACCTAACACCTTTGGAGTAAGGCTTTTGGTAAAGAACCCCATCTGATCCCATTATCCCTACATCTATCAGATTACAGAGATGTGGAAATGGGGGGAGGGACATTTTGGTGTCATCACAATGACTATAGGACAGTTAGTTGTGGGGAGGATGGATAACAGAATTCAGTGCCTGGGTCCCAGGTTGCAAAATATCCTACGATACCCAGGGAAGTCCAGCACCCAAAATGCCAGGGATGCTGGAAAATTCTAGTCAATGATCGGAACCTTGCAGCCTATTTGCCTCACAGCAAACCTTTCAGGTTGTAGAAACCTAAGGCCAGAGGGGCCACACTTCAGTGGGCTCACCAAGCTGATGGACTGATCTTTGTGTCTGTTTTATGTTATAGTTTTGTTTGTTATTTTGTTGTTGTGGCTTAATTTGGTTCAAGACTTGGTTGCTTCATAATACATCAGCCAGAAGCAAGGTTTTGGGCAAGGAGACCTACTGTCCTCACATACCTCTCATCACTGGAAACCAGGAGCATTCAACAAAAAAGAAGCTAGTCATTGTGAACAGGCAAATCGGCCTAGGTCAGGTCACAACAAGGGATATCTTTAATGTTTGCTTTATTATGTCAAGATCCCTTTCAGTGCTTGCTATTAAATACCAAGAAAAATGAAATGCAAAAAAACAAAGCTGGTAAGTTCCTCTGTTTGATTTAAAACAAAGCATAAGGCAAAATTGTCTGAGGCTACTGTTTGCTGAAAACTATGCCAGATGAATGTGAACACACGTATATGTGCATTCTCCTTGGTTAATCCAGTTATGCATGTGTCCATTTTATTTAAGTAATTAAATAAATTTAAAAAATAAATTATTAAGTAATTTTTTTTTTTTAAGATTTCTTATTCATTTGAGAGAGAGCATGCGTGAGCCTGAGTGTGAGCATGGGCGGGGGGGGGGGGGGTAGTCAGAGGGAGAGAGAGAAGCAGACTCCCCGCTGAGCAGAGCTCCATCCCAGGACCCCAGGATCATGACCTGAGCAGAAAGCAGACACTGAGCTGAATGCAGACACCTAACTGAATGCGTCACCCAGATACCCCTTGTGATGGACCAACTTTAAACTTGATCCTCCAATACGCAGGCTGAAATTCAGGAGCAACACCACTACTGAAAGGAAGTAGGTCTCCCCCAAAGAAAGTTCTCCCCATAGCCATCTGGACCACCAGAGAGAGCTAGCAGAGGCTTGTATAGTAGAGGGCAGGTTCTCTACAGTAGCAAATCTCAAACTCTACTGAGCATCAGAATCCCCCGGAGGAATGAAAACACAGATCACAGGGCCCTGCTTCTCAAAATTCTAATTCAAGAGGACTCACATGAAGCCTGAGCACCTGAATTTCTAACAAGCTCCAAGGTGCTGTTGATGCTTCTGGTCCTGGGACTATATTTTAGGAACCACTGCTCTAGGTTCTCAACCTTGACTGCTCATTAGAATCACCTGGGGAGATTTTAAAACAATCTTAGGCTTAGGCCTAAGACGTAGGCCACACCCCAGAATGATTGTGTCAGAATCTCTGGGGTAGGGCCCAGACCCCAGAATTTTTTTGATACTCCTTAGACTATTCCGAAGTAAAGCCAATGTTGAGAACCATGCTTCCAGAAGGAGTCAGAGTCAAGCTATATCAGGCTTGGAATCCCCAAACTGGATAATAATAGCAGTAACAATAACAAAGATGTAGTTTATTAAGTCTGACTGTATGCCAGTTTCTGTTCTAGGCCCCCTACACACACTATCTAATCAATCTGCACAAAAACCTATGAAATTAGGGGCGCCTGGGTGGCTCAGTCGTTAAGCATCTGCCTTCGGCTCAGGTCATGATCCCAGGGTCCTGGAAACCAGCCCCCCATCGGGCTCCCTGCTCGGCGGGAAGCCTGCTTCTCCCGCTACCATTCCCTTTGCTTATGTTCCCTCTCTCGCTGTGTTTCTCGCTGTCAAATAAATAAAAATCTTAAAAAAAAAAAAACAACTATGAAATTAGTATTTTTGACCTTTTTATTTTAAGCAGATGAAACTCAGGCTCAGAGGGGTCAAGTGGCTGGCCAAGCTCACTTAGGAAACAAGTGGTGAATTCAAACCCAAGAGGATGTGACTCCAAAACCTGTGTTTCTTAATGACCCTGTGATGCTCCCTCCTGTCACCCCTTCAAAGGGGTAGGGAAGAGCCAGAGCTACATGAGGGATTTAAAGGGGAGGGGAGCAAACAAGAAGAGGCTAGAGCAGTTTGGGAGGTGGTGCTGGTGCCCACGATGCTACCTCTAACCATCTTTGTGCAGACTGCATAGACAGACGGGGTCCATTTGAAGGTCCCTGGTACACGGCATATACAGGGAGAAGGATTGGAGATAGGGATCTTTATGCTTCCTACCCCACGTTCTCGGTCAGGTGGAGACATCTACTCTAACGGAGGTCTGGGATGACAGCATAAGGAGGAACAGGTTGAGGGAGAGGAGGGTTGGCACTGGGACACTGGCAAGTTCCCCCAGTGTCTAGAGTCTGGGAGGCCTCAGGGAGCTAATCCAGCCCCCACCAACCACAGGTGATGTCTGTTGAATCCTACAAATGGGAGCAAGCTACTTTTCTTTTGAGGCGCTTCCTTTCCTGAAGCCTACAGTCATCCATACGTACCCCATACATCAGGTCCGCGCACACATGCATATTAGGGCCACCTGGAAATACTTCAGGCCCTCACCCCTTAATTCTGACTTCACTAGTCTGCAGTTAGGTGGAGCATCTTTTTTTTAAATGCTCCCCAGGTAATTCTCATGGGCCGCCATTTAAAGAGAGCCATAATTTACTCAACGTCATCACAGACAATGTGATGTTATTACGTCTTTCAATTAAAACAACGGTTCTCGACCTGGGCTGCAGGCTGAAGTCACCTGGGGAACTTCTAACAAATACCTCTGCCTGGATGCCACCTCCAGAGAGTCTGATATATTTGGTCTGCAGGAGCAGCAGTAGCACAGATGGTTTAAAAAGTTCCCTCAGGTCACTCCAGCAGATGGTCAAGAATGAGAGCTACTGGATCAAGTTCTAGCCCAGAAACTGACAGTATCTTGAAGTATACAAAATTCAGGGGTGGTCAAATGGCATTCTAATCTAGATACTCATTCTTCAAGATATCCATTCTTCAAGTGGGAGGTACTACATGCTATATATCCAATCTCAATCAAAAACAAGTTCTTTGAAAATTAGCATGGTGGACATCAAAATAAGTTTTTATTAAATATAGCAAGATGAATGTTACAAAGAAGCTCTCACTGGGGAAATTACAGTGATGATATACATATATATAAATGGGATAAATATTTTAGAGATACTTCCTACCTTTGCAGAAGGAGGGTATGAGAATCCAGTGAGACCTATACCTTTTAATTAGGTATTTACACTAGGCATATATTAGGTATACACTGTCCTAATCTAAAAACCTAAGTAGTCCCATGTTTAGCAATGAATTCTCAAAGATTCTGCCTGAGGCCGGCTCTGTGGGTGACAGGAGCCTTGCCTTCAAATGAACCTTTGAGGCGAAGTGTAGATTGAGCACCTAAGAGCAGACTTCCTTAAGCTCATGGAACAGATCATATGATTTTTGTGTGTGTGTGATGGCTTGATAATAAGCATTTATTTAGTAAATGTTTGTACACCTAGCAGAATTTACATATGTCCAAACTCATCAAATTATATACATTAAATATGTGCAGGTTTTTTGTACATCAATTATAACTCAATAAAAGCTATAAAAAATTATAAAGACCCTCCCACTCACTTTTTTAAAAAGTAATTTTTAAAATTTTTTTAAGGGGGAGGGGTAGAGAAGGGGGAGAGAGAGAATCTTAAGCAGGCTCCACGCTCAGTGTGGAGCCTGATCCGGGGGCTCAATCCTAGAACCCTGAGATCATGACCTGAGCTGAAATTGAGAGACACTCAACCAACTAAGCCACCCAGGCAGCCCCCCAAAATTAATTAATTTATTAAAATTGCCATATCCGAAAAAACCCAGACCTGTTAAGTGAGGTTGTAAGGATATTTCACCATCACCTGCCTACACCAAAGCAGCCCCTCATGGCTGTCTGCTCAGAGCTGGCCTGGTTCTAACAGAAAACAAACAGGGTGTTTTTCTGTGGAACACAAGGCCACTCTGATTGTGATGAGCAAGACAAAATCAAGGCCATTCTGGAATGGTGTCTGAACACAGACAAAGCCAAGAGCACTGTCCAAGCCACAAAAATGGCCAAACATCCCCTTCTTGCTGCTGATGTGAGTGACTAAGGCTTCTTCACCCATTGCAGCTTTAGTCTCACCTCTTAGATAAAACTTACTAAGCTACCTGATCAGAGACTAGTCCCTTCTCTCTGATAGCACCCAAACCAGAATGAAACAATGCTTCCTTGAACTCTTGCCCAAATCACCTAACACAAGCCTAGATTCCAGACTGACCACTTTCAACAACTCCCTCACTGAGATGCTCTAAGCGGCTCCATTTTGTTTTATCTCCCTTGTTGCAATGAACCAGTTGCATTAGTTTTCTATTATATGTTACTGTGTAACATGTCGCCATAAATTTAGAGGCTTAAAGACAGTAGAAATGTTTCGTAGTTCCTCTGGGACAAGAGTCTAGGCATAGGCTAGCTGGGTCTTCTAAGTCTCCCACAAGGCTAAAATCAGGGGTCAGGTGGGGCTATGTTCTCATCTGCTGCTTGGGGTCCTTCTAAGCTCACCCAGGTTGTCAACAGCATTTGGTTCCTTGTAGTGGTAGGACTGAAGTTCCATTTTCTTATTGGCTTTTATCTGTTAGCTGTTGACTAGGGGTCATTTTCAGCTCTGAGACGTCACTTTCACATTTTATCCACATGGGCTCCTTCCATAGGCAGTCCACAACATGGTTGGGTTTTTTTCCCAGCCCAAGTGGATGAACACCCTAATGTTTCACTTTCTTTCAGAGGCTCACATGATTGGGTCAGGCCCACCCAGGATAATCTGCCTTTTGACTGATTAGTAACTTAATTGTGGGAGTGACATTCCAACATTTTCACAGGTCTCACTTAGATGGGGGTGCAGGGGACTATATAAGGTTTGTCCACCAGGGGGCAGGAATCTTGGGGGAGCCTCCGCCTGCTACACCAAGAAACCTAACTTCCACTACAAATGTGCTCTGGTGATCTTTGGCTGAAAGGCACCAACACTTTCCAGCTATTGTTTTCTACTAAAATGAGCCTAAGACATGTGTATGATCAGACTACATCAAATCAATTCCTAATGACAGGATGGGAAACCAGGGGGCAGACTT
Source organism: Procyon lotor (assembly GCA_028646535.1). Classification (NCBI taxonomy): domain Eukaryota; kingdom Metazoa; phylum Chordata; class Mammalia; order Carnivora; family Procyonidae; genus Procyon; species Procyon lotor. Next base: position 56,241,141 of record CM053615.1, read on the forward strand.
GCCAGACTTTACTGAGCCTCATCCAAGCCATCTGTGTGAATCACAGCCCTTTTTCATTGACAAAGGCACTGTAAGCTTCTCCCACCAAAAGGCAAGTGGAGCTGATACCAAGAGGAGTAAAAAGAAGCCTATTAGCTCAATGATCTATTTGCCAAACTTGAAATGCTTGTGAAATGATCTATTCCCAAATTATACCAAATTTACCCATTTATTAAAATGTATCTTGAAGAATATTTTTTAGTATATTCAATAGATAATAATACAGTCACCCCCTTTATCTGTGGGGAACAAGATAAAGGGATCTTTATCCAAGAACCCCTAGTGGATACCTGAAACCACAGGTACCACCAAATCCTTTGTATGCTGTTTTTTATATATGTACATATCTATGATAAATTAGGCACCGTTAGAAACTAACAACAATGACATAATAAAATAGAGCACTTCTAACAATATACTACAATAAGTTATGTGAATGTAGTCTCTCAAAATACCTTATTTACCCTACTCACTCTTCTTGTCATGATGTGAGATGATAAAATGCTTACTTGATGAGATAAAGTGAGGTGAATGGCATAGGCATTGTGCCTCGCATGAGGCTACTATTGACCTTCTGACAATATGTCAAAAGGAACATCCTCTGCTTCCAAATCACAGTTGACCTCAAGTACCTGACACCACAGAAAGCAAAACTATGGGTTTTAGAATGACCATAAATTCTGTTAGACACAGGAATGACTAGCAATGCTTCCCCTCTATTAGGAGCAAACAATACTTGCTTAGTGAGCAAATAAATGGTATGTCCATTATCTATAATTTTTAGCACCTCCTACCCTAGGAGTCCAATTTAAATTATCCCTATGGAAGAAAATACCAGAATGGCTGGGCACATCCAGTTGAAATATCTCTATGAACTACAACAGGCTGATTTACCCTTTACCCTTTAAAGAGGTGTCCTCACAATCCCCATTATATTTTATTTTATTTTATTTTATTTTATTTTATTTTATTTTATTTTATTTTATTTTTTAAAGATTTTATTTATTTGACAGAGAGAAACACAGCGAGAGAGGGAACACAAGCAGAGGGAATGGTAGCGGGAGAAGCAGGCTTCCTGCTGAGCAAGGAGCCCGATGTGGGGCTTGATCCCAGGACCCTGGGATCAGGACCTGAGCCGAAGGCAGACGCTTAATGACTGAACCACCCAGGCAGCCCCCCCCATTATATTTTAATTTAGTGAATTCTCCAATTATCTTCTTTTACTCAAACTATCAGGATTATTCATGTATTCATTTGTTGAATAAATTTATCCTGAGCACCAACTATATGTTAGGTGCTCAATATGGAGATAGAGCAATAGACCACAGAAATGGGGTTTCTAATGTAGCAGAGACACAGATATTCAACAAATACTCAGCAACAACAACAAAAATCCAAAAATTAACAGACAATTACAAATTCTGATGACTACTAGGAAAGAGAAGTGTAAGAGAAAAATAGAACCATGTGGTTGTGATATAGTAAATATGCAGTGAAAATCAAGTTTGGACATATTCTCATTTCTCATCTCTACAAAGATTGATCAGAGAGAGACGCCCAAGAAAAGGAAATCACTATCTCAAAGAATGTCCATTGCAGCATCATTCATAGTTGCCAAGACATGGAAATAACCTAAGTGTCCATCAATAGATAAATGAGTAAAGAAAATATGATACACACAAATATACAAACACACACACTGGAATATTGCTTGGCCATAAAGAAGGACATCATACCATTTATGACAGTATGAATGAAAACTGAGGGTATCATGCTAAGTGAAATAAGTTAGAGACCGACAAATATTGTATGACTTCACTTATATGTAGAATTTTAAAGTGCTGAACTCATGGAAACAAAATAGACTGGTGGTGGTTGCCCGGGGATGGGGGTCAATATGGGGAGATGTTGGTCAGAGGTACAAGCTTCCAGTTATCAGATGAATAAGTTCTGGGAATATAATGTGCAGTCTGGTAACTATAGTTAACAACACTGTATTATATATTTGCAAGTGGCTAAAAGAAGAGTTTTAAATGCCCTCAACACACACACACACACACACACACACACACACACACACACACACACACACAATGTGATTATGTGAAGTGATGTATGTGTTAAGTAAACTTACTGTGGTAATCATTTTGCAATATACACATGTATCAAATCATTACATTGTATACCTTACACGTAACACAGTGCAATATGTCAATTATATCCCAATAAAGCTAGGGGGGAAAGGAAAAGACATCCACTCTCGGAAATGTGAAGGACAATTAGGAATGTGCCTACCTGTCCAAGGGATCAACTTCATCAAGTTTATTTCAGGAATGAAACAGGTCAACTGTGTGACCATGACCTTCTACTCACCTCATTTCAACTGGAAAAACTAGAACACCCACTCCTCAACCCAAAGGTGTCCACTCCTGATATTACTTGCTCTATCAATCTTTGTTATCAAGTCAGCTAAATGAGAAGTGCTTATCCCGCTAATAGATTAAAAATATAAAGACACTTACTCTGAATATATTTAATGCCCATTAAAATTGTGTATGAAAATCAGGAATATCTCATGTTTAAATATTTACCAAACATAGATAAGTCTTAGGTCTTAAATAGAATGGTATAATTTAGTTCAGTTTCATTCATTCTAAAATAAGGATTTTGCACTGTAATTATCCAGGTAAAGTCAGTTACTCTTAAAACCCTTCCTGGATTCCCCCAGGCACAGTTATTAATAGCTATGTCCTTCCCTGTTCTCCCACAAGACTTCCATTATAACTCATTTTTGTACTGTACCATAAATATCTTGAAGTCTTTGAAATTGCTTTTCTGGCTCTCCTGCTCAATTGAGGCCCTTGAGAAGAACAACATGGTCTTATTGGTCCCTAGCAGAGGGCCAGGTTCATAGTAATAAACCTCAATACAAGTTTGAGTGAATAAACAAAAGGTATCGTACAAATCTCATCTTATTATAACAAATGCAATAGGGCGACACTTGACTCTTGACTTGGGCCCCGAATGAGGAGACAGCCATGCAAAGATCTAGTCACAAACAGCATTCCAGATGCCACTGCTGGTGCCAAGGGGAGGGGAGGGGAGGAAAGAACATATAGAAAGAAGGCTACTGGGTAGAATGAAAGACAGCAGAGAAAATGAGGTTAGAGCAATGAGGTAAAGAAAGGCCAAATGAAGGGGCCCCTTGTAGGTGAGGATGAGAAATCTGCGTTCTCTACTATGTATAACGGAATTCCTTTGCAGCAGGATTACATCCTACAACTTGAATTATTCAAAGATCACTCTGGCTATTGCTTGGAGAATAGAGTATAGAGGTGTGTGCTTGGGAGCAGGGAAACCCTAGAACCTAGTGCAGAAGTACAGGCAAGAGATGATAGTGGCCGGTTCTGGGGCAGAAGCCACTGAGTAGACAGAAGGTAGCCGGATGTGAGATAGCTTTTGGATATAAAGGCAACAGAACCTAGTAATGTGGGCAGGACAGCTATTTAGCTGGTAAGTCCCTGGAGAGTCCTCCCAGTGGCCAAAATATTGAAATATTTCTATACCAGTTGGTAAACAGTCATGGCGGAGAGCTCCCAAGTGTGCCCCCACCCCAATGCCCCAATACACTCAGATTTCCTCTAGAACCAAAGAGTAAAATATCAATGCTTGGCATGGTAGAGACCCCACTAGAAAACTCTACAGCCTGACTTTGTTCTGATCCCATGCTGTACTGTTTGCTAAATATCACAATGGGATTTTTTTAAAAATTTCATTTAAATTCAATTTAATTTTAACATATACTGTATTACTAGTTCCAGAGGTAGAATTTAGTGATTCATCAGTGCATACAACATCCAATGCTCATTCCATCAAATGCTCTCCTTAATGTCCATCACTCAGTCACCCCATCCCCCTACCCGCCTCCCCTCCAGCAACCCTCAGTTTGTTTCCTATATAGTCTCTTCCAGTTTGCCTCCCTCTCTGTTTTCATCTTATTTTTATTTTCCCTTCCCCTATGTTCATCTGTTTTGTTTCTTAAATTCTACATATGAGTGAAATCATATGGTATTTGTCTTTCTCTAACTTATTTCACTTAGCATAATACTCTCTAGTTCCATCCACATCATTGCAAATGGCAAGATTTCATTCTTTTTCGATGGCTGAGTAATATTACACTGTGTGTGTGCATATATATATATACACATACATATATACCACCTCTTTTTTAGCCATTCATCTGTTGATGGATATCTGGGCTTCTTTCCACAGTTTGGCTATTGTGGACATTGATGCTATAAACATCGGGGTGCGTGTGCCACTTTGAAACAAACACTATGTTTGAATCCTTTGAATAAATACCTACTAGTTCAATTTCTGGGTCATAGGGTAGTTCTATTTTTAACTTTTTGAGGAACCTCCATACTGTTTTCCAGAGTGGCTGCATGAGTTTGCATTCCCATCAACAGTGTAAGAGGGTTCCCTTTTCTCCACATCCTCACCAACATCTGTTGTTTCCTGAGTTGTTAATTTTAGCCATTCTGATCCATGTGAGGTGGTATCTCATTGAGGCTTTGATCTGCATTTCCTTGATGCCGAGTAAAGATCACATTGGGATTTAAAGGGCAGGGAAAAGAAGAGTTGAGTGCTCCTAGGCTTTTGGCTTGAGCTGTTGGATGAATGCCTTGTCATTTACTGACATGAAGGAACTCAGAAGGAATAAGTCTAATGGGAGGAAAATGATTCTGTTAAATTCAATACTTATTAAACATCTAGGTGGGAAGGACCAGTAAGCTAAGTAAAGGTTTCCGGTCACTACCCACGCCAGCAAAGTTCAAAGCAACAAAACTCTAGAACAACCTTGAGGACTATTTTATTGTAAATAAATCTATAATGTTTGGGATTTGATTGATTCCATGAAGGATGTCCAATTGCTTTATAAATCCAGGTTCTCATGACCCATTTGGCTGGCTACAAGTAGGCTGAATAATTGCCACCCAAAGATACGAGGTCCCTATCCTGGTACCTGTAAATATTACCTTTTTCTGAAAAAGGGTCTCTTCAGGTGTGAGTAAGTTAAGATTCTTGAGATGGGTAGATTATCTTGCATTATCCAGCTGATCATAAATGCAATCACATGTGTTATGAACTGAATTGTGTACCCCTCAAATTCATACATTGAAGCTGTAATCCCCAGTGGGACCATACTGAAAGATAAGGCTTTTAAGAAGTAACTAAGGTTAAATGAAGTCGTGAGGGTGAGGTCCCAATCTGACAGGACTGGTGGCTTTCTTTCCTTCTCTCTCTCTGTCTCTTCCTGCCTCCTCCACACACATACATACACAAACACATCATGTGAGGACCCGGGGATGAGGCAGCTATCTGCCAGCCAGGAAGGGAACTATAACCTGAAATCAAATCGGCCAATACCTTCATCTTCATCTTTCCAGCCTCCATAATTGTGAGGAATACCCCTTCTGCTGTTTAAGCCACCCACTCTACAGTCTTGTGATGGCAGCTCCCGCCAACTAACACATATTGTACTCATATAAGAGGGATGCAGAAGGAAATTAGGAACAGAAGAAAAGAGGGTCATATAAAGGCAGAGATCAGAGTGACATGGCCAAAAACAAGGAATGCCAGCAGTCACCAGACATCAGAAGAGGCAGGGAACACACTCTTCCCAAGGACCTTCAAAAGGAGTCCAGCCCAACTGAGGCTTTGATTTTGACGGAGCTGTAGAGATCTCAGACTTCTGGCCCCCAGAACTGTGAGGGAATATGTCTGCTGTTACAAACCACATTCATGGTACTTTGTTGCAAAGGTCAGAGGAAACTAATACGCCCACCAAGGTGGTTGGGAGAAAAAGGGGTGTTCTGTCCCTCTTAAAAATGAAAACCCAGAGACAGGAGTGTTTACAACATCTTGCCAAACCCTCCGGACTTTGAGGGCAGACACATGCTCCACGCCTGCTCTCCCAGCTGGACTAGACCCCAAAGTAGGGTCGCTTTCAGAGCCTCTGTCCTATATGAGAAGAAAGAGGTGACAAATACTCTCTCCTTGACCAAATCTTAGCCAGGCTCCTCAGGGCCCTCTTCTTGAATGGACCTTCACCTTGGCCACCATCTTGTCCTCAGCCTGCCTAGCCCAGTTTTATCAAGAATCCTGCTGTTACTCTAGTGAGGATCCCCGCCTCCCTGCAACCCTTGATAATCTGATCAAATTCCTCATTCCCTACCTTTGATGCCTCAGTCCTTGGCCTTCCTTTGGCAAAAATCCTGTTGGGTTAGTTTGGCAAGAATTCCCCATCCTTGATGTCTCTCCTTAGTAATTTCTTATCCCCTGACCCCTTCATTCTGCTCCTTGGCTATAAATCCCTTTGTCCTTGCTGTAGTCGGAGTTCAGCTTGATCTCTCTCCTCAACTGCAATAGAGCTGACCCTTATCGTAAGAGTCTGGGGAAAAGTCTTTCTTGCCATTTTTGCAAGTGCCACAATAATTTTTCCTGTAACAGAGATGGCATTGCTGGTATATCAACCACAGACTTCCAGAAGTTAGGAGCTTTAAACGACTCTCCCTTCCAAATTGCAAGGTTTTGGCTGCTGGTGAAAACATTGCACAGGCTTAGGGAAAAAAAGGAAATATTCCTATTCTCTTTGGAGATGCTTGTCTTTGAGTTGAAACCCCTCAACCTTTTGCACTACAGAGGAAACTAAGAGGGCTAGTCCTTCCGTTTTGTCTTTAACCAACCTACCTTCCTTTCTTCTTTCCTTCCTTCCTTCCTCCCACTCATTCATTCATTCATTCAGGAAATATTTACTGAGCTTGACTATGCACAAGGCTACACGCTCTGTGCCATAGGGTTACAAACACGTAGACATTGCGGTCACTGACTTCAATGGAGAAAGAAAACCATGGTTGGACTCTGAGCCCCTACCATGTATCTGGCAGCATGTTGGAACTTTTCACATGTATTGTCACATTTAATTCATCCCTAGGACCAGACAGATAGTAACTCTTTTTCTTTCTTTCTTTTTTTTTCTTTCCTAACAGATGATAAAACTGATTCTTAAAGAAACTGAGCAACTTACTCAAGACAACACAACTATTGAACGTTGGAGGTAGGTCTCAAAACCTGATGTCAGACATCAAAATCTGTGACCCTTTTTTTTTGGAGTGATATATAACAACAATTAAGACATGCACACAAATAACTATGATACAAGTAAACGGGTAAATGCTCTTGGAGATCAAAGAATTACAAATAGAAAGGAAAAGAAATATTGTGCCTGGTACCTGCTAGACTCTTGCCTTTGCATATCCACGTGCATAATCTTTTCATTGTATTGTGGCAATGACATTTAACACAAGATCTACCCTCTAAATAAATCTTTAAATGCACAGTACAGCATTGTTGACTAGAGGCACAACGTGGTACATCAAATCCCTAGAACTTGTTCATCTTTTGTAACTGAACTTTTTACCCATCGAACATTAACTCCCTATTTCCCCCTCTGCTCAGCCTTTGGCAACCACTCTCTCCTTCTATGCATAATCTTATTCAGTCCTTTCAAGAACCCTGTGATGAGAGACATCTCACTTTCAGCAAGAGCGTAAAAAAATCTTCAAGGAAAAGGTAATGCCAATTCTATACTTTGAAGGATGACAGTAGAGCATGGGGAACCAGAGAGAAGACACATGGCATACCCAGAGGAAACTGGGTACTCTAGAAAAAGGGAGGACATGATCACAGAGCAGTTGCTGGTGAAACCGGCTGAGCAGAAAGAACACAAAAGAAAAGAGCAAAAGGTAGAGGGCCTACAAGGGCATGCTCAAGTACCTGGCCCTTATTCGGTAAGCCATGGAGGCTCTTGACCAAGGAGGCCAGAACCGACCTTTGGTAAGTATGTGGTGTGGGGATGGAATTGAAAAGGATGGCAGGAGAACTCAGGGTCAAGAGAACCTTGTGAGTGGTTATAAGGCTTTCCCGGGGCAGAGGCTGGGGCTGGAGGATGAGGAGAAGCACTAAGTAAGATGAACATACACACCGTTTTTCAAAAACAGCACTAACAACAGGAAAAGCAACGGCTCAAAATAAATAGCTCTCTTTGGGAACAGAGGCAGCAACAGACCTACGACGTTTTCACTTAAACCCGTGTTTGTTAGATAGCAAGGGTGGCAGCTGGCTGGCAGCAAACTGCCTCTTGTCTCCAAATCCAGGCCATTTCACTCCTCTGCCCAGAATAAGAACAATAAATTTTCTATTCCTCCAAAGAAAACAATGCCATTGAATGAGGTGGAAATATCAAGAATAGGATGGCTTGATTTTATGGACGGAGTTTCATAGGATATACCCAAACTCACCCATTTCGTTCCTGGTTGACTCAACAGCCTGACTCACTGACCTTGGAAAGTTATCTTCTACTTCTTTTCAGTACAATTTTAAAAACTGACGTGTTTTTAGAACTGGAGAGACAAACCTAGGAATGTGGCTTACAGCAAAGAAAGGATAATCAGTCTGTTCCAGGAATCAGAGCTCTTCCCAGAAGACAGAACAGGAATAGCTAGCTGGAAGTGTGCCCAGTGAAGATTCTGGATTACACCGTGATGGGGAGGGGAACTAACTCACTGGCCCCTGTTACTCTTCCAATACTGAGCTTCGTGTTGTGGATCTAACAATTAACGAAACGACCGCTGACCTCATGGTGCTCACGGACATACAGAAAAATTCCCCTACAGTGTGATGGAAGCAACAATATGGAAAGTAGAGGTTTAGGAAGCGGGTGAAGTTTCCAGAGACCTGAGCAGACAAGCACCATCCAAGGAAGAGTACATCAGGCCCAAATCAATGTCTCCTAAACTTCCACATTATACTTCCTGGTTTCAAACTATATTGCAAAGGTATAGTAATCCAAACAGTATGATACTTGCATATAGACACACAGACCCACAGAACAGCTTCAAGAACCCAGAAATAAACCTTCACATTTATGATCCACTAATATTTGACAAGGGAGCCAAGAATACTAAATGGGGAAAGGACAATGTCTTCAATAAAGGGTGCTGGGAAAACTGGATATATCACCTGAAGATAGATGACATTGGACTCCCATCTTATACCACTCACAAAATTAACTTGAAATGGATTTAAGACTTTCACGGAAGAGCTGAAATTGTAAAACTCCCAGAAAAAATAATAGGGAAAACCTCCCTGACATTGGTCTTGGCGACGATTTGTTGGATCTGACTTCAAAAGCAAAGGCAACAAAAAGTGAAAATAAACATATGGGATGACATTAAACTAAAAAAGTTTTGCATAACAAAAGCAACAATCAGCTAAATGAAAGGCGTTGTTCAAAAGGGAGTGAACTGTTTTGGGAGGATGGGAATCCTCTGACTTCTTTTCTTTTTTAAAGATTTTATTTATTTATTTGACAGAGAGAGAGAGATCACAAGTAGGCAGAGAGGCAGGCTGAGAGGAGGGGGGAAGCAGGCTCCCCGCTGAGCCGAGAGCCCAATGCAGGGCTGGATCCCAGGACCCTGAGATCATGACCTGAGCCTAAGGCAGAGGTTTTAACCCACTGAGCCACCCAGGAGCCCCTTGAGTCCTCTTATTTCTGCAGATATCAAACACAGGTGTGGTAAGCATTGGGAGGCATGTGGCAGAGGGGCTCAAAATAGTAGGAGGGGGTCATTTGGAACAGAGGACATCAAGGTTCTTTCCAAGCCTGACATTCTATGAATCTATGCTGGAGCTCCATGTAAGCTTTGCTCCAATGCTCCCATCCCTACAGAGCTCCATGCTGAAGGACTGTATGTTAAGAAGTGGTAAGCAGTACCTTTAAAAAACAGAATTCATGGAATGAAATCAGACAGTGACTTTATTTTTGTCTCCCACCTTCCCTTTAAATTGTACTCAGTGGGGGTGAAAACTCGGGCAATCTCATGATTTTTGGATCCCTTTCAGATCAAGTGTGATAGCTACTTTAGGTTGTAGATAGAGTATAAACCTGGTATTTAGAAGCCAGGCTCGGGGCACCTGGGTGGCTCAGTGGGTTAAAGCCTCTGCCTTCGGCTCAGGTCATAATCTCAGGGTCCTGGGATCAAGCCCCACATCAGGGTCTCTGTTCAGCGGGGAGCCTGCTTCCCCCTCTCCCTCTGGCTGCCTCTCTGCCTACCTGTGATCTCTCTGTCAAATAAATAAATAAAATCTTTAAAAATAAATAAATAAAATAAAAAGGCCAGGCTCATGTGATAATAATAAAAGCTGCCAACTCATTTGAAGGTATGATTCTGCCCGCCTTCCCAGTGAGGGCCTCCCTGGGAGGGTGGAGCTGGAGGAAGGCAAACAAGTGTAGGAGTGTCTTCCACCTGCCAATTCTCCCCTCCCCCGGCTCATCACCTGCAGTCTCTGATCCCCTCAGGACCGGGGTAAGGCAGGATCAAGTGGGTACAGGCAGTAGGAAAGATAGGTAAGAGTGGCAGAAAATGCTTGACCTGACTATCATAAACGGGTTGGGCCCTGGGGATGGGGAGATGTTAAAGTTGTGTTCTGGGACAATTTGCTCGTAAGTAGTCACAGGTCATGCCCTTGACCCAGGCAGAAGGACTACTGGTCTAACACTGCTCACTCCTCTGCCCCTCAGAATCCAGAAAAATAGAAGCTTAGCCTCTATGGATGCCATTTCTTCCACTTTGATAACTATCCGACAGGACACTACAAGATGGCCCCACCCAAGGTTGCCCGGTAAATACACTGTCTTTGCCCGGACAGAATATGGGAGTGAAGGTCAGTACCCCAAGGAAGAACAATTTTCCTTTGCTTTTCCGCCACAGCAGCGAGACAGTCCAGGTGTCACACTCTGATATCCTGGGTAGGGCAGTGCTGTGGGGCCAGACAACAGGCCTGTGTGGGCCCCTAACTGTTCTCGGGTCCCTTTAGAACTCCTTTCCCTCAACAAGGTGAAAGGGGAAGCTCCTTTCAAACTTCCCCCTTGGATGAGGAATGAGGACTCACAGTACAGCCACAATTCTCTCTAAAGAAATCCTCATAAATTTTCTCTAAATCTCTACTCTCTCAACCTTATTATATTCTTGACATGGCTGTGAGTTTGGTGAGCTGGGGTTTTCAACTTACCTTCTCTGTAATCCCTGCATATGGCTTAACATCACCTTTAGACTGTTGTTGCACCAAGAGAAACGTCCAATACAACAGCCATTTAATTTTCAGTGACCAAATGGGAGAAAAAAAACTATAGAATTTATTAATAGCTAGTTAAGAGCTCGATAAGGTAAGTAAAGTGGGTGCATGTTCCAATGCAAACCCCTTGCAAGAGAAGAAAGACTGAAAATGAAGTCTAAATCTGCTTGCTTCCCACTCATTGAATCTCTGTGTCTTCCATTCCTCAAACCCAAGGGTGAGATGTTATCACTAATGTGAAAGGAAAACCAATGTGAAGCAGCACCCCACAACTACCAAAGGAAACAGAGCAAATCAAACTACTAAAAAGACCACACTTGATCCCAAGCCAAGGGCTGAGTATTTCAGGCATATATTTACTTATTCATTCATTCATTCATTCATTCATTCATTCATTCATTCATTTTTAAGAGAAAGAGAGCACACAACCAGAGAGGGGCAGAAGGAGAGAAAGAATCTTAAGCAGGCTCCACTCCCAGCACAGAAACTAATGTGGGGCTCAATCTCAGGACCCTGAGATAACGACCTGAGCTGAAATCAAGAGTCAGATGCTTAACTGACTGAGCCACCCAGGCGCCCTGAGTATCCCAGGCATCTTAGTGCAGGATGAGAATAGTAGACAAGGTCAGATTACCATCTGGGAGAAATGAAAGCCAAAAGGAGATAACCAACGCTTTTAACCAATCCTTTGAGCAGGAAGTAAAAGAGGAAGGGAGTAGGAGAGCCTACCATGTATAGATTATGAAGTGAAAGAGAAAGAGGATGGCTTGGTTCCTGCCCCTGAGTAATTCAGAGCTTCCCAACTGGTCAAGTCATGTGCCATGAATGAGTTACAGGTGTACCACAAAAACTTAACCCCCCAAGTCTTTGGGGCTGCCAAAGATTTTGTACTGTTCACCTGTGCCCAAGAACAGCCTTATTTGGGGCTCTGCAGAGGATGGCTCTAGATGAGTGACATCTGTCTGCATACTCCACAGTCCCTGCAGACAGGAATATAATGAATACCAATGGCACTAACAGTTCAGGCTCAACAGGCTGAGCAGAGCTAAGGAGGAGCCCTTCCATCTGGACTACCATGCCAGCAGTTAACGATAGAGCCCAGACTGCCCAAACACATGGCCCATAGAGCTTCTGGAGGAGCTTGTGTTCCCAGTACCCAAGGAGCACAGTGCGTACCCCTAGGTGCCACCTGTCTGTGTGGAGAGAAGGAAGAGCCAAAGTTAGAACTTCTGGTGGTGGCCTTCCTAGGTATAGAATTTCTACCCATTTGTAATTGATATGTCCTTTTAGTGGTGGCTGGTCTACTGTTATGTGAGAGTTCTGCAAACTAGAGCCACATTATTATCATTCTGAAGTAACAGATATGAAAAGGTTCAATTAGATTTAAAGAATATTTGCATTTTCACTAGGAATTGCAACATTAATTTTGTTGATAAAAGAAAGGGATGGAATGTTGCAGTCATTAAGTGCAGTTTTTAACGACTACGCATTTTGGAACAGTTGTAAAACAGTTTCAATACTTTATGATCTTCTCATGCAAACACTGGTCATCCTCACTGATAGTGAATATCCAAAATTTGAAGAGATCATTATTAAAGGCTTTTCATCAGGAATTGAGTACAGCCATTCTAAGCATCAAAATTGATATAAAAAATTTTGAGAAGCAAAATCTGTTTCTCTTTTAAAAAAGCTGACAACACTCAATTCAAATATTTTATGCACATTTACAGTCATCTTCCTCAACATTTAGTTTCCCTTATAATTACATGATGTAAAAAAATGATTTTGTTCACCTTGTCTTCCATAGATGTTCCCAGAACCTCTTCAATGTACCCACAATGTGCTATAAAAGTATGTGCCATGATGCAACAGTAATCCCTTGCACCTGAGTGCATGATCTAATAGCTTAGGTAAGGTCTCTTTCCAACATATCTTGAGTTAGGTGAGAAAGCTTCAAGGGAAATTTTCTTTTTTTTTTTTTTTTTTTTTTAAAGATTTTATTTATTTGACAGCGAGAAACCCAGCGAGAGAGGGAACACAAGCAGAGGGAATGGTAGCGGGAGAAGCAGGCCCCCTGCCGCACAGAGAGCCCGATGCAGGGCTCGATCCCAGGACGCTGGGATCTGACCTGGGCCGAAGGCAGACGCTTAACGACTGAGCCACCCAGGCGCCCCTAAGGGAAATTTTCTTATGAGAAAATTGCTTCTATGTATATATTTTTAAATTTGCA
>CM053615.1:56254708-56268101 GCA_028646535.1 Procyon lotor
GGAAGAGATTATGCAGAGTGAAATAAGTTAATCGGAGAAAGCCAATTATCTTATGGTCTCACTTCTGTGTGGAACATAAGGACAAACATGGAGGGCATTGTGAGAAGGAAGGGAAGGGGGAGTGGGGGGAAATCAGAGGGGGAGATGAACCATGAGAGACTGTAGACTCTGAGCAACAAACTAAGGGTTTTGGAGGATGGGGTGGGGGGTTGGGCGAGCCTGGTGGTGGGTATTGAGGAGGGCATGTATTGCATGGAGCGCTGGGTGTGGTGCATGAACAATTAATCTTGTAACTCTAAAAAAATAAACATATTTGGGAGAAAAAAATAAAGTTGATACTATTAAAAAAAAAGAATGTTTCTTTAAAAACTTGATCTTCAACTATGGATCTCAGTTCTTGAGATTCTTACATGAATCCCATCTTGGGAGGATTGCTTACGGTTACCTCATTCCTCAGGATCCTCCCTCCTCTGGGAAGACATATAACAATCTGGGCCCTGCACTGTCCCAGTTGTTTGATATTAGCAAGCCACATTTTCTTCTTTGGTCATTTGGCCACTTAAAAAAAAAGGTAATCTAATTTTCGTATATTCTTTGGCTAATTCCATTATTTTCCTTATTTTATTAAAAAAAAATTATCTCCACTCTTTTAACATAGTTGTATTTTATCTTCTTTCTCCTAGTCTTACCTTATCATGGAAGGGGAAGACTGGAGAGATGAAGGTACTCAGACATTTCATGAGGTCCTGTTTACAGTCAGGCCCAGTTCTGACTGAAAGCCGTGCTGAGCTCTTCCTACACTGCCATCGCTCACATCTGTGCTAGGCACATTCACATGCGCTGTGGGGATCCGACAGTACAGAAGTAGTGGATGCAACTTACGGGCAAGGACACAGACTCAAAATGATTTAGCAATTGCCTCGGGACATATCTCTAGTGAGTAGGTGAGTATGTCAGGAGTTGCAGTAAGATCTGTTTGATTCTGAACCTGTGCTCTTTCTACTCCCACGGTGTCTGGCAACCTTTCATGGGCTTCTAAGTCACGAGGCATCTTAAAATGCAGATTTGCCAGGTCTTGGGTGGGGCTTGAGAGTCTGCACTTCTGACACTTGAGTTAAAAACTGCACAGGGTCTCAGCCAGGCTCCTCCGAGTACAAGGGGATGGCCTGGAGAGAGCAGTCGAGGTTATCATTCACAGCTGATTTAGTCCTCTCCCTCACTGACTGGCTTTTGATCACGGTTCCAATGGATGGCTAGCAAGAGCTAATTACAATCCCAACTAATTCACTGTCAGTTGTTATTCATTAACAAATTATGTTCCTGACAAACTACTCTAGTGTGGTACCCTAAGTACTGTAATTAAAATCTTAGAAAGTTGCATGTGGGCTTAATTGATTTCCTTAATGTATTACTCAGACTAAACAATGCATTATTTTATGTCTTGATGTTTATGAAGGGACAGAAGTCCTGCTGCCACCCAGGCAGCCGAGAGGGCTCTGGGTTAACAGGGAGCCTGCCTGTTTGGGGGGACCTGCTCTGTTCCCCAGCAGGGCTGCCTGAGCATTCAAATGACAGTGGTGATTGCTCTCCACCAGAAACATTCACAGAGGAAGGGATGGAGGACGACTTGACTTGTATCTCTAATTTATGTCCTTGGATTTGCAAACTTTGAGAATGTTATGATGACTCTCTGGTGTACAGATAGAGAAATGGAGAAATGTTTCCCCAGGTTGTCACAGCACCATGTCCTATACGATCCTGCTTTTAGAAGTGAGTACCCCAGCGCAGGATGGGGAGGAAGCTGGGAATGAAGTCTACATTTCATTTAAAGTCATGTGTGATGCAGACAAGTCCAGGTGTATTTGGCAAATCTGGAATGCTATGGACGGCCAACGTGAATACTACAAGCCATTGAATTTGTATTCATTCATTCCTGTATTTGACAGCCTCTCAGGAAGAAAGAAAACATGCAAAATATGCACAACTTTAGTAGTGGCAAGCACTTACATATTAAACACCAGGCACTGTCCTAGGAACTTCAAACATATTAACTCATTTGATTCTTGCTCAGGTCTTATGAAGTAGGTGCTTTTATTATCCCTATTTTATAAATGAGAAAACTGAGGCAACAGAGAAGGTAAGGAACTTTCCTACGGTCACACAGCCATTATTCAGATCCAAACAGTCTGGCTCTAATTCCTTGCTTGAACCCCTGTGCTATATTGCCTCTCTTTACTATAATAACAATAGTTAATGAGTACTTAGTGTGTCCTCATGAGTAATTTTTATACTCACAAAAACCCGAACGAGATAGGCACCACCATTATCTCAGTTTTGCGATTGAGGAGAATTAGACACAGAGCAGTTGCTGAATTGCCCCAAGGTCTCCAGGCTTTTAAGTGGCAGAGCCAGGATTTGAGCTCAGGCCCAGAGCCTGTGTGCTTAACCTCAATACATTTTAGAACCAGCAGAGATCTGAAAAATCATAGAGATTTGGGGCCTGCACAGCCCAACCTATTTAAATAATTAAATTCCAGGTGACATTGCTCTATATTTTCAGCAGATGAAGGTAAAGCCCAGGTTGAAAGTGCAAAACAGGGACCAGAAAGCAGAAGGTCCAATGCTGAAGGCTGCCCTTGACCTCTGTATTACTATGTGTCTTGTATACCTTCAGTTCTCTATTTCTCTGCCCTCTGCCCTACTCACCCTCAATGGGCATCCACACAACAGGGGTGGACCACACGAGCCTAAGGATAAACCTGACAAGCTGATAGTATGTTACATTATTCTCTACGCACTATGTGTTGAAGGAACTAAAATGGGCTTGAATTTTAGAACCTCACTTTCATTTTTATGAGGGTACACATGGAAAAGAATGCAAATTGTAAAAGAGACATTTGAAGCATTTTCCCGATTCTGAAAAAAGAAGGCATCAGTTGTGAGGTCATTTAAAAGAATCGGACTGTTTTTGTTCACTGGAGCATAAGACTGAGTGTTTTCTTTTTTTAATACTTTTATTTATTTGAGAGAGAGAGAGAAGGAGAGTGAGCACAAACAGGTAGAAGAACAGAGGGAGAGGAAGAAGCAGACTCCTTGCCGAGCAGGGAACCCAACACAGGGCTTGATTCCAGGACCCTGGAATCAGGACCTGAGCTGAAGGCAGATGCTTAACTGACTGAGCCACCCAGGTGCCCCAGAGGGAGCATTTTCAATAGGTGATTTCTCATGCTGCACTGACTAGCTGGAGGAGGCTTCCCGTTATCTGCTGGCTGCCCTAAACATGACGTGCTTCACTTGTTCACTTGTGCTTTCAAGCTCTCTCCTTGGTTCTGGAAACACACCCTGACATGACTCATCCCCACTATCCTCTGAGTCACTTCCTGGGTCGTTCTCTGTGGGCTCCCTCACAGATGGCATCAATTCTGGGTCTCTCAGGCAAGTGCCTTGCGTACACCCGAATCCAGGCCTCCACATCATTTTACTCTCAGACTTGTGGCCCAAGCAACACAAAGTCCTTTCCTTCAGTGTCCGGTGGGAATCTGACTATGTGCCATCCTTGGTGAGCTACATTCAGTGGTTTCTACTCATTGTCGAGTACATTTTTCTCTCAGGTAAACCACCAATGTACCCTTCCCTTGGAATGTCCCACTGGTAGAACAGACTGGCTTTCCATTCAGTCTGTTGGAATATTCTCCAACTCCTTTTTTAATGCACACATACACACACACACATATGATATTTATATTTTAATACCAGAAGCCCAAACTGTACATTTCTATCATATTATGAAACAAAAACTGGGTTTGGGGTTTAAGTTCAAAGAATCATGTAGACATTATTCATCTCTGCAAACTCCATTTTCAATTTTTATGCAGGATCCTGGAGCATTGATGACTTAGTTCATAAAAATGCTGTCGAAATTTAAAAATCGCTTCTGGGGTAGTGCTACCTTCCAGTAAGAGAGTTCTTAAAGACACTTGACAGAACTTGGTTGCATATGACAGATTTTTCCCTCTATACAAGTCACCGTATGTGAGCCGAAGAGGCAATGCGATCGTCAGAAAAACTTCAACCATTCTTTTCAATTTATTTGATATAAAAGAAAACATCCGGCTTAGGGTATGTGTCTAGAATACAAACAATTTGCAAAGCAGGTATGATGCTGATACCTGGTAAAGGCAGAATTTCTTTCTCTTTTTTCCCCTAGAACTGCCAGTGGGAGGTTTCTGGCAACTTTTAGTTTGGGGAGGTTGAAAACGCTTTCAGAGTCTTTGAAACAGATTCCTTTTGTCTTTGGAAAATTTCCAGGCTTGGCCCTGAAGTTATATAAATATAAATCAAGTACCCACCCATTGTCCTTGGCGAAAGCCGTGAAGTCACCATACATCTGAATGCTGCCGCAGCAGAATAAGCTGCCGGCCCAGTGACGTAAGTGGGGTACCTTCCGCCAGAACCATGACCTTGAAAAGGGTGAGAAATGTTTTGCCTAAATGTGAATCTAGAGTGGGAGCACTGGTATTTTTTATGAGGCATTTAAAGGGTAAATAACACCAACTTTGTGAAATGTATTTTCAACTATTTGAGTGTTATCGACTTTTGTGATAGTTTTAAAAAGACATATCATTTTTTTATTTATACTTTTTAAAAGTATTTTTTTAAGAGAGAGAGAGTGGAGAGGGGGAGCAGGAGTGCACGGAGAGGGTAGGGAGGGGAAGGGGCAGATGGAGAGAGAGAAAAGAGAGAATCTTAAGCAGGCTCCATGCCCTGCCCAGAGCCCATGTAGGGCTCTATCTCACCATCCTGAGATCATGAGCTGAGCTGAAATCAAGAGTTGGACACTTGCCTGACTGAGCCACTCAGGCACCCCCAAACAAGACATTTTAGATGACATTTTATATTTTACAAAGTGTACCAGTAAACACATGCCACAAATATTTAACATAAAGTTTCAGAAACTATACTTAACACTCTAGATATTTCTACATATTCTATGTCATTATTTTTAATGTTGACTATGCCCACATTGAATTCATCTTATGATCTTTTGATGGGTCATAATTTGCAGTTTGAAAAACATCCAACTATTGTGATTGCTTTATTTGGGGCCAGTGATCAATCTGTGGAATTCAAGAGATTTTAGGGCCTTAGACTTTCAAGTCCAGGGACTTACAGAGATGGCAGTAACTTACTTTAAAACACATCAACACAGCCAGTGAGATATTACATACACCATTTAGTTTCATTTTAAAGTCTAGGGGTAGTTGGGGTGGTCAGCTGGCATTCTGATGTGGAGTCAATCCACCAGTTCTTTTGCTGTCTGTATCTCAATCAATGATCAAAACTTGCTCATTCACTTGTGGAATGTCAAAAATGGGGTTTTCTTCTGTGCAAAATGGTGTCTTGTTGATCAGCATTACAAATGTCAGAAATGGGCTCTTATTAATGAAAAGCGTTCTTTGTCAATATTATTTCAATTAAAGTTTTTAAAGGTTTTAAAAAAGAACACTTGTAAAAAATATAAAAATAAAAAAGAACACTTGTAATAAAAATATTTCTAAGAATGTGAAAAAAAAAAAGTATTCTTAATATGTAGACTGGCTAAACTATCTCGACCCTAGCACAATCATGGTATCAGAACCCAGATAGCCCAGTAACCGACAACCCTAGGGACATCTGATTGCTAAAAGGCACTCCATGCATCCCAGGGTGTGCCCATCAATGTGGAATATCCTTGTTGTCGGATATTGACTGAAAGGGTGACAGAATCTTGCCTCTGTAGTCTTAGCTGTTGCCTCCAGTGAACAGAAGTTCATTGAAGGTGTTCACCAGACCATCCAAAAGGCCAGACAGAGGCTGTGACTTCATCAAGCTTCCAGAATAGATAGCCGTGGCCTGTTTTGTGCCTGCTTGCTAGTGCATGTGTGTTTAGCAAGGGTCGCCTTGGGTGGCAGAATTTGGTCAGAGATATGCTCTCATTATAACATGGTAGCAAGGTTATGTGGCAGCGGCAAACTATTACCCACCTCAAACTTCTTTGGCTGACTAGTGTTACCTTTAAAAAAAAAAACCCTAAGAGTTGTGATTACCAAATTGATGAAATCCATCCAGTTCCTAGGCCCCCTCCCTACTTTGCAAATCTTTGTGGAACATGAGAAATCCCGGAGGAACAGATTACTTTGGGTGAGAATGGCTGACAAACACAACCAGCAGAACAGATCTGTAGAGCATGTGAGTGTTCTCTTGACTCCCAGAATTCAGTTGGTGAGGAAGACTCAGCAGAGGAAGGGTCTTCACAGGATGGGGACTTATGATTATTTTACTTTAGATCAGAAAAGGAAATATGGCCTTATTTCATAATCAGGCTGGGGAGGCCTGGAAATCCATAAGCCACATTTGAAATCTCAGCATATAACAAGGATTTTTTGACATTCAACTCCACTTAAACATTGGTGTTTTATGAAGTTCATGAAGTTCACTTTCTTAGGATAAGATTGTGGGACCAGAAGTGGCAAAACTCAGACCATGCTGAGTTTCAGACCTTCTGACAAATCTAGCAAAGGATAGGCCATAACTGAGTAACCATAGAGGAAAGGGCTTTCTGAATTATGGGAGTATTTGCAAGGAAGCTAGTGGAAAACGTTTGGAAAGTGTTCAAGAGAGATAAAGATGAAATGAAGGATTTGGGTTCTGCGTTGTATATCGCTCTTTGGCCCAGGCCATGAACTAGGTCCAAGCTCTATGGGCTGCAGGCAGAATTAAAAGGAGTCATGAAGACTACTGGGTATTTACCCTAAAGATACAAACATCGTAATCTGAAGGGGCACGTGCACCTGAATGTTTATAGCAACAATGTCCACAATAGCCAAACTATGGAAAGACCCTAGATACCCATCAACAGATGAATGGATAAAGAAGATGTAGTATATATATACGATGGAATACTATGCAGCCATCAAGAGAAACAAAATCTGGCCATTTGCAATGACGTGGATGGAACTGGAGGGTATTATGCTAAGCGAAATAAGTCAGTCAGAGAAAGACAATTATCACGTGATCTCTCTGATATGAAGAATTTGAGAGGCAAGGTGGGAGTTCGGAGGGGTGGGGGAGAGAAATGAAATAGGAAAGGGATGGGGAGGGAGACAAACCATAAGAGACTCCTAGACTCACAAAACGAACTAAGGATGGCTGGGAGGCAGGAGGGTAGGGATGGGGCGGCTGGGTTGTGGACATTGGGGAGGGTATGTGCTATGGTAAGTACTGTGAAATGTGTAAGCCTAACGATTCACAGTCATGTACCCTGGGGCAAATAATACATTATATGTTAATAAAAATTAAAATAAAATAAGTTTCTGATACTTCACGAAGCACTCACTATTCACTTGGGTTTATTAGCTATTATTTCTTACAGATAAATAAGGCAGGGGCCATAACCAAAGTAAGAAATGTATGTACAATGTTATTAACTCATTTCTGTAACTTAAAAAAAAAATTTGTGTTAAGTCACTATTTCTAGTTAATAAAAAAATTAAAAAAAAAAAGAGTCGTGAAGATATTGCTCCCAGTGCCCTGGACCTGGGGAATTAAGTGTAACCCACTCAGGAAGAGGGGATATTCTCTTCATTGTTGTATGGATCCAATACAGAGAAGATTCAAGAGAGTGCAGAGCCAGCTGGAAAGTAGAGTCAGGGTCTGTATTTGGGTATTACTTGGAGAACACAGACAAGCCTTGTCACCCAAGGCCCTGGCATCAGCAACAGTCCCAAGGCATGACTACTGAGGGGCTTTCCAGTTGGTGGACAGCGATTGTGTAAGCCAGAGAGAAAGAATTTGAGATCAGTGTTCGTAGGCTCATGCAATTTGGGACAAGAGCCAAAAATATTTGGTTATCACCCATGCTGAGCTCCATGATACTTATTTATGCAAGACTTGAGGAAACTTGAAATAAATTTGGGGATCTCATTAGGATTATAGTGATTACAGATTCTCCTTCAAAAACAGAGCCTGAGACGAGGGCCTGTGTACAAGCAGTTTACTTGGGAAATGATCCAGGAAAGTGAAGCCAAGAAGAAATGGCAACACAGGAGTATATTATCCAGGGGGTCACTGCTGTGTTACCAGGGCTTGCCCCACTAGGACCTTCCGAGGAGCCATATATAACATGCCTCATTTATCCACCAGCTCTCATCCCCCATTAGGACAGCGATGCCCCACTGGGTTTTAACTCCCTTGCCCTTTTAGGTTGTGCATGCCTGAGTGGGTTTCCACAGCCATTTCACAGCACAGCATTAGACAAGTCCCAGGGCAGGAAGACATGATGCAGATAAAGTGAGGCACTGTCAGAATAGGTTTGCACAAAGCTCGTTGCTACGGCAGTGGCTGGAGTAAAATGTGGGCTGAGAAGATGCGAGGCTGTAAAGTGGTCCACACCAAGTTTCTGATACAGTCCATCTCTTGCACTGCTCACATCCACTCTGCCCTACATGAAGTCCCATTCAGCAGGCAGCCTTCCGTGTAGTGGACTTTGACAGTCTCTACAAAAGACTTCATACGGGAGGTTTCCCAGACAAAACTATAGACCCTACTCTTGTAACTGGCTTTGCAGGAAGGGGTCTGATAGAGTCCATCTGCTACCAGGGGTCTAACTGATACCTTCCCCATACCTTCGTTAGGAAGGGAAATTGTTAATTATGGGAGTTGCAATTCAAGTACTAGACAACTGACCCCAAATGGTTTAAACTGAAAAAGGGAACTTATTGGCTCATATAACTGAGCAGTCCAGGAGTAGATATGGATTCAGATGGGGCTTGAGCCAAAATGCTCGTGGTATTGTTGCCATGGAATAGAAGGAACTGATGCAGGGCGGGGAGAACAGGTGTGTATTTCATCAATATTTAAAATGTTTGCCAATATGAGAAATGAAAAAAGATTTTATTTGCATTTCCCTAACTACTGCTGCTCTACTGATTGAAGTGAGATTTTAACACAAGTCAGTCAACCCAGAAATTCATATTCTTTAACTAATACCCTATACTATATCCTTCCTATTGGCTTAATTTGGAATCCCAAACTAGAAAAGAGCAAGAAAGATAAAGAACACTGTCAATCAGATCTATGAAGACGACAAAAGGTTAGAAACTCTACCTGGGAAAACTCAAGAACTTTTAAGGGTTTAACTACTGCCTTTTAATGAGGGAAAATCATGAAAAGATTCAACCAGCTGGGCCACCTGGATCCCTCAGTGGGTTAAAGCCTCTACCTGCAGCTCAAGTCATAATCTCAGGTCCTGAGATCGAGCCCTGCATTGGGCTCCCTGCTCACCAGGGAGCCTGCTTCCCCCTCTCTCTCTGCCTGTCTCTCTGCCCACCCGTGATCTCTCTGTCAAATAAATAAATAAAATCTTTATTAAAAAAAAAAGATTCAGACCAGCTGGCAGAAGAGGAAAGGGACTGGACTGGAGCCAAAGGTAATCTATTTAGTTACAATTACACCTGTCAACAGAAAAGGTACAACACAGGCGAAGGTGTAGTAGATGGGTATGTTGTTTGTTTACCCTCATCCTCCCCAGTTCATGTGGTACCCATGGAACCATGAATAATGATACCACTCTCCTCCCAACTCAACAGGAGTCAGGTTGACCAATGACTAAACAATGGGCTCACTTCTCTGGTCAAAGTGAATGGCTCAAAGATGGATATGGGATATAAGCAGAGCCATGATGAGTGAAATAGAAATAGAAAACATAGATTTAAGTATATTTACAGACCTACACCCAGATCACAAAAAAGGAAGGCAAGAAAGAGAAAAGCAGAAAAAATAGAAGTAGTATCCGTCACTGTGTGACTTTTGCAGTAATAGAATATGATATACAATAGTGCATGTTCTTTCACTAGAACAGCAACACAAGTGTAAGTGGAGTCCTCCCTAGGACTCGGCTGCTAGAGTAATCAGAATACATCTCTTCCGTTAGGGTGGATAACCTGGCATCTGAAGCCGGCAGCCTCCCTCAATTTCTAAGTCATGTGAGCCAATACATTTCCTATTTTGCCTGAGCTGCTTTTCCAACAGGATGTTTTTAACCAATATGTTAGCTCATTCTCAAGTGTATTGGAGTTCCTTCTTCTGAGTCTGTTTATACGAGATACCTTGCGTGCAAAAGGAAAATGGCCAATTGGCTCCTCTAGAGATGGGTCCCCTCTCACCAGAGATCCCATGGTGAGTGTAATGGACAAAGGGATGCACGGCGAGTGTGATTCTCACTTTAGATTCTGGGAAGTACATTCATCACTCCCATGTTCCTTACATTATGATTCCAGGGCATGAAAGGGAGAGACATTTAGGTGATTTACAGTGCGTAACAAATAAAGCTATAATCCTTTTTCCTTAGTTGCATGAGAAATGAAAAGTTGATTCCTACTTACAATCATTCACGCAAACCAGATTCTGGACCAAGTGTCAGCCATGGTGTGATCAGCCAAAACACAGGGCTTTTTAAACAGTCCTTTCTAAGCCTCATCCAGTAGAGCCAATTTATCAGTCAGGATGTGAGTTGGAGACAAGGCTGTGATGAATAAAGACCAACCGCAGCCAACTTTCTGAGAGCCTTTGTAACTTGGGGCTTCAAGGGAACGGATAAAGAAGCTGAACTGAGTCTCTGACTCTCAGGTGTTTAGGTTCCACGGAGAAGGGGAGTAACATCAAGCAACAGGAAGAATGGCCACCATTTGTAGAGCCGCTTCTCCAGGCCAGCCATGCTGCTCGTTTTATCTCACTTGATCCCCACAAGGATGCTGTGAAGGAGGTATTTGTAATCCAGATATTCACACGGAGACACTGAGGCTCACAGAAATCAAGGTTTGCCCATGGTTGCATAAAAGTACATGGAGGATCCACAAGTCAAACTCAATTCCAGCTTGTCCAAGGCCCGTGCACCGCTCAGAAGACTGTGTTTTTCCCACGCCATTGTATGGCCAATTATGGTTGTGTTCATTAACAGCTTTGTATTTATTTATTTTAGAGAAGAAGGAAGAGAGATAGAGAGGCACGTGGGGGGGGGGGGGCAGAGGGAGAGAGAGAATCCAGGGCTCCTTCTCACAACCCTGAGGTCATGACCTGAGCTGAAATCAAGTCCGACGCCCGCCCAACTGACTGAGCCACCCAGGCATCCCAATAGCTTTGTATTTAAGTCATTCTTTCAAAAACGAGACTTTTAGGCAAGACCTCTAAAGGAATCAAACCACATCCACAATTATCTCAGTACTGCTTGGTTTTCTCTTCTATAAGAGTGCTCTTCTGGAGGAATTATTTATTTGCTACCTTGAAATGCTGTCTTATTAAATCTCAGTTCAAAGGCTGTGTATGTCCCAGTAAACATACAGCTTTTTTATTTTTTGCCACTGGCTTAACAGCGCCTTACTGTCATGAAAAGTAGCATTCTGATCTCTGGTAAATCACATAATATACTTGTTTCATATTATAACTATTGCCCTCATTATATTTATCCTTAACGGAAATGTTTAGATAGTTGTGATGGAATCAGTTTTATTAATTTTACAGTGTTCACAGATTTCCCCTCTCCCCCCAGTCTGCCAAAGAGATCCTGTAATTAATTGCCTGCCCAGTTTTCCTCCTTAGGAGACCTGAGAAAATAAAAGAATCCTTCTAATTATTTTGTGCTTATTTGTGCCTCTATAAACCTGACTCTTCTCCAAGAAAAACTACCTGAGACATAGCTTTTTGAGAGCCGCACAGTCACACTTGTGAAAAGTTAGCGGGGCCCCAGGTACAGAAGCTCATGTGCCTGGTGGCAATGACAAGGTGGGGTGATTCCTGGAGCTGGACCACCCCTGATGTACTCTCCATGGTGCTCTCGAGGATTCCATGAAACAATAGAGGTGAAAATTCTTTCTGAATTAGAAACATTGTGCAAACGTGAGTTGTTCAACCAGGTGGTGTGTGCAAAGGAGATTACCTTTTGCCAGGGTTAAGCATTTCAGTTTAGATAACACTTTTCACTCCAGGAGCCCTAAACCCTTGTGAACATTATCCCAGGAAACATCACTTGAAATAAAATGCACATAAACAGAGTCTAGCAAATGAAGGCATCAACGACGACGACGATGATGAAGGTCTTCAATGAGAACATCGACATTCTGACATGCCAACTCTCAAGGGTGTCGCCCCGGTAGTGATAACACCTTCTGAAGGGAAAATCAATTCTCAACCTGAATATTTCCCATCAGGGCTGACTGTTTGGGAGGGGGCGGGTAGGAGGAGGGGGGAACAGACGTGGAAAAAACATTTCAGAATATGAATTTTATTTCCCATAGCGGTACATCAGAAAACTCAAATATAACTCCACAACTCTTTCAAGAGTTTCCTTTTTGTTTTCCGATGGTAAAGGGAGAGAGAGAATCAGCTGTCATTATGAGAATGATCAAACGCAGAGAGAAAAGAGGCAGAGGTAAGTAAAACACCAATTACAGTGCTGCCAATCTGTGTGAGTTGGGCCCCTTCCAAACAACAGTGCAAATGGATCTGAGGACACGGGGAAGGGGACGGTGGGGGTAGGGAAGAGAGAGCTGCCAAAACCCGAGTGAGTGAGCAGGGGAGGCGGGGAGCAATCGCCCCCTGGCGCTCTGGCAGCAGTTTAATCAGGCAGAGCCCATTCCCATGCAGCAATTCCATTCTGTGTGTTCACTTGCAGATTTGGCTTCTGGCTCGCTCTCTTTGTTTGGGTAGCTAGGCATGAAAAAGAATCGTCCACAAGCAGAGCTCAACTTAATTCCCAATTCTTCTCTGGAAACTATCTGTTGGCATCGAGAACTATTCTGTGTAAAAGGCCATGCTTTGGCTGGTCCAGGGAGGAATTTCAGGCCCTCCATCCGGGTCTTTGTGGGTAAAGCTAATTCTTGGAAATTGACAGAGGAGTCCGTACCTCTGGAATAATTTGTGTTGCCCCGGCAATTTGCTGTTCTTGTCAATGACACACAGGAGCCCTTGACAGTTATTCCTCTCTCCTGGCAAACGGGATGATGGCACATCTGTTTTCTCTCTACAAAAAGACAGTCACTCCTCTCCGAACCTCCAGCCTCTAACAAAGGTCAACGTATGTCAGTGACTGAACTACCATGCAGCATACGAAGAAACACTAAAGAAATTCACCAGGAGAGACTCTAAGATTTCTAATGATGTTATCCACGACCCAGCACCTAAATCTGAGTGTGGTGCTCACCAAGTTTTGAATGAATGCAGGAAAAGTAAACTGGGTTAAATATTGCATTATCTGCTGTTTTCAGAAATTTTCATGCAGGGTAATTTTAATCTCTGCCCTTTTTTCCCTTTGGGTCAGGGAAACCACCCTTACCATATTACAACTGCTTTGATGTATATC
>CM053615.1:56268201-56325712 GCA_028646535.1 Procyon lotor
CCATTCCCTCTGCTTGTGTTCCCTCTCTCACTGTGTTTCTCTCTGTCAAATAAATAAAATCTTTAAAAAAAAAAAAAAACTGGAAGAAAGAGTAAGTGAATGGATTTCTGGTAAACATGAAAGATTATGCATACAGGGGCGCCTGGGTGGCTCAGTCGTGGATTGAGCCCCGTATCGGGCTCCCTGCTCGGCCGGAAGCCTGCTTCTCCCGCTACCATTCCCTCTACCATTCCCTCTGCTTGTGTTCCCTCTCTCGCTGTGTTTCTCTCTGTCAAATAAATAAAATCTTTAAAAAAAAAAAGAAAGAAAGATTATGCATACAAATGTGCCCTTCCTCTCCCAAACTCCTCTAAAATGACAGTAACACTTAAAAGAGAAAATAGAACATGAACCCACAAGAAAAGAACAAAGTAGATGGCAGCAGATTATAAACAGTCACAATATTTTGGGCATGGAAATCCAAGGAGGGGAAAGAAAGGAGGTACGGGAAGAGGAGTCAACGAGAACCAAACCCGTTCACATCTCAGAATCCCCAGAGCCATGGGAATTGATGATGCCAGGTGCCTCCAAAGGCAGCAATGCTGAGTGGGTTTGAAAACGGAACGACCGATTGCAAGGTAACAAGGAAACTGGCACCTGAGCTCAGATGATCAATTAAGTTTAGTTTGGTAGATTTGGAATTCACTTAATTAGAGGATAAAGTTAAAGTCAGAGTTAAATGCTCTAGCCCCGAAGTGACAGAGACTGCTCCTGTGCATAATTCAAAGGCCAGAACTTGTCACATGGCCCCACCCAACAAGGATGGCAGTATGTGTCATCCAACTATGTGTCTGGAAAGAGACAATGTTAAATTTACATCAGGAGCCACAGAGGCCCAGGACAGAATTTGTATACATGGTATTCCAGAGATATAAGAACTAAGAGTCTGCATGGAAAGAAGACAGAGAAGAAACAATCAGATACAGAAGGAGGACCGAGAAAGCAGGCGTGGTGGATGACCAGGGGGAAGAAGGGAGATCGAAGACGGAAGAAAGTGATCAGTGCAGAAATTTCTGAGAGCAGGGTGCACCGTGCATGGGAAGGTAGAGGGATTTAATACAAGAGGCATTTCAAGCGAGCACTCATTCCCTTGATGAATTTCTCAGTCACAATTTCTGTCCCTCATCCCAACCCGGATCCCACAACTAACCTTAATTATAACAATGATACATAAGGCTCCCTTAGCCTGTTGCCACTGAACATTCTAAATGTCTAATCCCAAAATCTTTCTTCTGATTTCATTCTCATTAAGCAAACTCCTTACGATTCGGCTTTGCTTGAAGGTCTTCCTTCAGTAAGAGAATGTGTTAGTCATACTAGAGCATTTCAGACCACATGTCAACTCCATTTCTCAATAGGTAAGTTCAAAACCTAGCATTCTAGGGCGCCTGGGTGGCTTAGGTGGCTAAGCATCTGACTCTTGATTTCAGCTCAGGTCATGATCTCAAGGTTGTGAGATCAAGATTTGAGTCTGTCTCCATGCTGGATATGGAGCCTGCTTAAGATTCTCTCTCCTGCTCCATCTGCCCCTCCCTACTCATGATCTCTCTCTCTCTCTCTCTCTCTCTCTCTCTTTCTAAAATAAATAAACATTTTTTAAAAAAGGCATTCTCCTTGGGGCACCTGGATGGCTCAGTGGGTCAAAGCCTCTGCTTTCAGCTCAGGTCATGATCTCAGGGTCATGGGATCGAGCCCCGCATCGGGCTCTCTGCTCAGCAGGGAGACTGCTATCCTCTCTCTTTACCTACTTATGATCTCTCTCTCTCTCTGTCAAATAAATAAATAAAATCTTAAAAAAAAAAAAAAGGCATTCTGCTTTTATACATCTGTGGGATGAACTTGGTATATGTAAATCTCTCAGCAGATGGTTCCACCTTTGATACGCAGGTAAATATATATTTGCAAATGTAAATATACAAATGTAAGGCCTACCAGCCTTATGTGCAACATCTAATTTTTTTCTACAATGAACATTAAGAAGGAAAAATCCAACAAAAATAAACTCCATCTTGAAGAGAGACAGAAGAAGGAGTAAAAATAATTCAGGGGTGGGGGGTGGGGGAGCTGGATAATAAGTTATTAGGAAGTAACAGAAACGAAAAAAGAGATATCATGAAGAGAGGCCACAATTTCAGAAACCTAAAGATCTTGGTGGCCTTCTTACTTTTGCTGAATTTAACACAAGACTACAATTGTTTTCTAGACTAGGAAGTGTGCAATCTGGCAAAAATCTAAATTAAGGTTATTGATGACAGAATGAAAATACCAAAACTGAATACATGCTAGAAGCCAAGGATATACTAGATTTTTCTATTTATTTTTTTTTAAGATTTTTTATTTATTTGACAGAGAGAGACACAGCAAGAGAGGGACCATAAGCAAGGGGAGTGGGAGAGGAAGAAGCAAGCTCTTTGCCAAGCAGGGAGCCTGATGTGGGGCTTGATCCCAGGGCCCTGGGATCAGGGCCCAAGCCGAAGGGAGATGCTTAACAACTGAGCCACCCAGGCGCCCCGATTTTTCTATTTCTAAAAATAAGTAGGGCACCTGGGTGCTTCAGTTGGTTGAGCGTCTGCCTTTGGCTCTGATCATGATCCCAGAGTCCTGTGTGGGGCTCCCTGCTCAGTGGGGAGTCTGCTTCTCTGCCTCTCTCCTGGCTCATGCACTCTCTTTCTCTCTTGCTCACTCTCTCTCTCAAATAAATTAATAAAATCTTTAAAATAAAATAAACAAAAATAAGCATGTTGGGGATTGTTAAAGAAATTATAATAGGACCAGATTACATATTACATGACAATAATATAATAAATTATAACAGATTATAATGTGACAGAATATAACTCAGTCACCAAAACCAGATTGTTGGAGAGTACTCAAGAGCATAGAAAAAGGATGGCCTCAATATAATGTTCTGATGAAAAACAGTAGGGTTTTAACATATGTTGGCATTCTATGTTTATTGCAGCATTGTTCACAATAGCCAAATTACGGAAGCAATAGCAATAGAAGTGTCTATCAATAGATGAATGTATAAAGAAGATCTGGTTTATATATACAATAGAATATTACTCAGCCATCAAAAAGAATGCAATCTTGCCCCTTGCAACAGTATGGATGGATCTAGAGCGTACAATGCTAAGTGAAATAAGTCAGCCAGAGAAAGATAAATATCATAAGATTTCGCGTATATGTAGAATTTAAGAAACAAAACAAAGGGTAAAAAAAAAAGGAACAAACCAAAAAGCAGACTAACTACAGAGAACAAACAAATGGTTACATGAGGGGAGGTGGGCGGGGGGATAGAGGAAATAGGTGATGGAGATTAAGAGGATACTTATCATGATGAGCACTGAGTCAGGTAGAGAATTGTTGAATCACTATATTGTGCTCCTGAAACTAATACAACACCGTGTGTTAATCATGCTGGAATTAAAATAAAACAAAATAAGTAATAAAATGTGTATGCATTATTATACCAACTTTGAAAACTAGAAAAGGCTGAAAGATCTCCAAAGCGAGTGTGAGAGTGGTGGTGTGATTATGGCTGATATTTATTTTATTCTTTATACTTCCCTGTGATTTTCGAAAATTTCTGTAATGAACTTAGAATTCTTTTAGATAATGCAAATTACTTTTGTAGAGAAATGTGCCTCCATTAGCAATTCTGTTTTTCAATTATTTTTGTTAGTTATATTGGAATTAAAAACTCATTACATACATTAAATGTAACATTTTTAAATGCTCAGGGTATATATGCTCCCAACTGCTTTTAAAATGAAATTGTAATTAGATGGAATAAGAGAATTGAGACTGGAAAAGCTCTCTGAGGGTGATAGCAAAGGCATGAAATGCCCTATTTCAAATATTGCAAAATACTTACCATACAAATGGTAATCTTTTGGACATATTTTGCAGAATGCAATACAAATAAATTAAAACTTGACTTTAGATCTTCTCATAGATTTTAATATAAATGGAAAAAGTTTCCAAGTTTCAAATTGAGCTAAAAGTTTATTATTACATTATATGAAAATGAGATGATTTTGAGAATAAGATTATTCTTATTCTCAATATTTGAGAAGTTGATATTGAGAATAAGATTATGGAGGAAATAGTCCACCTGCCTAAGAGAATATACTACTGTGAAATAGTGGAACCATCCTTTATATACTTATATTTGTCAATTAACAATTGACACTCTAACTATAGTTTAGCTCCATTTATTGATGCAGAAGAAATGGAGAATTTCCTCCCATTTGACAGATTCTATTTTCTCTGCAAAGAGTGAGGCAAGATCATCTGAGAGTAGGGGGCCAGTGTAAAGTTCAGGGATCAAGGAAGATAGAGAAGCATAAGGTAACTTTGCAGAGAACAGGACAGCGCGTCCACCAGAAAAGTGTTATATTGCCAGGGCTTCTGAGATTTCAGTGGTACAAATTGAATGGTCTCACTGAGCAAGCTGGACTCATAGGATGCAAAGAGAAACAATTCTATTCTTCACCCCCAACTGCCCATTTGAATTCTCTCTTTTGCCCCTACTCTTCTCCACCCATCAGATGAAACATTAGGAAGGTCTTCTGACTGTGATCATCTCAGATAACAAAATGTCCTCTGGTCACTTCATCCCCAAAAAGCCTGCAGTGGGAAATGGGCTGTTCATCTCAATTTCCCCGTTAATGCTACTTCTCCCTGACCCCAGCTTCATTCCCCCACCACTTGACTACTAATGGACACTTCAGGATGGAAACAGAGGAACTGAATGGTAAGAAGAGGGAGGGCCTCATTTGACTGACAGATATAAGCTGGTGTAGTTCCCCTTGATGGATGTTTCTCTCATAGGAGTATCCACAGCCTCCTCAGATGCTCCCCTGCTGGACCCTTCCATCTGGAATTCCTTTGTCTCAGGCGGTCCTCTCCTTGAACCAGCCACCTATGATTCCCTTCTGCCTCTCCACTCAGTGGAACCCCTGACCTCTTTCTGCCGAGGACACCTCATCAATTGCAGGAAGCCCTCTGGGTCAAGATTCCTTTCTAAACAAGGCAAACTCACATTCCTACAGTCGGTCTGACATTTGGTCCCCACAAAAAAATGCAGCTTTGACCTGGCAGAAGCCAGAATGTGGTTATTTCCTAAATGCAGCCCTCTGCCTTGCTGACACACGGTTCACTTCAGCCAATCTCTCATTAAAGACTTTTTCCCCCTAGGTATGAGTCTAACGTCTGTCTATACCTCCAAGCTTCAAAAGCTACCTATCAAAGACGACCATGAAGCACCCACATGCCTGGGGGTAAGTAGGAGGGAGTATCAGATAGGAAAAACTCACAGCTCAGGGTAAGTGAAAGATAAAGATCTTAAAAGCTGTTTCATCCCCCTTCTTAAGGAGTCATGCATAGGGAGGGGCCAATAATTTGCTCTGGAATGTGAGAGTATTTGACATCCTTTGTCTTGGGACCTCCGTGAAAACTGGAAGAGAGGCTTCTACTTTATCTTCCCTCTGTGCAATTTTTTTCAGTACCACTCAGCCTGCCAGTTGAAGAGCAAGAAGATGGTTGGCCTCTTGTCATGTCGAATAGGAATGATGAAAATAGAGTGGCAAGGGGATTTGGGCCCTGGCAAGATGGATGGAACTGCTGCACCATGGAATCAAAGCTGAATAAGGAAGATAGCAAAGAAGAGCAGTGGACTAAAGGACTCAGGAGGTTGGAGAGTATAGAAGGAACGGTTGAGCAAACATTCCGGAAAGATACTTTCAGCAGCTGATTGGCTAAAGGGAATGGAGATGAATAAGGGCTGAAGAGTCTTTGGGGTTTGCAGCCTGGGGGACTAGCCAGTGGTTATGGAATTGTTGGCAGGTGTCGAGTATCACAGAGGAGAGCTGGTTTTCAGGACATAGTGCTGAACTCCACCTTAACCAAGCTGAACTTGGGAAAGGGAGACATCTAAGTGGAAATGTCCCTGGAGGGCTAACTCAGAACAATAGGGTTCAAGATGTGCCTTTCAGACCCAGGACCAGGAGTATGATTGGCAGTGACAGCACTCATCAACTTCCCCAAAGGAGAAAGTAAAAGGCAGAATGCAGAGGCTGAGGACCACTTGGGAAATGCACTTTGATGGAAGGAAGGGGTATAAAAAGAGAGGAAACAAAAAAAAAAAAAAAAAAAGAGAGAGAGAGAGAGAGAGGAAACAGGGCTTTC
This sequence comes from Procyon lotor, assembly GCA_028646535.1. Classification (NCBI taxonomy): domain Eukaryota; kingdom Metazoa; phylum Chordata; class Mammalia; order Carnivora; family Procyonidae; genus Procyon; species Procyon lotor. The sequence continues at coordinate 56,274,433 of CM053615.1, forward strand.
TGTCATCCAAGAGAAAGAGCTGCATTTGAGTCAAGCTAATCTGTTCTGAAGAGTACTTCATCCAAAAATACCTCTTCTTCCTCTTCCTTCCTAATTCCTAATTGTCTTTATTGCCTGGTTATGCAGCTAAATCTCCTCCTACCTCTTAAACTTGGTTTCCATATCCATAAAAGGAAGGTAATCGTCATATCTGCCTTTTAGAGCTGTGGGAGTACAAACCCAACAAATGTGAGCTATCCTTACTATTGTTGTTATTTTTCGTACTTGCCTCTAATCAAAAGTCACTCCTTACAAGGTAAGTATACCAAACTTATTTCCAGAGGCTTTGTCTTTTGTTTGGTTGGGTTTTTGTTTTTGTTTTTGTTTGCTTCTCACTTAGCTCTGCTCTCTGCTACAAATGGCACTGGGAAAGAGAGACTAAATCAAACACACTGAGATTGCTTATCCTCTGGCACAGTTAAACAAATATGTTGTCATCATGACACTGGTTTGATTTTTAAGTCTGAAGTTCAAAGGCTACTAATTCCTCTGAGAGACAATGCCTACAGTTTAGAGACATTGCCACCAGCTGGACAATGTTGCTGAATTATGACATTTATTTACTGTATTAGTTTTCTATTGCTGTGTAACAAATTATAGCAAACTTAGGGGCTTCAAACAATACGCCTATATTAGCTCACAGTTCTGTGGGTCTGAAATCTGGGCACAGAATGGCTAGGTTCCATGTCGGGGGGCTCACAAGGCTGAAATAAAAGTGTCCACTACAGTTCTCATCCAGGGTTCAGGGTGCTCTTAAAAGCTCACTAACTGTTGGTAGAATTAAGTTCTTCGTGGTTTCAGGACCGAGGTCCCTGTTTTCTCTCTAGTTCATTGGCTGGGTACCTGTCTCAGTTTCTAGAGGCTGCTCCTTTCCATTGGCAGTTCACTACATAGGTGTATGTATGTTTCCTTCTAGGCCAACCGAAATGTTTCTCTTTTTAAAGACTCACCTGATTAGAGCAGGCCCACCCAAATAATCTCCCTTTGGTCATATAACATAACATAATCAATAGACTGATATCTCATCATGGTTTTATGTTCCACCTACATTCAAAGAGGAAAAGATTATACAAAGGCAAGGATCACTGGACATGATCTTAGAATTCTATATGCCACATTTACCCATGGAATAACACTGGTTCCAGGCATTGAACAAAGCACTATGTCCCACACGGAAGCCCCCAGACACATGTGGCTATTGAGCACTCAAAATGGGCTAAGCCAAATTGTGATGTGCTGTAGGTATAAAATGCATACTGGGTTTCAAAGAATGGGTACCCTCCCTAAATGGTAAAATATCTCCTTAATACTTATACATTAGTTACCAATCAAAGCCATAATATTCAGGATATTGTGGTCTCAATAAACTACATTGTTAAAATTAATTTCACCTGTTCTCTTTTCACATTTTTTAGTGTCTACCTAAAAAAAAATTTTAAGTAACAAATGTGACTTGCACGACTGGGCAGTTCTGGTCTAAACCAAGAAAAAGCTAAGTGCTTCGGTGGGTACCGGGTATCATAGAGAAGAAGCCAGTGGGATTTGGGGCACAAAGAGGGAGCTTTGCCAGGGAAGAGTGCAGACAGGACAGGCTTCCCATTCACAGCAGACGGAGGGAGAGTGTGCTTTTCCAGCAGTGCTTTTCCAATACTCGGGAATTCTTTATATAAAGCTGCAAAGCAATAGCTAGTGACTTTTTCATTTCATTTGCATTTTTTGACTTCTTTATTTTAGAAGACGCAATTCTGAGTTAGATTCTGAAACAAATACAAATGCCCAAATACAAACGAACGTTTGCCTAACTAAACCTTTAACCGTTCTCTATCCACCTGGACCTTCTCCCTCTTTCTCTTGGACCTCCACAGACAGAGCCAGTCTCTCTCTGAGCTACTTCGGAGGGTCCAAAACTTCAAGGCTGTCATAGAGAGCAGCCTGTCTTCAAAAGTCCTCCCAGGGAGTATTTCTCTGCCTTTGATCTCACCAATAGAGGGCAGCTATTACCAGCTTAATTAGAGAGTAGTTAATACCTTCTTGGCCCTCCCAATTAGTTCAAAGAGCTCTCTCTGGCTTCCTTGACTTTTGACAAATCACAAAAAGAAATGCTGAAATGTGATCTATAAAATGTTTTTCTGCAATGGCCTTTTTTTTTTCCAGTGGGAGATTCCCTGTCAGTTAGTCTAGTCTAGTCTGAAATTAGTTAGACTCGATCTCACTTCCCATAAAGACCCATGTGAATAATGTTTATTCTTCATACAAAACATTTATGGGCCAACAGTTAATACTATGTTGCACAGTATTAGAGGCTGTGCTCAGTATTTATATTATCTCATTTTATCTTTACAACTCGAAAAGGTAATAAAATAATAATAACAATTATTGAGTGCTCCCTATGTGCTAGGTACTTTTCTAATCCTTACTTGGGATGAAGTTAATTTCAGGATTACATGAGACAAATGTAGTAAGTGCTAAGAACAGTGCCTGGCACTGGGAGATGTGCTCCGTAAATGATAACTAATATTGCATCCTCACAAAGCTCCTGTGTCTTGAGGGATTATCATTTCTATTTTACAGATAAACTGAAGCTTGAAGGGCTTCAATTTCTTGCCTTAGATCAGTTGTTCTCAAATGGTAGTGGGCACCAGAGTCAGCTGCAGGGCTAATTAAAACAGATTGCTGGGCCCCACTACTGAGTTCCAGCTTCAGAGGATCTGGGGTGGGAGCCAGGAATGTGCATTTCTAACAAGTTCCCCAGTGATGCCCACAATGCTACTCAGGGATCGCTCTGCTCTAGACCGTACAGTTAATAAAGACTTCACCCCAGCAGTTCATGCTCTTTACCACAACTCAACACTCCCTTTTTGTCATCTCCTGTTAATGGAGCTTAAAGTGTCTACAAATCACGCTAATGTCAGAACTTAGACAACGTCAAACAAATTATAATAGAGTTTTAAAAAACAGTATAACATGGTTGGCTCACACTACAGATTGGGAAATCCTGACCCAAACAGGGCATCAATTCCCTTCCTAAGAATCATGCTATTCACAAATCCTCATTAGTAAGGGTCTTTTGCTCACTTCCAGCCACCGCATATGCTGGCAAAGATGAGCAATATCTCTTCTAAATATACACATAGATGGACCTTCCCAGGCAAATTATGGCTTCTTACAGTGGAGGAACACACACCATCTTTGTGTTAAGGTTTTTCTCCAGAGGGGAGAAGACAGCTATGGGATTGAGAAGAATTCACAAGGATTTAGTTAGAATACCACTGTTTTTGTTCTTTAAAAATGTGAAACAAGGGGCGCCTGGGTGGCTCAGTCGTTAAGCGGCTGCCTTCGGCTCAGGTCATGATCCCAGAGTCCTGGGATGGAGCCCCGCATCGGGCTCCCTGCTCTGCAAGAAGCCTGCTTCTCCCGCTACCATTCCCTCTCTGCTTGTGTTCCCTCTCTCGCTGTGTTTCTCTCTGTCAAATAAATAAAATCTTTAAAAAAAAAAAAAGTTAAACAATTCTGGCCAAATGTTGAGATTAAAGCTGGTTGATAAAGTATATAGATGCTTATTTCCTTATTCTCCACATTTCCCTGAATCTTTGGACTATTTTCTAAACACATAATTTAAAAGGCCCTATGTTTTCTAGTTAGTAGGGAAAGCACATGGAGGAAAATCAGACACAGCCCCACCTCCCATGGGAGTCAGTGCCCAGGATAAGGAGGTGACCCTGAATTGAACAATCATAACGGGCACGGAGTTACAGACTGTGATCTGTCTTACAAGGCTAAGAGTGAGCGTGTGAGGAAGCCTTTTTAACTCTTGTACGTGACCTAGACTTAGAGTCTAGGAATGTTACCCTGAGGAAGTGGAAATTCAGCTACAAGCTGAATGATATATACGTGTTAACTAGGAGTAGGTGGGTTGCAGCCTAGAGAAAACTGTAAAAAATCCAAGTTTGGGGAAGGAGCAAGGAGTTTTCAAAGGAATGAAGGCCTGTGGGTCTGAAGAACAGTGAGCAGGTAAAAGGATGACCTAAGGTGAACATCCAGAGTTTCTAATCTACATGAACACTCAAATGGGCGCTTTAAATGATCCCTCTTTCCTTTAGTGATTGCTTTAAACTCCTAGACTGGAGGAAAATTATCAAAGGTCAACTATCAAAGGTCTTTTACTCAGACTTCTCTTTCTCATTACACTACTAACCTTATTTTGTAGTCATTTTCGGTGTCTCCCTACCTAGTGCCAAGACTCCTTCACTGCCATAACTTGCAGCTGATAGACAATCCCTTCTACTCAAGAAGGCTCATCTTTGTTGACTGTGTTGGTTTCAGCTGCCTCCTCATTGTGTAACTTCCCCATATGTTCCCCAACTGAACAATGGTGACCCATAGGTAGGGACATCTCTACTCCCCTATTCAGCAGTAAGACGTTACAGAAGATGAGACCTTCCACTTTCAACAACCTTAAAGATTTAAGGGTCAAAATTGTTCATGGGGGAAATAATGGAGCAGAAGGCTAGCTGAAGGGGTGCCTGGGTGGCTCAGTGGGTTAAAGCCTCTGCCTTTGGCTCAGGTCATGATCTCAGGGTCCTGCAATGGAGCCCTGCATTGGGCTCTCTGCTCAGTGGGAAGCCTGTTTCCCCCTCTCTCTCTGCCTGCCTCTCTGCCTACTTGTAATCTCTCTCTCTCTCTCTCTCTCTCTCTCTCTCTCTCTCTCAAATAAAAAAAAAAAAAAAGGCTAGCTGAAGACAAAGCATAAGCTGACACTCCTGGGTGGGACAAGTGTGACATTCTTCTAGGACTCTCCCAACCATCTTAATGTTAATACCTTGCGAGAGGGGAAAACAACCTTGACGAAGGCAAGGCCTCACAGTATCTTGTGGTTCCTCTCTAGCACTATCTTGTAGGTCCTCTTTAGCATATGAAAACCCTTTGAAACAGCCCTTTTCCTTACTTCCCCTCCACTCCAGAGTATATAATCAGCTACTCCTCAAGACCCCCATGCAGCAGCTCTTTCTGCCCACTCGTCCTATCCCACTGTTCTAATAAAACCACCATTTTGCATCCAAAAAAAAAAAAAAAGATGAAGCTCCAGACATCTGACAAGGGTCAGACCAGACTGAGGATTTTGGACTTGATCAGTGCCTTAGCGGAATGTAATGAGCCTTCATGGTCATGTGTAAATTGGCTGAAACTACAAATATTAAAGCCTCGACTATTAAGCATCTATTGCATATCAAGTGGTGTCCTGGCAAACTGGCTCTCCCAATTAAAAGAAAAAAAAAAAAGGTCCTGGTTGAGTGTGTGCCCATTTCTGTGGTGTAAATACTCCCATCATGCCTGATTTCAAGCCATCCTCATGATGTTACAGAACCTGGAGTTGGGAAGAAATGTGCAGACAGGCTGTCACGAGGGGGCAGAAGCTGGCTTCTGTTCCCCATTGTATTATATCTCAATCCCAGACAAACTCGAAACAGCAATGATACTGTGTACATTGGTATTAGTGAGAAACAAGCAGTTGGTGGCGGCAGACAGAATATAATCCATTTTTTCACAGGGAATATAAAACGTTCTCATTTTATGAAGGAAGTGATCCGACGAATTTTCGATTTTGCTATTTGATGTAATCAAATCAAAGCAAACTATGATTTCCATCTCACTCTGAGTTTATAAGCCTCATTCACCCTTTGTTTCCTTATGTATAAAGTGAAGAATCCCTTGAAGGGATGGAACCTTTATTATTTTATGAAATGAGGTCTTTTATAATCAAGATCTAACTTAGGTTCATTAAGGGTTATAGTCTTCTAGTTTCACTGTCAGGGTGTGGGGGAAGAAAAAAATCAGCCATCTGCTTGCTAGTGGTTGCTGACTCATAAACTGAAATATCCCCTCTTCTTTGTATGTCAGAGAATCATCACTGAGGTTGGTTAAGTGATTTGACTTTGCATTTTCAACACCTATTTCTTAGCTGACTAAGAGGAGGCATCTAATAGATCAAATATCTGTATAACTAATGTAAGTATTCTTTATATCTACAATACATTCCACCAGAACATGGAATTAATCTACAATGAAAATTTTAGACACCAACTTTCTGAGCCACTCTAGGTGATGGCCTACTGTGTATGAGGTCCTTGGGCACCCCTGACTTTCAAAAGAAGTTTAAAAGAAAAAAATTCTGTGTTAACTTAAGAATCCCAATTTGGTATAACACAGGTGTTTTCAGTAGCTTTTATAAACCAGATTACACAAAAAGTAGAATTTCCTGATTGTGAAGGGTTTTTTCTTAAAGACTGCACTGTAAGAGTGGTCTCCTTGACAGAGGATATAAGGCAGAATCCTCTGGTGTCATTGACAAGGGGCTACAATAATTTCCCTTGCAAAATATTCCTGTATGATTCATTTATTACATGAAATAAAAGCGAATGATAGCACATGCTTGTGTGAAATATCATTTGAAATCTCTCAAGGACTTGGTATTACTTTAAAAAAACCCATTACAGTAATTTATTGTGAAATCTTATTCATGTTTGCCTCAAAGGCTATACTTGGAGCCCCAAAGAGCCACCCAGGGGCATAGGCCATGGACTGGCCATATTGCTCTGGGAGCTCTTCTAAATTTTTATTATGGACATGAATTTTCACACATTCTCCAAATCAGGGAAAATAGTAGAATGAATTACTGTATACCTATCTTCTAGCTCCAATAATTACCAATTCATGGCTGATCTTGTTTTATCGCTAACCCTACCTCCTTCCCATTCATCCAACTCCACGTTGAATTCCTGAGAGCTTTCAAAGAAAGTTATGGAATCTTAACCTGTGGCAATAACAACTACTCACCTTTCCTCCAGGAGACTAGACTTTCTTATACCTCCCAGTATGAGCATAACCAATCAGAGAAGGAGTGAACATATTTTCCAAGGCATTCTATTTACAGGTTCAGGGTTTTTCATCAATCATATGGAAGAGAGTGACATTTTCAGTTCAAACTAAAGTGACTCATCAAGCCAGAGGGGTGGGTCATTGAGGACATATGACACCTTCCAGTCTAACCTGCTCTTTGACTGTCAACACCTGTATAGTTATCTTGCCATAAATCTCTCCCTGACCCTTTCATAATGAAAGACTGTTTACCAAATCCTGAACCTTACCAGTATAGAAAGAAATGGTTTCAATATTTACTGCAGGAATCCTCAATTTTTGGAGAGTTTGAATATAAATCAAATTCAAAAGCAAGGCCATACCTTTGCTTTAGAAGTAAAGCAAACCACTGGAAAAAGCACCTGGAGAGAGAGAGAGAGACACTGATTCTTTCAACCAGGAATTCTGCATCTCTCAATTTTTCTTAAATAATCAAGCAAGTCCCCACTGATATACGTGTTAGGGTGTTGTTCATAATAAATTGAATTTTAGGAAAATATTGGACACAATTATCCAACAATAGAAGGCTGTGAAAATAAATCATGGAACGTGCACATTACGGAATATTATGAAACCTTAAGTAATGATGAGGAAATACTTGTGATTTAGTAAGTAACAAAAAAAAGTTACCTTTAATAAGTAAATTATAAAAACAAAAGAAATGACAGGAGAACCTACAGATTAAAAGACACTTAAGAGACACCAACTGCAATATATTGTATCACTTTTCATAAGTCCAAGTGTGCACACATGTGGGTGCACACACACATGAAAGTTGAGAACATTTGAACAACTATATATTGAATGATACTATGGCATTTTTATGATGATTTTTTAAATGTGATCATGGTGTATTATTATTTATTAAGTTCTGTACTTAGAGATGAAATGTCATATTGATGTTGCTGTAAAGCTAATAGATGAACCAAGATCCACAGAGTTTGAGGGTTAATTATACTCTATTCTCTCCTTATGCACATGTTTAAAATTATGTACTGTAAAAAATATTTTTGAGTTATAAAACAGTAGGTATACTGTGATCATATTCATTAATTTATTTTAGATATCTTTTCTCTTATTCTTCTCTATAAAACATGACTTAGCTTTTTAACATAGACATACTATACTATTTATAATAAATAAATTATTTAAGCACTTCAACTAATTTATGCTAGACATTAATCACCTACAATTTGCTGTTTTCCCATTATTTCTAATATATTACTGAACTTAACATTTCATAAACTATTAAAAATAACAAGGTAAGATGTTATTGTCTCAAACTAAAATTGCTGATCTTCTATTAACCTAAGGCCCACACATCAATATGAACTGACTTTTCTCCCAGGGCCTAGGTGCAATACGTGCCTGAAGCAAGCAAAGAGATAAACACAACTCTTTTGAAATTCTGGGCTTTCTGGTTTCAGGACAAAGCTAGACCTTCATAAACAAAATGAGGAAGTAATCTAACAGGTGAGTGTAAATAAAAAACTTTTTATAAATGATTTGGTAGTTTATAAAATTCTAAGGACCATTTTGCCTAAATTAGCAAGAAAATGTGATTTTTTTCCAGGTACTAGTTTTGCTTTTGCTGTTCAGGTGGCTAGATTTATTTTGGATAGGGAAAAAGTAAGTCACCAAGAAACTACATTTCAAACTCCAAAAAGAGGCACTTAAGCCTTAAGTGGGGCTTCTAGAAAGTGACTGTAAGCATACGAAGTGGAATTAGGATAAATTAAATATCAAGTATTTTATCATATCATAGCCTCTGTGGATGGATGTGTTGTGCTACAAAACTTGCTTCTGCTTAAAAACTCAGCTACAGGGGCGCCTAGGTCAGTGGTTAAGCTTCTGCCTTGGGCTCAGGGCATGATCTCAGGGTCCTGGGGTTGAGCCCCATGTTGGGCTCTCTGCTCAGCGGGGAGCCTGCTTCCTCCTCTCTCTCTGCCTGCCCCTCTGCCTACTTGTGATCTCTGTCAAACAAATAAATAAAATCTTAAAAAAAAAAAAAAAAACAAAACCTCAGCTACAGCTCCCTAGTGCAGGAAAGAAAGCAGTTTGGAAATGGATTTTTGTGATTCTGTTTGTGTCTCCCATGGCTCCAAATTTTTTAGCTGACTAGAAAATCCTGCTTGGCTTCGTGTTGGTCTCCCCTCCCTGGTCCTCTCCACCACAGGCCCTGAACCCCATTTTAGGTAATTAAGTTCTGTCTCACTCAAGCTCCTGAGCCCCAAGTACATCTTCTGTCCAGAGTGAGAATTGGGCCTGCAATGGGCCCTCCACCTGCCCTGTCCTAAAGCCAGATGGGTGCAGAGAGCAGGAGGATTCTCCCCTGACCCTTTCTCCAATAGCAGCTCAGGTCATGTGTTTTGGTTTCCAGATTGCTGCCCTGGTCAGCACTGAGAGAGAAGCCCCAAGTACCTCCAGTGGTGGCGTTTGTCCTCATTCCAGTCTGCGTCTGGCTCCCTACATAAGGGACCACCTGGAACCACACTGCCCCCTGGTGGATGCTGTTCTTCCTGCCTGGCCATACAGACCGCCCGCCCCTCACTCCACCTGTGGCACCCCAGTATCTCCAAAGGTGGGGGCTGAACATAATTCGGACTGTGGGAGATCCTCAGTGGTGTGCTGACCGATAAATTTTCAGGATTTTTATAAGTTGGACTGTTAAACACAACTATTATTAAAATTTATATTATACAAACATGCAATTAATTTGCATTAAAGACAAAGGTCATAAATATGCAAACTCATCACTTCTTAATAATCTTACTACATTTTGCTGTTGTCTATGCTTGTGAGTTATTTAAATCTTTTGTTATCTGGATGGTGGAAATGACTCCACATGTTAAATCATGGTTGAATTGCATCCACAGGTAGGCTATGGATACAAGATTTAAGCAAAAATCAGTGAAAACTGGGGTGCCTGGGTAGCTCAGTAGTTGGGCATCTGCCTTCGGCTCGGGTCATGATCCCAGGACCCTGGGATTGAGCCCCGCATCGGGCTCCCCGCTTGGCAGGAAGCCTGCTTCTCCCGCTACCATTCCCTCTGCTTCTGTTCTCTCTCTGTGTTTCTCGCTCTCAAATAAATAAAAAATCTTAAAAAAAAAAAATCAGTGAAAACACTCAGTGAGAATCAATTGGCTACATGGAATTTAAAAGAGAGTATTGTGTGTTTCATTATTATTTGTAAATTGTGTGCTACACACCCTTTATACCAGTAAAATTTATGAACAGGTATCTTTTTTTTTCCCCAGAGAACACATCGTTAACCAGTTTGAAGCACACTATAGGGTCCTTTCCTCCTACGTAGGGCCAGTTCTATAGACTGATGAAATTCTCCTGGTTCTGTCACCTTGCATTACTACCTATGAGCCAGTTAGAGACTGGGACTCTCACATCCAACCCCCTCTTGCTTTATCTTGTCCAGGTCTAAGACATCCACTGGCCAAACACACTTGGCCTCTTCTGTTCCCTTACATTTTCCTCCCCATGGGAGGTGAACTGACTTACCTGATTGGTGAGTTTAGAAGGAGAAAGAAGTCATGCATGGCCTAGATCTTGCTTCTGTTACTTTTCTTCGGGAATACCCACAGAGAGGCATCTTTCTGCATGTGGGGGACATTGCCATGTTCTGATGCTGCCTGAGGTTGATGAATTAAGTTGGTCAAACGCCTGAGTTTGATATTGAGAACTCCACTTGCTCAAAGATAGAAGTCAAGTTCTGTAAAGTAGCATTGATCAGTAATGAGGGCCATATATTGGCCTCTACTGATGATTCCTTTGTCTTAGATTTCAACTGGTTCAATTATTGAATGGGAAACAGGAGTGCTATTTTTTGGGCCCCTTAGAAACTCCAGACACATCCTCCTCTGCCATCAGTAGAGTGCCCAAATGCCCTTGAGGCTGTGCCTGTATGTATTGGTATGCATAAGCCTTTTCTAAGATTAGAAAACTTGAATGGCAAACTTATTTGATTGTAATTCCTTTTATTACCAATATGTATATGTGATGATAATAATGCTGACACAACTGGGCACCTTTTGTATGCCAGATATTGTACATACAAAGATAGACCCTATTGAAAAAGTCTTTTAATGACCTAGAGTGTTTAAATAACTTTCCCAAGGTCACAGAGTGAACAGGTTAGTTGTCTGATTGCAAGGCCCTTGCTCCTTCATTACACTTTCTCTTCCTTTTCTTTTCTTTTTTCCTCCCACCCCCCATCCCTCTAGTCTTTCTGCCTCTCCTCTCTCTCTCCTTCCCCCATCCTTCTATGACGTTCCCTCGTTTCCATATTTTCTAGCCCTTTGACACAGAAAACTAAGACAGCATTTGAAACCTCAGATTGCAGTGTATGCATGCTTTTATTACACACACACACACACACACACACACACACACACACACATATATATAAAATCCTAAAAAATCTTACCCCAACAGCTAGGCCCTCAAGAAACTTGGCAGCAAGCAGAAGGAAAATTGTGGCTGTCTTTTTAGTGTCCTCCTCAGGTTTCTGATGAGGAATGTTCAGCATCCTTTTAAGGTCCTGGGGGAGGAAGTCCCAAAGAAAACGGTATGTGAGAGAGACCACAGGACTTCATTAAGCTGGGTCTGTCCAGGCTTGACCTGGTTGGGCTCTATGGAGAAAATACAGCCTTTCCTTAAATGGAGTGTTTGCTGTTACCTCCGAATTAAGGTTCCCATCCCAGGGGTCAATAGTCGTGTAATAGGTTCAGGATTTGAGCAAACAGTTTGCAAATTATTTGGGGAATGACTGAGGGAAGGAGAGGAATACACACACACACACACACACACACACACACACACACATTCTCAATGGGGGTAATATCACCCTCAGAGGGGTGAAAATTGGTTCTTGGGGGAGAAAGAAAAAAATCTCACTCTCTTCACATATAAATCACAGAAAGTACCTACATATATATAGTACCTAACAAGCACACAGTGTTATCTGTGGTATTAAAATGTCATTGAAGGGATATTAAGAAAAATATGTCTAAGAATGAGGAGGAATTTTAGGGGAGCAATAATTTTTTTTTTAATTTTATTTATTTATTTTTTTCAGTGTTACAAGATTTATTGTTTTGCACTACACCCAGTGAGGGAGCAATAATTTTTAATGGTTGAAAAGCACTGACACCTGACACCTAACAAAGTATGGACATATGGTAGGGATTCAATACATGTGAATTGTAGTTGGTATTATCACAGTTAGTTGCCATTATGCTGGTCCTACAAACTCACTAGAGAACCGTGCCATCCCAACACGCTTAGGGAGGAGAAGGGGGTACTGTGGCAAATTTCCAGATGAAGTTAGCTTAAGGTGGATCCAGCACAAGCTAGAGGTCCAGAGTTCTAGAAAATAAGCAGATTCTTGGGGACCACTGGGCTGACCTCTGGGTGCCCAGAAGCACTTGTTGAATTGTTAAAACCCAAAGAACAAAGAACATGGCACAGATAACTGTAGGAAGTGTACAGGCCAGCACAATGCCCACTTTAATCCTCTGGGGAAAGGAAACGTTCCCAGATTCAGTTTCTTCCTGGCCAAGTACTCCATGACCAAGTTTTGTGCACATGCCTTGTTTCTCCTTACAGACGACCTGGCTTCCAGGAGGCACTCAAGAAATGAGTTAATAAGGGGTTGGGGCCAATGTTGAGCAACTTTTCATGCATGCTCCATGTGCTCTGCAGGGTGGAGGAATACTAAATAATACAATGATTACTCTTAAAACCTATGTTTATGCTACTTTTAGCTTACAAAGTGGTTTCATACGTGGTATCTTATTAAATCATCATGATAACTCTATAAGGTCAGTATTCTATTACCCACTTGAAGGATAAAGAAGCTGAGTCTTGTAGAATTCACTTATTTGTCCTCCTTACCTCCTACAAAGTAACAAGTAGCAGAGCAAAATTCCTTTCTACTGTACTATACCACTTGCAATAATACAATATGCTTGCAATAATGCTCTTCTACAGAGGAAGAAGACACATGAAATGATAAAGCTATGGAGGAAAAGCCAAGCACTGGGACTTGGGGACCCCCTTGTGAGGGATATGGGAATGTCTGAATTGACACAATCAAGTCATGCAAGAATGGATGTTATCTTCAAGGAGTATAAATCTAGCACATGGCAGAGCCTGCTGAGGCTGGTCAAAGGTATCGCTTGCCAAGTTCAGGGAAATGAAAGTCCATCAAAATAGAGCATGCAAATATCTCAAGATGATGTGAAATTTGGGAGATAAAAGACTTAGGGGCAAATGTTTAGAATAAAAATATGGTATGAAAAGTGAACCACTAGGTACACACTTGGTACAAATTTTTATTTCAGGGCCATAGCTCCAAATGTAGGAATGACGGATATTTGACTAGGAATGAAGAGAATTTTTCAAAGACTGAAAAGAATGTGTTTAAAAAAAAAAAAAAAGAATGTGTTTAGTCAGATACCAACTCATCTGGCCAAAGGGGCTGTAAATGGAAAACAGATGGGAAGGGAGGAAAAAAACACCTAGATTAAACTGAAATGGGTTTCCATGAATGACATTAAGGAGGGACTGGGAAGAATTTCAATAGTAAGGGAGGTGCCGAGTGATTCAATAAGAAAACAATTGAGAAGGACATCAGAAAGAAAACGTAGGCAGCAGATGTCCAGATATCATGCACAGAACATAAGCAACACAGCAACTTTGATATTTAGCACAGGGTGACAAACAAGACCTCACAGATACCACTGAGAGTTGGCGAAATGGAACAGATCCATGGGAACACAGTGAGAGAAGGGTGTGCTATGCACAAAGACCTGTTGGAAGGAGATGGAGCAGCACTGTAGGTTGTGATAACAATAGATTCAGAGGACTCTCTGAACACTTGGATAAAGATGAAAGAAGAGAAGAACAGAAGCAATGTTTTCATGGAAGCAGAGCTGAGCCACATGGAGGAAAGCCACAAAATTGGCAGAGCATACACAATGCAGATAGCATTTGGATACTTCGTTCAGATAAAAGCAGAGTTTTTCACTTGTCTTCCTAACAATTTCATGTCCTGGAGGGTAAAGGAAGTAATAGAAATAATTGTGCTCTGATTCCAACCAATGGGAAGAAACCATTCTTCAGAGTGGAAGGGATGGGAACCACATCATCTTCAAAGCAGGGCAAGATTGAGCTGGATAAAATGTGTACAGAAGACTTTAGGAAGCTAGACTTCAACATATTTTTTAAAATATAGGCTGGATATATATTTATAACATAGGCTGGAAACAAGTTCACAAGTTTCCAAAAGAAGACAGAACGAGGAAGTCCTTGGAAATATGACCTTGGGCAACTCCAGTGAGGAGAAAAAAATGGGGAAATTCTTCTTTAAAAAAATTGAAGTGCTGACATAGAGCTCTCTAAGCTAGAATACAGAATGAACAATGAGAAAGATGGAGGCAAATGACAATGCTATGAGACTGACATGGAACCACACAAATAGTAGCAGAAATGTTAAAATCCTGGAAGAATGAAATCATGCAAAAATGGTAAGGACCAGAGAAAGTGTTATGAACCCAGGGAATTATGATAATGGATGGTAGAAACGATGTACTATTTCTCAAATGATGTCACATTCCTTTAGGCTCCAAAAAGGACTGCAACTATGGGGTTGAAAACACAAAAAGTGTGTAAGAATACAGTGAAACCCAAGTTTGGGGAAGACATTACTGATCCCTTTTGGAATCTAATCTTGGACTAGACTTGGTGTTCCACAGTCTGTGGCCTATAGGCCTATAGGATACATTTGCCTATCTCCAAACTTTCTTCCTACTAAGTATTATTAATCATATTTCAAAAAGTTGATCTTAAAATTCTTACAGAAGCTACATATCATTCTTTTGGGTAAGAAAAATTTCTTCCAATTGCATTCTCTCTTTTCCTATCAGAGTTTTACAACTGGATACATTAAAGCTGGTTTTAATTGAAAGCTTAACTGGCTACAGAAGGATAGTTTGTAAAGTCCTCAGCAGGATCCTGTTTATACCTCTAGGCAAAGAAATCTTAATTAAGGAATTCCACCTTTACCAATGAAAATTGAAATATGTTGGAGTTTCTTAAGAGTTGTCGAGAGTAGTTTCTCTTAAAATAACTTGGAAAAAATAAGTGTCATCTTTTATAACAACTATGGGGTTAGCCCATAATCAATACACCATTTTATGAAGTTCAAGAATAGGCAAAACTGATCTGTGGGGATATAAATCATGAGAGGGGTTGCCAGGATAGATGGGACAGGGATAAAATGGAAAGGGACTCTAGTGAACTTCCTACGATGGTGGCATATTCTATTTTTCAACTGGAATGGTGGTTACATGGATATATGCATTTGTTAAAATTCATCAAACTGTCACTGTATGTAATTATCCCTCTAGAGAATACATAAAATAAATTTAATAACTCTGAGCAGTGATATGAAGAGAAAAAGGAATGATTTTCTATGATGACTTGACAGTAATTAAACAAAGCTAACATAGTCAAGGAATCAGAGAAAAGCAGAGGCTCAGAGCTTGATATTAGCAGTGCTCTTGAAGTACATTTAGAAAAAAGTATGTCTCACCAACATCCTTCAGTTGTTAATTTCCTTCCCATTGTGGAGAAAGGGCACCATTACCTTTTATCCAAGTACCAGTGGTTTATAAACTTCCATGCACATAAATATCACCTTGGGTGCTTGTTAAAAATGCAGTTTCAGGGTCCATACCTGGAGATTCTGATAAAGTAAATCTAGGTTAGTGTCTGGGAATCTGCATTTAATAAACACCCTTGGTGAGTTTGATGTAGGAAGTTCATGGACCTACACTTTGAGAAACACTTCATTTGATAATCAAATCATAAAACAAGCTACCACTTTATCTAATTTCAGGCGCTCCAGGAATCTTCTGATAATAAAGCATTTTTCCATGCCTTCACAGAAAATTGAATATTCTAATTTTTTTCAAGTCATTATTCTGTCTTTACATACATGTATTTATTGTGGTGGTAATGGTGTTTGTTTACTTCTTTATAAAACTGGGATTACACTATATAAATGTCTCCGAACATTGTATCATTTTATCATATTTTAACAGTAGTAACTCTCCTCTGATTTTATTTTTCTTCTTGGCATTTATCACCACCCTACATAATATATTTGTTTGCCTATTTATTTTCTGTTGTCTCCTGAATGACTGTGCCAGGGGAGTAATTGTTCCATAACAGAGTTCTGTTCACTATGAAAACCCAGTACCTATAATAGTGCCTGACTTACATTATTTACACATATTTGCAGAATGAATGAAAAAAATGAATGAGTAGCACTTCATTGTCAATAAATATGTTCCAAAATCATGACTTTCAATGACTAAGCAATTTTAACAAATATATACAACATAATTTGTTGAATCATTCTTCTAGCATTCAACAGTAGGGCTCTGTCTACCTTCCAATTCTTATTGTTATAATTCACAATGATATGTAACTATTACTTGTGAAAGGAAGTTCATATTTCTGAACATTCCCTTGGGAATAATACCTAGAAATAGAGTTATTATGTCAAAAATTATAAAAAATCTTAAAGACCTTTTCACATATTGCCAGTTTCTAAGAGTGTGTAGAGGACCAGAATATGCCACCCCAAAACACACCACTTTGGCATAATGATTATTTTGAGCTGGAGGCAAGAGAGGATTGACAGACGCAGAAAGAAATCTACCCAGAACCTTCCTTATCTGACCAAAATCAGGAACTTCTGAGAAATGAAGACTGCCATAACTCCCCTCTCCCAGGGAAGTTTTATAGCCATGAAAAAAGACAGAAAGCCAATACTGAAATGGACCTGCACAAAACAACCTTCTCCATTAGTTCCCCCAAATGTCTACCTTCCCATAGGTTTGCCACCCTAAGAAGCCTATAACCTTTTTCCTTCATCTTGTCACTTCTCTATGAATTCACTGTGCTTTGCTAAGATGCTTTTTTCCCCAAGTTCTAACCACCTCTTTGAGTTACACATCACTAAGTTCTCCTATATATAGCAATGTTGGTGTTATTAAATTCTTCTGTTTTTTTCTTCTTAATCTGCCTTTAGTTGGTCTAATCTGCAGGGCCCTACCCAATGAACCTAAGATGGATAGAGGAAAAAAAGCTATTTTCCTCCCCAATAAGTGTAAAAGAGGAAGACACCAGGTCTTTTAAAGGCTTAGATTCAAATGGCACAGTATCACTCTCACTGATCTACTGGCTAAAGTCCAGCTTTGATGTGGGAGGGGACTATACAAGGATGTAGTGCCAGCAAGCCTTCTTAATGGGAACATTTTTATGTAACTATCACATCACCCTTTTTGGTTTTCCAGAGTTCTTATAGCTTTTCTTTTAATTGGATTATTTCAAAAAAGATTTGGAGGAGAAAAAAAATAGTGAATTCTTCATTTTAATTCACCATCTTCAAAGGAGAAGTTGAGTATGTGCTTTGAAAATGGCTATGTACAGTATTTCAGGGTATTTATATCATTCTTTTTATATATATATGTATCATGTAATACAACATTTACAATAATCCTCATTCTTCAATCCTGTCAATATCACTTAATTGAAAAAATATTTTTTTCTTTGACAATGAAATTCCTTAGAATAAGTACATTCAATTCCATAATTCAATAAACATTTTTTAAATGCCTATTATGAGCTGGTCCTACAATTAAGGGGCGGGGTAGGGGTGCCTGGGTGGCTCAGTGGGTTAAAGCCTCTGCCTTTGGCTCAGGTCATGATCTCAGGGTCCTGGGATTGACCCCACATCGGGCTTTCTGCTCAGCAGGGAGCCTGCTTTCCCCGCCTCTCTGCCTACTTGTGATATCTCTCTCTCTCTCTCTCTGTCAAATAAATAAAATCTTTAAAAAAAAAAAAAGGTGCAAGTAATATTTTCAATGCCACAGTCAGTAACTACAAATAAGTTATTTGTATTTAAAAAAATAAGTATTTTTTAAGTGCACTGAGCTCTTGTTAAATGCATGGTACTGTGAGGGATATAAAGGATTATAAGACACAGTGCTCTTCAAGGGGCTTTGCAATATGGAAAATTATCAAATATAATAAAAATGAACATCTAGTATCCACATGCAAAAAAAAGGAAATTGGCCCCTCTATAACACCATAAACAAATTTGACTCAAAATGGATCAAAGACCTAAACATAAGATCTAAAACTATAAAAATTTTGGAAAAAAACACAGAGGAAAACTTCATGACATTAGAAGTGACAATTTCTTGGACATGACACCAAAAGTACAGGTTACAAAAACAAAAATAGATTGGATTTCATGAAAATTAAAGAGCTTTGTGCATCAAAGTACACTACTATTGTCTGAGTATTTGTGTCCCATCAAAATTCATATGTTGAAATCCAAACCCCCAAGGTGATGGCATAAGGAGGTGGGGCCTCTGGGTGGTGATTAGGGCATTAGGGCAGAGTCCTCACGAATGAGATTACTGCCCTTATAAAAGAGACTCTGGAGAGAGCTCTCAGCCCTTTCAGGACACAGTGAAAAGACTGCCATCTATGAACCAGGAAGTGGACTCTAACCATGCACTGAATCTTCCAGTACCTTGATCTTGGACTCCCTAGCTTCCAGAACTGTGGGAAATAAATTTCTTTTGTTTATAAACTAACCAGTTTACAGTATTTTGTTATCATGGCCTGAAAGGGCACATAATATTAATAGAATTAAAGGCAACTCACAGAATTGGAGAAAATATTTCCAGATCCCATATCTAACTAAGGATAAACAATCAGAATACATAGAGAACACCTAGAATTCAACAACAAAAAAACACCCCAATTCAAAAATGGGCAAAGGAATTGAATAGACCTTCCTCCAAAAAAGATACATAAATAGTCATGAAGCTCATGAAAAGATGCTCAGCAGAATTTGAATTCTTAAGAGGCAGAAGTGATTTGCCTACCACATTGGCAAAAAAAAAAAAAAAAAGGAAATTACAGAGCTTATTAAGTTTTGGCTCGGGTCGGGGGAAAGTGGTCATCTCACATAGTGTTGATGGGAACATACGTTGCCAAGTCAATGTGGATAGAATTTTGGTAGGACCTATTAAAAATACACAATCTCTACAATGCAGCAACTTTACCTCTTTGCATCTTTCACAGAAAAATTCTTAGACATATGCATGGAGGAGGAAACTGAAGCACAGGAAGTTAAGAACCTTGACCAGAGTAATCTCATAATTGACACAAGGGCTAAAAGTCAATCTGTTAGGCATTTATAAAAACACCTGGGCACATAATAAGCACAACTAATGGTATTTTTCCCATGAATTTTCTGTATAAACCTTTTATGCTTTTGCTTAATTAGATCACAATGCTTTTCTTTCCAATTTCTGAGTATTTTATATATTAAGGTTATTAAATTTGTCACATGCTGGAAATATTTTCCAGTTGGTTGCATGCTTGTTATTATGTTTACATTGTTATTACATGATGAGGTCATGAAATCTTTATGTAATCAATTCTATTAATTATATGTAATTACATATATATCTACAAATAATTATATATACAACTAGTTTATATATAAACTAGAAACTATAAAAACAATTTCATATAACAATAAATACACAAGAAAAGATTTAGCAGTGGGACAATTGCTATCTAAACTTCAAACACTTTGGGTCCTGGGGCTCATCTTAATTAATACATAGTGTAACAATTCTGCAAAACACAGGCAGGCATATATAGCAAAACCAGAAATAATCAACATGAGTCCATGGAAAAAGAACACACACTTTCCATTTAAAGTTTAAAAAAGAGGGGCACCTGGGTGGCTCAGTCGTTAAGCATCTGCCTTCAGCCCAGGTCATGATCCCAGGGTCCTGGGATCGAGCCCCGCATCAGGCTCCCTGTTCAACAGGAAGCCTGCTTCTCCCGCTACCATTCCCTCTGCTTGTGTTCCCTCTCTCGCTGTGTTTCTCTCTGTCAAATAAATAAAATCTTAAAAAAATAAATAAAATAAAATCTTTAAAAATAAATAGTTATTAGTGCAAAATTTAAAAAAAGAAAAGTTTAAAAAAGATGTTTTTTAAATGCTCTAAAGAGAGTTTCTTCAGAGAAGCTCATAGAATTGTATTAATTTATTCCTAGTTTCCTTTATGACAAGGTAACATTCTAATTCTACTACAATTTGCAGAACATTTGGCCAATACATAGATTAGATAACCAGCTGTGGAATAGAGATAGAGCTGAAAAGATGCTGAGTCCCCGTGTCCATCTCCCACCCCAGCCAGAGTTAATCAAGCCTCACTGCCTTCCTAGAGCCTGCCCCAATCGCAGCACATCACACAGTTACTTGTTTGTTTCTCCTACTAATTTCTTGAGGGCAGAAGGAGCCCAACTTAGGTAGGGCCTAGCATATCACTGCTTCCCAATGAATACTAAGGGAAAAATAATAATAAACTAATTAACAAATAAACATGATTTCACCAAAAAGCCAGCTATGATTTTTAGCTCCAAAGACAAATCAGGTATACTTGAAATAAATCATGAATTAAAATCAACTTTAGCTGGAAATGGAAAAGCCTGTCAAATGAGAAACAGAATGTTGAGCTGGGAAAAACGAGAAGAAACAAAAGAACCAAAACTGTTAAACATATTGAACTTTAGCAAAAGATCTATTTCACAATTTATTGCTAACAGTTTTCCTAGTCTTGCAAAACAAATGGGAAAATCAGTTCAAATGAGAAAAAGGAATGTTGGGTTGTGTAAATGATATTGTTTAAACATAAAACATGTGAATGCCAGGCCTTTGCCCCACTGGCTGGATGACTACACCATTAAATCAACATTTCATGTCATAGTTAGATAACTATGCTGAGGAAAGTAGTTTTGGAGGTATTCATGTACAGTGTATGAGAACTGAAATTCAAGAAGTTAAGAACCAGCTATATTGCTAAATGGCTTTCCAAGAGGTTGTAAACTCACTAGCAAACTATGAAAACATCTTTCCCACACACTTTGGGTATTTGGGGAGGTTACGGAGTCTTAATCATTAATTTTAACACAAAAGTTTCGCCTTGTTTTAATTTGCTTTTATTCATGGGTGGCTCAATTTTCCTTTCATTATTAATTGAGTTTTGTTTCTGTTTCCAGGCACTTTTCCTGGTGCTTAAAGTATGGGAGGGGGCAAAGCAGACAAAGAGCCCTGTCTTCCAGCAGGAGAGACAGACACTACACAAGAAACACAATAGATATATAAAGTAGCATGTTAGAAGACAGTAAGTTTAATAGGGGAAAAAAGGAAAGCAGGGTAAGGAGCATGAGAATGTTGGTGCTGGGCAGGGAAGTGTGGGGCATTTTGTCACATTAAGTAGGATGATAAAAGGGTCAGGGCAGGTTTCACTGAGAAGGTGAAGTTCAAAGATTGGAGGAGGTGAAGGAGAGGGTTTATCTATCTATAGAAGAGTGTTTCAGGGAGACCACAAAAGATCAAGGTGGGAGTGGACCTGGCCAGTTCAAGGGACAGTAAGGAGGCCAGTGCAAGTAGAATGCAGTGAACTTGTGGAAACGTGTAGCTAAAAAAGTCAAGAAAGTAATGAACAGGAGGAAGGAGGAAAGGCATTGTAAAGACCTGGGATTTTACTCATTGAAGTGGGGAACCATTACAGGGTTTTGCGTGTAAATGAATTGATCCAACTACTGTAATTAGAACAGACTTTGAGAATGCAAGAGTAGAAATATGATGGGCACATGAATGGAGTGACCATGGTGGCAGAGATGGAGGCTAGGCATAGTCTCTTGGCATGAACTCTCAGTAAGGCTGATCTAGCTACCATCACCTCTGAATATCCAAACTGCCAGAAAGAGAGACCAGTATTGAGTTCCCAGTATAGTACTATTCTTTGAATGATCAACCAGTCACTTAGTGGGAAGTTGACTGCGTTGGGCAATTTGCATAGCGTAGAGCCAATTCGTTCTGACAAGAAAAGACATTTATTCTTGGTGTAGGTTTACATTTCCTGCCAGCAGAGCTTTAGCCTGCATCACCATACAGGAGTTTACAGAGTACCTGATCCACAGACATGGAACCCCACCCATCACAGCATCCAACCAGGGACCCACTGGTCCCTATGAAAGTTTGGGAGTGATCTCATGATCATAGGACCTGTTGGTCTTTTCATATACCACCCTCTCCAGAAGAGCCAATCTGACAAAGCAATGGAATGGCTTGCTGATGATACGGCTGAAGTACCACCTCAGAGACAAAACTGTGCAGGAGGTTTTCATTCTCCAGGATGCAATCTACACACTGAATCAGAAAACCCTACAGGGCACTCTGTCCCCAGTAGGAAGACCAGGTGGGTCTAGGAACCAAGGCAGGGAAGCAGGAGTGGTTCCATTTACCACTCCCAGTGACCCACTGGGTACCTTTCTGCCCCCTTGGAGGGACACCCTACAAAAGCAATGACCTTGTAGCAAACACACTACCAACCACAAAGAAGAATAAATTCCCCAACTTCACTCTTTTTTGCTCACTCCTATCTCCTGCAGGGACTCCCCAGGAAGCCAGCTATGGTAGTCCATATAGGTCAGCCTTCTTGGAATCAACTGCTGGGCAAAGAAGAGGGAAAAAAAGAATGATGGGGAAAAGAATGAAAGATATCTGGTACCATTCTCTGTAGCAACTCTATTTCTTCTGAGCACTACTGATCCTCTTCATGTGCTTTTTAAAAAATAGCACTTATCACCTGATAGATTATAAATATTTTTGATTTTTAGTTCATTATCTATTCATCCACTATCCCACAGAATATAAACTCCATGAGGACAGGGACTTTGTTTTGTTCCCTATTGTATCCCCAACACCCAGAGGAGTTCCTGGCATAGAGAGTCTCAATAACTATTTGCTGAATGAATGGCTTGAAGACTGGCATTTTTGTCCTAGCATTTTCTTTCTTTCTCTCTCTCTCTTTCTTTCTTTCTTTCTTTCTTTCTTTCTTTCTTTCTAGATTTTTATTTATTTGAAAGAGAGTGAGAGAGAGCACGAGAGGGGAGAAGGTCAGAAGGAGAAGCAGACTCCCCATGGAGCTGGGAGCCCGATGTGGGACTCGATCCTGGGACTCTGGGATCATGACCTGAGCCGAAGGCAGTTGCTTAACCAACTGAGCCACCCAGGCGCCCCTTATCCTGGCATTTTCTAAGTCAGCAGTTGCTATATCTCAGCTTGCTCATCTTCTTCCCTGAAATCATTTGACTGACTTCCAAAAACGCAAGCAAAATTACCTGGCTTGTTCCCAAGTATTTGGAATCAATGACTCCCACACATCTTTTTATCTTGGCCCAATAGCTCATGGAGAAGCCCAAGGCCTATCCTACAAGGCCTTGCTCACAAGCATCCTCACCCGTGGCCTCTAGTGAAGTCCTATCATCTGTCATGTAAATCATGGGACTCTAGGTAAAAGCAATTACGTCTAACAAGGAGGCATACAGCCTATCTAACCTGAGATATTGAGCCAAGAGTGCTTATGTCTGGCATACAGTTTTTCCAAAAATTAGAAGAAAACAAAAACAACTTTTTATCCGAACACTGTACTTTAGAAAATGTATCAGGTGAATCTTTCAATTGGCATTTAAAATCTACTGCTGCCACAACTATTTGGGGGGATATATTCTTTTTTTTTTTAAGATTTATTTATTTATTTGACAGAGAGGAGAGAGATCACAAGTAGGCAGAGAAGCGGGCAGAGAGAGAGAGAGGGAAGCAGGCTCCCTGCTGAGCAGAAAGCCCAATGTGTGGCTTGATCCCAGGACCCTGAGATCATGACCTGAGCCAAAGGTAGAAGCTTTAACCCACTGAGCCATTGCGCCCCTGGGGGGATATATTCTTGTACATATTTAGAATATGTCTAAAGACACTCAAAACAATTATTATTTCTAGGAAGTGGGCAGGGGGACGTATTTTCAATCAATCCCTTTCTATATTGTTTATTTATTTATTTTGCCATGAGCAAAATAGTTTTTTTTAAAAAACATACACTAATATATGAAGAGGCATCTCTCACCTCCTTTTTTTTGAAGATGGAAAATAGTTGTAACAGAAAAGGTTTTAATTTTATAACAAATAAATATAATAAAATTATATTGAGTACATTTACTATTATAAAAATAAATTCTAATTTAATTATATGTGAATTTATAATAAAACTATAATAAATTATAAAATGGTTTCACATAGTTTCTTACAATTGTTTAAATTTTAACTAAATTGACTCGTTTTAATTAAAGTGACTTCACCATTTTTTCAGCCAATGTATATTAAGCATTAACACTGTGCTACACTCTAAAGATACCATTCTGAACAAGATTGACACAGCACTTGGCCTCATGGAACTTACAAGTGAGCTGGGATTCAGTCAACATAAGCTACTGAGCACCTGTGTTCTGGGCACTGATCTAGGTGCTTGGGAAAGAACCACGAGTAAGGCGAGTGAGTTCCTCTCCCCAAAAAGGAGAGATGGGAACTGAGCAGTAATGTGAGACAGACTATAAACAAGTTGAAAAATAATCATTTCAGGTAGATCCATGAAAAAACTTAAGCCAGGGTAATGCTGTACCTATCTCATGGAGTTTTGTGGGGGCTCAAATGAGATTATCCATGTAAAGTGGATAGTGTCTTACCTAAAGAGTTAACATTTGTTTATCATTTATCATGGCAATTGTTGAAGAAGTCCTCTCTAAGGAAGTAAAACATGACCTGGAATTTGAAAGATGAAGAGTTAGTCATTTGAAGATGTAGGAAGAGAGGGTTTCAAGCAGAAGTGATCTCAACTGCAGAGTCCCACAGGTTAGAACCAGCTTAGCCTACCTGAAGTGAAAGAAAGTGAGGTGCAGAGGGATGCCAGTAAATGAGAGGGAGAGAGAAGAAAAGAGATGAAGCCAGACAATTTGGCAGGAGTCAGATCATGTGAACTCTTCAAAGCCAGGTAAAGAGTCTGAACTGTATTCTAAAGTGTAATTAGGTATTAAGAATAGATGTGACATGATTTGAATTATGGTCGAAAAAGACTACTCTGACTGCTGGGAGAAAAGAGAAGCGGAGAGACCAGCTGGGAGGCAGGTGAAGGATCATGATGGATTAGCCTAGGGTTGGAGAACTAGAAATGGTGAAAATGGCTGAATTTGGGATATAATTTGGAGAATAAAATTGACAGGACTCGATAATGGATTACATGTGGTGGGTGAGGAAATAGGAACAGAGGAGAGATTTACCAGCGATGATGACTAGATTTTTGGTCTGAGCACCTGGGTAGATGATTGTGCCCTGACCTATAGGGGGGGGAAAACTGGTAAAGGGGCAGGTTTGAAGAGAGATCCAGAGAAAAATCAATGGTTCTGTTTGGCCATGATAGACTTCAGACACTTCTTATACTTTAAGTGAAAGTATTCCGTAGGCAACTGGTTAACTCTATCTACAGCTAGGGGGACAGGTCCTGGCTGGAGGTATTTCAAAACAAAGGACAAGATGAGATCACCTGGTGACTAACAGTAGATATACAGAAATACAGAGGGCAGAGGATTAGATACTGAATTACAATACAGGGACATATGTGCTGTGAAAGGGGAAATTCCAGGTTAGTGGAGAGGGAAGTTGGTTAGGGAAAGTTCCATGGAAGAATTATATCTGAGCTCTTAAATACAGGAAAAACTAAGCAGTGACACTGTATCAATCAGGATGATGGCACAGAGATGTAATTTGCAATTGGTTGCATGGTTGGTGATCTACCTGTAACTTTCCTTTATACTCGAACCAGCTTATGTCAAACGTGCCACATGCTACCTTATTAAGAGGCAGAATAGCCGGGCACCTAAGAGCACATGCTCTAAAGTGATTCTGTTATGGTTAAAATGCTGGATCTGTCACTTACTAGGTGGGTGACTCCGGGCACATTACTCAGCATCTCTGTATTCCCACTTTTCTTATCTGTAAATGGGCATACTACAAACAGCTGACTCCTTATGCAATTCTCACTTATGTTCCTTGTCTTTACATACATTAGTCAATACCCCCCTCCAATAATCAATGGAGTTGAGTTCTATTATTATTCCTACCTTATTGACGAGGAACTGGAAGCACATTTACCCATTCCACTAATATTTATTGTATGCCTGCTGTAAGGCACGTTTCTCCATGCTAGAGATACGTCAGTTAACACAAAAAAATCCTCGCCTTTGTGCAGCTTCAGTCTGGGGCTTGGAGAAAAAGATGACAAAGATCGTATCTATATTATATAGTAACGCTATGGAGGTAACAGAGTAGGATACTGGAGCTAGGGAAGTTGCGGTTTTAAGCCGAGGATTAGGGTGGACTTCACTGAAAAGGTGACATCTGAGCAAAGACTTGAAGGAGGGGAGACAGTGAGCCACCCGGCCATCTGGGTAAAGAGAACTCATAAGCGGGGGCAGCAAATGCAAAGTCAGGCCTTTAGACGGGAGCAAGTGCCTAGTACCAACAACCCCAAGAGCCGGGGAGAGGAAGGAAAGGAGGTGAGAGGCAGGGGCTATGTATCCAGTTCCAAGAACTGAGACTTTTACTTCTCGGTGAAAGGAGCCACTGCATAGTTCTATCCACAGAGGAGTTGGAGAACTTGACCTCCTCTATCTGTCCTACTTGGGCCCAAGTTCCGCCTACGAAGTCCGGCACTGCGGTCTGCACTCTAAGGAGTAAGGAATCCGAGTCGCCACCACAAAGGCTCATCCACACAGAAAGCGTCCGGTAAGCGCCGGCCCAGTGCCTTGGTTACCACGAGCCTTTCTCTTAAACCCCGCCCCAACCTACCGCCCTCCAGTTCCCCAGCTCCAGACTTCGGCTTCCACTTAGCGCGGTCTCCACGTAGCGCTTCCCCGGCTACGGGTTGCGCAACTCAGGCAGCCGGGAGGAGTCTGGTCGTAGGCGGAGCAGCGGCGGGCTGGAGAACGCCCCGGCTGCAGACGCCACAAGGAACCCCCGAGAGCCCTCCAGACGCCTACTGACTGCGCCTGTGCACGCCCGATCCAGGCCGCCGACATTCCAGAGCCGCAATCCGCCCCGCCCCAATTCCGGGGCGGAGTTCTTGACCGCGCCTGCGCATATCCTCGCCGCACCCTACGCCTGCGCGCTTCGTCAGCCTGGCCCCATCCCCCAGAGTTTTTCGGGTGGGGGAGGGGGCGCGTCTCGGCGAGTCACGTTGATGGCAGCCACCAGCCTGTGGTGAACTAGCGGATTCTCTGCTTCTCTCGTAGAGCCCCTCGCGCCTCCTGCAGATTCAGTAGCCGGCGTCGGGCGCGTGAGGAAGCACGGCGGCCAGAACTCGCGAGGAAGGCCGCAGTCGCGGAGGTAGCGGCGCGGCCCGGGCCCAGAGCTGGGGGACAGGCCGCTCCGCAGGGCGAATGTGACAAGCCCCCACCCCCACCGCCTTCCTCCAGAGTGCGCGAGGAGCGCGGGCGACCCCGGGGCCCCGCCAGGCCACAGACCCCGCCCAGCGGCCAGCACCCAGAGCAGGCCCGGCAGCGGAGCTGCGCGCCAGCACCATGCTGGTCACCCTGAAGACCCTCCAGCAGCAGACCTTCAAGATCGACATCGACCCCGACGAGACGGTGCGAGTGGCGGGGAGCGTGGGGCCCGGGCGGGGCGGGGGCGGCCGCGCGCGGGGGAGCGCGAGGGGCCCGTCGGGCCTGGGCTAGGGACTGCGCGCCGGTTCTGTGCGCCGGGCCATGGGCTCAGTCCGGAGCAGGACCGGGCAGCGTGGCCGAGTGGGGAGAGCCCTTAGCACACCCGGGAGTGAGCGGCGAGCGTGGGGCTCGGGCCCGGGGCGCAGGATAAGGCCTGCTAGCCTTGGGCAGGGTCTGGGCTCCTGGCCCTGGCGGTGTACGGCCCACCCGAGCTTTCGGAGTTGGCGACGGGCTTTGTGGCAGGAGTAAGGGAAAGCAGTGGCCGGACGCCGAATCCCTGGTGGCAGATGGCGTGGAGCACACGGCCGCGGGGCACAGGAGGCCTGGGCCTGGAAAGCTCTCGATAGTGGGGCTGGAGGGGGAGGGGAGGTCAAGGCTTCCTCGGTGATGGAGTCGGTCTCTCTGGGTCCTTGGGTGCGGGAGGGAGATGTAGACGTCGTCACTACCCCTGCGTGGACCGGGTTGGGCGCTAAAGTCTAGGAGGTGGTAACTGGAGAGAATGAGCTTTAAAAAAAGATATCAGGTTCCGTCAGCCGCAGAGTGAAAGGTGAGTGGAGAGGGGTGTTGAAAATGAATTATTGCTCCCTCCTCCACAGGATTGGTGACCCTTGTTGTATTCGCATATACTATCTTGAATCCTGTAGCCGCAGTTCTCCCGCCACCGAGCCCACACCCATACGTAGATTGCACTTTCAGGCCTCTTTGGTGGTGAAGATTTTTTTGTTAGAGCCCTTCATATCCAGGTTCAAACTTACCTCCAGATTAATGACTCCTCTTGTGTTTTAAGTCTTGTAATGTCGGTACTGGAAACCCTGCACTCTTCCCCCAGTCCTCAAATAGCATTTCAGGGTAGAAAAAAAGAAAATAAAAACTTTGAATCCTTCTGCAGTTAAACCCTTGAACGCTTCAAAAGTCCACGTGGTAGATTCTCGTGCCATTTTATGTATTTGTGACTGCAACAAGAGCCACAGTGTTAAAGTCAATACAACTTTATGCCAAGAATCTAAATATGGCACCGGTGTAAATCTGCTTTTGTTTTGAAATTGTGGTTCTGTACATCATTAAGATTGTCCAGCTGCTTTCTGCCCATCTTTTTAAACTATTTTAAAAATATTTTAAAAAATAGTTGATTCTAGTTTTGGTGGAGGTCAGGGGTCTTGGTGTTAGATCAGTTCCATTTGTGCTTCTCTAACTTATTTGCAATGTACCTGCCTTTTGGAGATTTGAGGATTATTAAATGGTGTTTAATTGGTGGTCAGTAAATGAAATCGTTAACAAACGGAAACCTTTGGGTGAGGATACAGTTTTATGTTTTACCTGTTTCATTTAATTTGACGTTTTGTGCCTCTTCAATTATTTAAGAAACATAGTTCCCAATCTTTTTAGAACTGTGGCACAAAATAATTTTATTGCAAGAATATGTAAAAGTATACTTTGTGATAAATTCTTAAAGTTACAGGAGATAGCAGTTATAGATGAGAAACTGACAATACCCTCTGGATAGATGTAACTAATAGAAGTCAAATTTTGCTTGAATTTTTCTTTATTGCTGAATGTGTACTAATAATAAGTTAAAGGATGACAGTTTAAAATGCAGCTGTCCAATGTTTTCAGACAAAACTTTTCATAAAATGTCTATTTGATTTTGGTTTTTTGCAGTAATACTGGTGCAGCAGGAACTTTACCAGCTTACAGTATTCAGAATTAACTCCAGAATTACCGAAACCTAAAGGAGGTTTTGTAAATATCTGTGGGTTTACTGAAGTTATGCAGTAACTTTTCTACAGCTCCACTGACTGTTCTATGGTATTTAGATAGCTTTTTTGGCACTTTGTGCATTGTTTATCTTAGAGCCAGTATTGTATTTGTATATGCTCCTCACTATGTTTTTTATTTACCAGTTATAAAGAATGTCTTGACTTATATGATTTATAAATATTCTTCTAAAAGTGTATTTTCAGAAAGACCATTGTTACAGAGAGTGGCTTTAACTTTTTGTTCCTATTTGTCTAAATATATTTTTGTTCCTATTTATATAAATATAAAAACTAATACTGTGGGGCACCTGAGTAGCTCAGTGGGTTAAAGCCTCTGTCTTCAGCTCAGGTCATGTCTTAGGGTTCTGGGATTGGGCCCCGCATCGGGCTTTCTCTCCTCTCTGTTAAATAAATAAATAAAATATTTTTTAAAAAAATTTAAAAGAGACTAATATTGTTAGTCTGGAGCAAGAAATGAAGACATTTAATCAGTGGTATGTGGAGCATTTACATTAAAATGACTTGTAGGATTTTTCTTTCTTTTTTCTTTCTTTTTATTTTAAAAAAGCTTTTATTTTTAAGTAATGTCTACACCCAATGTGGGGCTCAAACTTAAAATCCTGAAATTGAGAATCCTGTGCTCCACCCGCTGAACTAGCCAGGCACCCGTTGTAGGATTTCATTTTAATGGACTTAAGTTTCAGAAATGTGTATAGTGGTTTTTTTAATATCTATTTTTGATACAATATTTAGGTAAAATCCCTCTAAGAAAAGAAACAATGAAAGTTATAATAATATAGAGAGACTCTTAAGTGTCCTGTTTCTAATTTGTTGTGAAAATTAGGTAACCAAGGTTATTAGAAATAGGTCTAAAATAAAGGGGATAAAATAGATTTTAGTGAGACCTGTGGGGAGAGCAACATAAAATGAAGTTTTTGCTCTCAGAGACCTCGATTTTGGCTACTTAAAGTTTTGTCCTTGTTTGATTTTTACTAGAAGGAACTAAGGAAATTAAGTAACCTGAAGTGGCCAGTATAGAAATAGAAACGATGAGCAGGGGGCACCTGGGTGGCTCAGTCGTTAAGCGTCTGCCTTCGGCCCAGATCAGATCCCAGGGTCCTGGGATCGAGCCCCGCATCGGGCTCTCTGCTCTGCGGGGAAGCCTGCTTCTCCCGCTACCATTCCCTCTGCTTGTGTTCCCTCTCTCGCTGTGTTTCTCTCTGTCAAATAAATAAAATCTTTAAAAAAAAAAAGAAACGATGAGCAGGAACAAAAATGAATGCAAACATGAAAAGACTGAGATAAGAGGAATCATGGGAGTGATTCATTTGTTGAACATGTATATGTTTAGTGGTCTGAGTGTCAGCACTGGAGTACAGGTCCATATGGAATGTGATGGGTCTTTGGGGAGCCTTCATGACCTAGTAGCTCGAAAGCTATAGAGTAGATGTACAAAGTGGGGAAAGCAACAAAATTTGTTTTTATATTGTTTGTATTAGCTTTTAGTTTTTGAATGCTGAAAATCCTCTCCCCCTTGTACAGCTGCCAGAATTTTCTTAACACTTACTAGCCATTTTGTGTCATTTACTTGACCGTTCCTGTGCACTGCCTTTAGTGTAATCGGTGCATGTTTTTACTATAATAGTAATCTATCTCCTCTTATAGTCAAACAATACAGAAGCAAAATGAGAAGGTTGGATGGGAAGGCCATTGCTAAAAGAACATCCTTAATTGTGTGAAGTTTTATTTTAGAGAGATTTACTGTAAAAAAAAATTTAATCTATATAAAGCATACTGTGATGTCTAATAGACTGCTATGTGTATAAAATTTTTAAAAATTTGAAAGTTGGTGATGTGATGAATGGACATATAGAGGAAAATGAAGTACATAGGTTTTCTTAAAGCTTAAATCCAAAGTTATTTTGTTTTGTGGTTACTTCAGTCATTAATTGAGAACAGGTATATTAAATAACAAAAATTGAGATGATTGTAATACATTGCACATTTTATTGTATCACTAATAACGATGACAAGAAAGAGTATGTGATACTAAGATTTAATTCTTTAGTATGCTAACCCTTGTCACTGTTGGGTGCTTTCAGTAAGTGGAAAAACAATAGTAAGTTTGAGATTACATTTTAAATAAAGAAGCTGAAATGCAGTTATAATAGTACATAAATGACATCAAAGCTGTTGTATGTATATGTTGGAAGTTTTGGGTAAAAGAACTGTAAAGATACAGTAGTTATAATTATTGTGGATAGCACATTTAATGTACCACCCAGTAATGTGTAAAGAATTACCTTGCTTTGTGATTTATTTGTATAGTATTGGTGATTATGCTGTAAAATATTGTTTAGTACTTGTTCTGTATATGGTATTTGTTAGCCATCATTAGCAACTTGTTCCTATTGTGGTTTATTATATTTTAATATACTTGTGCTGGAGATAGTACTTTATTATAGAAGTTTCCTAGATTATTAATATATTAAGAATAATAAATGTATAAGAATACTGTATCACAGGGGATGGGGCACCTGGGTGGCCCGGTCAGTTGAGGGTCTGACTCTTGGTTTCGGCTAAGATCATGATGGATGGAGGGTCTGGGATGTCGAGCCCCACGTTGGGCACTGTGCTCAGCAGGGAGTCTGCTTGAGATGCTCTCTCTTTTTGAAATAAATAAGTAAATCTTTAAAAAACCATATCACAGAGATGAAATTAAGGTTTCTTGGAGTATTGGTAAAGCATAACACAGGAAGTACCTGGGAAATCAGGTATGGTTTCTGCCAGACTTTTTCTCTTCCTATACCTAGCACACAGTGGACATTTAATAAACATCTTCTGAATTAATTGGATACATTCTTTAAGTGATCCCTCGGTATTTGCATGTTGATTCATTTATTTAATACTTGTTGAGTACTTAATAAACATTCAGTCCTACTGTCATGGTGCATATATTACAGTGGAATAAACGCGTTAAAAAAACAAATTGTAATAACCAGATAATGCTAAGAGCTATGTAGAGAATTGAAATAGGGTGAGGTAATGTGATAGTGTATGACTGGGTGGCTACTTATAAATTGATTAATCACTGAAGGGCCTTTTGAATACAGTAACATTTAAACTGATATCTGAATAATAATAAGCACTCAGATGGTGAAGAGTGTTTTCTGTAGGGAAAGACCTGTAAGAGTGTAGGGAAGAGAAGTAATAGATCAGAGTTAGGCAAGGGGCCAGAGCCTATAAGGACTTTAAAGTAAGCTAGGGGTTTTCACGGTAAAATAGGAAGCCTTTGGGAATTTTAAAGCAGAGGAGAAATTTTTTATTTTATGATTTTAAAGGTTACTTTGCTCGATGGAAAATGGGATAGTAGGATGAGCAAGAGGGATACAGGGAGACCAGTTAGGCTAGTATAGTAGTCTTAAAACAGTCAAGGCTTAACTAGAG
This sequence comes from Procyon lotor, assembly GCA_028646535.1. Taxonomy (NCBI): domain Eukaryota; kingdom Metazoa; phylum Chordata; class Mammalia; order Carnivora; family Procyonidae; genus Procyon; species Procyon lotor. Next base: position 56,307,324 of record CM053615.1, read on the forward strand.
AAATAGGAGCCACAGATATGGAGAACAGTGGATGGATTTGAGATGTGTTTGGGAGGGTAGAGTTGAGAGAATTTTTGTTGGGTTGGAGTGGGGGAAAACTGAGAAATTGAAGATTAAGCCTGGATTTTGGTTGTATAAATTATGTGAATACTTGTGGTCTTCCTGAGATGTGGAGGGCTGGAAAGGGAGCAGGTTTGGGGTTGTGTGAACCGAAGACCTAAGTCTAAGATGCCTATTAAACATTCGAGTAAAGATAACAAGTAGATTTCTTAGGAATCTATATTCCTGAGAGAAATTTGGATTAGAGATAGAGCCCTGACAATAGGCAGCGTATGTGGTTGACTTCAATCCATGGAATGGGATGAGGTCATCTAACAATCTTTTTCAATGTCCATTGCTTATGTAATTTGAACCCTAAATTATCCACTATATGTAATTAATTGTATTCTTCTAGAATTGAAGAACAATGCTGAGGATGTAGCTAGGTAATAGAGTGGGACCTGGGGTTGAAACCTGGAGATGGAGTAAAAAAGGTCAGTCAAGGAACAATCTTTGAGGTAGGAAGAATCCAAGAGAAGATGTTCCAAGGAGAAGGAAAGGATCAAATGTGTCTGCTGCTTGAGAATTTAAGAGACATACCCCTTGGTTTTGACAATTTGGAGATTATTAGTTATCCTGACAAGTAATCTTCATGGAATGGTGGAGCCAAAATTTATGTCTGAGTGGATTGAGGAATGAATGGGAGATGAGGAAATGCAGATAGTAACTATGGACATATATTAGTTATCTTGACATTGTCGTGTTCCCTGATGTAGCTGCTTTTATCTCTGTGTTAAAAACATGTGAAAATCGGGACACCTGGGTGGCTCAGTCCTTTAAGTGTCTGCCTTTGGCTCAGGTCATGATCCCAGGGTGCTGGGATTGAGTCCACATCGGGCTCTCTGCTCAGCAGGGAGCCTGCTTCCCCTTCTCCCTGTGGGCCTGCTCCAGCTTGTACTGTCTTTCTCTCTCTCACTTGCTCTCTGTCTCTCAAATAAATAAAATCTTTATTTAAAAAATGTGAAAAAAGTGCTCGCTTCGGCAGCACATATACTAAAAAATGTGAAAATGATCACAATTCTGAGCTTCACAACATGTGATAGACATTGTTTAAAAAAAGACATCGACACCAGAATTGTGGAAAATAATGTAGTAATGTATGTTTTAAAAAGAAGAAATGACTGCCAATGTGATTAGTAACTTGCTGCCGTCACAAGTCAGTGGCAAAAGAAGAAATGACTGCCAATGTGATTAGTAACTTACTGCCATCACAGAGTACAATTCCTTTAGTATCTATGAAAGATGGTCTTGCTGAGACCCTGGTCTTGCATTCCTTAATCTCTCACCTAGTGATCTTTCCTTCTTTGCTACCTCAATTACTCAGTCCCATGACTGGTAACTAGATCTTATTGCCGGTAACTGTAGCCATTCCCCCATCCCCAGTAATCTGTTTTTAGTATCCTACTTTACCTTTCTTCTGATTCCAGTTCTGTTGAGACTATAATTCATTTTATCCACACTTCTTTTTGCTGGCCCTCCCTTTATGTTATTGCTTCCATTCTTGCCCAGCTAAAATAGGGTCAGTCATGATAATCACTGTCTTGCAAGGGTCAGCATAGCATGTCTCTTGAACCAGGCTGCCTGAGTTTCAATCCTGGCTGTAGCACTTGCTCTGTGACCCTGGGCAAGTTACCCAATAATGTACCTGTCTCCTCATCTTAAAATGAGAATACTGCTACTGGAACTACTAACCTCAAATAGTTATTTGGAAGGTTTTACGAGTTTGAGAGCGTACACATAAAACCGTGACCTTACTTGACAACATGGTCCCACTCTCACTTCATTGTTTTTGCTTGGAAAACCCCAAATTGATTAAATTTAGTTTGGTTTGTGTTTGTACTTGTGTAGCTAGAAGACAAACACATAGCCACATGGATTTGTCTCACTTAAAATTCATGAACATTAACTTTAATTGGGCCTTTGTATTGCCTATTAAGTGTACTTCACTAGTAAACTAATCTGTCCATTCACTCTTCCACTGTCCTTATTTTTAGCCCATAACCGTAGCTTTTAGATTTTGAGATTTTAGATTTTATTGAGAATATGCAAGCAGTTAGGACAGAACTTTTGCAGAATCCTACCAGAGCTACCTACTTCCTCTAGTCTCCTTTAGTTGGGGGTTGGTATCTATTATGGGTGGTACTAAAAGCTAGTCCCTCTACTTTGCCACTATACCCTATACTTAGTCATCTGTGAAGGGCCTCACTCCATCTCTTCTCCTTTTTTCTTCTGCCTCATTGATTGTTCCATTCTAGAATATACAGACATTTTCACCATCTTAAAGAAACTCACTTGTCTCTATATCCCTCTTTGGCTATTCCCTCATTTCCGTGCTGCTCTTCCATAGCAAAACTTAAGGGTAACTCTTGACTCTGTTTACTTATTTTTACATCTTGCTCTCTTTTAAATACATCACACTACTGCTAACTGAGGGGTGAGTTTTTTTTCCTATTTTGGATTTGTCCTGTGTCCTTGAGCTCTTAAATCTCTTTTCTCCTTAGTAAAATAGGAGTAATAATAATTTGCCTGCCTTTTAGAATTGATGTGAAAATCAAATGAGATCATGGATCTGAAAATTTTTATTTAATTGTGAAATTAAAAATAAGCATGCGCAATTTTTTTTAAACAGATCCTGCTCTTTCATCAATTTTCCCATTATTTTGATCAATGCTTTCACTATCTTTTCTTAAAAAAGTTTATATGGATGTGGTATCCTATCATTGTGTCAGCTTGATATAATCAGCAATTTCAGTTTTTAAGAGTGGTGTTCTGCTTTTTTTGTTTGGAAATTATGAAATGATTTGATAGGTAATATATAAAATTTCTGTTACTTTTGGAAAGAAATGTGCTAAATTTGAGCCTGTCATAGCACAAATGCTGCTGAAGGACATCACACCATCTGTTCCATGTAAGTTGGGATAAATTTCTTATGTGTAGTGTCTCCAAGAGCTAATTTTATAACTCAGTGAATTTTATAAACTCTTTAAACATTACGTAAACCTTTTCTAGCAGAGGAGGTAGATTGGCTAGAAATGACTAATATATATGAGCAGATCCTAAATACTTCAACAGGTTTATAAAAATTACGTGTCTTTCCCTCTCTCACTTTTGGTTGAATTAGGTAGGTGGCTTTTTTTATAGTGTGTAAGATCCATTTTCTGCCTATATAGAAACTTTAAAAGTTACAGATATCTTGAGATTTCTACTTTTGTAGTTAGTTTTCAAAGTCTGTGTCTGTTTTAATCTTGTTGAAATCATACTGTTAATATATTTTAGGGGACGCCTGGCTGGCTCAGTAGGTTAAATAAAGCCTCCACCTTCGGCTCAAGTCATGATCTCAGGGTCCTGGGATCAAGCCCTGTGTGGGGCTCTCTGCTCAGCAGGGAGCCTGCTTCCCTCTCTCCTGCCTCTCTGCCTACTTGTGATCTCTCTCTGTCAAATAAATAAATAAAATCTTATTAAAAAAAGAATATATTTTAGTGTAAATTGGCATGAATAGTCCAGCTTAGGAGCCTAAATATCATAGTTTCTGTGAGAAAAATAGATTCTGGGTTTCAAATTATATTTTATTTCAAAGATTCAAATATAATTCAAATTATATTTTTTTTTCAAAGATTATATTATTTCAAAGATTATTAGAGAGAGAGCAAAGAGAACATAAGTGGTGAGGTGGGGGCAGAGGGAGTGGGAGAAGCAGCCTCCCTGCTGCAGAGAGCCTGAGACAGGAATCATGACCCCTGCTGAGCCAACCACACATCCCTCAAATTATATTTTAAAATCGGGGCGCCTGGGTGGCTCAGTCGTTAAGCGTCTGCCTTCAGCTCAGGTCATGATCCCGGGGTCCTGGGATCAAGCCCCGCATCGGGCTCCTTGCTCGGCAGGAAGCCTGCTTCTCCTGCTACCATTCCCTCTGCTTGTGTTCCCTCTCTCGCTGTGTTTCTCTCTGTCAAATAAATAAAATCTTTTAAAAAAAAATTATATTTTAAAATCATAGCCTTTTGGATCATAATCATAATTTAAGAATTGATGGTTTACTGTCTATTCACACATTATTAATACTGTGCTCTCAGTAATTAAAAAATCTCTTTTGCTACATTCTTTCATTCCTTGGGTCTAGTGGGAAGATTTTTCCTGTTGCACTAAAATCAGCTGATTCTTTATAGTCAATTCTACTTTTAGAATTAGCGGGAGCCTACTTTTGGGGAGTAATCCAGGAAATAATACTCTGTGGTGCCTGCCACTTTTCTCAAATGGAAGGATACTACCCAAAGAATAAAAAAAGAAAGTATTGCCCACAGTGTAAATCTGTGAAATCCTTTTGCTTTAGGACTCCCCTTTTGCTAATGGTTTTTTGCCAAATTTTGGTTGCTCTTACATTTTACAAAATTTAGCTAGGTATTAGACTACTGTCTCAGACCTTTCTCTTTTTCTTTTCTTTCTTTCTTTCTTTCTTTCTTTCTTTTTTTAAGATTTTATTTATTTGACAGAGAGATAGTGAGAGAGGGAATACAAGCAGGAGGAGTGGGAGAGGGAGAAGCAGGCTTCCCGCTGAGCAGGGAGCCTGATGTGGGGCTCAATCCCAGGACCCTGGGATCACGACCTGAGATACAGGCAGGCTCTTAATGACTGAGCCACCCAGGCGCCCCCTCTTTTTCTTTTTCAAGTAATCTCTATGCCCAGTGTGGGGCTCAGACTCAAGACCCTGAGATCAGGAGTCACATGCTCTACCAACTGAACCAGCCAGGCACCCCAGACATTTTTTTTTTTTTTTTTTTTTTATTCAACAAGGAGGAGAGAGATCACAAGAAGGTGGCGGGGGGAGGAGCAGGCACCCTGCTGAGCATAGAGCCCCATGCGGGGCTTGATCCCAGGACCCTGAGATCATGCCCTGAGCCAAAGGCAGAGGCTTTAACCTACTGAGCCACCCAGGTGCCCCCCCCCAACTTTCTTTTTTAAATGAAGATTCCTTTCAAAATTGCAGTGCACTCTTGTATAATATTAGTAAGCAATTGTGGGAGGGGTTGCCGTGATTTCGTTTTTTCTTTTAAACTTTTTAAATTTTCCCTTAAATTGCTAAAGTAATCCAGGCTTGTTATAGTCAGTAAAGTGTATAGAAAAGCAGAAGGCTTTATGCTCCTGGTCCATATAACCACTGTGGACTGTGTATGCTGCTAGACATTTTTATGTACATGTACATAAACATAACTATACTATGTTTTTTTAAAAATCAACCAGCTTTTGCCCCTGAAAGATAATTATAAATGTGTCATTTATTCATATGTGTATGCATTCAGTGAATATCTTGCATGTATAGTGATTGTTCTTGTATTACACTATATTGAAATGCATGTACAATAATGTATTTTACCATTGAATGTTTAGGGTTTTCAGTATTACAAAAAGTAGTGTGGTATGCATATTTTGTTCATGTATGTTTGGAGTATTTGTGTGAACGTGTCTTTAGCATTGATTTCTAAATGTAGAATTACTGGATCAAAGGCGTCAGTCTGCCTCAGAATTGCCTGCATAAGTGCTCACAAATACCAATTTCTGCATGAGTAACTAGCCATGATTCAGATAAGAGATGTAGCACAGATTAAATGAGTTAAATACTGTGAAGCTCTTCCTATACTGCCTGACATGTGGTAAGTACATAGCACCCATGAGCTATTATTCATTCAGCCTCTGTATTTTAGGGCTACTCATTAAAGCTTGCATAATTTTCCTTTTACTACTTATAACAGTAATAAGTAACAACACAGTTAAAGCAGAAATGAGGAAAATATACTGTAACATTGAAGAAGCTGGGTTATCATATGAATATTTAGTTGCTAACCTAATCAACAAACTGTAGTCCTAGAAATCTTGTGCAAAAGTGCTGTGTAAGAAGACTGAGGTGCAACACATTATGAAGACCTTATTTTGATATCTTAAATTTGTTGAATGGAAAAGACTATTTTTAATGGTTTTTGGCCTGAATTAGGGTAGTGCCAGGGAATGCAATGTAATATTCACATTGGGAAATAATTAGATGTAAGTTGGAACCACTGGATGAATGATTTGATGTGAGGAATGTGGAAGAGACAGGCACCTCATGGGAATGGGATGAAAAAAGATAACTGATCGACTTTTGTATTGGCACTTTTTATTATTGTTATTGTTGTGATTGTTTCCCTTTTGGCAGGGGGAAGCCATGTCAACCATGTTTAATGTTAGATAAAGAGTATGTTTTTCTTTTAAAATGCACGCAATTTCATAAGAGAAGTATGTGACTAGGAAAAAAGTTTGATTCTTGATAACAGTGCTTCGTTGATGACAAACTCATTCTCTAGGGGGAAATAAACAGCAAAATGAAAGGATAGCCTGGTTATTTACTGGGACTGTGGTGATCATTTCTAGATCCATCCTGTTTACTACTTAATGAAATAGCACTGGCTTGGAGCTCAGCAGTTAGAGGAGTCGTAACTACATCCGTTGTTGGTTGTAACTTTCCCAAGAGAAGTGCAGAGGTGCTACCTCTTCTTTTTTTGCCACATCCAGAAAAAAGACCTTTCTTTATAGGCTATTTTAAAGTGTGTTCAATTTGATCAGGTTAGGATTTAGACTAGTCTATAGGCCATCTTTCAGCAAATATATTTTGGTTGAAATGCCTATGGGATTCCAGTAAAGGTGTTGAGTACAGACTTACATATGCATGGCTTAAGTTAAGGAGAGGGCTAAGAAGTGACATGTGGATGGTTATTAAAACTAAAGATGGATTATCTGGGAAGTTTATATAGAACAAAAGGCAGCCTTGGGTATAACCCTGAGCTGCACTTAAAGGGCTGGCAAGGAAGAAGATTTCACAAAGCAGTAAACAGAAAGATAGGAGGAAATCCAGAAAAGTATGGCCTTTTGGACACCAAAGGAAGGCATTGTGAGCAGGTGAGACCAGTCAGTACTGTTAATGTGACAGGTCAACTAAGGTAGGGAAGGACTAAGAAATGCTTGGTTATGATTTTTGCTGAATTTGGTGATACTGGTAAGAGCAGTTTTATGGAGTCGTGGGGATAGGGAGAAAATCAGCAGAAAGAGAATAAAGTCCATTCTTCTGTCAGTACTGTATAGTTGAGTAATGGGTGTGGTGTTGAGACTACGTACTACAGTGTGTGTCATTAATTTTTTGAAAAGTGCCCGAGACTAAGGGGAGGAGAGTGTAGCTACCAAAAGATAAAGGGAGTTGGGAAGTTTTTGGTTTGTTTTTAAGATGATAGAAAATTGGGTCTGTTTAAGTTTGAATGGAAATGAACTGGCTTTGAGGGAGAGGTTGAAAATAGAGCTGGGGGAGGGTAGGAAACAAAATCTAGCAAGGTACTGAAGAACGCTGGAGGGATAACCAGGGGAGAGGTGGAAAGAATTAGGTTTGAAAGAGAGGGATGCCTCTTTCATTTAATAAGTGAGAAAGGAATTAGGTGGATCTGGATGCCAAAAAAAAAAAAGTATACATCCCTTTGGTGGCAGAAAGTAGAGGGTGAGTTCTTCTGATATCTGCTATGTTTTGAATGAAGTAGAAGATGGTCATCTGTGGAGAGGAAGGTAGTGTGGGGAATCAAATTTAGAGAAGAATGCAGGTTTGAAATATCCTCCTTGAGAATGGAGGAAAACCAGAAGAACAGAGGATTTAGTTATCTTACATTTTCTATAGCATTTGGAAGACTGGATATAAATGGAAAGGCGGGGGTTGGGTAGTTAAAGGTATAATTTATTAGCTAAGGTAGGAGACACCACAGAGTGGTTGAACTAAATTTTACATTGAGTACTGTTAGAAATAGAATCAGTTGTGTTGGTCCAAATAAGGAGCTTTACCTGGCAGGAGCAGCAGAAAGACAAGAAAGTCTGACAATAGGAAGAAAAGTGATAGAAGCATTGGCATTGCTGTATGTGCAGTAAAGATCACAATGAAAATAGGAGCTCTAGGGACTAAAGTCTTAATGAGATGCAAGACCAGGTGTAGTGAACAGTTATTGAGAGCTGATAGGAAAAGGCGACTTGGTGCTTATAATTTCAAAGATGGGGACAGTTTTGGAATGACAAAATTAAGCCTGTGTCCTGTAGGGAGATGACTTAAGTAGATTGAAAGTAAAGATATTGTTTTAAGTATGTAAAGATCATTGTGTTAAGATTAGGAACAATGCCAGAATTTTGGACAGGTCAGTGCACCTAGTTCTAAAGTCTAGTTCAATTGTTTTCTTTGGTACATAAACCAGAAGTGGTATTGCTGGGTTGAATGGCCAACCCCTGAAAAATGTTAACCTTTGGCGTTTTGCCCTTAAATACTTCATTGTTTGATACTCTTTCTGAGAGTGTATCTCTTCTCACTTAACACAAAGAATCGTTCAAGACTGTCTTTTCCAGCATGATGGTACATTGAACTAATCATGTCTGACTACAAATTGTGTTTTGTTACTAATAAGGTTGAACTTTTTATTGACTGTGCTCCTGAATTGCTGCCCTGTTACTTGTCTCATTTTTCTGTCAGCAAAAAAACTGTTTTTTTCCATTTCTCTTTTAATTTATTTGCATTTTTCCTTTTGTTTTTTTGTCTTATTTCTATTTGAATTGCATGCTTAGTTTACTGATTTTCCTTCTTTGTTTAATAATAAACAGTTTTTTTAAGAGAGTGCACATGACATGGGGGAGAGAGGCAGAGGGAGAATTCCAGGCAGGCTCCACACCCAGCACAGCCCAGCATGACACTTGATCTCACAACCCCAAGATCATGACCTGAGCCAAAATTGAGTTGGATGCTTAACTGACTGAGCCACTCATGTGCCCCAATAATAAACACTTTTGGTGTTTTTTGTTTTAAGATTTTACTTACTTGATAGAGAGAATGAGGGAGAGCACAGGCAGGGGTGAGAGGGAAAAGCAGACTCCTAGCTGAGCAAGAAGCCCCGCTGTGGGGCTTGATCCCTGAGTCCCAGGATCCCAGAGTTCCAGGGTGCTTACTGACTGAGCCCCCTAGGCGCCCTTTTTAGTGTTTGTCTGTGATTACTTTTTTCCCCCAAATACTTGTATTTTTTCAGTATTACAAGATTAATAGATTAATTGTTCATGCACCACTTTTTTTTTTTTTTTTTTTTTTTTTTTTTAGCTAAATTATACAGGTAGTGATGTCTCTAGAGTTCTCATTGTTATGTTCTTAATATTCTTTAATCACTTGTTTGGTTTTTTTGGAGCAAGATAATTGGAGGTGTTTGTTGTTCTGTTTTTTTTAACTTCTTAGGGTTTTTGTCCCCTCCTCCCTCTTTTTGAGATACAAAACTAGAGAGTGGGTCCGTTATTTACTTAGGCTTATGGAAATATAGTGAAATAGTCTTTGTGGCCTAAATTTTTAAATATTGATACATAATATAATATTATATATACATAATATAATATTCTATGATGCTGGAAATAAAAATGCAATTTTTATTGGATAGAAACTATATATATACGTCAATTAAGTCTGTTTTAATTGCCCACATCCTGACCTGTCAGGAATGAGATTCCTGCTTATTTTTTATTTTTCTTTTGTTTTTTGCTTTATATATTTCTTTTTTATTTCCTTTTTCTTCACATATTTCTGTGCTGTATTAATTTACTCATTCAACAAGGGTTAATTGAGCAATGTGCTACGGCCTTATGTGCTGTTCTGAGAACTAGATTCACTCATCGTTACATGTGGTCTGTAATTTATTTGTGATTTTTTTTTTTTTTTTTTTTTCTAACCAAGCAACCACAGTTGTAAATATTGCATCTCTTCTTTGAAGAAACAGGTGTGTGGAAGGAAATTTATCGTTCACCACAAGAGTGCTCTAACTGAGCTCTGCCATCACTCAGTTGACTTTGGGCAAGTCATTTAGCATGTAAGATAGCAGTTCTCAAAATTTTTGTTTTTCAAGACCCTTTACACTTAGAATTTATTGAGAACTCCAAAATAACTTTTGTCATTGTGCTTGTGTTTACCGTATCAGAAATTAAACTGAGAGATGTTTTAAATGATCATTTTAAAGATACCCAATAAATGTTTTATTTTTGTTTTCTTTTTCAAAACAGTAACAAAAAGTAATGAGAAGATACTGTTTTACTTGTTTTGCAAAACTTTTTTTTAAGTAGGCTTCACTCCCAGCATGGGGCTCAAACTTAACCACAATATGGGAAAATGGTAACTTGCTTAGTGCTGTGTATTAGTAAAGTTCATGTCCTGTCATTTCTATTTCTTTTTAAAGTAGGCTCCACACTCAATGTGGGGCTTGAACTCACAGCCCTAAGATCAAGAGTCACGTAATCTATCGACTGAACCAGCCAGACACTCCAGCAAAACCCTTTAATATTTGGCTTAATAGAAGATAGATCATGGGGTGCCTGGGTGGCTCAGTGGGTTAAGGCCTCTGCCTTCGACTCTGGTCATGATCTCAGGGTCCTGGGATCGAGCCCCGCATCGGGCTTTCTGCTCAGTGGGGAGCCTGCTTCTCCCTCTCTCTCTGCCTGCCTCTGCCTAGTTGTGATCTCTCTCTGTCAAATAAATAAAATCTTAAAAATCTCTTTAAAAAAAAAAGATTGCTTCTCATCTGCTTCTGCATTCAGTCTTTTTGATATCACGTGCTTTGTAACCTCTGGAAAACTAAGGTATATACTTGTGAGAAAACGAGAATGGAAAAAAGGCAAATAATGTCTTTTGACCTTGCAGACCACCTGATAAGGTCTTACAACCTTTATGGCTTCCTGACCACACACCTAGAGAATCATTGCTTTAGGTGTTAGCATCCATAGCGGTGCAGGGATTTAACAAAATGGTGTTTAAAATTTATTTTATCTTGGGGCGTCTGGGTGGCTCAGTGGGTTAAAGCCTCTGCCTTCAGCTCAGGTCATGATCTCAGGGTCCTGGGATCAAGCCCTGCGTCAGGCTCTCTGCTCGGCGGGGAGTCTGCTTCCCCCTCTCCCTCTGCCTGCCTCTCTGCCTAGTTGTGATCTCTCTCTCCGTCTTTTTTAAAAATAAAATATATTTTATCTTAGAAATTTGGATAGTATCTTTTATTTCCTGCTTCTTATCATGAAGTGCTAGCTGAGTGTGTAGGTAAAATCATAACTGTCAACATTAATTTAAAGGGAGGACCAACTGTAGAGTTACTGAAATTGTGAAGTCTTTGTACTTCTTTATTCTGAAACACATGTAGCAGAGTTTACCATCTTTTTTTTTTTTAAGATTTTATTTATTCATTTGACAGAGAGAGAGAGAGCACAAGTATGTGGAGAGGCAGGCAGAAAGGGGGGGGAAGCAGGCTCCCTGCTGAGCAGAAAGCCCGATGCGGGGCTCTCAATCCCAGGACCCTGAGATTATGACCTGAGCTGAAGGCAGAGGCTTTAACCCACTGAGCCACCCAGGCACCCCAGAGTTTACCATCTTGATGAAGAACAATACACAAAATTGAATAAGGCCATGGAATTTATAGCCTGAGTTTACTGATGTTGAAATCAGATTCTCTGAGTGCTTTTTTTTAAAGTTGTTACTTGTGTTCATTTAACCTTTGAAATTCAGAACAATAAAAAATAGTGGGTTTACATTGTGATGAATTTCTGCTCGGGAACATCAGAATAGTGGTGATGCTGTTGACTCATTTCAGGAAGATCAGTGCAGCAAGGGTAATTTTTATGGTGTGTGCAAAATACTCTGCTTTAAAGCTTAAAGTTTCAGAAAGGTGTTTTGGGTTTCAGCTACTAAAAGTAGTAGCTGTGTGACCTGGGGAGGAGTTTTAAACTCTCTTCTCCTCGTCTCTGACATTGAGTGGATGATATTTCCCATTTGTCCCAGAGTTTTGAGAATTATGTGAAATTGTGTACATTAGTAGTAATGTACTTAAAGCTGTATAAGCATTATCATCTTTTTTTTTTTCTTTTGGAAGAAACACTGTTGCTTTTTAATTGTACAAAGGGACCTTCTCTTTATATCTCAGTTTTTCATTTAAAGCTCAGACCCATCATCTTAGACAATTTTCGGAAGTATTCTGGAAAATGGAAGGAAACGGAATTTTCCCCTTTGATTCTTGTGTCTTTAAAACTGGTACTCTCTCTTTGTATCCCTGTCGGGCAGTCTTTCACCTAAAGCTCAGAACTATCAACTTAAGACAATTTTTAGAAGTATTCTGGGAAATAGAAGGAATAGAATTTTCCCTCTTGATTCTTGTGCCTTTAAAGTAATGAAACTAGTTCCATTAGGTCTTCTTGCCTCTTTTACTCCTCTTTCTGCCACCCTGCTTTCTGATTAGTTTCCAAAATTGATTGGACTCATTTTCAAAATACCTTGTAACAAGCCTATTGTCACATAATTTTAGGAATCAGAGACCTTAAAGAACTTCTATTTCACCCCCTCTTACTTTGTAGATAAGACTGATAATGAAAGAAACCAAGCTACTTGTTTAAGATCATTTAGGTGGTACAGTGGTCTTCAGCCAAGGCTGAACTTTGGAACCACCTGTAAAGCTTTAAAAAAAATATAGATGTTCACACCCATCCCTGGAAATTGTTTTATTAATTGGTCATTATGAAGCCCCCTTGGGTATGATTATAATGAAACGTATCCCACTTTTAAAGTGAATCATTTGCAATTTAACATTCACATTTGACTTCTATTATTATTGTAGATGTGACTATTTTATTTCTTAGACCTTTTAGGTTAGAGAGTTTTTTTCTTTTTTACTCTGGGAAATAAGCCCATAAACTATAATGAGAATCAAAACTTTCTGATGTTGAAACCTTTATTTTGAGTGGATTTATCAAATTAACTGGTAAAAGTTTTTTTTTTTAATCTTTGTACGTGTAGCAGCTGTGGTAAAACAAAGTTTATACCTATTATGCCTAACGATATGCATTAAGAATGAGTCTTTTTTTGAAATAAAGTTGTAAAGACTTGATCTTAATAAGTTTTTGGAAGTATTAATAATTAATATGCATAAAATTTTACCTTGCATTATTTATTCAAATTCTGGATTGTCATTTGTTGTTTAGACTTTTTAGAAAAAAATCTTTATTTTTCCTATAGGTGAAGGCATTGAAAGAGAAAATTGAATCTGAAAAGGGGAAAGATGCCTTTCCTGTAGCAGGTCAAAAATTAATTTATGCAGGTATGAATTAAATATTGAAAGTAATATGCCATCTTCTTGCTTACAGTGACATTCTTTGGTTTGAGAAATTGTCATCTTATAAATTGTGTATACAAATTGAGTCTGTCAGAAACATATACAGTGTTTGGTGTTTGATATCTTTTAGTCAAATGTTAGTGCCTTTTTACCCGAGTATATTTCTATTTATCTTTATCTTGCTTGGCTGATTAATGTTTTTCTTATTGATAGAATTGACATTGGTGATTGTTTGAACTTCAGTTATGTGTAAGACAAAGATTATGGGGCTTCAAATAATGTGTTCTTTTTTTCTTAATGTGCTAGGCAAAATCCTCAGTGATGATACTGCTCTAAAAGAATATAAAATTGATGAAAAAAACTTTGTGGTGGTTATGGTGACAAAAGTAAGTTTGAGCCTTGTTCTGTATATCTTTATGCATGTGAGAGTTTTTTGTTTTGTTTTGTTGAAATAATGGTCCTAAGTTCAGCCTTTATACTTTTAAGTGAATACAGTTTATGCACATCCATATGGCAAGTACTTAACCGTTATTTAAAGGTTTTAACAGGCTACTTTGGGTCAACCATAAAGTTAATTATTTTAAACATATATAGCTTAAAAATAATTTTAAATGAAACGGTGATAAAATGTCATGTGAAAATTGTAAAGTTTTGCTGGAGTAGTAAAATCAGTAATGATGTAATTAAAAGTGTGATTCTTAGTAATTGAGTAAATAGTTATTTTGTGGTTTTAATAAGGGTGCCTTAAAGGGACTTACTAAATTATGTAGTAGATCTGACCGACTCCTCAGGCAGAAAAAGCATGTAAACTCCTAATTTCAATGATATTCCTTAGTTGAGGGAGTAGACTTTTAGACACTAAAAAAGGAAAAGGCAGCTGAAGAAATGATAGAATGATTGTTGTGGGAAAGGTTTTGGTTTGGGAGTGTTTTTTAGGTGGTGGGGCAGAAGGAGAGAGAGAATCTTAAGCAGGCTCCATGCCCGGCCCAGAGCTGGACGTGGGGCTCAATCTCAGGACCCTGGGATCCTGACAGATCAGGATTCAGACACTTCAGCCACCCAGGTTCCCCTTGAGGAAATTTTTTTTTTTTTTTTTTTTTTTTTTTAAGATTTTATTTATTTGACAGCGAGAAACACAGCAAGAGAGGGAACACAAGCAGAGGGAATGGTAGGGGGAGAAGCAGGCTTCCTGCGGAGCAAGGAGCCCAATGCGGGGCTCGATCCCAGGCCCCTGGGATCTGACCTGGGCCGAAGGCAGACGCTTAACGACTGAGCCACCCAGGCGCCCCTTGAGGAAATTTTTTAAAGGGAATTTTTTGTGACTTATTGGAGTGAAATATATTTGGGACAGTTTATAATAAAGTCAAAGCTTTTCTCTGAGGCAGAGAATGAATTTGGGTTCTTTCAGAGAGTCTGTTATATTTTTGTTTAAAGATACACGAGCATGCAGTGGAAATGGGAATGTGGTGGTACTCGTGACAGGAATTTTTAGGATTGAGTTGGAATCTGAGAAGAAGAACAGTGATACTTGTGACACTGAAAATAAGTTTAAATAAGTAATCAGAAACCAGTTTATCAAAGACTGAAAGAATAAATAAGAGGATTTTTTTTTTAAGTTTAAGGTAATACATGCAGTAGAAAATAGTTGAGCAAGTAAATTTTAATTAATTTCATATTTTGTCCTGAGAAAAAGCAGCTAAATAGTTTATAGGTGTTAGATTTAAAAGTTCTTAATCCATTCAGAACATAATGTTTGTTATATTAATATAACATAATTTTTTTTTTTTTTTTTTTTTTTTTTAAGATTTTATTTATTTGACAGCGAGAGAGGGAACACAAGCCGAGGGAATGGTAGCGGGAGAAGCAGGCTTCCCGCAGAGCAGGGAGCCCGATGCGGGGCTCGATCCCAGGACTCTGGGATCATGACCTGGGCGGAAGGCAGACGCTTAACGACTGAGCCACCCAGGCACCCCAATATAACATAATATTTGTTATATTAAAGCACTTATATTCACTAAATGTTAAACAGAGGAACAGAATCATGTGCTCAGTCTAATATTGTTAATTGTGATAAAATATACATAACAGAATTTACTAGTTTAACCATTTTTAATTGTACAGTTCAGTGGCATTGAGTACATTCATATTATGCAACCATCATCACTATCCATTTCTTGAACTCAGTACCCACTAAATAGTGACTCCCATTTCTCCCGCCCTCCAGTCCCTGGTAACCACCATTCTGCTTTCTATGAGTTTAACTACTCTGCATACTTCGAATAAGTGGAATCAGTGTTTTCCTTGTGTGACTGGCTTATTTCCCTTAGCATAATATGTCTTCCAGGTTCATCCATGTTGTAGTTATATGCCAGAATTTGTGTCCTTTTAGGGCTGAATGATATTCCATTGTATCATCTAGTTTTATCATGTATAGTAAATAATGGAAAATGTGGTAGCCATATATTTGAATGTGTATGTTATTGATCTTATTTCCTTTAGTATTATAATAACCTTGGTTATTTAGAACATAACTAAGAATTAAGCAGGATGGGTCTCAGAATAGATCCATGCATTTGAAGAATAGCTACTTAGAGCGAAGCCTTTTCTTATTTTACATAGGATTCTAATGATATTTGCAATTATTTTATGTTCAAGTTAATAATAGAGGCTACCTATTAGAAGGGGAAGAAGTAGGCATTGTGGAAGCAATGAGAAATGACTTTATTATAAAGAAGAGACAGGAAAAAGCTGTTTAGATCAGAAGTAAGCAGAAAAACTTCAAAAAGTAGATGGGTTTGATACCATTTAGAATGAGGCTTAAATAGCTCTGGCAACAGAGACCTCGAGGGCATGGAATGTGACTGTATGATACTGATCACAAGGTGGGGTTTTGTTTTTGGTTTGTTTTTTTTTTTAAGATTTTATTTGTTTGTTTATTGAGAGAGAGAGATTACCAGTAGGCAGAGAGGCAGGCAGAGAGAGGGAGGGAAGCAGGCTCCTCACTGAGCAGAGAGCCCGATGTGGGGCTGGATCCCCGGACCCTGAGATCATGACCTGAGCCGAAGGCAGAGGTTTTAACCCACTGAGCCACCCAGGTGCCCCAATCACAAGTAATCTTAAGAGAAATAATAAATGAGCATAGTAATGCATTTAAATTCTACTTGATCTAGATTGGAGTTTTAGAACATTAATAATTTGTAGGGTATTGGCAGTTTAAAAAGTTACAGGGCTAGACACAAAACTCTTAGAATAAAGAAAGGAGGGAATGAACACTGCTAGTTTTTTTAAGTCCCCTGCCCTACTTTGCACAGTCACACTTTCTCCAGTGTGCTCTATACTAGCTTAGATCAAACAAAAAAGTTTGTGTGTTGTTTTTTTTTAAGATTTTATTCATTTATTTGAGAGCAAGAGAGAGAGAGAGAGAGAGAGCATGAGAGGGTAGAGGGTCAGAGGGAGAAGCAGACTCCCTGCCAAGCAGGGAGCCCGATGTGAGACTGACCCCTGGACTCCAGGATCATGACCTGAGCTGAAGGCAGTCACTTGACCAACTGAGCCCCAGGCACCCCAAAAAAGTTATTTTGGTGATGCTTTTAAATGACAGTAAATACTTGAAAGTTATAACCAAGGAACTTAAAGTGTAATATTTGGGGATGGTGGGACAGTAATTATATGGTTCTTCTATTCTTGTACATTGTGTATATTTCTGAGTAGTTGCTGCTTCTGGTTCTTTTTCATATTAACTTGATAACAAAGACTGAAACTATTAGCTAAAGCTAATTATTTGAAAGAGTAGCATGAGTAGTGATTCAGATGGCTAAAACTGATCACTTGTTATGTTACTTTACGAAATTATTTTCAAGTTAAAAGTTTGTGTTGGTGGTGTGTTTGTAGCCTCCTGTAACGATACCATCTACTTAGAGATTGGGTATTTTATCATAATCCATTGTTTTACTTTTTTAATGTGCTTAGCCCAAAGCAGTGACAACACCAGCACCAGCTACAACCCAGCAGTCAAATCCTGCCACCACTACCACAGTTAGCTCCTCCACAGCTCCAGCTGTGGCTCAGGCCCCAGCCCCTGCTCCCACTCTGGCTCCTACTCCTTCCCCTGCATCTGTCACTCCAGCACCAACGACAGCATCTTCTGAACCTGCGCCTGCTAGTGCAACGCAACCAGAGAAGCCTGCAGAAAAGCCAGCAGAGACACCAGTAGCTACAAGTCCAACAGCAACTGACAGGTAAGACCTACAGTCTAGGAAGTTGTATTTCAACATAAGTACTTCATGCGTGTATTTATCTTGATGATTGTTTTGATCAAATTTTGTTTCTGCTACGTTAAACTTTTTTTAAACATTGAACTGTGACTGAAACAGTATGCTTGTGCCTGTTTAAATTTCCATAATCCATATTTGTATACTCTGCATTTGTATACTCTTCCCCCAGGGGGAAGGGAAAGAGGGTCACAGTCATTATTCATTTCGTGTAGAGAAATTAAGAAAGACAAATGACTTGTAAGAATTATAAAAATAACTTGCTATTTTATTATAATTTGAATATTATAAATAATTTGGCCTTGTCCCCAATCATTATTTATATTTGATCTATATTCTTTTCTGATTATTTTCATTTATGTTGTAAATATCCTTCCATGCCACTAAATATTTCCAGTTGCTGCATAGCATTTTGTTTGGATCTGACATTTGTTGGCACTTAACCTTAGAAAAGTAACGTCTTCGGGTATTTTCCTTATCTGTAAAATGTGGATGACAATAGGACCTATATCCTAGAGTTGTTGTAAGGATTAAATAATGGACATAAAAGCTGTGAAATAGCACATGTTCACACCAGCTATTGTGCATAGTTAACCCTACCACCTTTTGTTGAATATATGGATTGTTTGAATTTTCTACTGTTTATATTTTTGTGAACTTTTGTAGAAATTTAAGTTTTACTGGTGTAGATCTTTAAAACAAAAGAAAAGGCACAGGATGTTTGGGGAGCAAGAAATAATTTCTTATGGGAAGTTGGCAGGATTATTGAGTAGTTTATGACAAAGGTTTTTTTTTCCCCCAAGGAAATAAAATAACCAAAACAAGTGCTTTGGTTCTCTTGGGTGGACTTGTATAGGGAATT
>CM053615.1:56325812-56381999 GCA_028646535.1 Procyon lotor
TTTTTTTTAAGATTTTATTTATTTATCTGACAGAGAGAGATCACAAGTAGGCAGAGAGGCAGGCCGGGGGTGGGGGGGGGGAATCAGGCTCCCTGCCGAGCAGAGAGCCTGATGCGGGGCTCAATCCCAGGACCCTGAGATCAGGACCTGAGCCGAAGGCAGAGGCTTAACCCACTGAGCCACCCAGGCACCCCTGGAAACACTTACTGATAGGAAAGCATGTTTGTGATAAATATAACAATGGTTAGAAAAAATTTTAATTATGATCCTTTATTTTAATGTTTTGCCTTTATGTCTGGTTACTGTGTCTGACCCAGTCCACAGTGTTTGGAGGGGTTTGAGTCATCTGATTAATTGGTCACTTAGGGCCTCTTTCCAGAGAATTGATTTCCTACCAGGAGAGCATAGGCTCAGGTAATAAAATATTTCCCCTATGACTGCTTGCTGAACTTTGCTTTAGGCATTCTGAGACACTGTTGCCTAACTTGATGGCTTCTCCCATGTATATTTAGAAATGCATTCAAATTCTTACCTAGTGGGAGACAACCCAGACTCAAGTTAAGCTGTTCTATCAAAAGGTTGTTCGTCAGTTCTGTGTATGGGAAAGAACTGAACAAATTTTAACATGTTGGTTTCCCAGGTCATTTAAACATCGTAATTAAATATGTCTTCATTCAGTGTAGTATATCTTATTTTCTTACATGTTTCCAGCTTTTTGAAAAGCTCATAGTGAGCATTTCAGAACTGATCAATACATTTTAACATGCTAATATCATCTATCCAAATTTCTTTATTATATCTTTTTAAAATTGCTTCCTGGAGCTACAGGTTGATTTTACCCATTCTCAAGGGTCAGTATTATTATGTTTTCAGACCTATAGAAGTTGCGTAAATCAGTAGATTTTTTAGAGAGCAGATGCTATTGTTACTTACTTGGTTGGGCCTTATACACCAACTGTATGTATATACTGTATGTATTTACTCACTTACTTACAAGAGAGGGAACACAAGCAGGGGGAGAGGGAGAAGCAGGCTTCCTGCTGAGCAAGGAGCCAAATATGGGGCTTGATCCCAGGACCTTGGGATCATGACCTGAGCCAAAGGCAGCCGCTTAACGGCCGAGCAACCCAGGCATCCCCCAACTGTTTATTCTTATTTCTTCAAATTATCACCTTAGAGAAGGATAACACGGGAAAGGAAGGATGAGAGAAGCTCAGAAAACTGGCTACTTAAATGTGCCTTAGTCCCTTCATCTGTATTATAAAACATGGAATGTCCTATAAAGCACAAAACTTATTAGATAATTATCAGGAGACATGTTAGTATGAATTTGAGGGACATCAGAAAGTTTATTCATCACCACTGGCCTGACATTTCATTAATAGGTGTTTGTGTCTTTGGGCCAGTTTTGTTCTTTAAAAACCACCAATTACAATGCAAATTTCCTTGTTTATCTATACCTTAGAGAAACTGCACATGTACACAAGACTACATTATTCATAGTCCAAGGCAAATTGGAACCAACTTAAATATATTAGTAAGGGAATGACTTGACCATTAGAGAGCAGTGCTAGTCAAAGTGATAGTAAGCAGCATCAGCATCCCTGGGAGTTTGTTTGAAATTAAACCCATGACCCAAATCAGAATTATCTGGGGGCGGATCCCAGAAATCTGTAATTTAACAAGCCCCCCTGGTAAATTCTTGGGCTTCCTGAAGTTTGTCCAATAATACGGGCCAGTTAAAGTATGTAGCATGTATTATATTGAGTGAATGTGGTTTCAAGGCTTTGTTATCAAGTGAGAAAAGCATTACAAAACAATATGGGCAATAACCATAAACCAAACCAAAGCTATAAAATATTGTATATTTTCTATTCTGTGGCTGTGTATAGTAATGTGTAGAAGAACAGTATCAGTAGGACAGCACACTAACTGATAAGTGGTTTCCTCTGCAGATGGGCAAGAAGTGGTGACGTGGATTCAGGGTTGAAGAATGGTGGTTCAGCTATACCTCACTCTTATCTGAGATATGTAAAAGAAAATTTTAAAGCAATGTGCAAAACAGCACAGATTGTTCTGTAAATGAACTGGAATGAAGGAGATTAATTCTATTAGGTAGTAAAATGTATTCTACATGGTGGTAATGATTGCAGTAATTTACAATGGCTCTTACTAGGAAGAGTGCTTTAAGTAAATCGATGGTAGTCTAGAAACAGACCAGAATACATACCAGGGACTTAACGTAAGATAAAGGTGTAATTTTAAACCACCATGGGGAAGATGCTGTTGGGATTAATGCCTAGCCAAATGGAAGGGGGAAGATGCATCATATACCTTCTACTCATAAAAATAAATTCTAGCTAGATAAAGAATCAACATAAAAGGAAACCATGAACCAGAGAACATAAGAAAAATAAAAATAATCTTAATCAAAAAAGTCATAAAAGGAACAATTGGTAAATTTGACTACAGAAAGAATTTAAAAGTTGAGAACCAAAGTAAAATTTCCCTCGGGGGGCACCTGGGTGGCTCAGCAGGTTAACCTCTGCCTTGGGCTCAGATCATGATCTCAGGGTCCTGGGATTGAGCCCTACATCAGGCTTTCTGCTCAGCGGAGAGCCTGCTTCCCCCTCTCTCTCTGCCTGCTTGTGATCTCTTTCTTGCAAATAAATAAAATCTTTAAAATTTCTCTTTGAAGAGCTTGATTTGGTCAGTTAAGTGGAATACTGTGTTTCTGGGGGAAATTTTGAGGTCATTGTGGTTTTGCTGACATGCGATAATTAAGTTACATAAAACACACCTAAAGGCGGGGCGCCAGGGTGGCTCAGTCGTTAGGCGTCTGCCTTCGGCCCAGGTCATGATCCCAGCGTCCTGGGATCGAGCCCCGCATCGGGCTCCTCTGCTCAGCAGGAAGCCTGCTTCTCCCGCTACCATTCCCTCTGCTTGTGTTCCCTCTCTGGCTGTGTTTCTCACTATCAAATAAATAAAATCTTTAAAAAAAAAAAAAAAAAAAACACACCTAAAGGCAAGACACAAGTCATTATTGTATAGAAACTGGTAGTAATAGTGTTTGTTCCCTGGGTAGGGGACTTGGGCAGGAGAATTATTTGTTTTCTATATAATTCTTTTCAAGGTTTTGCATTCTATATAAGTTAGCTTTACTATCTAGTTAATGAAGATAATTTAAAAATTATACCAGAAAATTAGTTTAATCATATTAGATGTTATGATGCCAGGCACTTTGCTAAACACTTTACCAGTAGTAACCCTACATACAACACTTTGGGATACGTGGATATTATTGTTGACTTCAATGTATTGATGAAGAAACTAAAGATTAGAAAATAATTTATGAATTCAAACTTAGATATTTCCCTTGCTCTTGCTGTGCTACAGGTAGGGGGAGGGGGGCAGAAGAAGAAGGAGAGAGAGAATCTTAAGCAGGCTCTGTGTTCAGTGCAGACCCTGACACAGGGCTCCATCTCACAATCCTGAGATCATAACCTGAGCCAAAATCAAGAATTGGACGCTTAACTGACTGAGCCACCCAGGTGCCCATACTGTATTTTATCTTTAAAATTGGGACAGAGGTATAAGTGTGTGTTTTGGTGTATGTATGTTTTAATCTAAACTGCCAACTGCTACCTTTACTAGTTTGTAAACTTCAACTTATTTTTCTTTGGCCTACTCTTCATGGTCTTTCATAATCTTTTTTTGGTCTCCTTTTTTTCCAGACTCATCTTCTACAGTTGCCCAACAGAAACTTAGTACTTTTAAACTGGTTTATACTTTTGGTTACAACTTGTATTTTATCACATCTCTCCATTTTTTGCTTTTGCTGTGTTGCTTGACTTGAATGCCTTCTTTCAGCTCCTGTGTGAAAACTTACCTATGTAAGACCTAACTGAAATTCTGTTACTTAAAGATTTCCCAGGCCTTTCCAGCATAACGTGGTTGCTACCTTAGCCATTTATTCTGTACAGGTTTCCCCCACTATTTAAAAGTAGAACATTCCTGTGAAACGTTTTGTAAGCTGAAGTGGCAGTAGAGCAAAGAAGCAATTACCATAAATTTATGTGGAAAAAGTTTTGATTATTCCCAGACCTATAAAATAACCTCTTTGGCTTTCCTGATACCTAGAACACACGTTGGTAATGGAGGCACAGAATAAATTTTGATGAAGCGCAGACGCTTACAGACACAGCTCAGAGTTATGGTGGCTTGATGCTGAGATGCTGAGTATAGTTCTGGGGAAGGAGCTTGGGGGCCACTGTAGCTTCTTAGGGTGTGTTCCTCTGTAAAGGTTTGCTGCAAAACAAAACACTATTTTCACTTTTCTCGTAAAAGCAGAAATCCTTTTCAGAGAAAATTTTCTTCAGATTTCTTCTAGTTGGTGAAAATGGGTACTAATGTTAAGGTATTTTGTAAAAGCAAAATGTGGTGGAATATGAACTTTGGAAAAGTGGGGGATACTTGTATTGTTTGGTATTTCTTCTATTGTGACTTGACTTAACAGGTTATTTAACTTATTATCAATTCTTTTAGGGAAATAGTTGTGCATTATCTTTTTTTTTATTATTATTATTACTTAAATGGTAAGCATTCTGTTCAGTTGTTATTTTATATCTTTGGACGTTTAAAGTGAGGCATTTGCAGAATAGTATGAATGTTAAGATTGAAAATTCTTCCCAAACCATAAATGTTATGGATAAAGCTTTAGGGTTTAATGTAGAAGATGGTTTAAACACTGTAGCCAGACTTACACATTTGATTAAATTCAAACAATCTCTTTACAATTTGGACAGTTACTAAACTTTAATGTAAATTTTATATACTTTCTGATGTACAATTTTCTAAAAACCTTTTGCAGTACATCAGGAGATTCTTCTCGGTCAAACCTCTTTGAAGATGCAACCAGTGCACTGGGTAAGTGTCTACATTGTAAATAACCTTATAAGAGGTAGGGAAGAAGTTCAGATTTCATTTTTCTAGATAATAAAAATGTGTTCATTTTCATGGTTTCTTATAATCAAGCTGTTAAATGATTTAGATAATTATTTGATTAATGTTTCTAAAGACTTTGTAAGTTAATGTGTTATATATTGAACTCTTTAAATTGTACTTATTATTATAGTTAAGCATATTATTTTGGTTAAAGCAGATACTTTTCGGTTTTCCAAATGTGAATTTTAAATGAAGTCTTAACAAAGGGTTGAACTGTTTATAGCTTTATTACAAAATGTTTATAAAACAGGTGTAAATGTTATTAAATCTGTCTTGCACATCTTTATTCCAGTTTGGAGCCCTATTGGGTCCCATCTCTATTTGTTGCTTTTATGGTACTTGCAGTGAACATACCTTTCTGTCCCAGCTTTACTATTGGATAATGCTTTTTCATCTCCCCTTCACACTTAGTCTGTCAAAATCAGTTTTGTTTTTTTCCCCATTTTCCCTTTGTGACACCTCTAGTACATTTCCTACTACTGTGCCTACTAATTGTTGGTCTATTGGCTGGCAACTCCATTCCTCTCCTTTGTTCTGTTCTCTGTTACTAGAAATGGTAGGGAGATAGAAGGCTAGAACAGCAGCTTCAGTGGTATGGGCTTCAAGATTCTTAGTTGCTGCAGCAGCAGGGTTCCAACAGCCAAAGTACCTCATACGATCTGGGAGGTTGGCCTCTGACCTAATTGACTTGAACTCCATGATCCTTTCATTCATGGAAATGACATCTTGGTTGTCCATAGCATGTAGGGGCAAAATGGTTGTAAGTAATCAACCTAAGGTCACCTGGATGTACCACACCCCCATTTACATCTTTTACATTTACTGGTTCCTGGGACTAGTCGGCTGCCAAATGAGTATGAGTTATTGTCCAGTCAGCAAAACAGAAATCCCTTTCAGAAAGGGAAAGGCTTAATCCTAGGAAGTTGTTAGAAACTGGAAGGACTAGAAGAGGTGACCCAGAAATTAAGTCAGATGCTGTCTGCCCACCGAGCTGTGCCACCACCTGGCACTTGCCCTGGTGCTGCTGAACTGTCTGGCTGACACCACTGTCGCCTCTGTTGGAAAGTATGGTGCTGCCGAACTCTAGCTTCTGCTATTAACACCCACCCCTCTGAAGGCAATGTCGTATCTTTATGTCTTCCGGCACCCTGCACAACTTCACTCAGTCTTTATGTTGATACCCTGCTGCTTTAAACTTGCCTTCTTTGGCTATGACACTACTCTTTTCTTGATCCATGCCTCTTGACTATTCCTTTGCAAGCTTTCTAGTTAACTTTTTTTTTTTTTTAATCTGACCCTTAAATATATGGATCTTCTGTGGTGCTGCTGTAGATCATGGTTCAAAGTTCAAACTATGGGAATGGCAAATACCACCCATAAAGATTCCCAAAATTATAACTCCAGTACACATCTCCCTCTGAGCCCCCAGACTCATTCTTTAAGCCACCATGTGGGAAGCCTACAACCTCCATAAACTCTTTAGGTTCCAAATAGAATCCCATTTTATTCTCCCATCTGATTCTTCTTCGTTCCTCATTGCTTGCATCATCATCTCTACCAAACATTGGCATCGTCCTTGACTTCCTGCCTCTTGTGGCCCGTTTAGCCCAGGGTCCTGACAACCCTTCTTCCTAAGGTTTCTGGGATATTTGTTTTCACTGCCACTTGCTGCTTTAGCTCACAATCTTACCTTACTGATATTCCTGCCGTTATACTGGTCATTATACTCTCCTAACTGGTCATTGCCCTATCATAATGGACTTCATAAAAGGCAGATCTCATGAGGTCACTGTTAGTTCCTTTCACAGCTCCTTGTGACCTGGAAGATAAGACCATGGCTCACTCTTAGTGACACATGTAAGGTTCTTCGTCACTACTCCACTCTAGCCTCATTAACTCTCTCTCGTGTTGTCCATTGTCTCTAGTTTTTCTAGAGTCATCTGCTCTTGTAGTATTACTATCTGAAAAGTATCAAACTGCTTATAGGCATTTCTTTCTGAGTTCTATAACTTGATTAATTTGGAGGCATAATATTAGGAGGTGTAGCTTGATGACTAGATGCGGGAGCTCTGGACTCTAACAGCCTCTGTTAGTCTCTGTACGATGATTTATCAGCCATTGTTAAACCATGATCACAGTAAACCTTTCTCATGGAGTTATTG
The DNA here is from genome assembly GCA_028646535.1 of Procyon lotor. Classification (NCBI taxonomy): domain Eukaryota; kingdom Metazoa; phylum Chordata; class Mammalia; order Carnivora; family Procyonidae; genus Procyon; species Procyon lotor. Next base: position 56,332,979 of record CM053615.1, read on the forward strand.
TGAGAATTAAATGAGAAAATTTTGTGAAAATAGTGTAGTTCAGATACTCCACAATTCTTAGTTTTGTTTATATTGATGCTAATTTCTGTACCTGGGAACTTAATTATTGAAGGGGTATTGACACTAAGGTGGCTTTGTGCTAGAATCGTATGAATGGGTAATTAAGAAAAAATATAGAACTTAACAAGTCCTTTATAGAAGGGGAAAGGAAAAAGTCATTAAGCAAGATAATGAATGCCACATTTGCTTAATAATACTCATTTTTTAAACTGTATTTTCATAGCTATTAAATGCCTTTATTGAAAATTCTGCAGAAAAAAAAATCATTCAACTGATGAGTGTCACCTGTGCCAGGGAAGTGGCAGTGCAAAATGACAGGGTCCCTTGCACAGCTGAACTTTTTGTTCAGATGGGGGAAAGAAAGAAGTGATGAAACAAAGTAAATTGCAAATCATGATTAGTGATTTTAAGGAAACTAATGGCTTCCATAAAGAAAACAGAAGGTACTTATATTTAGGATAGTTAGGCAGTACATCTCAGGGATGTAGTCTCAGTTTAAATTGAGAACTGGAGCTGTGAAGGAACTGACCCTCAGAGAAGCCGTGTGTGTGTGTGTGTGTGTGTGTGTGTGTGTGTGTAAAAAGGTTCTAGGACTGGTGACTTGTGAAGTAAACTGGAAAAACAACAGCATGGTTGGAGTGTGGTGTACAGAGATTGTTGAGTGTTGGGAGCCCGAAATGAGATGAGGTTTTCTTTTTAAAAAGCTTACTTTTCCAGCTGGCAGAAGAATAGATTATAGGCCTGGAGGCCGGAGAGGAAGCAGAGTGTAATCCAGATGAGAGATTGCCGTGGCCTGGTCTTGAGTGAAGGCAGTGGAGAAAGAGGGAAATAGGTAGTTTTCCACTATAATTCAGGACCTAGCAGATATATTGGTAGATGAGGTATGAAAGGGAAGGAAGAAGGAACTTGCAGTCACCAGAGTTCCTGGTTTTCACGCTTGGGTATGTAGAGGTGCTAGTTATTGAAATGGAGAAAGCAGATAATGATGGGACACATCAGAGGGAGAGATCTTATAGATTCAAAGTCACGTATCAGTATTGACTAAGGAGTGTGTAGAATGTGAGAAGTGAGCACAGCCTATGCAGATAGCTATGTCTGGAAAAGGAAGGCAGCAAATGGACCAGTTCCTGAAAGAGGAATTGGGATGCGACCAAGGAGGTTAACTTCAGTTTTTAGGATGACATTCTAGGATAGGTAACTGCTGATCAGGATAATTGAATGGAGAGTGAAGGGTGGGAGGTAGACGAGAGAGAATAACCAAAGGGTCCAGTTCTTTAAGGAGATAGGAAAGGGAATGGTACCCAGAAGAGAAGTGAAAGACAAGATGGCTTAATTGAGGTAAGTTTAGTGTAGGGAGTTGGCTTTCAGACTGCTGTCTGCTGTCTGACATTTCTGTGAAGATGGAGTTTGGGTTGAAGACAGCCTGTGGGATGTGACTTCCTGGGATAGCAGTGCTTGGGGCATTACACCAGCTCTGTATATGAAAGCCCAACTTTGCTGCTTCTAACCTTCTTTTTCCTTCAGCTTTGACATTAAAGATGTCAAAGGAAAACTGAAGTTGTTACAGTAGAATTGATTGCTTGAAATGTCTCTCCTACTTGTTTTCAAAAAATTAGTTCATCTGTTTCTTCCAGGTTGCCTGCTCTGACCTGCTAATTCTGTCATACATTTGTATTTTAAGCATTAAGTATTCTTATTATGTACATTAAGTATGCTTATTATGTACATTAAGCATACTATGTAAGTTTTCTGTTGCTACTGTGATAAGTTATCACAGACTTCCTGGTAGGAAACAACAGATTTATTATCTTAAGGCACACTAGGTTAGAAGTCTAACATAGTCCTCCCTGAACTAAAATCAAGGAGCTAAATCACTGGGCTACCATCGGGGCTGCAGTCCTTTCTGTACATTCTAGGGGCAGAATCTGTTCTATGTCCTTTCAGCGCTTCTGAAAGCTGCCCGCATTCCTTGGCTTATAGCCCCTTCCTCTTGTCAGAGGCAGCAGCACAGCATCTGTGACCTTGCTTCTTTCTTCTTGTCCTTATATCTTTTTCTCTGACCCTCCCCTCTGTTTCTTTCTGCATTTTAAGGACCCTTGTAATTACATTGGGCCTACACAGATACTCTGGAGTAATTTCCCTTTCTTAAAGTCAGCTGATTAACAACCTTAATTCCACTTTGCCTTGTAACCTAACATATTTATAGGTTCCGGGGATTGGCGGGGGGTGGGGAGGTATTCTACCTACCACATATGTGTTGTAGTTTGTACTGTTACTCGTTTTTGTACCACTAGCCCTGTAGTGCCTGAAACATTGTATACACGTATACATTCAAGAAATATGCAGGAAATGCATATTTATTAAATATTTCCTTTCTTTCCCTTCCTCTCACCCCACACACCTTTTTTAGTGACAGGTCAGTCTTATGAGAACATGGTAACTGAGATCATGTCAATGGGATATGAACGAGAGCAAGTGATTGCGGCCCTGAGAGCCAGTTTCAACAACCCTGACAGAGCAGTGGAGTATCTTTTAATGGTGAGAAATATTTCACTTTTATTTATTGTAGTTTAACACCAAAATATCTAAGATTTTTAAGAAATAGTAACAACTCACAGGAGAACAGACTATATGCCAATAATTTACATAATGCTTTTATTTTTATTAGTTTGTTAACATTTTGTGTTGGTAAAATGTAACCTAAAAGATTTTGATGTGATTTTTAGTTGGGAAATAGCATGGTTAAATGAGTTGTAAAATTGGCATTCTACTTCGAGTACTAACTTCTACCCCGTTCATGTTATCCTCAAAGGATGACAGTTTGTGCGTTTGGGGGGTGGAGATAGATTTTTTAAATCTAATCTACCATTTTAGTAGCTTTTTTGATGGTCAACATACTCCTGGGTATACTTTTTTTTTTTTTTTAAGATAATATTTTTATTTTATTTGACAGAGAGGAAGTACACAAGCAGGGGAAGCATCACGGAGAGGGAGGAGCAGGCTTCCCCTGAGCAGGGGGCCAGAAGCGGGACTTGATCCCAGGACCTGGGGATCATGACCTGAGCCAAAGGCAGATGCTTAACCAACTGAGCCACCCAAGCACCCCTCTTAGGTATACTATTGAGGGCAAAAGTATCAAGTTGGAAGCCCAAGCCCAGTTTATTTGTCTTGTACTGTGTACATTTTTGTAATTGTCAAGTTTTTAAAATGAAGGGATTTCACTTACAAATTCAAATAGCTAAGAAAAAGAAAAAAACTGACATCCTAAATTAAAACTTGAAAGGGGTGCCTGAGAGGCTCATTTAGTTAAGCGTCTGACTCTTGATCTCAGCTCAGGTCTCAGTGTCAGGGTCATGAGTTTAGGCTCCGAGTTGGGCTCTACACCAGGCATGAAGCTATGTAAAAAAAAAAAAAAAAGACTTGGAAGAAAAAAAAAGAGAAAGATTAATTCAGAGAGCTAGTTTGTCTGGACAACTTGAATTCCAGATTTTTGCAAGGGTTTAGGAAAAGTTTTAGATCATAGACTCTTTGACTCATTATCTTCCCATCCATTCCCTGTTACCTGACATAATATTGTGCATTTAATTCAGTACATGATGTTATTTACCTGGTTCCATTGGTATTTGAATTGTTAGCTTATTTATTGTCAGTAATAGTCAAGGGAGTCTCAGAAACATTTGTTTCTAATGCCTGGAGTGACATCTAATGCCAGTAGCCATTACCCTTAATGTGGTTCATTATGCTTAATTCTTCATATGTTTATGGTTTCAACTTCTGATTTATTGGGAAATGGAAGCATTTACCATTATCGTCTCTTACCCACATGTAATATTTCCTCCTTCATTCACCTCCTTCACAATCTGTGTGGATTTCATAAGATTTTTTTAATATGTTGTATATGAAAAGTCTTGTAAATCATGCATCAAAAGAGTGTTCCAAAAGTCTCAGTGCAGTTTTAAATTATAACATCAGAAGACAAATGCTATATAAACTTAGAAAATATTGAAATATTTAAGGTTCTTATATCTACTTTTGTAAATTTTGAATAATTAACTTTAATTTTTTATATGTGATACTTTCCGGAGAGTGCTTTCTCAGAACCATGGTTCAATAGAGGAGATCCTCCTTGCTTGGCCACTCTTGCCACCTGCTCTATCTCCATTAGATTATTTTTCCCCTGGGAGTCATTTCAGAACTGCACATGCATCAAAACCTGTTTCTCTGGATAAGTTTCAGGCTGGGGTTACAAATGCAAACCTTTCTATCACACAGCTGGTGAAAGTTTCTATGAAATTCAAAAATTAAAGTCATGTATAGCATAAAAACCAAATGTCCAATTTTTATAAGATTTGTATTGATATTTTAAAAATTGTTTTTACTTATATACAAATTTAGGATCTTTGATGTTAGGTGTAATGTGTTGCTGTATGTAAATATCGTTTTATGACTTATGTTTTAAACTACAAAACTCTTTATATCTTAGATCTGCACTGTCTAGTAAAATAGCTATTAAGTAATGTTAAGTACAGGTAACTACTTGAATTGAATAAAATTAGTTTCTTTAATAACATTAGCCACATTTCAAGTTCCCAGTAGCTTCGTGTGATTAATGAATATTTTATTAGACATTAGACAACACAGATATAAAACATTTTTGTCATGGAAAATTTTGCTGGACATTGTGCTGCCTTACATTATTGTAATATGGGTTCTTCTATACCATGTTCAGGTCATTTCTAATCTAATTCGAATATATGCAGCTTTTAGATAAGCCTTAATCCTTTACTTTTAATAGAAGTGGACATCTGTTTGTTGCTTTTGGAAATTAGACAAGCACATTAAATAGATCAATAAATCTTTTACTTTGTATAGTATTGAACTATCTTTGAATGACAAGATATTTTAAAGCTGGGAAATTGTATTGTAGGGGATCCCTGGAGATAGAGAGAGTCAGGCTGTGGTGGACACCCCTCCTGCGGTCAGCACTGGGGCTCCTCCGTCTTCGGTGGCGGCCGCTGCGGCGACTACGACGGCATCGACAACCACAGCGAGCCCTGGAGGTTAGCGTGGGCTGGTGGGGGTGGGGGGCACAGTCCTGAGTTTCTAGTGTGAGGTGAGGCTTGTTCCTAGAGCATCTGGAGGACTCTTCACACAAGTTCTCTATCCATTAATGTTAGAGAAGGGCCCAAAACAAATTCTCCCTAGTGGCGGTTGCATAACTTTCGTTGAGACCTTAGTGCCGTAGTTTTGGCAAAGGGCACATTCTGAGCCTGTTCTGAGGAAGAGATGCTTCCCAGTTGCACTTTGTGTTAACATTCTGAAGTCTCTTCTCCCTATGAATGTCATAAAGTATGCATAATTTCAAAGCCAGGACAATCTTAGTGGCTGTTATACCACCAAAGAAATAAAGCACTGAGAAGTTTGAAGACTTGTATCTAGAGGTGACAGTCTTGAATTCACCTCTCTTTACTGGTCTGCAACCACCCTTCCATTGCTGAAGGCATGACTACAGAGGAGGCCGTGGAACCTGTGTGGGGCTCAGGAGTTACTTCATTCTCCTTCAGGCGCCATTTTGTATACAGTAGTGATAAAGTAATTTAAACTTAATTTTGAAGAGGCCCTTCTTTGATGCTTTTCCTAGCTCTACTTATGACAGCTCTGGTTGGCAAAAAGCCCTGAGCATTTTGTGTACAGTCTCCCAGAGGACAGGCTTTCATTTCTGCAGAGTTGGGAAGAAGAGGCCACAGCTTTGGTTCAGGTAGGGACTACTGTCCCATTTAGCAGCGCTTCGTGGGTTAATTTAGTTCCTGAGTCTCAGTTTCTTCATCTGTAAAACTGGTGTCACAGAAGGAAGGTTACTTTCATACCCATGTGGCCATTTTAATTTGAATGATTTTCTTCAGTAATTTAGGAAATAACATTCAAAAAACTCTCATAATTAATTAGTAACCTCAAAAACATAATTATATGCAATTTTTGGTTTCCCCTAGTATGATTAGACAACAACCACTACCACCAAAAAGTTGCAAGTTCTGTCTTATATGGCATCCTTAATATTTATTATTGTCATAGGATTTTGGACTAAAAAGTTCTAAATTGACTAAATCAACTTCCAGACTGATTTGTAGCTTGTTTTATTTTTTAAAGATTATTTGGGGCGCCTGGATGGCTCAGTGGTTTAAGCCTCTGCCTTCAGCTCAGGTCATGATCTCAGGGTCCTGGGATCGACCCCCACATCGGGCTCTCTGCTCAGCAGGGAGCCTGCTTCCTCTCTCTCTCTCTCTCTCTCTCTCTCTCTGCCTGCCTCTCTGCCTACTTGTGATCTCTCTCTGTCAAATAAATAAATTTTTTAAAATAAGATTATTTATTTGACAGCATGCACGCGCGCACAAGCAGGGTGAGGGACAGAGGCAAAGGGAGAGGCAGGCTCCTCTCAGCAGGGAGCCTGATGTGGGACTGGATCCGAGGACCCTGAGATCATGACCTGAACCAAAGACAGATGCTTAATGACTGAGTCACCCAGGTGCCCGTACTTGTAGCTTATTTATCTCAAGCTTTTATAGATTATAAATGTTTGAAGTTTAATGGTAATAACCAAAATTGTCTTTCTAATTGTAATTTAAGTTTATATTAATAAAACTTCTTCTGACCTGCATATCTGAACTCTTTTAAGTATTATCTTTCACTTACTTGGTTTAGAATTTCTCAGGAATTCAAGCTCAGACTGTTTTGTTTTTTTCTTAAAGGTTTGGGTTGTATTATAAAGTAAGTGAATTTTTGGTTTTGTTAGTCCTAGGTATATATTTTTCTTAGGAACAGTGTTAGTACTTTTTATTTTGATAGAGTGCATGCATATCATAAATTCTCGTTGTTTGATGATACTGACTTCCCGGGACAGTTGTAGGAAAACTTCATTCTTCATTTCTTTCTCTACCTATGCTGATAGAAGTAATTTCTCTAGTATAAGACTTGCACATTGGTACAGTTGAAAGATTTCTGTCATTATTTACTCCATTTTTATATACATCTGAGAACTCATTGTAGTTTTTTACTTGTCAGTGTATGCTGTCTAAAATTGTGATTGAACCAGGTCTTTGTATACATAATTAGTGCTTTTGTTTAAAAGTGTTAATGTGTTTTTTAGGACATCCCCTTGAATTTTTACGGAATCAGCCTCAGTTTCAACAGATGAGACAAATTATTCAGCAGAATCCTTCCCTGCTTCCAGCATTGCTACAACAGATAGGTCGAGAAAATCCTCAATTACTGCAGGTAACTATTTAATAAGAGTTAATTTCAAAAGTGGGTTTGTAGAATATATCATATTTTTTTAAAGTCCATGTGTACTCCCTCACCCTCCATAAGCTCTATAAACTTTTCCTCTGAGTTGCAATCAGTAGAATGTGCTATATATTAGATATACTAAAAAAAGAGTCCAGGTGGAGGTAGGTTAATTTAAGTTGGTCAAATAACAATTTGGGGAAACACTTCATTAAAGAATTCGAGAAACTCTTTATGAAAGAAACCGTTTATAAAATCTTTTATCCCCAAACTTAGTATCAGTGGAGCACTGCCTCTTAGAGATATACCCATGGGCTTATTTAAACCTCAAGTCACAAAGTATTTGAGTTTTATACAGCATTGTACTACCTACTAATGTGGAAGATATAGAAGTTCTGTTACTTTTTATAGTCTCCAAGTAGTTTTTTTAACATCGATTTTGGGAGGACGGGACACATTTATGAAAGAATTTGAATTCTCTTAATTCTTCACTATTTACCTTACTGAAAAGTGCCGAGTTCCTTTAATACTATATAAGAAATCACATCCTTCCAAAGATTAAATAATTCAGAATCATTCTAAAAATAAGGCAGTTACAAAATTCTAGCTTTCTGTGCTATCTGTATTTAGAATTCTTAGTTTCCTGAAGATACTTTACATCATTGTATTTTTTTGTTTGTTTGTTTTGTTTTTTCCTCTCCTTCAAATTACCACAGCAAATTAGCCAGCACCAGGAGCATTTTATTCAGATGTTAAATGAACCGGTTCAAGAAGCTGGTGGTCAAGGAGGAGGGGGTGGAGGTGGCAGTGGAGGAATTGCAGAAGCCGGAAGTGGTCATATGAACTACATTCAAGTAACGCCTCAGGAAAAAGAAGCTATAGAAAGGGTGAGTTGAAGTAAAACTGAAAATGTAGTTCCTTAGTCACACTAGCCCCATTTCAGATGCTCAGTAGTCACATGGGGCTAGTGGCTGTTGCATTGGGTAGCACAGATAGAGAATATTTCTGCCACTGGAGATAGTTCTATTGGACACAGCCAAAGACAGCATTGTCCTGAGGATTGCAGTAAAGATCGTGTATTTTCATCCCCGCTCTCACATCTTGGTCTTTGTGCTAGCCAAGGGACTAGTAGTGAATGCCAATCACCTTTATAAAATAGTTATATTTTAAAAATTAAAAATTTCTTTTTTATGTCTACAAATTTATGAGGAAAATGATCTTAGGGTCACCACCTGAGTGGCTCAGTTGGTTAAGCGTCTGCCTTTATCTCAGGTCATGATCGAGTCCTTTTGTCAGGCTCCTTGCTCAGTGGAGAGTGTTTCTCCCTGTCCCTCTGCTGCTCCCCTTACTTGTGCTTTCTTGCTCTCTCTCAGATAAATAAATAAAATCTTTAAAAGAAAGAAAGTGATATTAAAGTGAATGCTTAAGTCAAGGTTATCCATTTTTTACAATGTTACTTTAGTACTGTCACTAAAATGTAAAATAGGTATATGAATTATATATAAAAATATGTACATTAAACTTCAGAAGCTGATACCATGATTCTGTTTCCATCCTACTAGTTCAGCCAGTTCACGTGAGGCACTGCAGTAACTTAATCTGTATGATATTATGACAAGTGATTCATTTTTCTCTAGACTTCATTGTAAATATCTGTAAATTATTATTTACAAATAATATTTGCAAATATTTATTTACAAATAAATATTTATAAATAATTTGTAAATAAACAGTACTTGCCCTGTCTTATGAAGTGTTTTGATATGGAAATCTGATAAAGTTCATTTTAACTTCATACTTGGAAAATCATCTAAAGATAATTTGCCCATATTTACGATAAACATTTCTTCAGGTGTTCAAGGTTTATAATTATGTATTTCTTAAAAGATATCTTATATATCATGCTAATATTTCTCCCTCTCAAATAAGGCAGGTGAGTGAATGACACTTGGCCTCAGTTGTTTTATAGCTTCTTTTTTTTTTTTTAATGGTTAGGGGTATCTGTTCCTGATTTCTGTTTTGGAGAAGAAATTTTTTCTTTTGTAGCTTGTGCTTTTGACGTCATACTAAGAGAAGTTGTCTAATCCACAGCCTAAAGATTTACTCCTATCTTTTCTCTGAGGAGTTTTATATTTATAGCTCTTGTATTTAGGTCTGTGATCTATTTTGGGTTACTTTTTGTTTATAGCGTGAGGTGTAGGACTTTAGCTTCATATATTTTTCCTTGTGGATATCCAGCACCGTTTACTGAAAATTCTACTCTTTATCCATTAAATTGTCTTGGCATCCTTTTCAAAATCAACTGGCCATAATTATGAGGGTTTACTGGGCTTTCATTTCTGTTCCATTGATCTTTATGTTTATCTTATGCCACTGCTTCACTGTCTTGATTACTGTAGCTTTTTGTAGTAAAGTTTGAAATCTCCAATTTTCTTTTCTCAAGATTATTTTGGCTGTTTTGGATCCCTTGCATTTCAATTTTAGGGTCCGCTTGTCTGATTTCTATAAGAAAAGAAACAAAAAACTGGGATTTTAATACTGTTTTTTGCATATCACTTTGGAGAAGTATTACCATATTAGCAAATATTAAGTCTCACCAAGCCATGAACATGAGATGCCTTTCCATTTATTAAATTTTTTTTATAATTTCAGAAATGTTCTATAGTCTTTGTGCTTTTGTTAAATTTATTCCTCAGTATTTTTATTCTTTTTGATGCTGTTATCAGTGGAAATGTTTTCTTAATTTCATTTTTGGGTTGTTCATTGCTAGCTATATAGAAATACAACTTAATTTTGTGTGTTGCTCTTACATCTTGCAACCTTTCTGAACTCATTTATTTTGATAATTTGTGTGTGTTTTTTAGGATTTCCTAATTGTAGAATATCATTTGCAAGTAGTTTTAATTCTTCTCCAGTATGGGTGTTTTCCCTTCCCTTCCCTTCCTTTCCCTTCCCTTCCCTCCCCTTCCCTCCCTTCTTTTATCTTATCTTTCTCCCTTTCTATATGTATATTTTTAAAGATTTTATTTATTTATTTGTCAGAGAGTGTGCACAAGTAGGGGGAGCGGCAGGCAGAGGGAGAAGTAGGCTCTCTGCTGAGCAAGGAGCCCAGTGTGAGACTCAATCCCAGGACGCTGGGATGATAACCTGAGCTGAAGGTCTGACTCAGCCCCTCAGGTGTCCCTCTTTTCTCTCTGTCTTTCTCTCTTACCTAATCGTCCTGTCTGTGGCCTTCTATGTACGTGTATTGAATAGAAGTGGTAAGAGCCAACATTTTTGTCTTGTCCCTAATCTTAGGAGAAGACAGTCAAGTCAGTCTTTCAACATTAAGTATGATGTTAGCGATGGGTTTTACTAGATTTAGATTCTCTTTATTAGGTTGAGAGAGTTCCTTTCTGTTCTAGTTTATTGAGTGTTTTTATCACAAAAGGGTATTGGATTTTGCCGAATGATTTTTATGTGTTGAGATGATAGTATGGTTTTGTTCCCTTTTATAATGTGCTTTATTAATAACATTGATTAATTTTTGTGTATTGGACCAGCCTTGCGTTCCTAGGATAAATCCCCCTTGATTGTGGTGGATAGTCTTTTTTGTATGTTGCTGGTTTTGGTCTGCCAATGTTTTGTTGAAGATTTCTGCACCTGAAAAAAAAAGATTTTTGCATTTGTATTCATAAGGAATAATGGTCTGTGGCTTTGTATGTGTGTGATGATTTTGTCTGGTTGAGTATCAGTAATACTGGCCTCATTAGAGAATGAGTTAGGAAGTACTCCCTCCTTTTCTATTGGTTAGAAGAGTTTATGAAGAAAAGTTTTAATTCATTCAACAGTTGGTAGAATTCGCCAGTAAAATTATCTGGGCCTGGCTTCTCTTTTTGGAAAATTTTGTGATTACTAATTCAGTCTCTTCTTTTGTGACAGGGCTATTCAAATTTTCTGTTTCCTGAGTCAGTTTTGGTGATTTTGTCTTTCTAGGAATTTGTGTATTTCATCAGCGTTATCTAATTTGGTGGCATACAATTGTTCACAGTATTTCCCTAAAATAGTTTTTATTTCTCTAAAAAGTAGTAGTGTTTCCACATTTCTGATGTTAGTAATTTGAATCATTTTTTTTCCCATTAGTTTAGCTAAAACATTTATCAGTGTTATTACTCTGAAGAAAAAAAGAACCAACTTCTGCTTTTATTGATTGTATTTTTCTAGTCTCTAGTTTACTTATTTTCTCTTTAACCCTTATTCTTTTTCTCCTTCTGTTTGCTTTGGATTTCATTTTCTCTTTTTCCTAGTTTCTTAAGCCAGAACCTTAGATTATCTATTTAAGATCTTTCTTACTATAGATAGAGCTATAAACTTCCCTCAAGGTACTGCTATAGCAGCATCCTGTAAATTTTAGTGCATTTGGTGATGTTTTCATTCATCTCTGAAGTTTGTTTTCTAATTTCCTTTGTGATTCCTTCTTTCATCATTGGTTAAGGATTATTTTAATTTCCACATACTTTGAATTTCCCAAATTTCCTTCTGTTGCTGATTTCAGAGTTCATTGTGTTGTGGTCAGAGAATGTACTTTGCACAATTATAATCCTCTTAAATATGTTGAGGCTAGTTCTGCAGGTTAACATTGTCTTTATGGAGAATGTTTGATACATACTTGAAAAGGACTTGTGATCTTCTGCTGTTAAGTGTTCCGTAAATGTCCATTAGGTCACGTTGGTTCATAATGTGTTTCAGATTGGCTTCCTTGTCAGTCTTCTGCCTGGTTGTTGTGTCCAGCATTGAACGTGGGAGATAGCGAAGTCTCCAACTACTATTGAATCACTGTTTCTTCCTTCAGCTTTGTTAGTTTTTGTTTTGTGTGTTTCAGGGTTCTCTTGTTACAGGTGTTTATAACATGGGCTTCCTGATGGTTTATAATCATAAAATGTCTTTTGTTTTTAGTAACAGTTTTAAATCTTAATGTGTATTTTGTCTGATACTAATGTAGCTACGCCAGCTTTCTTTTTGTAACTGTTTGCATAGTATATATCTTTTTTCCATCCTTTTACTTTCAGCGTATTTGTGTCTTTAAATCTTAAGTGTATGTCTTGTAGAAGCATTCAGTTGGATCATGCCCTATCTACCTTTTATTTCAGCTAGGCCAGCTTTAATCTGGACGAGACCTAGGTAACAAAATCATTTTTGAGTTTTATCTTCTTTCATGGATGAATAATCATGCTGAATTGAGACTTCTGCTCATGTTTTTTAAGGTCATTTCTTGATGATAGTCAATGCAAGGTGATTTAGACAGTTGAACAGAGGGTTCATAAAAAATACTTGGTTGACAAATATATAGTACCTAGTGAATTAGATAATTGACCTGAGTGCTTAAAAAGACTTTTAAAAGCAGGTTTTGAGTCACAGGGATTTTTAATAGACTAGGAAAACAAAATTGAGCGGTTGGTATCACCATTTAAAATGCTATAAAAATTAAGCAGATGTAAATAGAACACCATATGTCTTGATCTCAAAACATATCATGTAATATTAATAATTGATCACCCATTTTTCTAGTATGAAGTGTTTTATAAGCCGAGGAGATGGAGAGTGATACTTGACCCGACTGACCTTCTTTACAAATAATTGGATGAAGTAGTTAGACTCCTCTCCTGTTGCTCTCATCTATATCTTTCCCCCTTATGTAGTAAAAGCTGTTTGATTTACCCATTTCCGTAGGCTGCGGGGTCATTTATTTTTTAACCATCAGAGTCAGCAACTAATTTTTGGCATTAATGCCAATGAATGTTAGCAGATTCATCTAGTAACTGTTCATCTAAAAGCTTCAACTAGGAACAGAGAACTTTGTCAGTGGTCGATACAGGAAGGGGTCTGGGCTCCATGCCACTGCTCAGCTTGGACAGTGACCCATACTCGGGCATGCACTCACATAATGTCTTCGCGCCCTTCGTGTTTTCAAGTGCTGATCTGCCCCTGTTGCTGTGCTGGAACCCATGTGTGTTTTCTCTCTTTTTTTCCAGCTAAAGGCACTAGGATTTCCTGAAGGACTTGTGATACAAGCATATTTTGCTTGTGAGAAGAATGAGAACTTGGCTGCCAATTTTCTTCTACAGCAAAACTTTGATGAAGATTGAAAGGGACTTTTTTTTATCTCACACTTCACACCAGTGCATTACACTAACTTTGTTCACTGGATTGTCTGGGATGACTTGGGCTCATATCCACAATACTTGGTATAAGGTAGTAGATGGTTGGGGGTGGGGGGGGAGGGACCTAGGGTATTGGGCAGGGATAAATACAGTGCATGTCTGCTTCAGTTAGCAGATGCCGCAAATCCACACAGTGTGTAAAATATTATACAACCAAAAATCAGCTTTTGCAGGTCTTTATTTCTCCTATAAAACCGTAGGTAACTTTTCCTAGGTTTCACTCTTTTTAGTGTACTAGATCCAGAAATTTAGTGTAATGCCCTGCTTTATATTTCTTTGACTTAACATTGGTTTCGGAAAGAATCTTTGCTACCTAGAATTTACAGTCTCTATTTCATGGCAACACTGGATAATGGCTTTGTGAAATTGAAAAAATTTTGCAGCAACCGTAAACAGAAATGCCAAATTATTGATGGTTATTATTGCTGCTTCAAATACGTATTGAATTAATGTATAAGGAAGCCCTTTCTTTCATGTTAAATACTTAGGGTGGGGGAGGCAGAAGGGGAACCTTTTCTTAAAATGAAAATAATTACTGCTATTTTAAAATTTCTTGATCATCGAATGTGAGACCCTTCTAACATGATTTGAGAAGCTGTACAAGTATAGGCAGAGTTATTTTCCTGTTTACATTTTTTTTTTTTTTTTTTTTTTGGTTTGGTTTGGTTTGGGCAAAAATTGGTAGGTGTCTAATTACTGTTTACTTCATTGTTATATTGCAGTAAAAGTTTTAAAATCACCATTGCATGTTTGCTTTTGATGTATCCCTTTGTGAAATTAGCACTTTGGGGCCAATGGAGAAATGCAGCATTCACTATCCCTCTCTTCCCCATCCCTCTGCAGAAATGTGTTTGTCAGTAAGTCGTGAGTTCAAATTGCTGCCTTTTTTTAAACCCACAAAATGCTGATTCAGTTCAAAATTAATGCAAATGTTTCAAAACTGGGTTTCTGATATTTGTGTTTTCCTTATTAGATAAAAATGTATGACAATTAAAGTCATTAGGATTATATTACTTTCAAAAAGAGAAGGTGGACGAAAGTATAATCCAGCATCTTTTACTGTGTTGGAAAGACTGGCGGAATCTTCTGGAAGGGTTGGGAGATGCAGCTGGAAAAATACTTTGGAAAATATACAATCAAGAATATCTCATGGCATTATTAAAACAAAAATCTTAATAGCAGTGTTGGCTTTTATTTGGATTTTTTTTTTCAACTCTTTTTTTTTTTTATTAGAATCTCCTTCATTGGCATTATTATTTGATCATAAAGAGGGAATGTGTCTACTTGTTCAGTTTTTCAGATCTTTTTTCCTCACTTTAAAGGAATAATTTTTTTCCTCTACTATCTGATACTGAGTTACTAGAGAATGAATTTGCACAGATTTTTCCCTGCGTAATCTCTTGCAATAATTCTTAGCAAAGTTTGGGGATGACTTTTAAGATTTTACGTCATGCATACCTGTCTCATGAAAATAAGTGAGACCATAGTTTCTCCCCACAGTGTTATCATGTAGTTTAATCTTCATGTGTGTACTCCTTAAAAACAGCACACCTTTGGACTTTGTATTACTTGTATGTTTTATAATGGATCATGCAAAATGTCTCAGGAGAATAAAAGGTTTTGTAAATATGTTCATCCTTTAAGGCAGAGCAATGAGTTGGGGGGAGGGTGACATTTCTGGTCGAATAATGGAATATTTTCATTTGTTTTATGTCATTCTGTCTGCTGCCTAATTGCTCAGCATAGCGAAAACTGGAAAAAAGGGAAAAGAAACAAAAACAAAACCCCAGTAGCAGCCTCTTTTCTCTGGAAAGTGACATCAGAAGTTGGTGGCATGGAGTTTTTGTCCTCGGACAACAAAACCACAAATAGTGGGGATTAATCATTACAAGAAGACAATTGAGGCCAAGTTTTGACCATTCTATACCATGTTCTATCTGCTTAAAGAATTAGCCAAGATGCTGTGAAAAAAATAGGCTTTTTGTGATCTTTTGCTGTTATCTTTTAATTTACAAACAGTTTTGGTAAATCTCTTAATGTAAGTGGCTCTTTGATTTTGGAATTTTGCATTTGAGGTATTCTGTCATCTGTTTCTTGAAATATTGTTTAGTTGCTCTATGGAAAATGTGAGGAAGCTTAAGTTTATATTTGTTAAATTCTTATTGCCATCCTCTAGTCAAATATACCTTTTCATTGTTTAAAAAATACTGAAGTGTTCCACCATATAATTTTTTCCTGTACTACATGGCTAGGATTCTAGAGAATTAATTATAAAATATTTTCAATATATCCACCATTGCATTTCTCATTTTTTAAAATGATCCTTTTGCCATATGGAGTCTTAGATTGAGAGTTGACAATGCCTTGGTCACCCATAGTTCTGTTTTCTTCAGTGATTGGCATGTAGGGGGCCAGGTGCTAGGTCAATTTTATTGGTTCTCCTGTTTTTCTCAATCAAAACATCAACACAGAAATGGAATACTGGATGGACCCTAAATCAGAGTTCATAAGGGCTTTTAGAAATTTGAGTTCAATTCCCGTTTTTCCCATTCTCTTGTATTATAGAAGCCAGCCTAATAAGACTGCTACAAAATATTCAACCAAAATTAAGCAATTTCAGGCTTCCTGAAACTTCCTGACCAAGTCTGTTCTGGTGAGTTCCCTGGCCATGAGGCTTGGGTACAACATGTCCATTTAGTTGACCTCCCATGTCCATTTGTTCTACTTTGATCTTCTAAGCCAAAGGCTGGCAAACTTCAGTCCCATGAGCTAGGAATGGTCTTTACATATTTAAGGGTTTATTTTCAAAGAGGATTTCATGATGTGAAGATTATTCAAATTTTAGTGTCTATAAATAATTTTATTGAAACACAACCATGCTCATTTGTTTACATATTCCCTGTAGCTACTTTTGTGCTACAGAGGTTTGCTCTCAAATAGTTGGAGCTGAGACTGAGGCCTACAAAGCCCAAATAATTATTATCCAGCCCTTTCCAGAAAAAGTTGGCCACCACTATTCTAAACTGTGACTAGCCCATCCTATAGCAAAGTATATGATGCTTTCTGTTGCTTTTTTGGCATCTTGGCCTCTTGACTTTGGGTCTTAGCTTCAGTTTGGTTTTACTTGTGACCATCACAGGTTCTTTCCAGAGGAGTGGTATTAAGCAGCGTGTGCCATATGTGCTTGCCTAACGTATGTGGTGGCTGAGGGTACCACCTTGAAATTACTCATTGCTGTTGCTGCGCTGTTCCTTGCTCTTACAGTCAGATAATGCCATTCAGCACTGAACATACTCAGAAGCACCTGGTATGCTGGCGAATTGACCAGAACAAAGCAGTCAGGTGAATACATCTGGGTCCTGGGGTCAAAGTTGAGACAGTTGAAGGAAGCACCTTAACCATGGCTGAAAGAAGAGAGTGGGTAGAACCAGAGGGGGAGTGTAGCTGCTGGACCTGTTTGGGTGGCAGACTAGTTTCCAGAACAGCGTGTGGGTAGTTAGGGAGTGGGAGCCTGGGAGGGGCGGTAACAAGGAGACAGAGAGGGCCTGGTGGGCTTGCTAGGAAAAAGATCAAGCACTGCAGCAGTGCTTGGGAACCAGAGGGACGGTGGTGGAGACAAATTGGCTGTAGAAGGCTTTCTCTCAGGATGTTCAGTAGGGAAAGCAGTGGTCCCCCAGGGAGGGTATTCAGTGGAGAGGAGGCTGGGGTGACTGAAGAAACATCAGTGGTGAAAAGTTTGCTTCATGTCCCTGGTGCTACCAATTCCAGAATGAATGGAGACCAGGACTCTGCCTTTGAGACTGAAATTCTGACAGAACATTTAACTAGGAATGAATTCTTTTACCAGGTGTAGCAGAATTGTCTTCCAGAAGCACAGATGAGAAATAGCCATCCCAGACTTTGGGCTCGTGTTGCACTTCATTTTCCATTTCTCTTAACCTAGGCCCTTACCCTTTTCCGGCTGGTTTGCCATGAGTTATTGATGTTGAGGGTGCGTAATCCTCCCCAGGCAATGAGGTGGTCTTCAGAGCACCTGGGGAAGCTGTTCTCAACTCTGGCTGCCTCTCACTCAAGCAGCCTCGTCCTCCTCCCCCCCCCCCCCCCAATGTTTTGGACAACTATTATGTTTGCTGTGATGAGAACGTCGGGAGCCTTTCTCCCTTGTGCTAGCTCTCCAGATGGGCCTTCTGCATGGAAGCCTGTGGAACTGAGAGCTTCCATCTCTTTGACAAAGTCCACAGTTGTCTCAAAACTCCTCCTAAAAGTTTGGCAATAAGTTCTAGAAGCCAGTCTGGGTTTTAATTCTCCTGAATTAGCGGATTAGAAGGATACTTGTTAAATTACTCTAAAGTGATTGACACAAACAGGATGAGAATGATCAGGGCTGGTGATGCTATGCCTTGGAACAGCTCAGGTGGAGGTCTTCTTGAACAATGTCAGGAACCCTGGAGTGATTTTTGCAAATTTTAGGTTTTTTGTGGGGGAAGGGGGTTCAAATTTATTTTTGGTCAATTAGGCCTGCCTGTGCTGATTTGATAGCTGTTTTGCTAATTTTTAGTTTGTCTCCAGTTCTAAGAAAATTAAAGTTCAATATTTTCGTATCTTTAACTTTGGTGTTAAGATTTTTACACCGTGTTTGCATTTTTGCAAAAAGCATTAACAACTTTCACCCCTAAATAATTTCACACAGAAAAGTCCCAGGGACAGTACATAGTGCTCCCGTTTACCCCCCCACACCCCACCCCCGAACCTGTTTCAGTGTGCAGGTGTCCCAGTAAATGTCTTTGTAGCAAAGGGACCCGATCCAGGATAACAAACCACTTATACCTTGGTCTTTGTGATCTTAACATTTATTTTGACATTATAGGACTGTTGCCTTCTAGAATAGCCCTGAATTTGTGTTTAGTTGTTTCCTTATGACTAGACAACAGTTCTGTGGTTTTGGAAAAAATACAGAGGGCCCCTGGGCTTTTTTTCACTGCATCCCATGAGGGGGGCAGAGGGTGTCCGCTTGACCCACTTCTGGTTCACATTGTTACATGTTACTCATTGTCCCTTTGTATTTAGTGTTTTATGATAAGGTATTCTGAGACAGAATATCCTATTTCTCCTGAAAATTTGGCCCATTAGTTGTAGTATCCATTGATGTTTCTTGCCTGAATTACTACTAAGATGGTTGCCAAGTGATTTTCAGATTGCATAATTTCTTCAACGTTTATTAAGTAGCAATCTCCTGGATCCTGGCGTTTTTCCCCCATTCAGAATCTGCATCGGTATGGGCTCAGATCGGCCTTATTTCAGTGGTATACAATCTGTTACTGTTGCAGTTTTGATGCGCACCTTGTCCCAGCTTTTGTCACTGTGTGCCTTCTGAAGGCTGCTTTCTGTGCTCTTATCACTCTTTCAAGTCCCTCCTCACTTTGTGGCACAACACTGTGTTCCAGGCTCTCCTCCTCCCTGTGCCGCAGCCCTGGAATTCGCCATTTCTTCAAGGAGCCCTGGTTGCCCTCCATGGAGATTGTATTTAGAAACCGCCCCTGGGTACTAGGTGTGCTCCTTGCTACTCCAGTCTCAACGTGGGAAAGAAGCACACATGTGTGTGCACACAGTTGCGTCTGTGTGTCCGTATCTGCATATAAGTTCATGCTGGAACTTTTCATTCCAATCCAACACCACAAGGCCCAGTCTAGCTTCTCACTTGCCATGTTCTAACTCCTTCCTTGGACAGTGAGAAACTGGCTCTTGTCATGCTTAGTGTGTAACCGTCTCCTTTGGCGCTCAGGCTCCTTTCTTGGTTGAGCGCCAAGCCGTTAGCTGTGCAGCCACTTCTTTCCGCAGCTGGAACATGAATATTTTAATGTTCTTTTTCACTGCACTTAAATGGAGGTGATAGTGTATTTAGATAAGTTCTGAATTCAGCAATCCAGTAATAGCGCCTGTCCATACTGGAAAAAAGGCTATATCTGTTCCCATCATTGGGACACCAGATCAATTGCTAAATGCCCTGGGATTAGCACATGGAGTTTAAATGCTGTGTGAGTTTTCCCAGTTTCTTCTACTTGGGACCAGTGTTTTAGGTGTTTTAGGTGCCGGCAATGGTCAGGGAGCCTGCAAGAGGGGCTGGCTGGGGGAGAGGAGTACAGCCCTCATGCTGGGCTCTTCATGGTCTCCAGTCCCTCCACCCCCAAGCATTGGACACATCTCTGTCTTGGCACAGGGCTGCCTCCCTCATCCATACATTCAGCAAATACATATCCAAAACTATACAAGGCCCCTTTTCCTGGAAACTGATGCCTTTCGCCTCTGTATCCCCACAACCTGGTAAAGGGCTAGACCAAAGGAGATGCCCAATCAATATTAGATACACATGAGCCATGAACACATAGTTGGGACATCTGTCCTCCTGGGCTCTGGGCTCTCCTGTGCCTTCTGCCACCCCTTTGCTCTAAAAGCTAAGAAGTTGAGGGACAAAGAACAGTATCCTGAAGGCTGCCCCTGTTTTTGTGTCCTCACCCCAGGGACCCTTGCAGCAGATTCTGGAAGACCTGACGTAACCCAGTGAGCTGGCTGGTTGTAGACACAGCAGCAGCTGGTGACACATTCCAGATGGGTCTCCGTCTGAGACTTGGGTAAAGAGCAGACCAACAGCTGCACTCCTGAGAATCCCAGGCCAAGGCCAGGTCAGAGGAACGTGGGGGTCAGGACCTGGACTAATCAGGCCTGGATTTCTGCCTTCACACCCCACACCAGCTGTGTGACATCAGCCATGCCTCTGTCCTCCTGTGTCTGAGTTCCTCAGCCATCAAATCAAACCTTCCTCAAGTGAGAGGCTGGATAGGAGGACACCCTACCAAGGCCAGGCCTGTGTTCTGATGTGGGTACTGACTGCCCATCCTGCAGTCTGGAAGAAGCTCTCCACCTTTCCTTCAACGATGAGAAGGTTGCCACAAGAGGACTGAGTGGGGCTGAGTTATTTCCAATAGCGCTGAGTGTCTGGTTGGTTGCCTTTGTCCTCCCTGCTTTAGTGTTCTCGCTGCATTCGCACAAGGCCGGTGGGCTTCCCACTCAGCTGGGCAGCACAGCTCAAACATTGGGCATTTCAGGCACAGGAAGATTTAATTTCCATGAACTGTTTCTGAGCGATGCTGAATTTTCTCCTGTCAGTTTTCAGGCCAAGTCATTGGCAGGTACATCTCATCTCCAGATCAAATTCGGCAGAGAACGCAGCCAAGCAGCCTGACAAAATGGCAACTGTTCTCTCACCCATCCCTAGGGAGTCTCTTCTCCGTGTTTTCTTTCCATTTCCTCTGACAGTCTTTCCAACCTGACAGAGGCACAGGAACTCAGATTTGAAAGGGGTCTGGGGGTGCCCTCCAGTGATCAAGATCAGTGCCTCATTCATGCCTGACCTCCAGCCTCCACTTGAATACTTCTAGTGATGGGCCTTACTGCTGGCCCAGACGCCTTAGATTTCAGACACTAGTGGTTGTCAAACCCCTCTGCTTCCCAGCATAGGCCAGACTCAGGCTCAAGTCACTTCTGCAGGTCCCTCAGTCAACCTTTCAGGTCTTTAAGAGTGATCATCTCTCCCTGACCACCTCTCACTCTCAAGCTAAGTCTTGTGGATGCTGAAAAAATCCTTCACTTAGAATGTATTATGGCAAGTCCCTTCCCCACCCTGATGAACAAAATACTTCAGGGGGGTAAGGGGGGCAGTATGAACTATAGAAGGAGTTCTCACCTCCCTTGTTCTGTGCATAATACCTCTATTAATGCAGCCTGAATTTGAGATTGCTAGTTTAACAGTCACATCACCATAGCAGCTATGCTGATATACCAGAGTTTCAAGGTTTTCATTCATTTGGAGTCCACATCTGATCTGTGTTACAGAAGCAAAAGCAGCCTACCACAAACTCACATGTATTTCCTAGCTCCTGAACAAATGCTGTTTTTACAAAGTCCTATTCTGGCCCCAAAGGAGAGAGTTAACAAGTCCAGGTGCCTTGCCCTGTGCTGAGTGCTTTATCTATACTAGTTGCCATTTTACCGATGGGCCACCTAAGGTCAATCAGGCCAATGTGGAAGAGCCAAGAGGTGCACCACTGTCAGTTAGCTCCCAAATCACCCAAGGTGACACTGCCTCACATTCGCCTGTTCCTTGTGTCCAAGAGTTACATCTGTTCTTCCTGTAATGTTGCTTTATTTTGTTTTGATTCCTCCAAGCTGCTCAGACAGTTCTTCGCTCCTCTGATGACCTGCCTGGCTTCGCTGGACCAGCAGTTCTCCACAGGTAGCCTGTGGGCCACTCACAGGGGGCGTCTGTGAGGTCAGCAGTACTGGTAGAATAACCCTACAACTCTGCTTGCTGCTGGCACTCCCACTCTCAGAGGCACATAGTGGAGTTTGCTGTGTGACCTGCGGTAGCACCACACATCGGAGGAGCAGAAGTGGCTCTCCAGCTGGCCTCCACTGAGCCAGACAACAAGGTTTGCACAAACAAGCACAACACTGTTCTCACTCGTGGTTTAAAAATAATTATTTTTCATGAAGATTTTTTTTAAATTTTGACCTGTGGGTTTCTCTTAAATAAATTAATATTTTTTAGATTTCTCAACTTTAATTTCTGATCGGGTATATACTGACAGAACCCATATGAACAAAAAAAATTGAGCTTCTCAACAATTTTTCAGAGGGAAAGAGGTCCTAAGAGCAGAAAGTTTGAGAACTGCTCTAGGTGACGGTTTTACCACTTTTCACCAGGTAAGTGATCTAGAAACCACTGGGAAGGTGCCTGGGGCACCGGTGAAGTGTTGTCTCTTGTCTACTGGAGACATGGTTGGGCTATCAGATTCCTGGAACTTTCTGAGACCCCTCTGCCCTACTGCCCTCCATTCCTACTTTCAGGATAACAAGCACAAAACTCTTCTGCTTGACATCCCACACCCTTTTCAGCCTGGCCTGCTCCAATTTATACCTTCACCTTGTCTCCATCCTTCTGTACCACAATACAGCAGGACCTCATTACCCATGCCTTTCCATACGTCTACACCTGTACATATGCTGGGCTCTCTCTCTGCTTAGAAATTCTCCCGTGTTCCTCCCTCCTTGTAGGAACTCCTATTCAACCTGCAAGACCCACTTCACTGTTATATGCTCTACGAAGGCTTTCCTGCCCAGTAGCCAGCAGAGGACTGCCCCCTTGTTCTACTTTCTGATCATGTAACACAAAAGGTGCCTCTCTGAGCATAATTATTTATTTGCACATTTGCTTTTTGGACACTGTATCAAAGCCAGAAGCAAAACTTGCCATACCAATTGGTGGCAGTAGGAGCTCAGCCCCCATGGCTGACAAGGGAACTACTGGGAATTGTGCATTGAAGGCTTGGCTATGGGCTTGGGGTGGGAGGGTCTGACATCATAAAGGAAAAGTAAATTGAAAAGCCCAGGTAAGGGATGGGGAATGCCGGGGCCTGACAGAGAACAGGCTGGAAAGGTGAATGCCCTCCACCGTGCCCTCACATGCCCCCTTGTGGTGAGGGAGACTATGTGGTGTTTCAGGTAAGAGGGCAAACTGGGGCATACCAGCCAGATGAGGACGAACCATCACCTATGGGTCATGGAAGAGTCAAAGCAAGCTGTGGGGAACTCATCCGGAGGGAGGAGGGGAAGACACCCGGCTACAAAACCGAGCCCTTCTGGACTTCCAGTGCCCACGCCATGCAGGGGAATGGAGGGAAGGGAACCAAACCTATAGGCAGGACTGTGGGCACGAAGCTTTATCTGCACTGAGTCCCCGTGGAGAACCGCCTGGCAGAGGAAGAAGCCGAGGCTCCGAGTGGGGCACCTGCCAAGTTCTCATTAGAACATAGCTGAGGTCCTTGCTTAGTGAGGAGCCTGCTTCTCCCTCTGCCTGCCGCTTCTCCAGCTCTCTCTCTCTCTCTCTGTCAAATAAATAAATAAAATATATTTAAAAAAGAAGAAAGAAAATCAGACTGTTCACCTTCAGAACCCAACCAAACAGACAGCTGGTGTAGCCAGAGTGCTGGGTCTTCTGGCCCCTCCGAGGGGCTGAGTCACCCAAAGCGCCCTGGTCCTTGTGTCTGTCCCCAACCCGGTCCAGGAGCCACTTTCCAACTAGAAGTGGAATGGCCCTCACGTGATTGTGTGGATTCTTCAAGCAGAGGTCCCTACAGCCCCCAGGTAGAGGAGGGTGCCTGGAAGAAGTGAACCAACATCATTTCCAAAGGGCCATTCTTTTCCTATGGCCTGGAATGCTTTTACAACCTTTTGGTGTCCCTTTCTTTACAACTTCGCAAAACTAATCATCTCAAATTACACAATGCAATTCTGAGCAACATTGGACTTGCACAAACCCCAGGAATTGGCTGAGGCCTCATAAATTTCCTACTGTGGGCTAGAAGCATATACATATACACCAATGGCTGTCTGTCCACCCGTTCTCAGAGCCTACAGAAAAGGCTGGCCTCCAGACCTTTGCACATACTGCTCTAGGGTCTTCCTGGGCACTTCTTCCCCTTGCTCTCCCATTCAGCCTTCCTGATTCAGCCCAAATATCCCCTCCCCCACAAGCCTCACAAGGTCTACTGCACTGGACCAGGAATTTCTCATGATGCCCACACTGGCTGGAGAGTCTCCCACAATCCTCCACCCTGGACCAAGAGTTTCCCACAATGCCCCAGAATGTCGTAGGAGCTTCCCATGATCCCCCATGCAAATGGAGACCCTCCTGTGACTGTCCCGTCACACTTGCCACTGACACAAGCTTTGCCTTTGTCTGATTTTTTTTTCCATCACTAGACTCTGTGCTCCTTCAGGGAAGGTCTGTATCTTATTCTAAGTACTCTTAGTGCCTGGCATCCAATAGATGCTCAGTACATTTTGGTTAAATAAATGAACGAATGTTAAGGGATTTCAAGGCTCAGGTTAAGGATCACACACATGAAGCCTTCTCTGATGCTTCTCTCCCCCATGAAAAACCAACCAACCAACCAACCAACCAACCAACCAACCAACCAACCAGAGAATGGCTTTTATTTTCAAGGTTCCTACAGCAGAGGGATGTGGGTTCTGATAGCAGTTCTGATATTCATTTAACTATGAGACTTTGGGCAAGTCATTTCTCTTCTGTAAGCCTTAGTTTCCTCATCTAAAAAATGGGGACCTTTATACTTGCTCTTCAACAATCTGATAAGCAAGACATTACCATGTATCATCGACTAGTGTCCGGCATCAGGTTGGTGCTTACTGAAAGCATACCCATGTATACAGCAGACCACAGACTCGCTGTTTACTGTCATATCCTCTTGGAGTGGAGCTCCTCATGGTTCTACCCCTGCTCCAGGGCTGGCTAGAGCTTGTTGATGGTTTTGGTGACCTTTCTGTGTTCCCACAGATCCGCTGTGTAGTTGATATTCATTGAGCCTCTAAGACAAAGTCTAGCACAGGGCACCGCATGGGCCAGCAGAGAGAATGATTAATAAGGCAGGACCCAGGACTTCCAGAAGGATCACTGTCTGGGAAGGAGCCTCAGGCAAGTTCTCCAGGATGAAAGGAGCTGTTGGTATCTGCCCATGAACAGCCAACTACGAGATTCCAAAGGAAACTCAGAACTTAGAATGAGGAAGGGGCTCTTCCCTGGGGTGGGCCAGAGGCTATGGAGGTGGGAGTGATTTCTCTATGGCTCAGGTCTGGGGTGAACAGAGAGGGAAGTGTGGGTGCTGGAAGAGAGGAGTCCTCAGGCAAGAAGAGGCCCCTACCCCTGTAAGAACTGACCCTTGATTGGCTGCCACTTCCCAGCTATAGATGATAGGAACCTAGCCTCATAGATTCCTACCCTTCTCAGCCTGTGACATAGCTAGAGCCACCTTTTGGGGCTTCCTACACATTGCTGGGGGTTGACCCCTGCTGGCCCTTCTGGGAGGGCTGTCCTGGGCTGGATCCTCCCATGGCGGACCTCCAGTGGGTTGACTAGTGTCTCCATATTCATGGATCGATTCATTTCTTCATTCATTTATTCACATGGTACTTGTTGAACACCAAGAGACCGAATGCTAGACTGAGGATGGGGACAAGGGCCCGAACCCTGCCCTGAGGAGTTCTGGGACAGAGCTCTTCCAGCCATGACAAGTATGACAGCAGGTACACAATCAGCACAAAGGTGGGGCTTCCAGGGTAGCTGGCAAGAAATCAAGGAAGGCTTCATGGAGCAGGGGATGTGTGAGCTGGGTTATAAAGATTTGGTGGTTCACACAGCAGGAAACATGGGAAGAAAAGACACTCCAGTCTGAGAGAACCACGTGTGCAAAGGCACAGATACAAGAAAGGACCAGGCACATCTGGGAATGGTGACCTGGTCAGCATGGCTCTGGTGTCGGTCTAGGAGATGGGAGGTTAAGTTAGGCCAACGCCAAAGTGCCACCATTTAAGTGCCACCATGGAGGCTCATGCTTGACTTCAAGGACAGTGGATGCTGAATGGGTTCCATGGACAGGTCTCCAAGCCTACTTATCAAAACCGCACATATTTACTGAGAACCTACTGGGTGTCCAGCCCAGGAGGGAGCTGAGCAGATCTACACTTCAGGCAGCTCTATCTCCCCACGGGCTATCCCTGTGCTTTAATAAAATGACCTTTTTGGAAAGAAAAGAAAAAGAGAAAGAAAGAAAGAGAAATAGGGAAAGAGAAAAAAAGAAAGAGAAATAGGGAAAGAGAAAAAAAGAAGAAAGAAAGAAAGAAAGAAAGAGAGAGAGAGAAAGAAGAAAGAAAGAAAGAAACAGAGAAAGAAAGGAAGGAAAGAGAGAAAGAGGGAAAGAGAGAAAGGAATAAAAAGAAAGAGAGAGAGAGAGAGAGAGAGAAAGAAAGAAAGAAAGAAAGAAAGAAAGAAAGAAAGAAAGAAAGAAAAGAAAGAAAGAAAGAAAGAAAGAAAGAAAGAAAGAAAGAAAGAAAGAAAGAAAGAAAGAAAGAGAAAGAAAGAAAGAAAAAGAGAGAGAGAGAGAAAGAGAGAAAGAAAAGAAAAGCTATACTTTAATAAAGCCACACTTTATTGTTTTTCATTTGGGGCTCCTGCATACGATTCTATTAGGGGAAAAAGATTTATCAACTAAAAAGAAACACAAACACAAAAAAGTCTGCAGCCTATTGCTTCATTATGGAGCCACAGCGCATTTTGTTCTTTCTTGGTGGGTGGTGGTGGGCGGGTGTGTAGTGTCATTTCTTCTTTATTTTGTTTTTAGCAGGGGAGACAGATATGGTCAGATCAATTTTCAAAAAGATAAAGATAATTCTGTGGTTTCTCAGCCCTCGCTTGCAGCCACAGGACAGGAAGCATGAAGCCCACTCCCTGGAGGGCTGTATCTCTGGACCCTGAGCTCTACCCTCCTGGGTGCTCCCAAGGATAAGCCTTCTTATCCTTTGGTTCCAAGAGCCAAAAAGAAATGTTTGTTCCTTCTGTGAAGAAACGTGACCTCCTTTGATGCCAGAAGCATGAAGCCAATATAATCAAAATACCACCCAACCTCTTCTTCTTCCCCGGGAAAGAGAACTCTGAGGACAGCCTGGAGGAATGGAAAGAGCCCAGTCTTTTAAATAATGCAGATATGGGTTCAAATCCTGGTTTGGCCACTTATTAGTCATATGATCTTGGACAAGTCACTTAGACTGTCTGAGCTTGAGTGTCCTCATCTGCAATGATAATAATCTTCCCTCACACTTACCTCACTCACCAGCTATTAAGACGAAGCCATAGCCAAAAAAGCAGGCATGGAACAAAGCAGAAAATGGAAGAAAACATGATACTGTGAAACAGATCTAACAGGACACGAGAGCTTGTGGTATGAAAGAAGGGACATGAGCAACGAATGGACGAAGGATGGAATCTGCAGTAAATGCTGGTGCTGGGGAAGCTGGCTTCCATCCAGACAAAATTAAAGGCCCCTTATTATATGTGTGTGTCTTCAGTTATCTATGGTTGACTAAAGACCCAAATGAGAAACATAAACTATAGAAAGAATAGAAGGGCCTCACGGACCTGGTTGAGCAGGAGGTACCATCCTACATCCACCACAACAGGGACCGAAAGGTTTGGCACAAGAGCCCAAGAGCCCGGATGTCCACCGAGGCTGTTGGAAAATCTGCACATGTCTCTGGCCAGGCAAACTAGCTCTATGTTCAGCCGGTTTGTGCTGAAGAGGTTGCTCATGAGTTGCACTAACTGATGGCCTCTTCCTTTCCTGGATGCCCGAGAAGATGAAGCTTGCTGTCAAGAAGACAAAACAACTATGCTTGTAGGAACCGCAGTGGGGGATGTGCGTGTCCTAGAAGTCCCCACACTAAAGGTGTGCGGGCTGCATATGAGCCACATCAAGGCCAGGAACAAGATTGTCACCTCCAACCAGTTGGCCCCAGACTCCCACAAGGGCTGTGCCACCCTCCTGTTCTCTGATCCTCGAAAGGACCCAGAGGTGTACAGGCATTTCAGCAAGGCCCTATGAACCCTACACAACCCCACCAATCCCTGTGAGTGCTCCAAGGACCACAAGTCCAAGTTCATCAGACGCCAACTGGCCCATCGTGGCTACAAAAACTAACCTCAGATCCCGCCTTGTTATTAAAAAGATTTTGGAGACTGGAAAAAAATAAACTGATAAAAGGAATATAAACAGCTCTCTTTGCCAAATCTCCTGCAAGAATGAAGACCATTCTCAGCAATCAGACTGTCGACATTCCAGAAAATGTCAACATCACTCTGAAGGGATGCACTGTTATTGTGAAGCCTTCTACAAAGGGGCTTCAGTCCCATCGATGTGGAACTCAGTCTCCTTGGAGAAAGAAAAAGAAGAGGCTCCTAGCTGACAAATGGTGGGAAAAAGAAAAGAACTGGCTGTTGTTCACACAATACTACTATATGTAGTCACGTACAGGACATGATCAAGAGCGCGTTCTATTGGGCTTCCCTTACCAGATTAGGTCTGGGAATGCTCACTTCTCCATCAACGTTGTTATTCAGGAAAACGGTTCTCCTGTTGAAACACATCCACAGGATTCAGATGAGGCCAGGCGTTGCCTGTTCGGTATCTCAAGCCCAGAAAGATGAGTTAATTCTTGAGGGAAATGACATTGAACTTATATCAGACTCAGCTGCTTTGATTCAGCAAGTCACAGTGGTTAAAAACAAGGATATCAGAAAAGTTCGGGGTGGGGGCACCTGGGTGGCTCAGTGGGTTAAAGCCTCTGCCTTCAGCTCAGGTCATGATCTCAGGGTCCTGGGATCGAGCCCCAAATCGGGCTCTCTGCTCAGCAGGGAGCCCGCTTCCCCACCGCTCTCTCTGCCTGCCTCTCTGCCTGCTTGTGATCGCTATCAAATAAATAAATAAAATATTTTAAAAGAAAAGTTCGGGATGGCATCTATAGTTTTTTTTTTAAGGTTTTATTTATTTATTTGACAGAGAGATCACAAGCTGGCAGAGAGGCAGACAGAGAGAGAGGGAAGCAGGCTTCCCGCCGAGCAGGGAGCCCAATGCGGGGCTCAATCCCAGGACCCTGAGATCATGACCTGAGCCGAAACCAAGTCACATGCTTTGCTGACTGAGCCACCCAGGTCCCCCAACACTGCTATATGTTCTGACAGTTGGAAGCCGCCTTGCCCTAGGGCCTGCCTGTGCTTCACCCCCCACCAGTGATGGGGTCCTCCCTGCCAGCTGAGGGGGGTTAGTACAGCTCCCAAGCCCCCATCTAACCACCTGCTTTCTTGGACCACTCCCAGCACCAGCTGTAGCAGGTAAGGTTCTTCACAAGTAAACAATGAAATGGGGTTTGGATGGGGGCGGGGCAAGAGGTGGATCAGGGATCAATGACTGTGAGGAACTGGGCAAGGAAAGTCCCCTGTGACACAGGCCTGACAGAGCCTTGGCCCGTCCCCTGGGAGGCCTGGAGCGAGCCTCGCTGGGCAGAGCTGTCCCCCAATCTGGCCTAAGCGGTGGACTCTTTACACCACCCTTCTCCCCATCACTCTGCCCTGGGGAGGACATGACCTTGGGAAGGGCTGCTCACTGAAGCTGGGCAGCAAGTCCTTCCATGCAGGGGATGCTGAGAGCCACCCCTGCTGTCAACCACGATCCAGGAATGCAGTTTACACTTGAAAGCAGACTGTACCGATAATAATAACAGTTAGCATTCATTTACAGTGCCGAATGAGGCTCAGTGTCATGTATCCTCAAAGGCAGGGACCGTTCTTATCACCATGCTTGTGTGCACAGATGAAGAAACTGAGGCACAGAGTGCTTAAATGACTCTAGATTGCATAGATTGCATCTGGGGTCTAGATTGCATAGCGTGGGACAGAATTGAGATTCCGTCTGAAGAGGTAAAAAAAAAAGTTTAATAAAATTTTTTTTAACTTTTTAAAAAAGATTTTATTTATTTATTTGTCAGAGAGAGAGAGCAAGAGCACAAGCAGGGGGAGCTGCAGGCAGAGGGAGAAGCAGGCTCCCTGCTGAGCAAGGAGCGGGATGTGGGACTCCATCCCAGGACCCTGGGATCATGACCTGAGCCGCAGGCAGACGCTTAACCATCTGAGCCACCCAGGCATCCCAGTTTTATAAAATTCTTCTGGAATTTAAAATTTTCAGGTATAGGTAATACAGAGATCTCCTGCACACCCTTCACCCAGGGTCCCCTGATGCGAAATCTTGCACAAATGTGCTAACTTGTCACAATTGAGAAATTAACACCGGTATATTACCATTAACTGAACCACAGGCTTTATGTGGCTTTCCACTAATATCCTTTTACTGTCCCAAGATCAAACCAAGATACTACGTTGCATTTAGCATCCCACAGACTTGGACTCTCCGGTGTAAACTTTTGACCTGTCTGCCTCACTGCCTGCCGTTCCCACAAAGGCTCAGTGGCAACAAACCCCTCAGGGGCCGCTCACCAGCCCAGGTGTGTGTGGGCAGCCCCAGAATGTGGCTGCTGACTGGCTCACTGTTTTCTCTGCGTCTCCTCTCTGCTGTCCTGTGGAGAAAACTCCCGCCTCCGCTCAGTCACGCGCTTGTTTTGATTTCACCCGTCGACGTTTCCTGGTGCTCTCCTGTGTGTCTGGAGGCGGGCGCCGTCTCGGGGCCCCCGGAGCTTCTTCAGGCTCGGCTCTGCCCCCCAGCAGCTCCCGGCTCACTGACCCCCTTCTCTCTGACCTGCCCGCCCCCCGGGCTCCCTGGCTCTGCCGGTTTGGGGTGAAGAAAAGAGCGAAACAGGGGATCCCCGTTCTTGCCCCCGCGCCAAAGCGGCCCCCTCACCGACCACACAGCCCCCTCTTGTGGGTCTGCCCTGGGTCCTGAGCCCCGCAGGCAGCTGCCCACTGAAAGCGCAGGACCTGTCTGCTCTGGAATGACAGGGAGAGACCGAGCTTTGCTGGCTAGGGATCGCAGAAGATCCGAATCATTGCCCCCCCTCCCACCTCTGCCAATTACCGCTTACTTGGGAAATTTTGTATGATTCCACGTCCAGTTTTCCCACGGAACCAATGAAAACAGCCTCTTGTTTCGTGGTTAAAGAGGGCACACTGAGGCCAACGACCTGGGGCTCCACTGCTGCTTATCTGCGGTGTGACCACTGTCCTGCGTTACTTAACCTCCCAGTCCTCAGCCCCCTCGTCTGTACCACGGGGGGAGTAACACCTACTTTTTAGGGCTCTTGTGAAGATGAAGGGCGTCAATAAAGACCAAGCATCTGGAGCCATGCCTGGCACGGACACGCCGTCACCGAGTATTAGCTCTCGGGGAATTTCCACGGATGTTTGGAGAGAATCAAATGAGATCATTAATTGGAAGGTGTATTGTAAATGGCAAAGCAGGCTAAAAGGTGGTTAGTGTTATTACCTTTAAAAACCACTTTATTATATCAGGGGACACAAGCCATCCGTGGGAAACCATTGTCTGTCTGGGTCGATTCCCTTGGTCAGTACAGCTGGAAAAGGGGTGAGTTCACGAAGTCTACAGCCCTTTATGGAGCTCCTATTGTGTGTTACCTAGAATTTTAGGCATGTGTACTTAAGTGTTCTTATTTAACCATCACCAAACTGATGGCTATTTTCTTCTTTTTTTTTTTTTGTTTAAGACAGAGGGAGAGGTGGGGGAGGGGCAGAGGGAGAGAGAGAGAGAGAGAGAATCTTAAGCAGGGTCCACGCCCAGGGAGGGCTCGATTCCATGACCCTGAAACCCTGACCTGAGCTGGAATCCAGAGTCAGAGGCTTAACCAGCTGAGCCACCCAGGCGCCCCAGGGATAGCTAGTTTTACCCACATTTAATGGCTGTCTAAGCCTCAAATATGTTCTATCCCTCAAGAAGCAGGAATCAGCTTATTTGTCTGAAAGCCTCCTATGTTCAGACACTTCTAGGTGCTGGGGAGTAACCACAATGGGCCCCTACTTTAAATGACCCTGCACTGCGGTGACAGAGTCAGCGAATGCGGGGGCCAGAGTTTGCCTGTCTGCTCTCAGATCCTTCCCTACGTTCCCTTGCTTCCCTGTGTGTCCCGGAGGGGTGGCCCTGGAGAAGCAACTTTTCCCATTCCGCGCCTGCCCCGAAGCACCCAGCAGAAACTGGCTTTGAGGGTTACTGTTACTGCTGCCGTTGCTGTTGTTGTCAGCTGCGTCTGGGTGCAGGCTGGCTCGCAGCTGAGGCCCAGGCAGAGTTCCAGTTGCAGGGATGGGGTCGCCCACGGCGGGGGCTCCCCGAGGGCTGCGTGTGTCTGGAAGCCTCCTCTCAGCGTGCTCCCGCGGTGCCTTCCCCGCGTGCGAGTAATGCCGTAATTGCAGCCTTCCCAGCTGTCGGCCATGGAGACAGCCCAGAAAATGAGGTTGGCTCAGTAAATATTGAACCGAATTATGCAAATAAGCTCCACAGGAGACTCAGCTGCAGAGACGGGGTCTGATTGGTGGGCCTAGCTTGCAGGAGACCCCTCCTCTTCCCCCAGACTGCTCTATCAGCCAAAGCAGCCACCTGGGGCCCATCACAGAGCCTGGGGCTGGAATGGGGCCTGGGGTCCCCCCGGCCTGCTCCTGAGGTCCATCAGGAATGAAGATTGAACAGCTTTGCAAGTAAGGTTAGTGGGGAGTGTTATAATGGGGCGGGGAAGGGGGGATGGCACTGAGGTCCTACCACGTCCTCACCTCTCCCCAAAAGAGGCTGCTTTGCAAATGAGTCTTTGAGGGCACACGGGGTGGGGGAGGCAGGCGCTGAGCCTCACTGCTCAGCACACCCAACCGCAGATGAGAAGTGGGATGATGGGATCCCCGTCTCCAGGGTTAAAGCATTTCAGTGGCTCTTCCCTCCTGGCTGGTCAAGGTCCTAAAACCTCCACTGTGTCTCCACAGTTCACTGTGGAGGAAATGAAGATTCTAGAAACACGGGTTGGGGAGCAGTGTGGGGGCAAGTAAAACTCTAAAGCCCTTTGGTGGCCGTGGAAGGCCCTCCCTGTGGCTTAGCAGGGATGCAAATGTGTCTGGCATGTCTGGTGAGAGTGGATGTAGGGGGAGAGGGAGTTGGCGTACGTGACACTGTATGGCTGGAGGGGCGGGGCGGGTCACAGCCAGAGCCTCTGGGAGGGCAGGGATGGACAGAGCCCACCCCTTCCCAGGAGGGCTCGGGATGCCAGCTGCCTGTGGTGCACAGGAACACAAGGAGCAGTCCCTTGAGACCAGAGGCCCGAGCGAAGCGTGGGGTGGGAGAAGCAACCTTCTTCCAGTTCCTTCATAGACAGTGGTGGGGTTTGAAGTGACGACAGCAGGGACAGCGCCACCATGGAGACCCCAGCATGTGCTGCTCTGGGTGGCCTGTAAGATGACCCCCTGGGCATGGGCCTGGGTGCTCCCAGGGGATCCCTGTCACGGTGACAAAGCATGGCCAAGGGCAAGGTGGGCATCACACGTCACCGCAGGAGCTGGGACGGAAGAATGCGGGAGGTGTGCTTGGGAGCTGTGTGAGTCAGCCCCGGGACGTCTGTCCAAAAGCAGCAGGAGACTTGCAGTGGGTGGAAAGGGCTCAGCTCCTCCGTCAGCAAGGAAGGGCATTATATTCGTTTCCCATTTCTGCTCCGACAGATCACCGGAAAAGGAGCAGCTTAAAATAACACAGATTCATTATCATACAGATCTGGAGGTCAGAGTAGCTCACGGGGCTAAAATCAAGGTGTCGGCAGATCCGTGCTCCTTTTTTCCTTGCCTTTTCCCATCTCCTAGAAGCCACCCATATCCGTTGGCTTGCGGCCATGTGCTTCAGGCCTCTGATCCCATTGTTGCCCGCCCTTCGGCTCTGACTCCCGTCTCCCTCCTATCAAGACCCTAGTGATTACACTGGGCCTACGTGGCTTGTCCCTTTATGTTCAGGTCAGCTGATCAGCGATCTTCATTTCGTCCTCAACCTGGATTACCCCTTGCCATGTAATCTGACGTAGTCATGGGTTCTGGGTATCAGGGTGCGGACCTCTGTGGGGACCGGTAGTTTATCTGTCCTAGGCATAGACTAAGGAAACTGAGTTATTGGTGTTCAGGCTAACCCCAAGGCTACCCACAGGTTGGCAAGGCCTGGGGAAAGTAGGTCATGCTTAGGAATATTTTTGCCGACGCGAGAATAGTCTGATCAACATGACATATTCAGCAAAGCAAGCGCTGGCGACCTGGTCTCTACGTGAGATTAGGAATTATGGGCACCATGTTGTCATTTTCCAAGTACGACCTCTCCTTCACTATAAACTTTAGAGAATTTCCCTCCGGTGATTTTAGGAAGAAACTTAAATGCTTGCCTTGCTCTGTTGCGCACAGACAAAGCCGAGGCAGCTTTTTGTTTGTTACTTTGTTTCTAGTTGTCTTAGTGTGACCTTCCACCTCAGTAATCAAAACCTTTCTGATTTTATAATTGCATGTTCCCAAGTGTTCCCACTCCCAACTTCATAAGAGATCATCTTTATCTGGAATTATCCCAGCAGTGGGAAGGGCAGATTGGTAAATCTAGGGAAATCAGAGGGATCCAGAAGGAAAACTTACAACTAGGGAGAGAAACAGACGGGTTCTTCCAACAACAAGAATTCTTCCTTGCTGCCAATCAGTTGTGGGGTAGCTGGAGGCACCCAGGAAGTTCTATTTCTTTTCCAACTTGCCTAAAAGAGTCTTAGACGTGGGTCTGGTTTGATCCCTGTCATGGACCCACTAGGCCACAAGCTAAAATTCCGTTCTCCGTTTTACACCCCACCCCCACCCCCGGTATGGCTCTAGTTCCTCTTCACTGCTCCAGGCTTCTCTCTCCACACCCCCTCCGGCCACCTGTGAGGTCCAAGGACATGGAAGAGCCATCATTCGGAGAAAATGCCAGCATCTCTTGGCAGCCTCTCCCTTGTTTGTCCAACTTGTCACCCTTTGAGCCCCAGCTCAAAATGTCAGCCATTCGTGCAAAACACTGCTCTGTGCTCAAAGACCGGTGGGCCTAGGCCTCTGTCTGCTAGGAGCAAGGGAGGAGAACGGGAGCTAATGAGCCAGTCCTTAAAATCCTCATAGAAAACCTCCACTGCTCACATCCAACCAAGCCCTGCGACGAGTATGCTCTGTACATGGCCTCATTTCCTCTCCGGGACTTTAGGAGATGGAGCTCATCACCTCCACTTTTTGGCCGGTCAAAGTTTAGAGAAATAGAGAACATGTCCCAAATTACAGAACTGGCAAGTGCCAAAGCCAGCCCTCTGCTAATCCCCAAACCCACGACCTTAACCCCATAGAGTACTGCCTTGCACACCAGAGGCAGAAGCAAAGGGCACGGGCAGTCCTTGTGGGTGGCCCAGTGCCGTAGACCAAGCCTGGGAACTGGCCTGAGAAAACTTTGGGGCCCCTTGCCTGCTGCGGAGTCTTGGTGGGTCACTTGGTCTCTCTGAGCCTCGGATTCCTCATGCCTGTCTCACTGTTGCAAGGGTCAGGTGGATGGACCCCATGAAAGCCTAGGGGAGTTTTCAAAACTGAGCATCAGGCGATTATCAAGGGGTATTGGGAAAGGCTTCTTGGCAGAGGTAGCAAAACAGACACAGAAACAGACAGCCTCTGTCCTGGGGCCCTCAGGGCAGACACCGGGCAGATAGAGAGAAGGCACAAGGGGCCCAGCTGCACAAGCACCGGCTTTCTCTAGAAGCTCCAGATGCTGCAGGCACGTAGGTGGGACAGTCTTCGGCTTGGTCACCTCCCACTGCTCAGGGAATCAGCTCTGCTCTGCAGTGGGAAAAAATAAAAATAAAAAGCCTCTGGGGAGAAAAATCCAGGCTTGCTAAAGTGCTAAATCAGTGGGAGAGAAGAGCACTCGCTCTAGACGAGGATTTATGATTGGCTTCCTTTCATTGAACCACACAGTGAGTTCATTCAGTGAGTAGAAAGCCCGGCCAAGTGGGCCTGGGGTCTGACAGATTAGGGGTCCCCATCCACACTGGGCTCGAATCTGCTGCCATCAGAGTCTTGGAGTCTCCGCTTCCTCATTTGTAACACAGAGTGGTAACTGTTCTACTACCTACGTCACTCTGGGAGGATGAGTAAATGGAAGAAAGAAAATCAAAATGATTTCTAATTTAGGAAGTACTCCCTAGTGCTACTTCCATGGGGTGGGGAGCTGGGCGGCTGGGAGACTGGAGTGGGAAGGAATCTTTTCCCTGTGTACCCTTAAACGTTTAGGGAGTTTGAGCCATGGGAAAGCATTATTTACTGAAAAGGGAAACTTAGGAAAAAAACAAAGTCTACAAGAAAGTAAAAACTGATACGTGCAAATATTCGTCAGTGTCCAAGGAGCAGGGCATTCACACCATCATTATTTAAAAGGCTTATTTCCAGGGGCGCCTGGGTGGCTCAGTCGTTAAGCGTCTGCCTTCGGCTCAGGTCATGATCCCAGGGTCCTGGGATCGAGCCCCACATCAGGCTCTTTGCTCAGCAGGGAGCCTGCTTCTCCTGCTACCATTCCCTCTGCTTGTGTTCCCTCTCTTGCTGTGTTTCTCTCTGTCAAATAAATAAAATTTAAAAAAAAAAAAGAGAGAGAGAATTATACTGAGCAATGCAATTTAAAAAAAAAAATGGCTTATTTCCATAATCGTCCTCGTTTATGCTTACCAGGCACCGAGGAAACTGGGTTCTCAGTGTCCACAATTCCTGGTCCCCTGCCACACCGCACTACCTTCCCAGCAGACTGCATTTTCTTCTGCATCCATAAGGATCAGACTCCTTGGGGAGAGTGGGTGGAGAAATTTCCCCTTCATGTAACTGGCCACAGAATATACAGGAGCCACTTAAGAGGAGCTGAGGCCCTTTCAGGTGACCTTGGAGGGATTTCCAGGTGTGCTGTTGACAGAGACAAACAAGATGCAAGGAAACAGGTGAACTCATTTTATAAAACAAAGACCAATAGCAGGCTGCTACAAACAACAAAGTAGACGTTTGTACAGGTCCAGGTCCAGAGAAAAGGGAGGACACCCACCAGATTGTGAACAAGGACCGCCTGCGGGCTGTGGGCAGCCTGGGGGTCGGGGGAGGCCAAAGGGTAGATGATTTAAAAAATGAATAATGCTTTCTCATTTACGCAGATGCATATATATGCATGGACATAAATGCGAAAGGAGGTACAAGAAAAGGTGAAAAACAGCATTAATGGTGATTAGCTTAGGGTGCTGCCATTCTAGGGTACATTTTTTGTTCAGATATTTATATGAATACAGTTCATTCACTCTTGAACAGCATGGGGTAGCACAGTCAAAATCCACATCCAACTTTTGACTCCCCCCAAACTAAGTACTAATAACCTACTATTGATCAGAAGCCTTACCAATAATATAGTTGATTAACACATGTTCTGTATATTGTATGTATTAATATACACTGTATTCTTACTATAAAGTAAGCTAGAGGGAATAAAATCTTAAGAAAATCACAAGAGAAGATGCATTTACAGTACTCTGCTGTATTTATAAAAAAAAAATCCATGTTAGTAGACTTGTGAGGTTCCAACCTCCATGGTTGGAGGGTCAGCTGTAGTTTTCATTATTAAAAATCATTATGTGTTATTATCCAATCAAAAAAATCAGGGGTGCCTGGGTGGCTCCCTAAGCTCCCTTAGCTCCCTTAGCTAAGCATCTGCCTTCAGCTTAGGTCATGATCCCAGAGTCCTGGGATCAAGCCCTGCATTGGGTTCCCTCTCCCACTCCCCCTGCTTGTGTTCCCTCTCTCACTGTATCTCTCTGTCAAATAAATTTTTTTTAAAGATTTTATTTATTTATCTGACAGAGATCACAAGCAGGCAGGGAGGCAGGCAGAGAGAGAGGAGGAAGCAGGCTCCCTGCTGAGCAGAGAGCCCGATGGGAGCTTGATCCCAGGACCCTGAGATCATGACCTAAGCCCAAGGCAGAGGCTTTAATCCACTGAGCCACCCAGGTGCCCCAGTGTCAAATAAATTTTTAAAATCTTAAAAAACAAGAAAAAAATCTAATTTCAATGTGAAAGATAATCAAGACTAAGTAGCTGATATGTACCATGTTAACAGCTGGAAATACAAATAAAGTCATATTTCTTTTAAAATGCAAATGAAATGGGGCGCCTGGGTGGCTCAGTGGGTTGAGGCCTCTGCCTTTGGCTCAGGTCATGATCCCAGGGTCCTGGGCTCGAGCCCCGCATTGGGCTCTCTGCTCTGCAGGGAGCCTGCTTCCCCCTCTCCCTCTGCCTGCTGCTCTGCCTACTTGTGATCTCTCTCTCTCAATCTATCAAATAAATAAATAAAATATTTTTTCAAAATACAAAGGGAATGATTCCAAGACTGTTTGCAAAGAAGCCTTTTCCCTCTTTTATACTTCCCCCAACTCTGGTGAATCCAAAAGTTCCAGAGGGGTGACTGACCTCAGAGGCGGTTCGTCCTGGGGCATTGCGGCTGCATCCGCGGGGAGCAAGGCCACCCGAGTCAGCCTCTCTGTGGCCGTCCGCAGGGAAAGCTGGCTGCTGACGGTGCCCACTGTGCCCCCCTGCCCAGCACTACCACCAGCCATGGCTCTCCTTCTCTGGACCCCAGCTCCACCTCGAAGTTCTCGGGGTAGGTCGAGGTGGGGTGTCCTCTGATGGCCACTACTGATACTCGTCCCCCAGGCTATTCCTCAGGGTGAGGGACTCTTCTCCCTTCAGTGTCACCCTGGAGGACACTCCCTTCAGTGTCACCCACTGCAGTAATGAGTACCAGGGACAGTGCCTCCTCCGGTCCATACACACACGAACTTGCACACGCACTTGCACACACACACACACACACACATGCACACGCGGACAGCTACTTCCCGCCACCACCCTGCGTTGCCTCGGGGTCAGGGCTCCCAGACCGGCCTGTCCCATGCCATCAGAGGAGCTCTCAGGGAATGGAGCCCTGTGATTAACCAGCCAGAACCCCCCTGGGCCACCAGTCAGGACCCACACTTCACCCGAGAGCCAACTTCGTGGCTACCCCACGCTTCACCGTCAGCTTCCCTGGAGGAAGTGAGGGACCTTGTCTGGTACCCACAGACACCCCATCGTCGGCCCCAGGAGAGGCAGTGGATGAGATACCCGCTGCTTTGCCGCTATGACCCCCAGACAATGAAGGAAATAAAGTAGTGTGACCGTTGACATTCCCTGAGCTGTTTGTTTATTTAGTCTTATTCCTATAGATTGAGCAGCTAAATTGATCTTGTCTGCTGATTGTCCTACACTTTTCAGGAATGGGGTGCTTGGTTTATGCTGCCTGATTTATCCTTTTAGCAGCCCTATGGAGTCAGCATCAGTAGCTCTCTGTTACCAGTGATGGAACGGGATATGAGGGGTAACATAGCTTTGGTAACTAGTGGAGTATTAGCACAGGGCTCTCTGAGCCCCCTCAGACACAGGGGGCTCACTCGGGAAAAGACTCTGAGGTCTGAGCTTCAGCTCCATGGGGTTCCTCTTCTAAGTTTTTAAGTTTGGGTTTTGTTTTGTTTTTAAGATTTTACTTATTTGTTTGTCAGAGAGAGAGAGAGAGAGTGTGTGCCCAAGCAGAAGGAGGGGCAGGCAGAGGGAGAAGCAGTCTCCCCACTGAGCAGGGAGGCCGATATGGGACTCGATCCCAGGACCCCGGGATCATAACCTGAGCTGAAGGCAGATGCTTAACTGACGGAGCCACCCGGGTGTCCCCTAAGTTTTTAAGTTTTAATACAGCATCTTTCCTTTGTTCCATTGTTTCCTCTAGGAATTGTAACAAGTCAAAACCACAATAAGATATCACCTCACACATGTTAAAATGGCTATTACCAAAAATACAAGAGATAACAAGCATTGTCAAGACTGGAGAAAAAGGAGCCCTCATGCACTGTTGATGGGGATGTGAGTTGGGTGCAGCCACTGTGGAAAACAGTGTGGAGATTCCTCACAAAATTAAAAACAGAACCACCATATGATCCAGCAATTCCGCTGCTAGGTGTATGAAATGAAATGAAATGTAGGAAATGAAAACAGGGTATCAAAAACTTATCTGGGGGCGCCTGGGTGGCTCAGTCGTTAAGCGTCTGCCTTCGGCCCAGGTCAGATCCCAGGGTCCTGGGATCGAGCCCCGCATCGGGCTCTCTGCTCTGCAGGAAGCCTGCTTCTCCCGCTACCACTCCCTCTGCTTGTGTTCCCTCTCTCGCTGTGTTTCTCTCTGTCAAATTAAAAAAAAAAAAAAAAAACTTATCTGAACTCTCATGTTTATTGCCGCATTATTTACAATAGCCAAGATATAGAAATAACCTAAGTATCTATTAGCAGATGAATGGATGAACGAGATTTATCCTTTATCTTTCACACACACACCCCTCCCCCCAGAATACTATTCAGTCATGAGAAAGAAGGATATCCTGCCCTTTTTTACAACATGAATGGACCTTGAGGGCATTATGTTAAGTTAGAGATAAGTCCGACATAGAAAGACAAATGTGATATGATACTACTTTTTCATAGACTGGGAGAATAACAGCATCTTTGTATTCTGATGGGAATGATCCTGGAGAACAGAGAGGGGAAGAATTGTTAGAGAAATATTCCTGTACATGTTAATAAGAAATAAATTAAAAAAAAGAAATATTCCTGTAGTGCATGAAGGGAGAGACTGCACATCAATCATTCCTCGCCCTTGACCCTCAGCGTGGTATGGTTGGATTGTTTTGATTTATTCAATGTCAAGGAGCCATGTGGCTCTTTTGTGGATATCTCCACCCTGATAGGAAGGATTCAGGGAGCTTCGAAGACAGTTTGAAGAGGTGAGAGACAATACAAATTTTCCGTAGTACTTGCTTGAGCACCTGGACACACAATCTTTAGCTCCTCAGGCACCTCTGTCCTGGGTTTCCAAGCTCTAGGTTAACAATTAGTGGGATCCCGTCTAGCTCCCAGGAAGCAACCTCACTGGGACCCCAGCTTTCATGTCCTACTTCTAATTGCTACTGTACTCTTTCTGCTATCATCAAGACCACGGATGATATAACCAGGAAAAGGAATAAGATGCCAAGAAGGTAGGAGGTGAAACTTGAGGGAAAGGTGCGGAGCCCTAGAGAAGTGAGCTTCATGAAGAATGGGGTGATTAACATGAGCCTCACAGAGAGCTCAAGTGAGATAAGGACTGAAATGCACCCAGTGGGTTTGGCAAAAGGAGGCTATTGAGCTTTGTCAGAGCAGTTGCAGCGGAGAGGTCGGGAAGAAACCAGATTGCTGTGGGTTGAGGATGTGCGAGGTGAGGAAATGGAGACGAAGTGTGAGAGATATTTGCTCAATTTATGTGCTGTGAAGTGTAAGGCAAGAGATGTGCTGATCACCTCAGGGCAAGCCGGGGTGAAGTTATTTCAGGCTGGGAGATATTTGGAGGGTTTAGGAGGGAGGGGGGTACCCACAGGAGAAGGGATTAAAGGTCAAAGACAGAAAGGGAAGGAAGTCCATGGAACAGGGTTTTGAAAGAGATGGAAGGGATTCCAAGCGCAGGTAAAGGGGAGGAAGCAGATAAGTGAAAATATAAAGATGAGTTGAGAAGGGGAAGTTGGATGTTCAGCTGGTATCCAAATGGTGCAGAAGGAGACAGAGTTCTATAGGATGAGGGACTCTGGGAAATGCAAGATGAGCCAAGACATTTTTGAAAGGCTGGATCAGCAAAGAGGCAAGAGCTGGGCGAAAGGATTTTGGACATCATGGGCCCACTGACATGACCAGCTTGATTTTAGAGCCTAGTGATGTTCCCTCCTCCCCCAGAAAGGAGGCAAGTAAATGTGACCAAGGAGAAGGGGTAGTAATGTGGCACCCCCAGATCAGGCTGACTCGACACTCTAAGGATCCTGTGAAGTATTATGGAGGCCTTCCCCTCCCCCTTCACCCCACTGTGATAACCTCTAAGAATCAGGCTCACCATCCTTGCTCTCCCTGGCCTGGCGCCATGTGGTGGGATGACAGAAACTCAATTTCCTCTTTCTGTCAGAGAAAAAACTGGAAAGTCAGAGAGGAACTATTTAGAATAGTTCCAGACAGCTCAGTCAGAAAGGAATTCAGCAAATGTGGGGCTCTCTGTAGTAAAAAGAGGACAAAGAAGTTTCTTTGAGCACAACAAGGCTAGGGCTATGGTGCTACTAGGAGAAGGGTGGATTTGTTTCTCAGAGAAAAAAATGTGTATTCATCCTATGAGACGAGACTGCTCCCTTTGGAAGAAGGCGAATGGTCTCCGTGGTGAGGGGTATTGTGCACAGGTAGTTCCAAAGAAAGGGGTGAAGTCTTTCTCGGTCGCAGAGGGCAGACTGAGTGCCCCGAGCCTCCACGCCCCCTCCTCATTCCAATCCACGGGACCCATTCAGAGAACAGGTAGGGCAGCATTTCCCATAACAACTGGTGGAACAGGGCTCCAGAGTTTGCAAGATGCAAAAACTGAGTCAGAGCTCTCTCACGTGCGGACAGTGGAAATACCCAAGTTAGGGAGGGGGGGCACTGGGTTGAGGGAGTGGCTTAAGGAGAGCGTGTGGGAGGAATCAGACAATGAAAGACTGAGGCGTCAGAGAAAGATGTTGATGTGGAGGGCAGGGCGGCTTCCTGGGCCCAGCAGTCACACGGAGCTTCCTGTTAGTGGGGCCCTGGGCTTGGCTAACTCCTCTGCTATCACCTTCTTAAAATGCTTCATATTTTCTTTTGTTTTTTTTGCTTTTCCAGTTTTTTAAAGGTTTATTTACTTGAGAGAGAGAAAGAGATTGAGAGCGTGTGCGAGTGGGGGAGGGGCCGAGGGAGAGAGGATTCTCAAGCAGACTCCCCACTGAGCACAGACCCCAGCACAGGGCTCCATCCCAGGATGCGGAGATCATGACCTGAGCCGAAATCAAGAGTCAGTCGCTTCCCCCACTGAGGCACCCCAAAATGCCTCATATTTTTTGAACAAGGCCCCCCCCCCATTTTCATTTTGCCCTGGGACCTGCAGACGATGTGGCTGATCTCGTGGGAAGGTTTCTAAGAACCCAAACAAGTTGACTGATGTCATCACTACTACTTTGGGTTGATGTTTGATGTTTGATGTGTTGGTTTTAATGCCATTTGTGTCCACCAGGCAGAAAACACCACAAAGCAGCCAACGTCACCAAGATGAGAGCTCCCCAGCCTGACTTGCTTGATATTCCTCCTCAGAATAATAAGGGATAATATTTTATCCACACCGTCTACCACCATCATGACATAGATGGTTTGGCCCAGATGCACTCTAGCAACCAAAGTAGTGGCCTCATCCTTAATCCCCATGGGTTGGCACTGTGCAGTTGCCATTACTGGAGATCTGTGTAGCTCATGGTTGAGCTGAAGTAATTACTGAATTACTGAAGTAATTCCTTCAGTTTCTCTTATTGCTCTCTGTCCTTCACTCAACAACCATTTATTGTTAGTTATTATGTGACAGATGGAGAGTTCCATCTCCAACCCACCCACCAAGAGCTTACTATGCCCTAACTACCCTTCAAAATAAAGGGTAAACAGAGAAAGGCCTGGAATGAGCAGGAAGGAAGGAATGGCCCTCCACAGTGTTTCACACTACTCTCCCCACCCACTTTTCAAAGCAAATTCAAAGTCAGACTCCCCTTGTCTCATGTGGCAAGCTCACAGTTTGAAAAGTAGCGATTTATCTTGCAGTACAAATTTAAAACCTTATCTTGAACTTCCACACTGGAATCTGGAGAGAACTATACCCTCTCCTGGGCACCAGTGCAGGAGGGCGGTACGTAAGCCATGGAGCTAATCACTTGACATCGTTAAAGACAGAAGGAATCCTAGTATGAACACCCATTTCCAGTACATTCTCAAGGTAAACAAGTAGAATGGAAATGAATTTCCCTCTTCACACGGCACTTCCCCAACTTCTTTCCTCAACCAGTGGCAACAGTTCTGTGTACATTCTCCTAGCCTGCCCTCTTTACCTGAAAAGTTGTAGGTATGTATGTGTACACACACACACACACACACACACACATATCTTACATCTAATTTTTATAATGTATAATATGAATTTTTCTTTCATTCATTCATTCATTCATTCATTCGTTCATTCATTTATATTACCGTATAATATATTATTTGTTTCAGGGGTACCAGTTTGTGATTCCTCAGTCTTACATCTTACACAATTCATAGCACTCACCATAGCACATACCCTCCCCAATGTCCATATCCCAGCCACCCTCCCATCCCAC
Source organism: Procyon lotor (assembly GCA_028646535.1). Taxonomy (NCBI): domain Eukaryota; kingdom Metazoa; phylum Chordata; class Mammalia; order Carnivora; family Procyonidae; genus Procyon; species Procyon lotor. The sequence continues at coordinate 56,377,273 of CM053615.1, forward strand.
CCCTCCAGCAACCCTCGGTTTGTTTCCTGAGATTTAGAGTCTCTTATGGATTGTATCCCTCTCTGGTTTCACCTTGTTTCATTTTTCCCTCCCTTCTACGATCCTATGTCTTGTTTCTCAAATTCCTCATATCAGTGAGATCATATGATAATTGTCTTTCTCTAATTGACTTATTTCACTTAGCATAATACCCTTTAGTTCCATCCACATCATTGCAAATGACAAAGTTTGGGGGTTTTGATGGCTGCATAATATTCCATTGTATATAAATACCACTTCTTCTTTATCCATTCATCTATTGATGGACATCTAGGCTCTTTCCATAGTCTGGCTATTGTGGACATTGCTGCTATAAACATTCGGGTGCATGTGCCCCTTCAGATCACTACATTTGTATCTTTAGGGTAAATACCCAGTAGTGCAATTGCTGGGTCATAGGGTAGCTCTATTTTCATCTTTTCGAGGAACCTCCACACTGTTTTCCAGAGTGGCTGCACCAGCTTGCATTCCCACCAACAGTATAGGAACAGGTTAGGTTCTCCTTTTCTCCACATTCTTGCCAATCTCTTGTCATTTCCTGACTTGTTAATTTTAGCCATTCTGACTGGTGTGAGGTGGTTTTGATTTGTATTGTCCTGATGTCAAGTATGTTGAGCACTTTTTCATGTGTCTGTTGGCCCTCTGGATATCTTCTTTGCCAAAATGTCTGTTCATGTCTTCTGCCCATTTCTTGATTGGATTATTTATTCTTTGGGTGTTGAGTTTGAGAAGTTCTTTATAGATTTTGGATACTAGCCCTTTATCTGATATGTCATTTGCAAGTATCTTCTCCCATTCTGTCGGTCGTCTTTTGGTTTTGTTGACTGTTTCCTTTGCTGTGCAAAACCTTTGATCTTGATAAAGTCCCAATAGTTCATTTTTGCCCTTGTTTCCCTTGCCTTTGGCAATGTTTCTAAGAAGTTGCTGTGGCTGAGGTCGAAGAAGTTGCTGCCTGTGTTCTCCTCAAGGATTTTGATGGATTCCTGTCTCACATTGAGGTCTTTCATCCATTTTGAGTCTATTTTTGTGTGTGATGTAAAGAAACACTCCAGTTTCATTCTTCTGCATGTGGCTGTCCAGTTTTATCAACATCATTTGTTGAAGAGACTGCATATTACTTGTTGATCTTTTGCTTAGATCATCTGTCCATTTCACTAAGGGGGGGATGTTAAAGTCCCCTACTATTATTGTATTATTGTCGATGTGTTTCTTTGATTTTGTTATAATTAGTTTATATAATTGGCTGCTCCCATGTTACGGGCATTGATATTTAAAGTTGTTAGATCTTCTTGTTGGACAGACCCTTTAAGTATGATATAGTGTCCTTCCTTATCTCTTATTATAGTCTTTCGCTTAAAATCTGATTTTTCTGATATAAGCATTGTCACCCAAGCTTTCTTTTGATGTCTGTTAGCATGGTAAATTGTTTTCCACTCCCTCACTTTAAATCTGGAGGTGTCTTTGGGTCTAAATGAGTTTCTTGTAGATAGCATATTGATGGGTCTTATTTTTTTTCCATTCTGATACCCTGTGTCTTTTGATTGGGGCACTTAGCCCATTTACATTCAGGGTAACTATTGAACGATATGAATTTACTACCATTGTATTGTCTGTAAGGAGACTGTTACTGTATATTGTCTCCATTCCTTTCTGGTCTGTTACTTTTAGGCTCTCTCTTTGCTTAGAGGACCCCTTTCAATATTTCCTGTAGGGCTGGTTTGATGTTTGCAAATTCTTTTAGTTTTTATTTGTCCTGGAAGCTTTTTTATCTTTCTTTCTATTTTCAATGACAGCCTGGCTGGATATAGTATTCTTGGCTGCATATTTTTCTCATTTAGTGCTCTGAATATATCATGCCAATCCTTTATGGCCATTGTATGTTACAGATCTCTTGTCCCAAGCTGCTTTCAGGATTTTCTCTTTGTTACTAAGATGTACGTTTTCCTATTAGATGATGGAATGTGGACCTATTTTTATTGATTTTGAGGGGGGGTTCTCTGTGCCTCCTGGATTTTGATGCTTGTTCCCTTCCCCAGATGAGGGAAATTCTCCACTATAATTTGCTCCGATATACTATCTTCCCCTCTCTCTTTCTTCTTCTTCTGGGATCGTAATTATTCTAATATTGTTTCATCTTATGGTATCACTTATCTCCCGAATTCTCCCCTCATGGTCCAGTAGTTGTTTGTCTCTCTTTTGCTCAGCTTCTTTATTCTCCATTATTTGGTCTTTTATATCACTAATTACCTCTTCTGCCTCATTGATCCTAGCAGTAAGAGCCTCCTTTTTTTTTTTTTTTTAAGATTTTATTTATTTATTTTACAGAGAGAGAGAGATCATAAGTAGGCAGAGAGGCAGGCAGAGAGAGAGGAGGAAGCAGGCTCACTGCTGAACAGAAAACCCCATGCAGGGCTCGATCCCAGGACCCTGAGATCATGACCTGAGCCGAAGGCAGAGGCCTTAACCCACTGAGCCACCCAGAGCCTCCATTTTTTATTGCACCTCATTAATAGCTTTTTTAATTTCAACTTGGTTAGATTTTAGTTCTTTTATTTCTCCAGAAAGGGATTTTGTTTCTCCAGAAACAGATTCTCTAATATCTTCCATGCTTTTTTTGAGCCCAGTGAGCACCTTGGTAATTGTCATTCTGAACTCTAGTTCTGACATATTACTAATGACCATATTGATTAGGTCCCTAGACATCGGTACTGCCTCTTGTTCTTTTGTGTGTGTGTGTGTGGTGAGTTTTTCCACCTCATCATTTTATCCAGATAAGAATAGATGAATGAGGGGGCACCTCGGTGGCTCAGAGGGTTAAAACCTCTGCCTTAGGCTCAGGTCATGATCTCAGGGTCCTGGGATCGAGCCCCACATGGGCTCTCTGCTCAGCAGGGAGCCTGCTTCCCCCTCTCTCTCTGCCTGCCTCTACCTACTTGTGACGTCTCTGTCAAATAAATAAACAAAATCTTTAAAAAAAAAAAAAAAAAGAGGGGCACCTGAGTGGCTCTGTGGGTTAAAGCCTCTGCCTTAGGCTCAGGTCATGATCTCAGGGTCCTGGGATTGAGCCCCGCATCGGGTTCTCTGCTCAACAGGGAGCAGAGAACTTCCTGCTTCCCCCTCTCTCTCTGCCTGCCTCTCTGCCTACTTGTGATCTCTCTCTCTCTGTCAAATAAATAAATAAAATCTTAAAAAAAAAAAAAAAGAATAGATGAATGAGAAAACAAAAAACTAAAAGGTTAGCAATGACCCAAGAAAAATATACACTATTCAAATCAGAATAATATACATATATACACATACATACATACATACTGGTGAATAGAACAGAGCCACACACTTGATTTTTGGTGTATTTTGATCTGTTAGAAGAAACTACCTCCCAAATTTTTAAAGAAAGAAAAACATATATATACAAAAATAAGGGTAAACATGATGAAGGGATGGAATGTGATTATAAAGATGAAAATTAAAAAAGATTCTAAAAAAGGAATTGAGAAGATAAGAAGTTGGCTGAAAAAAGAAAAAAAGAGGAAAGAATGTGATCAGGCTGGAGACTAGATCAAAGCCATGCACTAGACTTAGAGTATATTTTGATCTATTGGATGATATTGTATCCCAAAATTTTAAAGGAAAAAAAAAAACCTATCTGTATACAAAAAATAAGGTCAAATACAATGAAGGGATAAAATATGACTATAACAATGAAAACTTTAAAAGATTTTTAAAAAGATATTAAGATAAAACAGTTAAAAACATTAAAATAAGAAAATTTTTTAAAAATAGAATAAGAAAAAAATGTTTTTAAACTTTTAAATGATCATGGGGAAAAAGCCGTGAATTCTATGTGCTACTTTCCTCTAGCCCTGGAGTTCTGCAGTTCTCATTGATCAGTGAACTTGGTCTTGGCTGGATGTTCTTGCTGATCTTCTGGGGGAGGGGACTGTTGCAGTGATTCTCAAATGTCTTGCCGGAGGCAGAATTGCACCACCCTTGCCAGGGGCCAGGCTAAGTAATCTGCTCGTGTTTGCTCTCAGGAGCTTTTGTTCCCTGATGCTTTCTATACAGCTTTGGAGGCGGGAATGAAAATGGCGGCCTCCTAATCTCCTGTCCGCAGAAGCTGAGAGCTCAGGGCCCCCCTCCTCAGTGCGCCCTCAGAGAAAAGCAGTCAATCCCTCCTGTCTCCCTGGTCTCTGGCCCCACTCCAAGCTTAGCCAGCCTGTGACTGAGTGTTTCTGTCTCTGGTGCACAGCCCCATTTGGAATCTCCAAACCCAGCAGATCACTGCAGCGTGGTCCCACAATGCTCCTCCTAGAGGAAGAAGGAAGGAGTCTCTCTGGATCTGCCATTTGTGGTGTCCCTGCCCAAAGAGCAGCGGCCTGACTGTGCCTCAGAGCACAGTTTAAGGTAAGCCCAAGCTGAGAGCCTGCTTCTTGGCTCTGTCTCTGCTGTTGACTTCCACCATTCAGATACTGGGAACTCTGCCACACTCAGACACCCCTGGCCTTTTTGTGACCCCACAGGTCCTGAAACCACACTGTCCCCGTGAGGGCTCCACCCCACCCCCACCCCGCTTAGCCTCTGGAGCGACATCCCTCAGTGGAGCAGAATTCTAAAAGTTCCAATTTTGTGCTCCATTGCTCTGCAGCTGCCAGGAGCCAGCCCCTAACCCCCCCCACCCCCCACCCCCC
>CM053615.1:56391126-56401981 GCA_028646535.1 Procyon lotor
TTGATAAACATTTCAGTGGATATCCCCAAAAAATAATAAGCACACATATACGCACAATACCACAATCATACCTAAACATTAAAAATAATTTTATTATTTTTATTGACAGGGGCGCCTGGGTGGCTCAGTCGTTAAGCATCTGCCTTCGGCTTAGGTCATGATCCCAGGGTCCTGGGATCGAGCCCCGCATCGGGCTCCCTGCTCTGCAGGAATCCTGCTTCTCCCGCTACCATTCCCTCTGCTTGTGTTCCCTCTCTCGCTGTGTTTCTCGCTGTCAAATAAATAAAATCTTTAAAAAATAATAATAATAATAATTTTATTATTTTTATTGATAGCATTTATCTTTTCCTGATTGTATCATTATCATTTTAAATAGTTAATTTGTTCTAATCTGGATACAAACAAAATCCACATATAGCACTTGACTGCTATGTCTTTTCAGTCTAAAGTTTCCTTCTCCAGGGACGCCTGGGTGGCTCAGTCGGCTCAGCGTCCGACTCTTGATTTCAGCTAGGTCATGATCTCACGGTTGCGGGACTGAGCCCTGCGACTGGCTCTGTAAAATGCAGAGTCTGCTTGAGATTCTCTCTCTCCTCTCCCTCCCCCTCCGCTTCTCGCCCCTAGGTGTATGTGCTTGCACTCTCTCTCTCTCTCTTTCTCAAATAAATAAATCTTTAAAATAAATAAATAACAAAGTTCCCTTCTTTGCAATGTGTGTGTTTGTCCCTTGCAAGTGCGATCCTATTATCTAGAGTTAGCCACATTCTGGAACTTGCAGATTGCAACTCCAAGATGTTACTAAACTCCATGGCTGATTTTTTAGAGCCTTTGGTCCAGTGGGGGCATCCGGTGCTCAGATAGGAGAGGGTCATTGGTTCGAGGAGATGGGCAAGGCACCAGTCTCTGCATCAGCGTCCTGACCACGCTTGCAAACAAAGCAGGCTGGCTATCCTCAGCATGTGGGGCTGCAGAGACCAGAGTGGCTAGTGAGCGGGTAGAGTATGGGGAAGAAAGTTTTAAATCAACTTAACGAAGAAGCTTCTTATGGTGGCTGAATAGAATTTGAATCACGGCAATAATAAAAACCCAGATGTCAGAATGACTTTATAGTTTATAGAGGTTGTCTTGTTCAACCCCCTGGGATCCTGTGGTCCAGGGACTATGAAACCCTTTTACGGAGGAAAAGACAACCTTCGAGGAGAGTAGCACCACCAGTATCACAGAGTGAGTGGTGGAACCAGAAGTTTTCTGCCCTCTGAAGACATTCCAGCAGAGCCTAAACTGCAAGTTGACAGAGGCGTCCAAGAGGAAATTCAGACACCAGATCATGGAACTCCCTTCCTACGCTGTCCTGATGCTAGAAGTTTCCATCCATCCACCCACTTTTCCTTGGCCATCCACCAGCCATTCAGTGAGAAGACCCTGCAAGCTAGGTGCTGGCTCCTGAGCTGTCTAGTGAGAGATGCATCAGAATCAGCCAGGCAAGCTGGAGAAGGTGAGAGGTGGGGAAGGAAAAGAGAGCATCAGAGCAGGGGAACTTCAGGAACCGAGGCTTGGAATCTAGGGAAAGCGAGTGTGTGAGAGGGACAGCAAGTGTCCCAGAATGGCTGCAGCAGAGGGTGAGGAGGGCAGGGATGGCTTTAGACCTCGGAGGCCCCAGGCAGTTATTCCCCGTGGCCCCACCCCCACCTCACACCTTGCATTCGAAAATTCACCCACCCTGCATGTTAAATATGAGTAACATGTAATGTGTAACAGTTGAGGCCAGCTGCAAGGACAGTTGACAGAATGTTACATTTTGCAGACATTTCATCTCACATGTATTAAACTTGGCAGCCTTCTTGTTTTAGAATTGGGAAGAATGTATACCTATACAGGAAGAGAGGTTCTGGAAAGAAATCTTTCTGTAGCTACATCTCCAATACCTAATGGAGAAATCAGTCCTGGAGAGTGGGTTCCTGATAGAAAGAAGCCTAGAAACTCCGGGGAGCTGCCATCCCAGTGGGGCGTGGCTGTTCTGCAGGGAGCTTGGCCCAAGAAGCATGGAGGGTTTTAAGCAGGGGTGGTGGGCAGATTAGCATTAGTCTAGGAGGGCTCCCTCCCTGGAGACAGGGAGCCCGAGAGGAGGCCCTGCAGGGGCAAGATTAGACAGGGACCCAAGATTACAAAGAATACCCTATCTGCTCCCCGTTGGCATTCATTTGCATGCCTGACGGTCTCCCCACCCCTTTCTCCAGCAGGGTCCTGGGTCAGACGCCTGGGGCCCCGGATGCAAGGTTGAACACCTGGCAGCGGAGGGAAGCCCTGCCTCCTCCAGAGGGCGTCGCAGGACCGCTTTTCCAGGGTGGGGGCCGATGCACTCACCAGGGCTGCAAGCAGACATGGGCTGAGAACAGCAGTTTGGCTGGGCTGGAAGCCAGAGCCTGGGGAGGTCCCAGTTTGGCCAAGAGAGGAGGGCTCAGCCTTCTGGAGCCAGGCTGAGACACAAGCTTGACAGAAGAAAAGACGCCAAGGCATCCCGAGACCGGCAGCTTCCAGCACCGGTGTGAAAATCAGAGCTAAGCCGCAGCCTCATCTTACCTGGGAGGAAGCCGAGGCCAGGGGGTGGTGGAGGCCACCCAGGGCCCCGGCACATCTTACAGCCCAGCCGGGACTGGAGGTCTGCTCCGTCCTGGGACTTGCCCTCCTTCGATTACATATATGACCCAGGGCCTTGCTGCGGCTGGAGACATGGCCAACAAGGCCGATACGTATGACACTATGCTAAGCACTTTCCGTGTGTCACCCACTTTCACCTCACATCTTCCCTGCAAGCTGGGTAATATCACCCCCATTTTCCCCACAGGGACACGGCTACCCTGAAGGTTCAGGCCTTACCTCGCCTAGAGTCACACAGCTGCACTTAACAGAGCGGAGTACCCCCGAAGCCTCTCTAGGACTCAGCCCCCGCACTCAGTTTTAAGTTTGAGAGAAAAACAGCAATGCCACTTTCCTGTCCTTTCTAAGATTATGTCACTGTATTCAATGCCATGATGTTCTAGGGCTGAGAAATGGATCCATGTGCTATCCAAATTTTTAGTAGGGATGTTCAAGTTAGTTGACCCTTAGCCAGGAAGTTAAGGACACCTCTTGCCCCAAGCACTCTGGCTAGGTGATTAATGGAGACCTCGCCATGCAAGCCAAGTGACTTCGGAGTTCAAAACAGGGTGAACTGCCCTTGGCGGTTGCCTAAGCCCAAACGCCCAAATTCTCATCTTTGGGCAAGAGAAACCCCTGGAGATCAGCACGTCAATGGCACCAGAGATCCAAGAAGGCAGTGACCAGGCCAGAGGCAAGAACTGCTTGGCAAAACTGAGACCAGAATCTTTAACATCTAAAGACTTGCAAACCAGCAAAAGAAAGGACTGTTATAGGGGCGCCTGGGTGGCTCAGTGGGTTAAAGCCTCTGCCTTAGGCTCAGGTCATGATCTCATGGTCCTGGGATCGAGCCCCACATGGGGCTCTCTGTTCATCAGGGAGCCTGCTTCCTCCTCTCTGCCTGCCTCTCTGCCTGCTTGTGATCTTTCTCCTCTCTGTCAAATAAATAAATAAAACCTTTAAAAAAGAAAAGAAAAGAAAGGACTGTTACAGTCATGCAAATCCACATTTACTTTCCCACTTCCCAGAACAAGCCATCAGAAGAGGCAAAACAAAGGATCCATGAGAATGTCCATGTCAAGCACAGAGACTAGAATTTTGACTTTTGTTGACTAAGAATCCTGAAGGCAAACGAAGGCACTACGTCCACATCAGAGGGGCCCCTCAGCATTCATTGAGCAAATATTGACTGTGGGCACCAGGGAGACCACAGTGACCAAGATGTCCAAGGTCTCAGCTCCCGAGGAGTTTACCCTTAAAGGATGAGAGACTTGGGGCTGGAGGAGGGGGGCAGTGAACAGGATGTAGAAAAGAGTATTGAGTGCTATGAAGACAGTTAAACTGGATCGGCTTCATCTGATGAAAGGGAGGTGGAGGGGACTCTTTAGGAGTCAGATCTGGGAACCTGGAATAGAGATCGGAATAAAGAAAGAAGAAAGTCATGCTGAGAGGAAAGCGCTCCAGGTGGAGAGAAAGACAAGTACAAAGACCCTGGGGCCAGAAGAAAGCTTGGCATGCTGTGCTCCCAACAAATTAAATGTGAGCCACGTGTGTAGATTTCCTAGCAGCTGCATTCTTAAAACATGAAAAGAAACAGGTAAAATTAATTTTAATATATGCTATTTAACTCAATAGCCAAAGGAGATATTTTTTTAAAGATTTATTTATTGGGGCTCCTGAGTGGCTCAGTTGGTTGAGTCTGCCTTCAGCTCAGGTCATGGTCCCAGGGTCCTGGGATCGAGCCCTGCATCGGGCTCCCTGCTCCATGGGATTCTTGCTTCTCCCTCTCCCACTCCCACTCCCCCTGCTTGTATTCCCTCTCTGGCTGTGTCTCTGTCAAATAAATAAATAAAATCTTAAAAAAAAAAAAAAGATTGATTTATTTATTTGAGAGAGAAAGAAAATGCAAGTGGGGGAAGGGGCAGATGGAGAGGAGGAGGGAATCGCCAAGCAGACTCCCTGATGAGCAAGGAGCCAACTCGGGTCTAGATCCCAAGACCCTGAAATCATGACCTGAGCCGAAATCAAGAGTCAGGAGCTCAACCGACTGAGCCCCCCAGGTGCCCCCGCAAAAAAAATTATTAATAAGATATTTACATTCTTTCATTCATACTAAGTCTCTGAAATCTGGCGCAGATTAGGAGCACAGCTCAGGTTCTCAAAGCCACAAATACCTAGTAGCTAGTATTGGACAGGTCAGTGGGCAGTAACAAGAGCTTAAGGAGGCTTCAAGCCAGGGATCCAAACTGAGGGGTTCTAAGGGTTCTGAATATCCCAGGACTAATCCTGAGAATCCCTGTCAAAGGCCCAGTCTGCCTCTTTGGAGCGCCTGCCTCCTGGCACAAGTCAGTGCACACAAAGGGGAAAGCCCCCAGCTGTCCTCTTCTGAGAGGCTCCTTCTCTGCCCCTCACCCCCTACCCCCACCCCAACACCTGCACACATGGGAAAGCAGCGGGGCTGGCCCTGGGCCTGCAGCCACCTCCCGGGACCCACTGGGCCAGGCCTCATTCCAGATGCCAGTGTCCGCCCAGGTAAGGTGGGGCTTCTCAGCCAGCCGCCCAGCCACGCCCCTTGGACCCGGTTTTGGTTTTCGGGTACAGACAGGTCTGCATTCCTCTGAAGAAGCCTTCTCCCTCCAGGCCTCATCAAAGCCGGTGAAATCAACAAGATCAGTGAGCCAGGACACCGGTCTGCAGTTCCAGAGACCGCCACCAGGGGCACGAGCTGATAAGGCCGGTACTCTGCTCCGCCGCCCCCAGACCGCCCGGCCTTCCCTCCTTCCCTACCTGGACCCCAAGCTGGCTAGCCCAGCGGAGACCCCGATGTTCCTCCTACTCCTAGTCTCACCCCTAACCTAGCCGGTCCGTGTCCGCAGGGGTGGCCTAGATTTCTTAGTTTTCTAGGTCTTGGGCCCCTGCCAAGGTGGTGGCTAGGGTGCCCCTGGGAACAGGCCAGCCTTAGGAAGAGGGAGAGTAGATGTGCATCAGGAGGCCCTTATGTTTGGCGTGGTGATAGGTGGAGACAAACAACGGTGAATCCAAAGTCTGTGCATTCCAAGCTGGAGCCAGGTACAAAAAAGATTCCACTGTTCGGATGTTTTCACCCCTGGGGCTGAAATCCAGAGGCCTGACTATCCACGTGGTGTCTATGGCCAGAATAGGACCCACATAATCATGGCTTAGATCAGGGAAGAGCCTTTCCCCTTCTGTGGTGCAATATCGTCGTAATGGCAACCACAGCGCTCTATGAGCTGATGGAAAGGCACCGCGAAGGCCTTGCCTCTGCCCGTCCCACATTTCTGGGCACTCCAGGAGTGTTCCTGAAACACAGTGTGGTAACACCCTGACTACCGGGAAGTGCTAGCCCCTACAGGGACCTGGAGTTGGCTGATCCCTAGAAGACCAAGAGACGAGCCAGCCGCTTCATCACGTCTGGGCGTCACTCCCTCAGCCGAGTGTCAGGCAGAGGGAGGCTGTTTGGGGTGGGCTTTCTGGCAGGGTGAGGCAATCGTGTCATATTTCTAGAAAGACCTGGGTTGCTTGTGACCATGCTCTTGTAAGAAAGCACTCAACTTTAGGAGTAGCTTACGTCCAACAGCCCTAGTCCAAAGACACAGGCCGGCTCACGGAGGTCCTTAGAATTTGACATTTCCCAGGTGGAAGATGAGCCCCAATGACTGTATAGGGTGTGTCGTCCTCGCAATAAGCCCCTGGGGCAGGTACAAATCTATAATCTCAAGTCCAAATTCCAGAGAGCCCTCCCCCTCAAACAAAAACACTTTTGTGTTTTGGTGGTAAAAGTTAATTCGAAACAACACGCGTCTTCATCCCACTCCGTGTGAATATTTATACTTTTGCTGCAAAAATAATCATGTGTTTGACCTGGGGGTGCCTCTCAGACTCCAGTGCAGTGTTACGTAATACGCAGTAGGGGTGTGTGTTGTGTGTCTAAAACCCGGAAGACGCTGCATTCTGAGGCACCTGGCCCGGAGGGTCGCGAGTCAGGGACTGTGACTCCATGAGACTAAGCTGAGACTGAGGCTGAGCCTGGAAGACAGTGAGATGGCCTGGTGGAGGTGTCATTTATGGCACCGATGAAAAGGCCAACTCAGGGAGAATAACTCCGGGAGGCAGAAGGAACCACTATTCCCCTGAGCGATGCTGTCTCTAGAAAGCTAGGACCTAAGCTTGGGGCGGCTCTGAGATCTGAATCCAGGGATCCATGGCTCCTCAGTAAGCTACTCTGTTTCTCTGTGCATTAGTTTCTTCTTTGGTGACATGGAGATAGTAGTAATATCTGCTTCCTAAAGCTGGTGCATATATTGAATAAAATATGTTTGAAAGCTCTTAGCCTGGTTCCCTGGGACCTAGCAAGCATTCAGCAAATGTTCTCAGAGTGGGGCAAGCATGCCTTCTGGAGAGTTCCAAATCTCAGTGTGGATGTGAGGAATTATTTGGATTGCCAGTTTTGCTTATTTTCGAGTAATTGGAATTATCCTTTTGTTCCCATGAAAACTGTCACAGAATGAGAATATTTGACACTACTGGACCCTTGAAAATGGTTAAGATGGTCGATTTTATGTTCTGTGTATTTCACCAAAATTAAAAAATAAAATTAAAAGAAAACTGGCGGGCACCTGGGTGGCTCAGTGGGTTAAGCGTCTGCCTTTGGCTCAGGTCATGATCCCAGGATCCTGGGATTGAGCCCTGACATCGGGCTCCCTGCTCAGCAGGGGGTCTGCTTCTCCCACTCCCTCTGCCCCTCCCCCTGCTCATGCTCTCTCTCTCAAATAAATAAATAAAATATTTAAAAAAAAAAAAGGCAACACTTGAACTCGACAGAGTACATTTTCACTAGATTGTGGTTCTCAAACTTAAGCATGCATCCAAGTCCCTGGAAGACTTGTTAAAACTCAGCCTGCTGGTTTCCTTGTCCAGTAGTTCTGATTCAGCAGGTCAAGGGTAAGGCCCAAGCGCTGGCATACCCAGCAGGCTCCCCGGTGCTGCAGCAGCTATGGTTCAGGGACCACACTTTGAGAACCACTGAGCTAGATCAAGAAGAGGAGAAAGGGCATGCCAGGAGGCAGGGGAAGCCGTGCAGGGACCGGAGGGGTGAAAAGCAACAGATGTTTAGAGAGTGAAGAGCAAATCCAAGAGGCTTAAGCATGGTGAGTTGCCAGGTGCAGATGATGATGGACTCGGGTGCCAAGCCTCCAAGTTTGGACTTGATCCTGAAAGTGAAGGGCAGCCAAAGGAGGTTTTCTTGTGGAGGGAAGTAAACGAGCAGATTGGCACTTTAGCAAGATCACTTTGGAGGGCAGGTGGAGTAGGGAGGAGAGACAGGAGGCAGAGGGACGAGTTAGGACGCTATCACACCCAGCCTATCAGATCCCACTAGCCTTAGACTTATTGGTAGCCAGGGTCCGGCAGCGGGAAGTCATCAGAAACCTTGACGAGCTGTAGTCCCTATAAAAATAGCAACATGAACAAGCGCTCATCTGACAGTCAGCAGTGAGCATCCGCTCCTCCAATCCTCTTGACAGCCTGTGCTTAGATGCTGCAGTGGCAGCTCAGAGTTCTGGAACCTGCCTAGGAGTAAGACAGAGCCAGATGCAAACCCAGAGGTGAAGCCCATTCTCTTTCCACCACTGCACATTTCCCCATGTCTAGACTCTTCAGGAGCTTGCCTCATTCCTCCAGGGGCTTGGTGGCTGTGTGTGTGAAGGTGTTTGTTGTGTTGTAAGTGCTGGACGCTGTGACGGAGTAGCCTGCCAAACCCTCCTGTCCCAGTTGCAAAAAGGTAAAGGGTCTTCTTGCAAGTCCTTCTGGGGATGGAGAGAGCCAGGGAGGGAGGACTCTGCTGTGCATTGGGTTTATCCCCTGGAGCAGTAAGTCAGGCACTGGGAGACTCCACTGACATAACTTGGAAGAAGTCTCTGAAGCTCCCGGGTCAGTGGGTGAAAGCGCTGACCCAGCCCTGCCAACATCCCAGGAACAATGGGAACAATGAGAAGAGCTCACTTGCCAGGTAGAAAGTGATTTTGTTTTCCCCCGTGGAACTTAGTTAGGAACCAGGCACCGAGGGAGAGGCAGAAGAATGAAAGAGGAAAGGATGCAGAGGGAAAGGACTGACCTTGGAGTCAAGGACTCCAAGGACTCCAAGGAGTCAAAGGACTCCTTGACCTGGAGTTAGAAAAGCTAGAGCCCCAGCAGCCACTTGCTGGCTGTGTGACCTTGGGCAAGTCCCTTCCCCTCTCTGGGCTTTAGTTCTTTCAACCAGTAAAACTTTGTAGAGACATGAGATTATCTCTAAGCTCCCTTCCCGCTTTGACACTGTATGCTTTTTGTCTTCAATATACCTGAGTGTCACTTTTCCAGGAAAATGTCAAACATTTCAAAGGGCAAGCCTCTGTGTTTGCCAGACATCCTTTGTCACTCTTCAGCTGGTCTTGCCTACATTCATGTCCAGGGGATTTTCTACGATGTATACATTTTCTAATTTCTCCAGCTATATTTCCTTGTTTGCGTTGACTGTTGCAGAAACAGGGCACTGTTTTTTTAAGCAAATATGCAATCCCATGCCAACAGGAATATCCTGTTTATAAGAGCCTTCTTTTACAAGGTACCAGCTGTTTGAAAACATTTGTGTATTGCCACATCAGAATAATCTCCCGATAAGCAATTATTTTTTTTCTAGTAATATAATTTTCTTTAATGTCATCATACAGTAGGGTAGAGTTCCTTAAAAAGTAAGTATCCAGTGTGATTACCGTGATAACCTGGTTTCTTCCTCATCTTCTCTATCAATCTGCTAGGGCCGCCTCATAAAATACTGCAGGCTGAGTGGCTTACACAACAGAGATGGCTTTTCTCATAGTTCTGGAGACTAGAAGTCTGAGATCCAAGTGTTGGCGAGGCTGGTTCCTTCCGAGGGCCTTGGGGGAGAATCTGTTCCATGTCTCCTGCCTTGCTTCTGGTGTCTTGCTAGCAATCTCTGACATCCTTTGGCTCATAGAAGCATCACCCACCTCTACCTTCATGTTCCTATGACATTGTCCCTGGATGTGAGTCTGTATCCAAATTCTCCCATGTTTTAAAAACGACAGCCATGTTGGATTAGGAGCCCACCCTACTCTAGTAGGACCTTATTTAACTTGAGCTTCCAATGATGGAAAGAGTCATTCACTGTAAGCGACCCCGAGCTGCTCTGAAATCCTTCACTGTGTTGGTATTGGCCACACTTTCCACGGGCTGCTCCTAGCCATTGACTGAGTGTGGCAGGCATACCAAGGCAGCCCTGATCCTGGGAGACCCTGGACTCCTCTTCAAGGCGACACTGGCTCAAGGTCTCCCTGATGACCTTGCTGAACCTTCCTGAGACTGCATGGCAGTCTAGGATCCTTCCTTGTCCCCTTCACTTGGGGTCATACTTCCAGCCACCCTAGTTCTGCCTCTTGAGGTGACTCCACAGACCACTCTGTTCCCCTTCCCACCCCCGAGCTTGCCTAGCATCCCACTGCTCCCTGTAGGTTTTCTCTCACAGCTATTTCTCCTAAGAAAATCTCTCCATGTTTAATCCCACCTTCCATTGGTGGAGGGCCTGGACTAACAGAGAGATGACTAAGAGTTAGTGTCTTCAAAACCACAATGAGATACCGCCTCACCCCCACCAAGATGGCTACCATGAAAAACAAACAAACAAAAACAGAAAATAACAAGGGTTCACGGGGATCTGAATCAATTAGAACACTTTCACACTGTTAGTAAAACTTAAAATGGTATAGCTATTATGGCAAACAGTATGGTTGTTCTTCAAAAAACTAAACATAGATTTACCATATGACCCAATAATACCAGTTCTGGGTATATACTTAAAAGAACTGAAATCAGATCTCAAATAGATATTGTATACCCATGTTCATAAAATCACTAATCATGGTAGCCAAAAGATGGGCACAACCTAAGTGCCCAACAACAGATGAGTGGATAAGCAAAATGTGGAAAATATATATATAATGGAATATTATTCAGTCTTAAAAGAGGAAAGGAATTCTTACAAATGGACAACATGGGTGAGCCTGGGGACATTATGCTAAGTAAAATCAGCCAGCCACAAAAAAGAAAAAGACTGTGGTTCCACTTGTTTGGGGTAGTGAGAATCGTGAAAGTCCTAGGAGCAGAAGGTGGAATGGTGGTTACGAGGGGCTGGGAGGGAAGA